>OY730478.1:63777717-64457121 GCA_963422695.1 Xylophagus ater | reverse complement strand
CTTCACCAAGCAAACGATAACTTTCCGCGGCAATTTTCTCTAGATTGAAAAAAAACTAACCTTTTTGGACAATGGTCTTAACATGTTTTTTTGACTACCGAAAAAAATGGTTGGAGCTTGTCTGGCATTTGCTACATCGTCAGCGGTATTGACGTGACATTGCACCTCTTGATTATCCATTTATTCAGGTTTCTTTACAAAATTCTCTGAACAGCAAGAACTTCAAGTCTTTCGAGGTTATTAAAAACTAGCTTGATTAGATTTTTTTGCTGATAATCCTGGACAGTTCTAGAAGGATAGAATATTTAAGTTGTGTGAAAGATGGAGAAAGGTTGTGGAATAAAAAAATAAAACGCAAATATTCGGTGTGATATATCTGTTAATAAAACAATTTTCTTTTTTCTTATATTTTACATACAAAAACAAGCACAAATAAACCTCCACGACATGTTTTCTTGATATAAAATCTTTTAATATCTATAATGATCGGGTTTGAATGGACCATCTTTAGGTAAACCTAAATATTTAGCTTGTTTATCTGTTAATTTCGTTAATTTCACACCTAATTTATCCAAATGTAAACGTGCAACTTCTTCATCCAAAACTTTCAGTAACATAAACACATCAATCTAATATTTACCAGAATTTCTCCGTAATTCAATTTGTGCTAAAACTTGATTTATGAATAAATTCGACATAACAAAACTTGGATGTCCTATTGCACATCCTAAATTCACAAAACATCCTTCAGCTAATAAAATAATATGATTACCATTCGATAATGTATCAACTTGTGGTTTAATATTAATTGTTTCTTTGACAATCTTATTAGGCCAATCAACGTGTATTTCACAATCGAAATGTCCAATATTGCAAACAAACGAATCGTCTTTCATAATAATAAACTTGTTCTCCAGTAATGATTTCTTCACAGCCAATTTTTTAAACAAAACTTATTTCTTCTTTATTTGCTTCTTCCACTTTCATCACCGGAACGAGCAACACAATAAACTTTACCAGCAATCATTACACCTGTTGCTCGTTTAATACTATCAATTAGAGATTCACGACTATATAAATTATCAAATTCACTCTGAAATTCACCTGGTTAATTATTTAAAAAAATATCGAAAATGTGAGTTTAAGTTAAGCTGGTTATTTTAACAAATAAAAATATATCGGAATAATTGGCATAACCTTTCCAAATTGTACTTAAATTGAAATATATCAATTCAAATTCATTAGCATACAAAATCATTATCTTTAAATCGTCGAAATCATTGTCTATAAATGGTATCAGATAGAACATATTCACCATAAGCTTCACCAAGCAAACGATAACTTTCCGCGGCAATTTTCTCTAGATTGAAAAAAAACTAACCTTTTTGGACAATGGTCTTAACATGTTTTTTTGACTACCGAAAAAAATGGTTGGAGCTTGTCTGGCATTTGCTACATCGTCAGCGGTATTGACGTGACATTGCACCTCTTGATTATCCATTTATTCAGGTTTCTTTACAAAATTCTCTGAACAGCAAGAACTTCAAGTCTTTCGAGGTTATTAAAAACTAGCTTGATTAGATTTTTTTGCTGATAATCCTGGACAGTTCTAGAAGGATAGAATATTTAAGTTGTGTGAAAGATGGAGAAAGGTTGTGGAATAAAAAAATAAAACGCAAATATTCGGTGTGATATATCTGTTAATAAAACAATTTTCTTTTTTCTTATATTTTACATACAAAAACAAGCACAAATAAACCTCCACGACATGTTTTCTTGATATAAAATCTTTTAATATCTATAATGATCGGGTTTGAATGGACCATCTTTAGGTAAACCTAAATATTTAGCTTGTTTATCTGTTAATTTCGTTAATTTCACACCTAATTTATCCAAATGTAAACGTGCAACTTCTTCATCCAAAACTTTCAGTAACATAAACACATCAATCTAATATTTACCAGAATTTCTCCGTAATTCAATTTGTGCTAAAACTTGATTTATGAATAAATTCGACATAACAAAACTTGGATGTCCTATTGCACATCCTAAATTCACAAAACATCCTTCAGCTAATAAAATAATATGATTACCATTCGATAATGTATCAACTTGTGGTTTAATATTAATTGTTTCTTTGACAATCTTATTAGGCCAATCAACGTGTATTTCACAATCGAAATGTCCAATATTGCAAACAAACGAATCGTCTTTCATAATAATAAACTTGTTCTCCAGTAATGATTTCTTCACAGCCAATTTTTTAAACAAAACTTATTTCTTCTTTATTTGCTTCTTCCACTTTCATCACCGGAACGAGCAACACAATAAACTTTACCAGCAATCATTACACCTGTTGCTCGTTTAATACTATCAATTAGAGATTCACGACTATATAAATTATCAAATTCACTCTGAAATTCACCTGGTTAATTATTTAAAAAAATATCGAAAATGTGAGTTTAAGTTAAGCTGGTTATTTTAACAAATAAAAATATATCGGAATAATTGGCATAACCTTTCCAAATTGTACTTAAATTGAAATATATCAATTCAAATTCATTAGCATACAAAATCATTATCTTTAAATCGTCGAAATCATTGTCTATAAATGGTATCAGATAGAACATATTCACCATAAGCTTCACCAAGCAAACGATAACTTTCCGCGGCAATTTTCTCTAGATTGAAAAAAAACTAACCTTTTTGGACAATGGTCTTAACATGTTTTTTTGACTACCGAAAAAAATGGTTGGAGCTTGTCTGGCATTTGCTACATCGTCAGCGGTATTGACGTGACATTGCACCTCTTGATTATCCATTTATTCAGGTTTCTTTACAAAATTCTCTGAACAGCAAGAACTTCAAGTCTTTCGAGGTTATTAAAAACTAGCTTGATTAGATTTTTTTGCTGATAATCCTGGACAGTTCTAGAAGGATAGAATATTTAAGTTGTGTGAAAGATGGAGAAAGGTTGTGGAATAAAAAAATAAAACGCAAATATTCGGTGTGATATATCTGTTAATAAAACAATTTTCTTTTTTCTTATATTTTACATACAAAAACAAGCACAAATAAACCTCCACGACATGTTTTCTTGATATAAAATCTTTTAATATCTATAATGATCGGGTTTGAATGGACCATCTTTAGGTAAACCTAAATATTTAGCTTGTTTATCTGTTAATTTCGTTAATTTCACACCTAATTTATCCAAATGTAAACGTGCAACTTCTTCATCCAAAACTTTCAGTAACATAAACACATCAATCTAATATTTACCAGAATTTCTCCGTAATTCAATTTGTGCTAAAACTTGATTTATGAATAAATTCGACATAACAAAACTTGGATGTCCTATTGCACATCCTAAATTCACAAAACATCCTTCAGCTAATAAAATAATATGATTACCATTCGATAATGTATCAACTTGTGGTTTAATATTAATTGTTTCTTTGACAATCTTATTAGGCCAATCAACGTGTATTTCACAATCGAAATGTCCAATATTGCAAACAAACGAATCGTCTTTCATAATAATAAACTTGTTCTCCAGTAATGATTTCTTCACAGCCAATTTTTTAAACAAAACTTATTTCTTCTTTATTTGCTTCTTCCACTTTCATCACCGGAACGAGCAACACAATAAACTTTACCAGCAATCATTACACCTGTTGCTCGTTTAATACTATCAATTAGAGATTCACGACTATATAAATTATCAAATTCACTCTGAAATTCACCTGGTTAATTATTTAAAAAAATATCGAAAATGTGAGTTTAAGTTAAGCTGGTTATTTTAACAAATAAAAATATATCGGAATAATTGGCATAACCTTTCCAAATTGTACTTAAATTGAAATATATCAATTCAAATTCATTAGCATACAAAATCATTATCTTTAAATCGTCGAAATCATTGTCTATAAATGGTATCAGATAGAACATATTCACCATAAGCTTCACCAAGCAAACGATAACTTTCCGCGGCAATTTTCTCTAGATTGAAAAAAAACTAACCTTTTTGGACAATGGTCTTAACATGTTTTTTTGACTACCGAAAAAAATGGTTGGAGCTTGTCTGGCATTTGCTACATCGTCAGCGGTATTGACGTGACATTGCACCTCTTGATTATCCATTTATTCAGGTTTCTTTACAAAATTCTCTGAACAGCAAGAACTTCAAGTCTTTCGAGGTTATTAAAAACTAGCTTGATTAGATTTTTTTGCTGATAATCCTGGACAGTTCTAGAAGGATAGAATATTTAAGTTGTGTGAAAGATGGAGAAAGGTTGTGGAATAAAAAAATAAAACGCAAATATTCGGTGTGATATATCTGTTAATAAAACAATTTTCTTTTTTCTTATATTTTACATACAAAAACAAGCACAAATAAACCTCCACGACATGTTTTCTTGATATAAAATCTTTTAATATCTATAATGATCGGGTTTGAATGGACCATCTTTAGGTAAACCTAAATATTTAGCTTGTTTATCTGTTAATTTCGTTAATTTCACACCTAATTTATCCAAATGTAAACGTGCAACTTCTTCATCCAAAACTTTCAGTAACATAAACACATCAATCTAATATTTACCAGAATTTCTCCGTAATTCAATTTGTGCTAAAACTTGATTTATGAATAAATTCGACATAACAAAACTTGGATGTCCTATTGCACATCCTAAATTCACAAAACATCCTTCAGCTAATAAAATAATATGATTACCATTCGATAATGTATCAACTTGTGGTTTAATATTAATTGTTTCTTTGACAATCTTATTAGGCCAATCAACGTGTATTTCACAATCGAAATGTCCAATATTGCAAACAAACGAATCGTCTTTCATAATAATAAACTTGTTCTCCAGTAATGATTTCTTCACAGCCAATTTTTTAAACAAAACTTATTTCTTCTTTATTTGCTTCTTCCACTTTCATCACCGGAACGAGCAACACAATAAACTTTACCAGCAATCATTACACCTGTTGCTCGTTTAATACTATCAATTAGAGATTCACGACTATATAAATTATCAAATTCACTCTGAAATTCACCTGGTTAATTATTTAAAAAAATATCGAAAATGTGAGTTTACCTTTGTTACGGAATGCTTTATACACATTGTTTGCAGGACAACCTAAGCGACCAGCTTTTAACACTTTAAATAAATTGTGGACACCAGTTGTTGTTTCTTCACTTAATCCACGAATATCCTTTAAATATTGTGGATATTTTCCATGAACAAGATTTTTAAGACCAAAATTATATAGAATGGTTGACCATATATGGATTGAAGTTGGCTTCGTGGTTAATTTTAGTAAAAACGATTTTCAATTCAATTTTTATTTAACATTTGTGAGGTTTTGAATTCCATAATCTACCACATTTTTTTCAACACGGTAATGATTTTGACATTCCATCCGCCATATTTGCGATAGCTTTATTCGTGCGTTTGTTTAATTGAAATAAGATTTTGAAAATTTTTGTTTGTTTTATGGAAAATGTCGAAAAAATCAATTGAAAATGGTGTTAATAATGTCATAATAAATGTGGATTTAAAAAGTTTGGATTTCGAAAGCGATGTATCGAGCGACATGAATCATGGGATTGAAACTCAAGTTCTTGATCGTCTCGTTACTGGTGATGATGATTTAACCGAGAAGTTGGAAAAAACTTGTAGATGTTGTTTAGCTGAGAATGATGATTTAAAACCGATTTTTGATCCGGACGATTGTATTTCATCAATGATTGTTTTGTTGACATCCGTTCAGGTACAAAGAAGAAACAGTGATATCCAGAAAAGGGAAATCATTTGTTTATACAATTTGGAGTATAAACCTTGTATGCACTGAAAATACGATGTTTCTTTTGTTATTTTAGTTTTGATTTTTCACGGTGTTCCTAATTTCTGCATATTTGGTCATGTAAAGAGGTCATTTATGCAGTTCCAATGAATCAAAATATGTAACCAAAATTGCAACATTTTATCCTAATATTAATATTTATGGTTCATCACAGAACATTTTTTTTATTAATTTTGGAAATTTAGCAATCTGAGAGTTCTTCATATTATCACAAAGTACCATGTACTAAACAGAGTTCTCAATGTGTATTAATTTTTGATCTAATCGTTTTGTAAAAAAGACATGCATTTTTATATTACACATTTTTTTTTTTTTTAAAAAACAAATACTGTGAATGATATTCAAATTAAAAATGGTTAAAATGACATATATAAACTATTTTTATAACAAATTTATATGGCAAAATATTCGTTACACTTTCATCAACGACATTTTTACATATAGAAGTCTGGACATACAATACTTACCAAAAAATTTAGCAGATTTATAATGATGATCACAGACTGAAAAAAAAAGTTATTTAATAATGATGAATTAAAATTGTTCGGAAATTTATTTGACATAAACTAATATTTTTTTTGATTTAATCAAAGCTGTTTGAGATGCAAGTCAGTATACTTATAGGCGTTTGTTTATTGTTTATTATTTTTAGAGAGGCTTTTTTATACACACTTCAAAATCAAAAGTTTCCTTGTCTCCTTCATATTCGCTCTAATTAACAGGTAACCTAGGCCTAATAGCATTCAAATCGGTATATTATTTTTTAAAATGCATTGAAAAAACTAAATATACATCCTTTTTCCTATGATTATATGTTTCTCCATTATCTTTGAATTGAATTTACTGAAATTTAACATATCGCTTATTTATGCAGTCAAGGTATGTAAATAATTTCAAGAAAGTTGCTCTAAAAATTTTCAAATCAAATCTGAAAAACCATAAAAAAGCGACAAAACTTTTTAGTCACCCTGATTTTTGTATTATAACTACGCTTCTCCTCGCCCGATTTTGCTGAAATGCAATATCAAATAAAGTTAAGGAAGAGCCAATTCTCATTATGAATTTCATCAAATTCGGATAATGCGTTTTTGAGTTATCTTGTACATCAATATAACTTTTGATTCTCTACAGTTTACATTCACAACATACGCTTGAAAACTCTCTACGATGATTATTTCTATGAGTTATCAATGTGATGACAAAACTAATATACCATCTGGTACTGCCTACCGTAATGTACAAAAAGTGTATTTAAATTATTATAGTGAATAAAATATATAAGAAATAAATACCTGTACAAAAAATATGTCCATTTTAAATCAGATTTAACACAAAAAAGAAGGGTTTCAGTTTAACTTGTATCTTTTTCCGTTTACCTTCGACGACTAAAAAGCAAACAATTTTTCATAGCCTGTAGGAAATTGTTTTCTCATTATCATTACGAATTTAGGCAGATCAAATTACTAATTTTATTGAAAAGTATCACATTTATATTCAGATTATTTGTATAATAAAATATTCAGACGTCAAATTTTGAATGAAAATTTGCTTTTATTTTATAGTTATCGCAAAATGATTGTCTTCCAACTAATATTTGCCTGGAATGTATTGAACAATTAATAAAATGTATAAATTTTAAACAACAAGTTGAGACTGCCGATATGACTCTGAGGCATTATGTTACCGAGGTTTGTTTGACTATTTTCTATAATGGCAAAGGAAAGCCACACAAATCCTAGATGATTATCAACTTGTTTTCTATTTCGGCATCATTTTAATTTTGCAAAAAACTTAGCTCATTATTAGTATTTGTAAAATAGTCTGTGTCATATTGGAATAGATGTATTAATTTTTTTTTTGCAAACATTAATAATGAGTTACATTCTTTACAGAACTACAATGATTCAAAAATAAAATGCTGGGTGACAACTATTTATTGTAAATATTCTTTTTGATGTGGTGGATGAAAGTTGTTAAAATTCGAGATATATTCCCAATAATTACTTCCTATTGGGTAACAAATTGTTATTAACTGTTTGGCTTGGCATTTGATATAAATTTACCCAGTAAGGACTTCTTATAATTTTTATTCTGTTCCCTTTCTAGGTTAAATTTTAATTTTTTACACTTGGAGCGCAATCCACTTGAACATTATAGTGGAAAAAAATTGATATAAGATTCCACTAAAGTGTAAGGTGTGTTTTTAGTTATACATTAATGTTATGCTACACTATTTGGTTTAATTTTTTCAGTTTAATAACACAATTGCACTTTTTTCAAGTTCCTCTTAAGCCCTTGTATATATTTCTATGACAAGCAGAAATTTAAAATTTCAACAAAAAACAATGGATCTAAAAATGGACACATCTAAAGCTAACACTAATGTAGAATTTTAATATAAATAAAATAAATATTTACAGTTTTTTTTCTTTCGGGTGGGATGTCTTTAAGTTTTAGTACATTTTATGTCGAAAATTAATATCCTTATTTCTACTTCAGTTCAATTGAATAGAGGCCTAATGTCTATTTAAGATTTGTGTGGCATCTAATTTAAAATTCAAACATGTCTTATTAAAATTTTGTTTTAGGGATATTTTCAAGGAATGACGCTTCAAAAAGTTGATATTGAAGAATTAACAAAGAAATTGTAAGAATTTAATTTGTTTAGAATCAAATTGATAATTTTCAATTTCCATACGAAATAGGGTAAACTACTTAGTAGATGGTTTGCATAAAAAATGTCACCATTTAAGTTAAAAAATGACCGACACATTATGCAATATTTTTTTAAAACTATTATGGCGTTATGTTTAAGCAATACAATTCAATTAGTACATTCCGTACGGAATTTTTGACAGTTGAATTCTAAATTTGTTTAGCAAAGAAACAGTAACTCGGACGGTTTGGTTTCTTATGAAAATTACGATTCTCCTTTTTTTAACTTAAGTTAACAAAAACAATCTATAAAACACAGAATTCTTTAACGGCGTTAGTTATATGACCAGTTTACCCTATTATTTGGGAAAGAAAAATTATTGAAATGTTACAAAATTTATTAAAACTGTTTTGTTGATTTTTTTTTAGAACTGAATCACAAGAATTTGAATCAAGTGATTTAAAGAAGCCTTCATCAAACGGTGATCAAAATTATAACTTATCTTCGGTAAAGGAATCAGAAAATTGTATTGAAAACGAAAATATGATAAATGAAACACAAGAAAATGATATAACATCATCAAATCAAGAGGACGAAGAAATTGAATCAAATGATAATGATAATAATGTTTTTTTAGAAAATTATGAAACCGAGTTAATTAAACAAAGTCATGATATTAATTCTCCAACAATTGTTTCAATGAAGAAAAGAAAACGAAAACAATACGAATGTACAATTTGTAATAAAACGTTTATTAGTAAATTTAATTGAAAATGTTGATAACGTTTTTATTGATTTCATTATTCTTTTTTCTTAGATCAAAAATTGTATTTTCATCATATGAAATCACATATATGTAATGTCTGTAATCGAAGTTTTAAAACAACAGAAATATTAAACAATCACATTAAATGCCATCGACAGGAATTAACTGCATCTAATATCGATGATAAATTTAAATGTAACGAATGTGATATGATTTTTACATTTGAAAATGATTTATATATTCATGGTTCGATTCATGTTGATAGTAAGAAATTTATTTGTCGAAAATGCGATAAAGAATTTCCAAGTATTATAGTAAACTTGAATTTCATAAAATAATTTAAATAATATTTCCTACTCTTGTTCTTTAGATTGTTTGAAACTAAAACGGCATGTTCGGACACATTTTGAAGATAAACCATATAAATGCCCACAGTGTGGACGTGGTTTTCCAGAGATGAGTTCATTAACACGACATTTTCGTTTGCATTCAGGCGAAATACGTGAAAAGAAACATGTTTGTACGGATTGTGGAAAGCGTTATTATGATTTACATTCATTATCGGTTCACAGAAGAAATCATACCGGAGAAAAACCATATGTTTGTGAATTTTGTGATAAACGTTTTATTGATTCGCGTCTTTTAAATTCACACATGAAAACTCATATGGTTGAAAAATTATACGCTTGTGATAAATGTAATCGAAGGTAGTCTCTTTCTTTTCGAATATTTTTAATAATTTTTATATATCAATTTTAATTATATAAATTTGTTTTACAGATTTACTCATCAAAGTACTTTAACGACACATATTCGAACTCATACGGGAGAAAAACCATATGTTTGTGAATTTTGTAGTAAAACTTTTATACAATCATCAAATTTAAGTTTACATATGAGAACACATTCCGGAATTAAACCGTATAAATGTAATTTTTGTTCAAGTGCATTTGCCAGTTCATCAACATTAACATCACATAAACGAACGCACACGGGTGAGAAACCATATAGTTGTTCAGAATGTGGTAAAACATTTGCACGTTTCGATTTAAAAGCACATATGCGTACACATACCGGTGAAAAACCATTCGAGTGTTTAATATGTTTGAAGCGCTTCATAACAGGCGGACAATTGAATCAACATAAACGTATTCATAATCGTGAAAAAGTATTCTCATGTGATTGCTGTAATAAATGTTGGTCAACTGAAATTGAATTAAAAGAGCATCTACAAAAACATTCAGATGATAATGAGAAATTAGATACAAATTATTTAGAACAACAACGAGAACATACTCTGCCGAATAAGGAGGAAGAATTACCAAGTGATGTTGAATTTAATGAGACTTCGGTACTTGTTAATGATTTATTAGCAGCCGTTGTTGATACAAACTCAGATCATTTAGTTGAAGCATCACCTACTCCTGTTCTAAATTGTGAAAATGATTCGAATAGTGGAAGTTTAGATATGAATGAAATTTATATTATAGAGACATAAGTAAAAAATTGAATTAATTTTGATTTATTGTTAGCTTATTTTTAAATAATGTTTGCAAATCATATACGATTGTTAAACATTTCCTAGTGTTTTTAAGCACACAACTTTTTTTTTTTTTAGAAAATGTATACGTGTGAAAGCCGCGATTATGAAACCTCTACAAAGTTTTTGCATTCATTGAGTAGTTTTTGTAATATTGTACAAAATATAATGAACATTTAAAATACTTTCGTGTTTTCAACTTTAGCAAAATACACATTCATAAATCTACAGTTATTGTACAGTGTGAAAATCTCCTTTAGTTGAAAGCCGTAAAGTGATTTTGTTCATGCGTTTGTGAACTGCGCGATTTTCTCAGTTTTGTATGATTTTTCCCTTTTATGAAATTTTTCAAAGCTTTTTAATTTAAAAAATTAATAATTAATTTCCTTCCATGCCTTGTACTTCTATGAACGTATAGGACGCCAACAATTTTGAAGCATTTTCGCCATTGTCTGAAAATTTGATGCAAAGAACTTTCAGTAGCTTTCAGGGTTGTATAAAAAACGTCAGACGGAAGTATACCACGACCGTTTTCATTATTGCATGGTTGCTTGCCTGATTGACTTAAACTTACACTTGTGAACAGGTTGCAGTCAGCGAAATTATATTATCTTGTATTTCCATTTGCTGCTTGGAAGAAATTCTCGCATCTGAACAATAGCTGTCAAATTTGTTCAAGTGAAAAAAAATTTTTTGTCTGATTAAATAAAGTTTTTAGTTCCCTTAAATTATTTTTAATAGTTATATGCGGAAACAATTTAAGTGACAAGTGAATAAGGATATTATAACCTTGTAAAAAAGAACCATATCTTTCTTATAGCGACTTTCTTCGTTTTCACTTTGATTTTTCAGAAAGGCTAAAAGCTCATCCCGTTTTTTCGGCTTTGCATTTGAAAGTGATACTATTCCAGTCTCGTTATTATTATCTTAACCTTAGTATAAGAAGAGAAGTAGGTTGGATATGAAACGCGTGATTAGCGGGACTCACATCGCAAAAACCAACGTATTGGAATGCCAAATCAATTCAAATACATATGTTTTCTATCCGACTACCCACATTGACGTGAAAACGACGGAGCCACCGCAACAAGTTTGTTAAAATCCGAAAACCAACGCGAAAACCAAAATATTCTAACTTCACTTCGTGTTTGTTTACTTTTTTTGTGATAATCAAATTCTTATTGAGGGTAAAAGTTATATGTTTTAAATGGTTATTTCATTTGATATAATTAATTTCACAAACTTATTGAAAAAGATGAAATTTATTTTCGATATTTTACGCTATTGTGTTCACATAAAATTTGAATACGATTTTTGTCAATCGAATACGTTGGTTTTCGCGGCATTCTGCTCTAAGCATAACATATTCCAAATTTTCACCATGGCATTGGTGCCAACATAAACCTTATTTATAAATGTCGAATTTGACAAGTGTTTCGTTGCACGTTTTTTTTTAAAACCTTTTATGGATTAATTTTTTAGCAATTTCTTATTTAAAAAAATATATTTAGTTATAATATTGTGAAATATATTAGGTGATTTCTTTAGTTAATTGTAAAACGTGAAATTCAAGTGAAATGGGAAAACATTCAATTCCTGATAGGTAAATAAATTTTGTTTACACAACAAAATGTGTTGAAATTGCATCAAAATACAATATATACTTTTTATATTTTTTGTTATTCGCGCCAAGATCGTGTTTATTTTCTTGTAAATAATTATTGAATATTTTGCTTCTATACTCGAAATCTTTAGCATGAATTAGTTTATCCTTCTTTAAAGATTCTGAACTGTGACATTTAAGCGCTGGATCACTTAATGCCGCAATTAGGTTTGTTAACCAGATCGACCATATGCATTCAGCCTGTTTGTTTTGGAATTTATCGTATACAGTTTTGTAAGGTGGTTGCATTTACCTATAGTTGCCCTTTTATGCGTGTCAAATTAGATTTGATTTGTAGTCATTTTTTTCAGTTTTGCTATTTGGAAGTTACCCTCTTTGTTAAGACTGTAATTGGTCGCAACATAATGTTATTACCGCAGGAACTCGAAATGTTTTAATACAAATATATATATATATATATATATATATGGCTAGATAACTTCTTCAATAACGACAGTGAATTATACTTCACCGGCGAAAATGTTTTTATTTTAAGTTAAAATAAATTTTTAATATAAATATCACTTTTTTTACATTTCAGATGGTTAAATTATACACCAATTGGTAAACAAATTCAAGGGACCCGTTTTATAGCATTCAAGGTTCCTTTAAGAAATGTAAGTTAATTTGGATATTTCTTCGAAATTATATTGTATTCTTTGTCGTATTATCAAATCAAAAGCAGTTGCAAAAAATGCTTACTGGATGAACCTAATTGAAAGTGATAAACTTTGTTACAAGAAACTGTTCATAAGGCTCTGTAAAGATGCCTTGTTTAACAACAGTTAGAGAAAATTCGTGTATAATACTAACGGAATTTATTAAAGGTGTTTTATGTCGGGCTATTAGAAAACCGACAGTTCTTTTTTATAATAAATAAAATCGATATTCTGTTTGAAATTTGTCACTTCAGAAATTAAAGAAAAAATTTTTTCTTTTTTTTTGAACATTCTTAGATCATAAATTGCGATATAAATATAATTATAGCAGTTTACGTATAGAGGTATCGTATAGGAATTTGATTTCTGCAGAATTATTCTATTATATACGAGCTGTTGCAAATGATTTACTATAATATCAAGCTATTTATAAACCAAAAGGATATTTTTCTAATTAACTCTATATATATTAATTAAAAATATAAATAAATTCGGTAAAAACTTATGTTGTTTTAAGCCCTATTTAAATCTGACATACTAAATGGGCTCTCTTTCTCTGAAGTCACCTTTTCGAGTTTGAAAGCATATAAAAGTCGCTGGGGGCATATCTGGAGAATACTTTGGATTGAGAAGCAATTTCCAACATAATTTATTTAATTTTGCCATTGCAATTATGGATCTGTGAGCTGGTTTGTTGTTATGATGAAATTTCTTCGCAAAATGTAGTCCTTTTTCCATTATTTTATTATTCGCTTTAGACGGCTTTCAACAGTTATAAATCGACGCAAAAAATCCTTTGGATTACGGTTAAACATATCCAAATTTTGTTCTGAAGTGATCAGACGTTGACTTTTTGGTCAACAATAAACTTCTCAATCATTTGTCTCGATGAAGAAGATTCCTCGTAACATTTATCAAACCATTGTTTAGTTTGGATGGTATTTTTTTCCTATAAAAAAAGATTGCTTAATCAAAAGATGAAATTCACTTTTTCCATACTGGAAAAAACTCAAGAGTAGTTTTCTTCGCTTGGGCGAAACAAAGTGATTCAAATTTTGACATAAAAGGTTGTACCAAAGATGCTATAATATACACAAAATATATGATCTTTGATTGTACTTTTTCGAAATGATAGGGATTTTAAATTTATGCCGCCCCGTCTATATTATCCCACGTCTTTATCACCCCATGTAGAATATTCGCCCAATTTCGGTGTGATAATGAAGTATTTTGCAATCCATTTAATGCTTTTCATACGAAGGTAGAGCTTTTATCAAGGGACAAAGTTGTCTAGGTGAATAAATGTCAGGTGTAGCTGAGCTCTTAAAGATATATACTGAATTAAGCAATGGGTATTTTTCGATTTCCAGCCTGACTTCTTAATTCAATATTAGGGCCTTTTCATTTGCACGTTTTTAGAATCCGATTCCACCTACGTAACGAAATTTGTTTTAGTATTTAGATTTAAGTTTCTCCTAGTTTTTGGTTTGAATACAATTTAATTTGGTTGGAAAAGAATTTAATTTGGTGGGAAAAAAGTTTAATTTGAAGTTAAAAACCTATAGAATATATAACCAAAATTTTTTTCATTTCGAAATTAAAAACAAAAATTTAAACAATACTGTCAGAATGTTTTGCTTCAAATAAGAGTTGTTGTTTTATTACATTATAACTTTTTGGTCCGGTCTGGAATAGAATATTCATATTTGTATTTCTTGTATTGTAATTTACTACGAACATAGGTATTTCATTATATTTAAATTTGTTTCTAAATTTTTACTTCCTAAACAAATGTCATGAAAATTTTGTTTTTAGTTTTTCAATAAAATTCGGCACTTAGTATGAAATTTTGTCTTTTTTTTGTGGATGACATTTGGTCGCCCAAAAAATAAGAAACTGGCTCAACATGTTTATATTTTTTTGTAATGACTTTATCGCTAAACAAAACCAAACCGCTTACATAAAAATCCTTTCTTTATAATTAATTTTAATAGGGATACAATTTTGTGGCGACGACACGAAAGCATAAGATTTTTTTAAAAAGAAAAAATAAAATTTTAAGAAACCAAACTAAAAAGTTTTTACGCCGATTTGTAAATTAAATTAAACATAAAACAAACCTACAAAAATTTATTGAAAATATATGTATATTTATTTTTCTCTCAGTTTCTCATCACCACTTTTGCGGTGAGAAAAAAATCTACAGAATTTGTCTTATCTTGAAATCTTTTATCTGAACTGGGTTGTGATGTTGGTTCATTTCTGTTATGGACAACACTGTAGTCTGCAAGAAGGCAATGGCCGTCATAACCATTAGTTATTTTCTTTAGTTGGAAACACCGCTTATTGTATTTTTTTTTGTTTCTTTTGGGTGAAAAATCCCACCGCAAAAATCCGAAATAAAGTGTTTTGTTCATTCGCACCAAAGACTATAATTAAAAGATGAGAAGGCTTTTCAATTCCAGTGGGCGGAAATCAAAGAAACAAATATTTGAACTTAAATCGATTCTCGCTTTTAGATAAAAATAAATATTGAATACTTCTTGTTTTCTTTTTGATATCACTGAAAGGACTAGTCACTTGTATTTGATTTTGGACATGAAAATCTTTAAAAAAAAACGTGTGAAACTGATTTTCACTGCCTTTAAAAGTGATATATGTTATATTTTTTTCGTGATTTTATCAAATGATAGGATGTTTTCGATGAGGTGGATACAATATAATTGTATATTTTGCGAATTTTTAATTCGAAAAGAATAAAACAATTAGTAATTAAAATTTAAATGTTTTATCAAGAATATAAGAAATTGAAATTATGTTTCGGTAACATCAAATGAAATGTCATTGACGAAATTTTCGAAATGTTCAACTTCAAGTGTATTATTCTGTTGTAATATAAAATTTGAAATAACAAAAGTTGCACGTGATTGAAAATAAATTTCATGCTAATTAAAATGTTATATAAAAATAATGGAAATGTAATTATATTCATTGATTCTTTCCTATTTTGTTTAAAATTATTATAAAAGTATCTTTGCACGTATTCTATGGATTGTGCATGTTTTTATCATCTATCTGTATGCTTATGTAAGTAATATATGTGGATGTAGGGAAGCAAAAAAGGAATAAGTATTCAAAATCCGAACCGAATCTAATCTAGATATTCTAGACATGTGGCATAGGAGTGATTAAGGCATTGACGGGGGAATGTTTTTTTCTTAAATTAACTATATGACATTTTTCAAATTTATCGATAAAAAAAGGCAAATTTATGATAAAATTAACTCCACTCAGTTTTAATTTTCCATATTCCGGCCTAATCGCTATGGAAGTTTATCGACAATGTTATTGAATGCCTCACTGCGTTTCAAAGCCCGCTCAGATCTAGCTCTGCTCCGCTCGTTTGCTATGCTTCTTTCCTTTGCCACTGTCCCAGTTCACCCTTCTCATCCCGCATTCGCCCCGTCTTCATCAGAATTCGGGACCTATTACCTATTTTCAAAGCGATTCAAAATATAGACACTATATATATTAATTCAATCTGCCATGCTATTTAAATCTTTTTTTTTACAACATTTCGTAAGTCAAATAGTAGATTTTCAAAAATTATGCCAACGCAACGTCACCAATCCAATATATTTATTTGCATCTAATTTTAACAAAACAGTAAAGGTACTTTTTTATGTCATGTGACTTTTTATACATACTCTACATTTATAAATGTATCATAGCTTAATATCTTTAATTGTCTACATGTTAAATTTCTTTTTGACCTAGAATCAGATATTGTCACGGTTTATATATCGAACATACCTGTCGTTCCGATATAATTATGTTAGACTTTGGCAACAGCACAATCCACTGACAACTTCAACCCAACGGCATCATCAATTCTGTCAAGATTTCTTCTTATTTTATATACATATCTGGAATATAGGACTAAATAACTGTCATTAAATTAGACCTCGATAACTAACATTCCTTATATAAGCCCGTATAAAATGTATGGTAACCGTGCTTATTTTTTTCAAAAAACACAGCTATTATTTATAAAGCCAAAGAGGTTAGCTGTGGTTCTTTGTTGATGGTACACTCTCAAATATGAAAAAGAAATTGATTTTTCTTTTCAAAAAGTCCTATAATTCTTCTTGTGTACAAGAACCAGTCACATTCTATTTTTCTCGGTATATATAGTATTTACTTCATATGAAATAAAATATAAAATAACATAGTTTATCGTGTTTTTTCTTCTTTTATTTCTATTTTTTATTTAAAATTTATCACTAATTTTTGTGTTCTGTTGTTTTTATAAATTTTCTCAGGATGCCTTTAATTATTATTTTAGATTTTGTTTTAAGTATTTATGTGCAATATTAAATTTGTTCGATTTATACACATATTTTATATATTGAAATTGTACCTACATTTTTTAAAGAAGAATATATATGTATGTGCCTTCTTATTAAAAAAAACGTCATGGAAAAAATGCAGGTCAAAACTATTATAGTAAGATTTATGGGAATAAATTTGATGGTTTTTACTGTATACCAAAATTAAAATGGTGCTTTATTTGTGCTCAATTGAGCAGAAAATGAAGTTTTATCTTTTAATAAATAAAGGGGTTTTCGATGTTGCCCCTAACTAATCTAAGAATTTATTTGATAGATTTACACTAAATTAATTCGGGTTATTATATCCATTGTGAGGAAGGAAGGTTTATGATCTAATCATTTTCCTAATCTAAATATTTACAAGTGGTTTAAAATAACTACAATTTGAGATGTTGTTTAAAATTCGATTGAAAATTTAAAAATTTTGGACATACAAATATCGGATGTGTACAACTATAATAATAATACCTAGGGCTTTAAACCCTGCGGCGATACGCGCCAACAACCCCCATCAGAACCGGTAATAGAATTTTCAATTAATGCTTAGTTTTAATTGTAACCCGGGAGGCAATCTCGACGGACACAATAACGCGTTGAAGTGTCAAATTTTTATTCGTTTTCTACTTCTGCATCTAGAAGTTTTTTTTTTATTTTGCAAAAAATTAATATTCTACTAATAAATCTTCACAATTTACTAAAAAAAAAAAAACAAATCTAAATCATAATCATAAAATTCATCCACTCTTATACATATGTATATCATTTTATAGTATTAGTAGTATAATTTCTTTGTAGTAAAGCGTTAGCAGAAGTTAGAATCAATTTCTTTTTCTAATTTTTTTTTTTAATAAAATGCCTTTTTATGCCCTATGGTAGGTACTACCAGAGGGTAAATTAGTTTTGTCACTCTATCTGTAACACATCGAAATAATCGCCGTAGAAAGGTTTTAAGGGTATGGTTGTGTCGAGAATCAAAAGTTATATCTATTTATGCATGTCCGTCTGTCCGTCCGTATACAAGATAACTCAGAAACGCATTATCCGATTTTGATGAAATTTATAAGAGTTGCTTATTCCTTAACTTGATTTGGTATTGCATTTCAGCAAAATCGATGCAGGGGGAGAAAAGTTATAAAGGAAAAACCAGGGTGATCAGAAGATTTTGTCATTTTTTTGTTTATGGTTTTTAGGATTTAATTGGAAAATTTGTGAACCAATTTTGTGTAAATTAATTATATAGATTAACTACACAAATAGACGATACCATGTTAAATTTCAGTCAAATTAGTCCAAGGATAGTGGAGGAAGAAATAATCCTTGGAGAAAATAACCTTCTTCATATAGTTTTTTTGATGTACTTTAAAAACTAATATCATACACCGATTTGAATAAAATTAGACTTATGCTATCAAGGTCTAGGTTACCTGCAAATTCGTCTATAGGCCGATTTTCAGTTACTATATGTTTTTATAGATATTGTCAGTTCTACTGGCTTCTAGTAGTTGTATAATAAAATGTTTTTTAAATAATTTATTAGTAATTGTGAATTTACTAAAACTAGTGATATTACTTGACTGGTAATTATTTTCTTTATTGCGTAATTTATATAACTTTCTATCTTGATAAGTCAAGGGCGTGAAAATTTCCAAGGTGTTTTTTTCACAAGATTTTTTCTTCGTATTGGAATATTATTTAATCTGTGATGTAACTATGAATATGATTTTATGAATAAAAAAAAAGTTTTTTTTGTTCACCTGTTAATTATACTGTTTTTTTTATTTCCCAATTCCACACATGAACTTAATGTCGTTTTCTTTTGTCTAGTATGAACTTAGATTTAAAATCTTTTCCAATCGAGTTTCTTGTTCATCACAAAATTCTATCATATCTTATGTAGGTTAATTATACTAAAACAAGCATGACGACTAACATTCGAAATAAATTGAATGTGCTTTGGTTATGTAAATACGCGATAATTAATTATATTTTAGTAAAATTTGTCTCAGCATAGTGCCGGAAGAAATGGTTATACAGTAAAATTAGCCTCTTTATAAACTTTTATCGATTTTATGCTATACTATTTGTGTAAAGATCAGTGATCGCATAATTTGAAATTTACGCTAACGTTGAAGTATCACCCGCTAGTTAGAAAAGTTCTAAAACTATGTCATTGAAATTAATCTCATATTATGAAAGTGGACTAATTAAAACTTTCGGCATATATCGATTAGCTAATAATAATAATAATAGAGCTATATCAATAGACGATATTATCTTGAATTTTCAGTAGTATAAATTTATTTTAAAGTAACATAGATTTTGTTTACCACTGAATTATAAACCATATTCATTTATGTACGAATTAGAAATGACTCAAAAATTCAAATTGCCTACTTGAAAAAGAAAAAAACAGAACTGAAGTCAATTTAACGGTAATATTATGTTTTAAAATTACAAGGAAGTACTAAAAAAAATTGAAAAAAAAACTTTTTTAAAAACATTATCATTTAATAACAGTTTACTTGAATATTAAAATGTAAGTTCTTCTCCTTTTTAAATTATATTATAGTAAAAATGAATACGCGAATATGTTTTCAGTCAATTTTATCCATTGACATCCTATAAAGCCGACGACTTTGTGTTAATTACTTTGCTCATAGTTTGGATAGAAATGAAAATAAAAAAGAAATTTAAAAATCACCGCGAAATATGACATCACACACTATAATATCTGAATAAGAAAAAAAACATTTGTAAAACACATCTATCGAAGAAAAAGTAGGAATCTTCTTACGGGGACTATCGTCACATATTCACTCACAACCGGTGAAAATTACTATCGTTGAATTTTGTATTGAATTTAAATTATGAATTTCATGGAAATTCCACTGTCTTATGATATGACCAAGTATATTTGTTGACATTGATTACATTTTTTAACATCGGTTATGATGATTTTATTATATTTTGATATCCCAATCATGTTGTTATTTTTATTTCAAAAATTCATATATAAATAGGAGAAGTAGATAATATTGAACTATCTGTTTTTGAAATTCAATATATTTTGTGGGATTAAGTCTTTTATAAAACTTATTAACTTTTTAACCTTTAACCTGCTGCCGCCAGTTCAAACGTAAATTGATGTAAAGTTGATTTCAGAAGAGGCCAGTGAAAACCACTTGGTGTAGTTTTTCGTTCAGAAATTACAAAAGTTTCATAGTGATAGGATTATGGATTATAGTTTTGCCTGAAAAATGGCAAAAGGTTATCGAACAAAGTGGCACATATTTGATTTAATATATGAAAAAACTTGATTCATTTTTTCACTAGATCGCGGAAAAATCATTTTCTCAGCCTATAAAAGCTCTAATCGACAAATATTCGCCTCTTTGATATAATTAGCTTGGTCGGGGTCGTACCTTAATAGGTAACGTATTTAACTTTAAATTCTGTAATGAGCTTAAAAAAAGAGAAACTTTTTCCCTATAAGTCCTTATATAAATGATTTTAAAGAATTGTTGTGGTATAAGTACTTACAATAAAATATCTGTAAAATTGGGGTTTATTTCTTAAAAAATTCATAAAGCTCTCAAATACAAATTTAATTAGTTCAAACTTAAATAATAATTAAAAATATTAGGATATTTGACTAGTCTATTGGAATACAGAAATAATTAGAATCAGAGCTATAAGCACATTATAAACTAAAAGAGTTCTATGAAATTTTAGTTAGGTGTATGTCCGTTTTGAAATTGTTTTTGTGTAAAAACTGCAAGTGCATAAAATAAAATAAAATAAATAAACGTTTGATATCTATTGATTTTTTTTTTCGGGGTGTAAAAAAGCTAAAAACATAATGTACGGCCCAATTGCCCCATTCTCTCCTATTTTATTAAAGAAATGAAAACAGAAAAACATTCGAAGTATAAAAAAGCAAAAAAATTATATAATTAAAAACTTCATAGTAGTAACTTCATAATAAAAAAAGGTTTTCTAGAAAATAATTATTAATAAAAAAAAAGAGTTGCCCCGGAAATAAATTACGTTATATGTACTATATATATTGTATATTTACTATATATTTTATACATACTATATATATAGTATGTTATATTTACTTTGTATTTTATATATTTTGAACGAAACCTAATAATAATAATTATTATTAGTTTCATTTAAACAAAAATTAGATTTAAATATGGTTTCTTTGGTGGAGATAGTTTTAAAAACAAATTCAATTTGAAATTTATCCACAATAAAAATCTTCAATGATAATTTTCTTAACAATTTTATCACAGCGCCAGCAAAAATTGATTGGTTTCCAATAAATTTGTGATTTTCCAAAATAGAATATTTAAACTACATATTTTTCCATAAAAAACTATGCAAATTTTAAAATGTTATAAATTTAAACGATTTTCATAAACTACTTTATATTACTTATACAAGTATTATCATATTATTGAATACAATTTCTGATTATTTATTATAATTGAATTTTTAAAGTTTTTCTAATAAGATATTTTGAATTTTCGACGTTAAAGGAAAATAATTTCCAGTATTTTATAAATGAAATAATTTTTCAATAATACTTATTTTATATTTCAATTATTGAATATATTTTAAAAACCTATTCAGTTTTAATATATTAAGCAATTTCAGTTAAATTTTTTTCTTGAAGTTTATGTTTTCATATTGAATTAACAAGTTAAGAAAGGTGGCAATTGGATATTTGATTATCGTAATTTGAATACATTTCTAATAATCTCTGATTTTATTGAAATTTATAGTATTGGTTGGTTATTCTCTAACGCGATTTAGTATTGTATAGGACATTTTTTTAAGCGTGATAGAACTTTCGGTAGGGATGCATGTCAATCCGAGCTTTCATTCTTACAGTTCTTTTTCGTATTTATGTTAAGTCTGACAAATTATCATGAAAAGACCCACGCTTGGGGAACGACCAAGAATTATACAAACTTACTTTGGAAATCTTATAGACTCATTTTATCGCAAAATTGTGTTCAGTGACGAGGCTACTTTTTGGCTTAATAAGCAAATTTGTTGGCGGTATCACTCCAATACTCCAGAAGATCCTCTAGATACCCTAGTACATCTAGAAAAATTCGGTTTACATCCAGATTGTAACATTGTCTCTTATTTCTTTAAAAATGAGGCAGGAGCTCGCGTTACAGTCAGATCGTTCTCCGATTTTGCTCAATGGATATTTGTTAGAAAATATGGATAACATTGATCCTGTCGAGATGTGGTTTCAACAAGCACTACTTGCCATCAATAATTTTACGATTTGCCAATTCTGGTCGATCTTGTTTTGATGAATTTCAGCTTTGGATGTTCTTTGAGCTGGTTCACCTTGTTTGCTCCACGATCTTTTCTGATTGACATTTTTGTGTAAATAATCCATTTTTCATCGCCAGTTATCAATCGTTTCAAAAATGGATCATTGTCGTTGCGTTTCGTAAGCAAATCATAATGTTAATGAGTTCTGTTAAGTGAATTTCTTTGAGCCAATGAGGAACCGGTAAATCGAGTTTTTTTACGTAGCCAAGTTGTTTTAAATCCATTTCAATGCATGTGTGTGATACATTGAACTTTTGCACAATCTCACGTGTTGTACTATCACGATTCACGATGGCAAACACATCGGTAATATTGCGAACAGTTTGTACCGCTGTAATTCCATGGTGGAACTCATATTTCATTAACACACAGAAAGAGGAAGAATGTATCTTTCAAATAAACAAAAGATAGCGCTGTAATATGGCTTAATATAGCATTTGATATTGCACAGCCCAATAATTTAGTCAGTTTGGTTACGGTATTTATTGTCATTAAAGGCCAATCTCCGCACAGCCGACATCGTATTCTGATGAAAGTATGGGATGCACTTATGCAAAGTTTGGTTAAACAAAAAGGAGAAACAATCATCCTACTAATTTTGTCGGCTTCTGCATTTCTGATTTTCCCATCTGATTTTCGATCTGCAGATGATTCCCCTCAAAATCAGATAAACATGTTTATCTGATTTATATGGCATTTTATCTGCGGGTGCATACTCTCACAATAATCACACACGATACCGCCGCACACTACCAATTTTTCTAAATTGTGTGGGGAGATTCTAATGTTTTTATTCGATCAATCCTAGCGAAAATTGCAAAAGTCCATCTATTTCTAGTTTTGTGATTTTTTTCGTCAGAATAGGATATCGGCTGTGTGGAGATTGGCCTTAAGTTGTAGAATTCATTTCCTTTGATAGTTTCACAAAATATAACTCAAAAATAAAGAGCACTGAATCCCAAATTTTGAGAAACATTTAATTAGTCCAATAACTGTATCGCTGGCCCATAACAAATTTTTTTGTACTTTTGCAATGGAGAATAGAAACATCCCTGTTCTGAATAGTAGTAGCAAATTCATAGTTTTGTGCGGTAGACGAACGGAGAATCAGAAAATAAAAAGAAAGAGTATTCAGTGACGGTGTTAAACTGAAATAGTGCCTTCTAAATGGAAGTTTTCCGCTTTCTTTCAACCGTGTTAAACTGAAATCATATACCTATTCAGATCATTTTAGATTTGCTCTATGTGAAATAGGAAAATACTATAACATAAAAAAAAATTTGGTGCAGACTCCGAAATTGACGAAAAATATCGTTTTTTGCCAAATCTACCACAACATACTATAAAATAACATGTGTGTGCAAAATAGGCATAAGTTATAACTATATAGTCTTTAAATATTTTTCTGAAAAGGCATTGAAAATGATTGGTTGGCTAAAAGGGGCTAACAACAAAACCATATTTGATTTAATATACTATTAACCATGTTGAAAATTTGGAAAAAAGTTAAACATTTTTTTTAGTAATTTTATGACTTTAAATTTATGTGAGAAAAAAATTGCTTTTTTTTATTTTGTTTTTTCGTAAGTTAAAAATAAAACACTACCAAAACAAAAAATAAAAGATTGCTCAATGTAAGTGGTTAAATGCCAATCGCGGTAAAACTTCTATTTTCAAGATGCCAAAACGCATTCTTGTTAAATTATTTACTTTATTTCACTTCTTGAAGTTTTTGTTTTCTGTTTCCCATAATATACTGATATTTTATGACAATTTTGTCACTTTTTGTATTTTATATTAAGATGCCATTAGAATATATTCATATATCCTTTACTTGCACGTAAACAATTCTTTTAAGGTTCATCCCTAATATTACTACCATAGAAATAAAAAATGTATGTTATAGAAGCATACTAACCTTTTACCGAAAGTTCACATAATTATTGCAAAAATTAAAAGTGTAAACTTTTGCTGAAACGATTAAATTGGTTTTTTTAAATAAAGTACAACTTCAACATCAGTTTTCTTCATTTTGTGTTCTTTTTCGAAGAGATCATAAATTACATTGCCCTCTTTGATCGCCAATAAGTATAGGAAATTGTTATCTTAAATTATTTTAATTGAAATTTATTTAGTGCGTGACTTTAAAATCTGATGCATTTTTCATTATATATATTTTTATGTTTCGTTATTGACAAATTTCTTTTTAAGAAAAAGAGTTCCTTTGTAATTCAAGATCAATGATATTTTGACCATATATGCTCATGAAATGATTACAACCAAAATCCCATTGTTCAATATGGTCCAAAAAGAAAGATTTTTACATAAAGATTTCTACGAAATTCTATCAGAAATTGCATTTACTCACATTCTTCCTTTTTGCTTTGTAGAAAAGAACAATTTTCGGAAAAATGAGCAAACCCAGCTATCTTGTCTGATTAATGGAATCAACTTCGCAATTTAGTATTATTTAAGGTACGATCGAGACATAGCTACTTTTATTACAATGCAGTAAAACAAGTTTCGCAATGAGAATGCTTCATAATGTGGCCCAAAAGTTTTTAGTGTTTTTTACTCTATAATAAAACTAGGTTCTAGCATTGGAAATTGGAATCACTTACAAAAATTTATATATTTATAGATTCCATACATTTAATAGTCTCGTAGATTAAAAATTTGATCCATCATTAGGAGAACGTCTGTATAATTTAGTTCTCTATTATTATAGACCGTATCCCAAATTTTTTGTTTGAGTGTATGTCAATAATATTATTTGGTAATGCCAGCATACCCGAACTTTTGTCAAGGAGAATTCTAGTCTTATTATGTTCATGCCTTCAGCGTTGACAAAACGTAATATTCATAGTGTATAAGGTTTCAGCTATTTTTGTCCAAATAATAGATTAAAGGGTCCACTGAATTCTATAAGTAAATATTACGAATAGAAGTTTTAAAAGAAATTTTCTTATTTAAGCCTGGTGATCTTTATTGTACAAATAATGAAGATCAGTTTCTCCTATGAGAAAGAAGGGAAATTCTTAATTACAATAGCGAAATGTGCATCTTTCTACTATCGAACTCAATGTCGTCCAAAGGAGCGTCAATCCTTCTTTTTTCATAATTATTTTTATTATTATAATATAATCGTATATATATTTTGTGAACTATTTGAGGATGCGCTTTCTTTTAGATAGTAGTATATGAACCTTTTTTTTGAATTTATATAAAGGAAACAATTAATTTTTGGGTTTCATCCTTCCATGAATTTTTGTATGTTATGTATTATTTTTTCTTTCGGATGGTAGTCTATTTTCTAACTATGGTCAAGTTTTATAGTATACATACATATACCGTTTACCCAAAGAATATGGATTTCATTATATTTATCCACAACATTGGTCCAGTTCGTATATGATTTTTGTTTTGCGACAACAAAGACTTCCTGCAGAGATTCAAATGATTTATTTTTTTGCTTTTGAAATATTTCCCAAAAGAGTATATTTAAAAAAAATTTTTTTTTATGATTGTTGTTATACGCAGAATTGTTCTTGTGTTTAGTTGAAGGTTTTTATCCATACCAATTTGTGCGTTGAATTATTGGTACGTAAATATCGGCGCCGAGTTTAATTGTTTTATTAGGTGATTTTTTCAGACACAAAAATATATAGAACCTTAAAATCGCTATATAGCCAAATTTCTGATACCTTATGGTTGAAATGCGACTCGTAGTTAATAAATCAATGAATGAACTCTAACCGCACGACTCCATTGGACTTATTTCAAGACATATTTTCAGTCGGACTGAAAAAAAGTCTTGTGGAGACTCTAAAAAATGGACATATTTTCAGTCGGACAGAAAAAAGTCTAGTGAGAGACTCTAAAATTTGGACTTTTTTGTCAATCCGATTGAAAATATGTCTTGAAATTAGTCCAATGGAGTCGTGGGGTAAGAAAAAACGACCAAAACTAATAAAATTTCAATTTTTTTTTTCAGTACTCCTGCATTTATATTTTAATTGATTCATAGACTCAGTATACGTATATGTATATATACATTACTAGATTACTACAATAGTATTTAATAGTTAGTATGTTCCCAATAGGATAAAAAGCGCTCCTTGATGCATTAAAAATCATTTCTTAACAAGTATTTACTGCTAACTCTGGGTTTCTAACTTCGTATACTTTTTAAACTGCATCCGCAGAAGCAAGCATTTCTTTTACTGATTTTTTAGATACGCAGGCGAAGCAATCCAAAGAAATAATTTTTGAAATATTTTTTTGGTTAAAAATATAGCTTTTAAAGTTAATTTTAACGAAATTGAATATATAATTCTTAATTATTTATGTAACCAAAAACCGCAAAAAGCGACCAAATTTTGTGGTAGTCTAATCAAAATAAGAAATTGTCAATCTACATATATTCTAACTTTCAATAAAGTCATACAACGGAGTTTTCATTTATTATGGCTGCAATCTGCATATATCGATATAACTTTCAATTCTCTATACATCTAGCCCCTTGAGACCGTTGTTCGATGATTATTTATGTGCGTTAGAAATGTAACAAAACTAATATACATTCCGGTAGCATCTACCATAAGGTATAAACAGCAATCAAAGATGTAGATATTTAAAAAATTCAATGACACGAGTTTTGTATGCAAAATATTATTGTTCGTAACCGTTTATTGGAATTATCAAACATCAGACTATTTATTTGTACATATTTGAGTTTTCATAAAGCGTATATCAAAATATTGTACAGGGGTGGGCATAATTATTTTTACACTTGAAATTTTTTGAAAAACGTTTCTTTGCATGTCGATTTTATTGGGTTGTAATTAGTATTTCCAAAATGTTTTTCTTGGAGATTTAGCAATGATATGTTTAAAATGCAATAACAAAAAAATGAGGCGAAAACGGGTGGATGTTTTTTATACACGGTAGTATAAACTTTTATTGGCGTAGGGCATAAGTATTTTTACACACAGTACAAGTGTGGGAAATCATGTGTTTTGGTCAGTATAGTCCGTTTACTTAATAAAATTATTGAAGGAAATTATTTTTTAATATTTAATTTTTAGTATTTAAAAAAAATTGTTGTAAACACTTTCAAAATGGCGAAAAGAAGGGAAATCAATGTGGAAGACCGTGCGACCATTTTAACGAAGTTTGGGTGTGAAATTTCTGCTACTAAACCTGCGGAACTTATCAGATTTCATGGCAGACTATTTGTCTACTATTAGAGAAAAGGAAAGAGTTAGAAACACTTAAAAAGATTAAAAGAATTTGCAGAAATAGAGTCACAAGTGACCACGAAGACAGGCATCTTGTCGGTTCTATTCAAAAAACTCCTCTATTGCTCCATGTAAAGTAGCAGTAAATTCAAATTAGGTAGCTGCAAGAAACACAAGTAAATGGACCATACCTGGAAGATGCATCAAAGCGGTATTAAAGACCTACGTTCCCCGGAATATGCCATACATTTCTGTCGCAAGCAAAGCAAATCGTGTAAAAATAATTATGCTCACCCCTGTATTAGAAGGAACCTTCTCCAGAATATTAAAACCAGAAGATATAAATTCTTTTATTCGCAGCTTGTGTATACAAATTGTTGAATTTCGTGATGCTTTTTTATGTTACTTTTTCGTAACCCTTTGTTAACCAAACAAATAAAATGTTGTCAAAAATCCAAATTTTTGCGCATGACTGTGAATCTAAAGGTATTTTGTATAGAAATAATATTTTATACAATTTTTGATGAAATTAAGCAAAAAATTCATGATATTTTGTATTGGTAGATTGTATATGATTATGTCATACAGTTTAGAATTATTGCAGTCCGGAAAGCCTTTTTTTACTACGAAATAAAAATCAATTTTTTATACAAAAAATAGGCTTTAATTTCTAATATATAGGTCACTTTATTCGACAAAATTTGCCACCTTTCGGGCAATAAAAGCGTCATTAAACTTCTGGTTATTTTTCAGCAATAAATTCTTACAGGTACGTTTTCACATTGTGTTTGGAGATGAAAGTTTTCCCAGCCAAAGAGTTTTACAGAGAGTGAAACAGACAGCAATGTGATGGTGAGTATGAGACCTTGCATTATCATAATGGAACACATCATCTCTACGATACGATTTACCAATTCTGGACGTTTCTGCGGTAGGAAATTATTTAATTTGATTATTTACTGGCAGTCGATTGTTCTGTTTAGGGGCTCAAAAATACACAATCTTTTTGTAATTTCAACATATTGGTAACATATCCTTCTTTTGATGAATATCAGCTTTTAATGTTATTTGCGGTGGCTCATTAGGCAGCGCAAGATTTTTTTTGTAAGTTTAACTTAAACTTTGAGGAGAAATAGTGATTACTTAGGGGCTAGATGTGAACTAATTGGGTGATCAATTTCGGTAAAAATACATTGTTGAACAGGAATCTTCGAAATTGCGTTATGGTGTTTTTTGTAATGCAATATCCATATTGCAACGCAACTTTATTACTGGTGGTAACGTTTTATACGGTACGCTTGTATTTTTAATCAGCAGTATCTAAGTTAATCCTTAGTTCTGTCAAACACAGTGGAATCTTGTTAACTTGAAGAAGTGAAAAATCATTTATTTTATTGATTAGTTCGAGTTATTGGTAACATTTTTTTGTTTTAGAAAAATAATCTATAATTTTTGTTCAACTGTAGTTGTTTTGAACTGTGTTTTCACTTAATTTTTGTACTACAATTAGTATGGTATACAAGAAAATTTTAAATGATTTTTACCTATTACCCTAGCTTCACACAACTTACGGCTTCATTTATATAATAATAGTGAAATAAGAAACATGTGTAAGTTCTGTAATTAAATACAAAGTTAATTAAATGTAGGAGGTTTTCCAAAAGGTGTAACTACCATAAATGAATATGTAATAGGTAGTATCGAAGTAAAATTTGATGTGATAAATGTTGGATAGTTTTGCTTATATTCTTAACGGTTTCTTCAAGTTACATAGGAAAATGATAATTACCTTAAAGTCGCATCCATAGTTTTGTGTTAC
The DNA here is from genome assembly GCA_963422695.1 of Xylophagus ater. NCBI lineage: Eukaryota > Metazoa > Arthropoda > Insecta > Diptera > Xylophagidae > Xylophagus > Xylophagus ater. The sequence goes on along the minus strand of OY730478.1, from coordinate 64,427,146 downwards.
TTTTGCGATTCGAACCCGATAACGTTGTAATTTAGCGATTTTTGATGATATATCAAATTTTTTGACACTAATTATTAATTTCTAATTTATTGCAGATAAATTGTCAGATTATAATTTATTTTATTTCAGAAATTCAAGGTATTTGCGGCGGTATAATCAAAAAGTATAGGACATTGTCTATTTCACATAACGTACTCGCGTTCAAAATATAAAATTTATGTTCAGAGAAATTATGTTTCTATCAATAGTGGGAATCTTTAAGGACCTTTCTTTTAAATATCCTTCTAGTTTTATTGGTTTAACATTTCACCTCCCTTGGAGACTTCGACTTCATAACTGAATCAAATGAGTGTTTGTTGTTTTCAGTTTTCGATTATATGGGTCTTAAAATTTGTCTTTGGTTGTGTCTAAAAAAAAATAGAAAATAGACAAGATTTTGAAAGTATTCCTAATTGAGAATTTGTTTAAATATAGTGGCTTGATATTTATTTATTTAAGAGAAAGGGAGAAAGTTTTGTATTTTTTTTTTTATACAAAAGTCCCTGTAATTGATTAACGTGTTATCATCCAACTGGATCTTTGTAACTATAATTTTTTTTTTATTTTTCATTTTATCGTTTTTAATAATTATTTAAAGACCTCACATATTTGCCCCTTTTGACTTACATATATATATTAAATATATTATGATTCATGGACCAATGCGGGAAAAATTGTGTAATAAATTTCTTTTTTGATGACATTCCCGAAAATATGTTTGTTCTAAAAAACAAAAAATGAAACGAAAAAAAATTTAAATAACAACATTATCAATTTTAAAAACATTTGTTAATAATTATCATTTAAAAAAATTGATGATTTAATAAACAAGAAAAACAAAATTGATTTTTAAATTGGAAAACTTTACTAACAGTTTTCTTGAAGTCCAAACATTTTTCAATTATAAAAAAATTTTGGTAATGAAATTTGTCAGAAGGCAAAAAAATTCACTCATAATTTATATTTTGCTCATGTTGTTTTTTAGAAACCACCCAAATTGTAAAAAAAAAATGGCTATAATTTTTTTTATTTTTTGTTTATTTTTGTGGTATTTGAATATAATATCCCTCTCACAGTGTAAAATCCTACCGAAAAATAAATACACAAACCACAACGTTGGTGGTCACAATTAAATCACTCAAACATGATTTGATGGACGTCATAACATATTACAATTATAAAATGTCTTGTATGAGTAGTCCACACTATTTTAATCGTCATATGTTTCATCATCATCCGTAAAGAACAACAAAACTTTTTGTCCAACCAATTTTTTTTTGCTTTTTAGCCTAAAAATGTTGTATTATCATGATCGTGGTCTTCAATAAATTGGTGTAATAGCTAGATAGCATTTTCATTTGTAGTTGCAAAAAGGTATAAGATAGTGTAAAGGCTTATATAATCTCAACAATGTTTCATCGATCGTAATCAATTTAAAAACGAACAAAAAGGGAATAACAACAGCCTTAGGTTGTGTGGTAAACACACGATATTAAAATAAATACTATTGGTATTGGTCATCAATCTTCACGATGTTCTGATTGATAAAACTTGATGAGAATTAGATGGATCGGTATATGTATAAAGTAAATATGTACTTCTTTAAAAAAATAAATCAACAGCTTTAGCAGAATATGGAAAAGGTGGAGTAACTATCGTCACTGAGAGTGATCCTGTATATCATGAATTGAGAATACTGTTGATTGCTATTTACTCTACCTAAATGGTTGAATCGTTTCATGGTATTATTATACGTATCATCATTATCATTATAAACGACGAGAGAAAAATGATGTCCGATCGATTGTAATGAACTTGTTAAAATGTGTAATTTAGCTGGGAGCGGTTAATGCCAGACTATACTTAATTGACTGAATGTAATTTCTTTTATGTTCTTTCTTCCTTAAATGTTTTTACGGATTTACTGTAATTGCCACATATGAAGCGCCATGAAAACTATATATTTTAATAAATTTTTTTCTTCGAAAAGTTTTAAATTTTAATTCCCGGTTTTTTGATTTTCCTGTCTGTTTGCCACAAAACTTTTTGTAAAATTTTTTAACTTCTATACTAAGTATACTAAGTATAAACTACTACAATGAAGGAAATCTCTAAATCTCTAAATTTCCAAAGATTATAATTTATTTCTGTGTGTATGCAAAATTGCGGTCATCGTCGTATTTTTGAAGGTTTTAACTGAAAATTAGAAATAATTTTTTACAGATGTGAACAATTCTACTTGAAGTTGGGTTTGATCGGCCTAAAACTTCGGTTTTTGATATTGGTTAATTTGGATATACTTTAACGTTATTTGAGAACCGATTCTAATTAAATTTGATACAAGGTGTTTTTTCAATAAAGGGACGATTTTGTCCGAAAATCAATTGAATTCGATTACAACTTCCTACTCCAAGTTGCCGAAAAAAAAGAAATTTTTTGAAATTTTGTATCAGAACTTACTTGCTGAGGGTCCATCGGCCGACAGTATTACAAAGATGATATCAAGTTGATAACTCTGTTTTGAAGCAATTATCTGGAAATCTGGAAATTACCTTTTGTTGGAAATAAAAGAAAAAAAATAAATCAAAAATGCAATCAAACATTTATGGACTCGAGAGTAAAATCGTATCGAACTTTCCAAGCCTTTAAAACTAAATTGCCTGTGTTTCAGATATGCAAAGTAGAATGAAATTTAGTGCTTCTGGACTTGAAAACAAAATAGAAACTATCTTGGATAAGTTGAAAACGAATATGGAATTGGGTATTGCAATTCTGGAAGACAAAACTCAAACCGGAATTATTAACGTGGCGTATTTGTAAAACAACTCAATTTAGTTTTAATTTCATTTTTATAATCCAAGTTGGTTTTTACTTGTTAATTTTTTAATTATAGAAATTCTATTTAGTAAGTAAAATTAATTTTCCTTGTTTATATAATCCCCGCAAAAAACTTTTCTAAAGAAAATGTATGAAGATGGCTAATTCTTTATTTTCCCCCAAAAATATTTCCATCAATCTGCCTTTTCCATAGCTTTTTTGTAGTCTTTAGCTTCATGTTAGCCTGGGTCTGTTAATTGTTTTGATGAAATTTGTACAATAATTTTTTAATTCCTTAATTTTTACTTTAAATTTGGTTTTGATATTTTTCCCGTTAGATAGAAGCTGAGTCATTCTGCAAATCAGTTAGTTCCATTTGTAAAGAAATGGTAGCTTTCTCGACACTAAAAGGGGTAGAATAGAATTGCGATGGACCGACAGAGAGGAATATAAAAACCATAGAGATAGCATTTACTGGAGATTTCATTTCCCTCGTTGTCATACAAAATTATGGAGGAGAAATGGTCACTATTTTATCTTCTCGCTCGCTTATTCCAAACGATAGAAGGCCAAGTTTTCCAAGTTTCGGAGATAACGACTCGCCGCTCAACCAATACGATATAATAATTTAACTTGGTTTGCCCTCAATTAGCATTTAAAATTTGCGTTGTTTTTATTTTCCATACAAATAAACCCAAGTTTCATATTCCGCTCTGTCGGCCCACGTGAGACAGAAAATTAATATCTCTAGTTAATATAACTCTATGATAAAAACTGACCTTAAATATATGGAAAACAACAAAAACGCAAATTTTAAATACTGTGAAAAAAGCAAGTTAAATTATTATATCGCATTGGTTGAGCGGTGAGTCGTTATCTCCGAAACCTAGAAAAGTTGGGCTTAAATCGGGCGGGCGGGCGAGAAGATAAGACAGTGACCACTTCTCCTACATAATATTGTATGAAAGCGAAGAAAATGAAATCTCCCGTTAATGTATTCTATTGTATTCTCTTCGAAATACTCGCTTTCAAGATTCTATACTGGATATGTTTTATTTTAGGCTAAAATATATTATGAGTATTCATGCTTCGTTGTATGTGGTTTGTAAAACTGCTAAAGTGTAGGAAATGTTTATTGCGTAAGATACAAAAGATACAATTTTACTACATGCTGAAATTTTTTTTGGACCTTATTCTGGTTGCTTCGCTAGCTTTGGGTACTTTATAATTACTCATACTTCGCTAATAGTCATATTATATTGCAGTATAGTTCACACTACAGCTGTTATAACAGGAACAATTGATTAAACTTTATCTGAAAATTTTAAACCAGGAGTCTTTTACGTCTGTGGGCCCGTTGCTAATGCTCGATTCCTTGAAAACAATTTAAGACCAATCTCCACACAGCCGACTTCCTATTCTGACGGAAAAAATCAGAAACTAGAAAGAGATGAACTTTTGCAATTTTCGCTAGGATTGATCGAATAAAAACATTAGAATCTCCCCACACAATTTAGAAAAATTGGTAGTGTGCGGCGGTATCGTGTGTGATTATTATGAGAGTGCACCAGCATATAAAGTGCCATATAAATCAGATAAACATGTTCATCTGTTTTTGAGGGGAATCATCTGCAGATTGAAAATCAGTTGGGGAAATAAGAAATGCAGAAGCCGACAAAATTTGTAGGAAGATTGTTTTCTCCATTTCTGTTTAATCAATCTTTGCATAGTGTATCCCATACCTTCATCAGAAGTAGGAAGTCGGTTGTGTGAAGATTGGCCTTTAGCCAATTTTGTTGATATATACATACGTATGTAGATAAAAAGAAAATTGATTGGTTTTATGCTTCTGTTCACTATCGAACATAATTTAATTTGGAAATTTCTTCCCTTGGTCATTGAATTTTGTTCCGTCTATTTTTGTTGGATAATGTTCTTATCTCAACTCCCATGTTTAGAATTTTAGTTTTTATTTTTTATTTATTTTCTTGATTTTCTCAATTTCCTATCGATGATTTGCTCTGTTCCGTTAGTAACTTCCACTGCGTTTGTGATGGCTGTGGGTGACTATGGATGGAAAATCGAATGAAAAATCATAAAAAGTTCTTCAAATAGTATTCCGAAAACATTTAGAGAATATGAAATCATAATAAAGCTGTCTGGAAGCAATTTACAAAAAAAAAAATGTTTTTCAATTGCAGTTGTAAATGTTATTATTGAATGTCGCGACGGATTTCTAAATTTTTTTTTATTTTCGTGTCAGTATTAAAAAACATACCTTAAAAATATATTTGTACCTTAGTGGTAAAGGATCGTATCTCACAGTTTTGCAAGAGTCGAGTTTATGGCATTTCTCCGATATCAAGACTTGGAATCATATAATAGTAAAAGGGTTTAGCCCCATTTTGTAATGTTGCTAAGGTGCGCTTAGAGAAAGTCGCATCGAAAACTTCCATATAGGTAAAAAGAGTTGTTTATTTATGTTTATATTATATTTATAAATATATATATTGTTCTGTTAGGTGGTAGGAGCAACATAACATTCTTTTGATGAATGTCAGCTTTTTATTTTTTCATTTTTCATCACCGGTTATCATTTTCCTCAAAAATGGGTCACTTTGGTTAGGTTATAACAGCATATCAGAGATGCTCTTGGTTTGACAGTTTATAATGTCTATGTGTTAGGCCAAGAAATTTTCTGATTGTGCTCGTAGATTCTACAAGCCATAGTAGCTTTCCATTTGTGTTTTTCAAAGTAGTTAAATAGCATGGACAACGAGCAGTAAATGGAAAACCTTATACCACACGATATCCTAGGACATGGTTTCACTTTTACTTTTTTTTCAAAAAGTGAAGCATAGTAGTCAAGATACTGTTGTTGAAAGCTCAGAAGATGGGGATACTTTGTCCAAAGGTGTTTAGTAGTGATGACTTTTCATCCCTATTTGTTTTAATACATATATTTCTTGTAGTTATAAAAAAAACTCCATTTTTATGCCCTATGGTAGGTACTACCAGAGGGTGTATTAGTTTTGTAACTCCATTTGTAACACTTCGAAATAATCGTCGTAGAAAGGTTTTAAGGATATGGTTGTGTAAGGAATCAAAAGTTATATCGATTTATACATGTCCGTCCGTCCGTCCGTATTCAAGATAACTTAAAAATGCGTTAGAGGAAACAAAGTTATGAGAAAAAACCTTGAAATAGTGTTAGTTTTGACAGTTTTTCTGTCCCATTTCTACCATTGCGCATCAAAAGTTACTATATGTTTTGTATTAGTTCTTTGTTTCGTATTACACGACATTTTTAAGGAACCTATCTACCGTGTTGTACGGGGGTTACCTGTATATAGACCAAAAAATGGTTTTCTTGAGAAAATTAAATAGTAGCCGTATTCGCTTCCCAACGTAAATCATGGTATTCTGTAGTATGTGTTATATGATTCGGTTTTGTGCATAGAAAAATACGGAATCATACAACTATGCAACAATACACCTAGTTTTACAACGGTTAGGGAATACCCATAGTTTAATTTTTTATTGTAATTGATTATTAATTTATTTTTATTGTTTTACAGGAAGTTAACGAAAGTGTTGAAGATGAGACAATGCGGTAAGTATTTTAAATTTTTATTTCTGTAGTATATACCATATAACATGTTATATGTATGTTTACAGTCGTATTGAAAACTTAGAATAATATTGGTTATCATCATATGAATACATCAGTTCTTATTTGCTTATTATAGGATAATGCCCGCCACACACTTGAGCTGCGCTATGCGAGCGAGCCTAGCTGTAGTTACATAGCTTAGCTGGGATCACTAACCCCGTTACACACTTGAACTAAGCTACGCGGCTATATTTTTGATAAATTCATGCCATCAGTTCCATTTGAGCCGTCAAAGAGATATAATGTGCGAGTACAGTATCGATGAATTATTACTAGACCTTTTCCACTTGACACTTACAAGTCGACAAGATACTACCACAAAATAAAGAAGACATACTACACTTTTGCAAGCATCGCTTCTATACTGTATAATGCCGCACGTATAAGTTAGTGTCAACGAAGCTCGTTCGCGTAGTTGAGGCCTGAACTACGTGAACGAGCTTAGGTCGTGTCGCTCATGGTCAGACGACGTAGTTTCAAAGCTTTGCTGAAGTGTGCGACGAGTAATGAAAATGCTGAATTGTTTGCTTACAGCGAGAAACTTAGCTTACGTAGTTTAGCTCGCTTAGCTCTCGCGGTCGGCGTAACGTCTAAATCAGATATGCAAGCCAAACGAATTTGTGGGTTGGTTTGGAACTGAAATTTATTTTGGTTGGTTTTAATTCGGTTTTTAAATTAATTGTTTAAATGTTTTAATTATCTAATATTTAAATTTCACGCTTTTCATTTTCTTTTATAATTTATTTTAAAAAATAAATTTATATACATTAAAAATACTTTTAGACAAATTCTTTACTGGTAGATGCAGTGGTTGTATGTGTTTGTATCTTGGTCGTGAATCGTTGAAAAACTTGCTTATAACTCGTTAGTGCCGTATGAATAAGCTCAGTTAAGTGTTCATTTGTTAGCTAGGAACGGTGCTTCAATTTAATAAATTTTAATTGTTGAATACAAAGATTCACAACAGTACGTTGTACCAGATATCTAAATCAATTTACACGTTTCATTCTTTAAAAGAGGATATTTTGATTCAGAACAAATTTCCAAAATTCTATTGCAGATTGTGATAATTTATGGTGCATCCTTAATCCCAGGTCCTCCTGAATTTCCATTAATTTCACCTCTCCGGCAGGTTTATCAGATAACCAAATACTTAGGAAATGTGAAGATGTCACTAATTATGTCAATTTCAAATAAATTCACAAGAAAATTGATGCAAGATTAAAAATTTTTTAAATCTTAAAACCTTAGTTGGAAATTGTCCATCAATTTCTGTAACTTGTCTCGATATTATTGATACTTTGTATCTTCGATTTGTGATTTTTTACTTTTCAGCCGAGAAAAGTGATTGAAGTTTTTTGTTATCAAATCGTTTTTAAAGAGTAGCGTTTTTTTTTAAACTGAAAATTGCTTGAGTAAGATCAGCAATAGAATATATTGTATATATTGAAGATTTTAGAAGGAAATGGATTTAACACTAGGTGTGTTTTTTCATCGGGGTGTAGGTCACGGTCTGGTACATAACATGCAAAAGCAACAACAACATAACCCAAATATTTATCGGGGTCAGGGCCTGTGACCCTGGCCTGGGACGGCTATAGACGGCATTTATGTCAACCTGCTAAAAGGGCTGTAGAACAAACAAATATATAACATATTAAGATAAATATATAATAATAAGAATGTTAGAAAATTAGAATTTTTAAAAAGAAAATGTAATAATTATCTTTACTTAGTTTTGATAAGGACTATTAAAATATATTTTTAAAAGTGGACTCCAAATTTCATTTTGATAGAAATATGTATTGCACTATAAAAATCACTAACACAAATTAATTACTTTTCTGAGTTTTTCTTAATAAAAGAAAAACCCAGAAAACACGAGAATAATTTATTTATAAACAAACAAAACGATTTCCGCGAAATGTTTCCAGACTATTCGGGAAATACCGCCATCTAATGTACAAAAGATCTATTCCAGAAAACTCCAAAATGCAATTGTTTACACAATCGATAGAATACAATACACTTCTCAATAACAATAGCAATGACTCATAGCACATACAAAAGATATTTTTTTAGGAGGAAATAATAATAGATCATTGGCACAAACCTAAACAATGATTAGAGCTTTCTAGAACTATTGTTTGTGTATTAAATAGGAATATTCTAGATCTTCTTTGTGTAAACGTTGCCACCTAGTTTTAGAAAGCCAAACGAGAATATTCGAGAATATTCCGAGACACATCAATTTTATATAAAAGGAGACCTAGAGTCGAGGTTAGAATCAATTCAGATCAGAACTTCAAACAGTGAACTTGAAACATTCGGAGTAAAACTAAAGCTTTGATCTTAAAAGTAATTAAAATAGTGAAGCTCTAAAACTGTGATAAATAATTGTAATAATTAAATTATTGAAAGACAAATATTTTTAAGACTAATTGTTAAGCAGAAATAAGTACAAATAAAGTTTATACGCTAAATTCACATAAATAAAAAGTGTTATCATTCTAATAACATCGAACGGAAAGACTAACACGTCACAGTATTATTGTTTATGTTCACTTTTCGTATTAAAGAATTTGTTTGTTTTAACGATATGTTCTCCCCCTTGGCTAGAGTCACATTGAAGATGTAGGAGAGCCGCAATTTGGCCAAGTATTTTTTTTATTTATTTATTATTATTTTTTATATTTATACTTACATTTACATTTACAAATCTTTTTATTTTGTACTATAAAAGAATGGTTCCATCCAAAACAGCCGGAGGCTGATAAGAAGGATGAGAGTACAAATTGGTATTAAGTGTATTACAATTCTTACGTTAATTAATTAGGTATGATATACATACGTAAAAATGAGTGGAAAACGTGTTTATATATACAGTCAGGAGCACTTGATTATACGCAATTAAATTTTTATCGTCATTTTTGCCATAATGGTGCAAATTCTTAGAAACTTTTTCCGTAATATTCGTTGCCCATTATTCTATTCTACCTGATGCCCCAGATGTGGGAAAAACCCATGCTTGAGTGGAAATTCCCATTTTTGTCTTTTTGGCTATTTGCACCGGAGCACTTTATTACACGCATCAGTTTTCTTCAAGCTTGTAAGGCGAACGGTGATCTTCTAAAAACAATTTATCGTTAAGAAACAATTGTGTTATTTGTCTGCTTTACCTTAGTGAAGTTTTTGTTCCACCTGGACAAAAATGGGGCGTGGAAAATCACTAACCGAAACGGAAGTTGGAAAAATCGCTTCATTGAAAGATAACAATTATTCCAATCGATATTGGCATGCAAATTGGTCGAGATCCTTGGACTATAAATAATCTTCTCAAAAACAAAGAAAATTAGGGAAAAAATCGAAAAGGACGCACACCCAAAGCAACTATCGACCGAGAACATACGGTCATATTACGGGATGGCTCGAATTCTGTGGAAACTGCTCGTAAAATTATATATTTATGATATATATATATTTATTGCATCTTTGGTTATATAAATGGAACTCTAATAAAATGTAACAATTTTCAAATTTACGAAAATTTTGCTTTTTCTTAAAAATTAAAAAAAAAAAAAAATAAATAAAATCTAAATTCCAAATTAATAAAACAAATAAAAATTCTTTTAAGTTTAAAATTCTCTTAAATCTGAAATTAGATACTATATTTCACAGCGTAGACTGCAAAGAACAAAAAAATTTGAATTTTTCAATTTTTCTTTTAATTAGATTGGACGTTAAGCTACTTTTCCAATCAATTCCAAATCTTGGACTTATTATTGACTTGACAAATACAAAAAAATATTATCATCCGATTGTAAGTGTTAATAAATTATTAAAATTAAGTAATAAATAAGTTTATTATATTTTGTGGTATTGTTAAAATATAATTTTTTTGTTAATCATCAGGACGTCATCAGAAATGGGGTTAAGTATGTTAAATTAATGATACCAGGACAACAAATTCCATCTCCAAAACAAACGATCTTGTAAGTATAAATTTTAGGTTTATGCGACGGCACATTTTAAGTTCGCAGAATGAGGTGGAACGAAGGGTAGAAAGAGTTTAAAATCGCATTTGTTTTATCGCATATGAAATACTATATTGTATATTTATTTTCATAGTGCAATAGTTACAAGAAGAAGTTGAAGTCTTGTAATTTTAGAAGTATGAAATGTTGAATTCTGTAAAATGATTAAATTCTTGAGAAAACAAAGATAAAATGTCGAAACTATTAAAATTGAGCAAAACACAATTATTCAATTTACCCTATTCCTTTCTAACTGTTACGAAACTTCCGCAAGAATGTTAGAATAACGGTAACACTTTGCAGTACCTAATCTTTTACAATGAATCTTATATCTCCACGGGCTAGCGGGTTTCAAAGATAGGCAATCGTCTTTAACTCACTTAATAGTAGACAGATTTTCGTTAAATTTGCAGTATAGATTCTGGGTTATGAGATATAGTACTAGCCAGCAGGGGTTCCGGCCTTAACTCGCTCAATTGATGTATTTTCATGAAAGAGATGGATTTGTGAATTGTATTCTAGATATAACGAGGACAACGCTTAAGTGGTACCCATCCGTTAAATAAATAAAATAAATGCAGATATTTCACCAGAAGAACAATAAAATTCGAAGTCGACGTCAAGTCGAGGAAAGTATGGCCCCACTCAGATTTGACCCAAACGCAAATTGAATGTAGGTTTTTTTAATACACGATTTCATTTATTACTGTGTATTATAAATTAATGTTGCCATATTGAAGTTTGGTGGAAAATCGAACCATGCTTTTTTGTTGTGTACATGATTGTCATAATCTCAGATTTAAATTCATATTTTCCAACCAAACTGGTAAATGTATACATTTACCTATTTTGTACTTTTACCATTGCATATACACAAAAATTTATAAAAGCCGAATATTAAATATATACTGTGGGTCACTCAGGTTCAAAACATTAATTAAAATGTTTATTGATCCTTTTAAAATTTGCTCTAATTCGCGGGTAGTCTAGGCCCTTATATCATAAAATTATTCTGTAAATTTTATTCAAATCGGTATATTGTTTTTTATAGCACATCAAAAAAATTGTATGAACAGGCTTATTTTCTCCACTTGAAATGTAACATATCGCCTACTTATGTAGTCAACGTATGCAAATAATTTAAACAAAATTCCTTCACAAATTTTCAAATTCTACCATAGGGTATACAAATCTTACTTATTAACTTAGCAATTGCAGCTTTTCGCTTCAATTGGGGAATGGAATGGACATAAAATCTTCGTAAGTACTCAAAACAATGGATAAAAATTTAAAGCTGTACCATACACATCCCTAATTTTCGATTCTTTCAAACATACGTCAAATATAGTGATGAAATAATTTGAGTCTGTGTGTAAATATGTGAGGCATGTAGAATTAATTATTGTAATTTTTTTAACCCGTTTGTTCGATTTGAGTTAGTTTTGGTAGTTTTTTTTTTCATTTCATTGAGCTAAATATAAGATTTGTTACGTATAAATAAGAGTTCCATTTCTACCATACGGTAGACTGATTTGAAGTTTCTATTCTATGTGTTCATTTAAAAATTTTTTTTAAATTATTAAATATTGATTCTAGTTATATTTAAATTGCCTTAGATCTCCCGTCTCTTTGGGATTTTTATCCTTCAATTATTAAAGTCGGCTAAAATATGAAAAAGAAAGTATTTTATTTTATGGCAAGTGAAGAATGTATCCTAAGAGAGAAATTTTTATGTACAGTCATGTTGCATACTAAATTAAATTTATTTATACAATTTAACATTATCATCATAAACGATGATAGTACATAAATCAAGGATTGAGACTGTTCTTCTTTTTTTTAAATTGTTTTTTTTTTACACGAAATAAAAATGTCTGGACTTTTTTTGTATTCCCCTTTACCACAGTTAAAAAGGCGTTGAATTTCTTCATTTCATACCTCAAAAATTCATCTTATTTTACGTTTGCAAGAAATATCATGAATTTGATATTGGCACTGATCGTTTGTCTTTCATATGTGAAGAAATAATTCTTGTTTTGCGATCTTCTTCAGACTTTAATCGATCATCAGTTAAAGGGCAACATTCTAAACAATCCATACTTTAAATCTCATCCGACTTTTTTTGCCAGCGTTTTTTCTTTAAACCACGGATTAATATTTAAAAAAACATAAAGTAACTGAAAATCGGCCTATAGCCGATGGTAAAATGGGACAGATAAACTGTCAAAACTAACACTATTTCAAGGTTTTTTCTTCATAACTTCGTTTCCTCTTTTCAAAATTTCTTCTAATTTGCAAGTAACCCAGACCCTGATAGTATAAGTCTAATCTGCAAATTCTATTCAAATCGGTGTATTAGTTTTTAAAGTACATAAAAAAAAACTATACCGAAAGGGTTATTTTCTCCTACGATTATTTATTTCTCCACTATCCTTGGACCAATTTGACTGAACATGGTATCGCCTATTTGTGTAGTTAACCTATATAATTAATTTCAGGAAAATTGGTTTACAAATTTTGCAATTAAATCATTAAAACCATAAACAAAAAAAACCACAAAACTTTCTGGTCACCTTGATTTTTTGTTTATAACTTTGCTCCCTTTGCATCGATTTCGCTGAAATGCAATACCAAACCAAGTTAAGGAATAAGCAAATTGTAAATTTCATTAAAATCGGATAACGCGTTTTTGAGTTATTTTGTATACGAATGGACGGACGGACATGAATAAATCGATATAACTTTTGATTCCCTACACAACCATTCCCTTAAAACCTTTTTACGACGATTATTTCGATGTGTTACAAATGGAATGACAAAACTAATATACCCTCTGGTAGTACCTACCATAGGGCATACAAATATTGTGAAACATTAAAATAAGTCATTATAATACACACACGTATGAAAGGTTAAATTTTGTTCATGTATGCTTCATAATAAAATAATAATGAACCGCAATAATTTTATGAAAATATTATAAAATACAACTTTGTGGGATGATTTAAAAAAAGAAATCATTTTATTGAATTCGTAAGGAAATTTTTTTAAACTTTGATGAATTAAATGCGTGTCATAACCGAGTGTCACCGATGTATTGTAAACTCAGAAATGAATATTAGGAATAGTTTTGCTAAGTATGATGAACTCTTCTCTGAGTTGTAACCTTGTTTTGACGTGGGAAAGGTTATGTACTTCAATGATCCTGATAGCGAAGGTAGCGGGAAGTAAAAAGTTTCCAACATTTAAGCCGAACTAACTCATAAGGTCCTTACAGTGGTTCAAAAGGAGGCTTTTTTCAAAGGTCTCTCCGTTAACCCTCACAAAATTGAGCTCGTTATGTTAACTAAGAACAAGACGTAGATATTCTATACTGATTTTAACAAAAAATATTGTACTCGTTGTATATTGTAATGGTCAAACCTCTGCTGTTGGGAGCTACTACAGGAGATCTCGTAAGTCAGAAACTGGCTTTTCTAAGCATTACAGGCGCAATTAGGGCCGGATCAACTGTAACTATGGAAACCCTTATTGGAACATCACCGCAGCATTAGTTAGGTTAAAGAAACTTCCTACGGATTGCAACATGTGGGAGTTTGAACATTGGACTTTGACATTATGTTAAAAATAACGATTTATGTTGCCTCAGGCACCTATTGCTCAGTTTTCCAATCTGAAATATATGCTATTATAATCTCATATCATCCTGCATATCAACATCTTCTCGGATAGCCAAGCAATGCTCAACTCTGACTTCGCAGTTAAGATTACGTCTTGCATTCTCCAAGAATGCTTCAACGCCCTCAATCAACTATCAGAAAATAACAAATTTGTACTTAGCTGGAAAATGGGACACATGTGGCCCAAAGGTAATACAAAATAACCAGTTCTAGTCAAATACTTTTAAACTTTTTGGATCATATCCACAAACAGAGTTACACACAACATTGGTGAAAAACCTAGTGAAATTTTACAATTAAATTTTTGTAAAAGTTAGGAATGTTTAGAATAGTTGGTAAAAATTTTATTACTTTAAAAATTTTGTTCTAAATTTTTGATGTTTACGTATTTCAACGATTGTTATTGGATATATTTTTTTTTTCATTCTTAATAATTTCGATTTAGTGTCCTATGTAATCTAATAAATAATACATACCATACTTTTATATAGATTGATTTCAACCTTCTTAAAAATTAAGAATATTATGATTACTTCTTAAGATACATACTCGAAAGGCCCTAAAGGCAATTTCATAAAAGTATATATCAGAAATTATATTAAAATTATTAGCCTTTAATTGATCAGAAGGCTTTGGTTTACCATGAACTTTTAAAAACGAGTGAAACAGTCATTGTTAATCGTTACAGACAATAACTGATCATATTGAATCGCGTTTTAAAGGAAATCGACCAGAATGTGATACTCGATTACGCCTCGTGACAACTTCCTGCAACTTTCTCATTCTTTATTAAAATCAATGATGCAAGAAATATTTAGTTTATATTTATCTATTTACAGATTTAGCCAACATGTCAAGAATTTTTTAGCAACGAACGTAAATAACGGTGAGTTAATATTACTTTTACAAAATTAAAGATATACAGGAAAATAATCACTAATATAATACATAAAGCAGGCATGTCAAACTCATATGATATTACGGGCCACATGATCTATTTTGTATTAAGTTGGGGCCACATATTTTCAATGTTCAAAAAATTAATAAAATACGATTTCTAGAATGATTATATTATCTACTAGCTGACCCGGCGAACTTCGTACCGCCTCAGAATCAATAAATGTTGTATTAACTTATTAGCTTAATTAAATTCAGTTTTTTATTAAATAAAAAATTCAACCGGTTGCAATGATCCAATTCAATGGTGAATTTGACCTTGGCTCTGTAAAGTCGAAGGCGAAGTTAGAATTACTGATTTATGATCACCAAAAGAAAATGAAGGCTTACTCTCTCGAGCAGAATATACCTTGAATGTCGAATTGAATCCGCGTTCTTCGATAATGTGTGCTCCAAATTAAGTCATTTGGAAACATCCGTTGTATCTTTGAGTGTTCGATACAAAGAGTCGTAATTGTGGTGTTTCGCCACGAATCAATGAATGCAATGGCTCAGGTGGCGAAGGCAATTATGACAATTTCACCTTGCCACAATGGTTGCACACAACCTCCATTGGGCCAATTCGAAGGAAAGGATGCGAGCTGTAGTCAATTGTGCAATCGTATTGAAGCGCTACTCGATTCAAATCAACACTTGAAGCATTTCCTCTTGCGCGTCGAAGACTGTCACGTTGTTAATCTGCGTGATAAGCTCGACGATTTCTCATTGCCATCTGAACCGTTTGACGTACTGCCTCTCTTTTTTCTTGCCTTTGTGAAGCACGAAGTCGGGCCATACTAACGCGGCGCTCTTCTCGTGCGATTTCTTGTTCATCTGCAGTGGATTGATTCGCAATATTCCGAAGTCTAATGGCATTCGAAGGCAACTTACCGTTTGAAAATCACGATCGCAAATAGAATTCCACAGAATTACGAACGAATCCGCTTGAAAAATCAAACACACAGTCCAAAATTAACGATTGGATTAATTTTCGATGCTCAGTATAATAAACAGACAGTAAATTATCTAAGAACTGAAGGGAATTTAGACGCGATACTCCCAATACCTTCTTTGAAAATGACAGAAACAAAAAATTCCTGACAAAATAAGGAAAGAAAATTAAAACTTTTCATTAAAAAAAAAATTAACTTATAAACCAAATATATTCTATTATACAACGTGCTTCCTATAAGATAACTTGAGCAAGAGAGAGCATAAATAGTCTTACGGGTTTTGAACTGAAAAATATTGCAGTTCCCATTTTTCTTGAAATTTACGATGTTCCTCTTCAATCGATCTTTTCTTACTCATTGTTTTCGAAGTTTGATTTAAAAAACACTTATTTTAATGAACTCATCTTTTTATTTTGTACTTTTCCAACGACAATCCAAACTAAACTGGCTGAATCATGATCGTTGTCGGCATTTTTTCTACATGAACTAGCTTTATTAACTCTGATAGCCATCCTACAATCATGGCTAAGTATACGGCCACATAGGTTCTGCGCTTTCTACGCGGAGTGAGAAAAATATTAACGCGGTGAGAGGAACGAAAAAGGTGAGCGAAAAGTGTCCACATCGGATATCATTCTTGTCGTTGAACACATTTACATTTTCTCTAGTTTGTCAGTTAATTCACAAATACAAATACAAATTTCTTCACAATTGAAAAAAGAAATCATGGCCTTCTTTTTCGAAAGAGGCGAAGAATTGAATTTCAATTCTTCTCTTTTTTCTTCGTATCCTGCTTTCAACGAACTGGGCTATATGGCCACTTCCATTTAATTACACGAGTATATTTATCGTTGCTCTCATCTTCGAAAGTGCGCGTAGTGAGCGTAGAGCCTATGTGGCCGCACACTAATGTTTACATAGGACTTATTTCGAATGTTATCATGCAGCTGTATAAACATGTTAAACATGATAGTCCGTAAGTTAACAAAGATCATGTCGGCATTTTCTCTACTTGATTCATGTTTCTTGCATCTGATAGCTATCCTACATGAATAAAAACCAAAATCCACTTTCATTCGCAAACGATTGAGAAAACACTGAACTTTGTCTTAATCGTCTTGTGTTTTATGTCCGTTCGGTTTCGGCTGGCGCTTTTCATTTGACGTCTCTCGCCAACATGAATCAAAAAGTTTAAAGTTTTCAAGGTTCAAGCGTCAAAGCCTGATATTTTGAAGTCTCAGCGGGCCGCAATCTGTGTATTGGCGGGCCGCGTGTTTGACATACCTGACATAAAGGAAGAATAGACATGTAAAAAATTGATACAAACATATCTGAGAATAACAGAAAGTCAGAAAATGTTAATTATTATAGTTCGACCTGGCTTTAATTTAAAATTAATTGCCCACGATAAGAGTAGTAATAGTGCTTGATCCCAGCCCTTTTTTGTTGAAAGCAATCTTGAAGGTATTATATTATACAGCCTTGGCCAAATGTATTAGGCATCCTTTCTTTTTCTTTTTCCTGCCAAATCATTTCTCGAAAGTAATTAGTTTGAATTTTAGGATCTATGGGGTCATTATATAAAATTGTAAACGACTTTTATTTTTTAAGAAAGGTCACCAATGTACTGTTATGATGCAATAGCGGTTTATGCATTTTTCCGGTCTAGGATCAGTGTGCGGTCATTGCTCCAAATCGACAGACGAGTGACCAATTTGCTTTTTATTGTTCATAATAGTGAAATTTGTTGAAATTATGTTCCATCATAAATGACATCGAATGAGCTTTTAAATAAAAAAATCATTGGTATAATACTAGCTTTTGTTTTTATTCCATTTTAAAGTTATAGCACTCGTGTTGGATTACCTTTCATTATCCATTATGTATTGGTGCATAAAGCCAATTCGACTTTAGGTTTTGTTAAACAATGGTCAAAAGAGTTTATGGATCCTCTTATTACCAAAGCCCTCTTTATTACTCTAGTCAGACCGATACTCGAATATGCCAGCCAGGTATGGTCTCCCTGCTGCAAGTACCAAATTAGTAGGATAGAGTCTGATCCACGAAGATTCGTTCGTTATGCACTAAGAGATCTTCCTTGGAAAGACCCCTTTCTATTGCCTCCCTACGAGAACAGACTAAAACTGATTGGGCTTCAATCTTTAGAAAAGAGGCGTGATGTGGCTGATGTTGTCTTCGTTCACCAAATTATTAACAGCAACATTGACGCTCCTCTCCTTTTAAACCAGATGAATTTAAACATCAATACTCGCTCTTTGAGGTCCGTTGAACTTTTTAAAATAAAGTACCATAGGACGGACTACGGTAAAAATGAACCGATCTCCCGAATGTTACGTGCTGCTAATGGTAACGCGAAGGACTTCGACTTTTGCAAGAGCAAAACTAATCTAAAAAAGGTTCTATATATATAACTTTATTTATATATATTATCTTGACTCTCGCTTGTATTAAGCTAAAATAAATAAATAAAGTATACTAAACTTATTTATAGTCAGACAGTCATATTTAAGCTCAGTGAATCATTTTGGATTTAGGATTTCTGCTGAAATTCCAGTCTTTCTCTAATTTTATTGAAATTGGGTCAGTGGTTTCCGATTTTTTGTCCCCATAAAAAATTAAAAAAATCTTCAGCGTTCAACTTGTGGTTTAACCTTCTCAATAAAGATACTACTGTATCTTGCTTGTGGAAACGGGTATGAATTATATAAACTCACCCTTTGTAAAAATTTACTTGATAGTATAATTGGACAGCTAATAATTTATATATTTACAATTTATTATTTTGATTCGGAATATAGGTACGAGTAGTATAAAAGAAAACAGTAAATACAAGATTAATGTAAAATGTTACGATCGGTAAAATTTAAATTAATTTCCAGTCGATCTTTTAATAAAATTTATTGGTATGTCATTTCGGTTTTTTTTGTATGTATTTCTTTTTTACTTGTCTATAATTTGAACATTTCAACAAAATGTGAATTTTGAAAGGAACGGAGAAAATACACGTGAAAATATAACGTTATGAAGTTTAGATTCATTATTCTATGGAATAATAACTAATGTAATTAAACAAAAAAACATATAGTAACGTAAAATCGGCCTATAGTCTTTTTCTCCATACCTTTGTTTCGCCTTTGTCAAATTCCTTTTAATTCACAGGTAGGTTGGGACAAATATCTTTTGCAAATTTTATTGAAATCGGTATATTAGTTTTTAAAATACAAGGGAAAAACTTTAGAGATTAGATTTTAGGGTGTTCCTGCACTACGCGCTTAAGATTTATTGTACCCCCTTTTCTTTGGTGCAATAGCACTTGGCGCAATAAGTTCATATGCTCTCACACAGATGGCGCTACTAAAAATAAATCGATACGATATCTCGAATCAACCATCTTTTTAATGATATGTGGCAAAATTTGACAGCAATCCTTAGATTAGGGAAAATATGGATAGGCCTTTCGCAGGGGAAATTGAAGCACTTTTGGAATACATTTGCATTTTTATTGCTTATGTGTGCGGCGTAGTGGTGGCGTTAAAAACATGAATCCGGAGGGGCAACATTGCAAATGGACCAAAGGCTCATGCATTCTGGAACATCCGAATTGCAAAAAAATGTTTGCGTTTGATTGCTACAAAAATCAAGTTTTTCTTAAACATACAAAATTACATTATTAAATAATAATTATAAACATTTATGTGCCTATATATTTCTTTCCTGCGTAAACCAATAGCCGAAAGCCATTTCATACGTAGAGCCTCATTTTTTGGAAACTTTAAAACCAAAAAAAGAACATTTAAAACTGAAAATGCTGAATTTTCAAAAATTTCGACGAATTTTAAGAATTGCCCCCATTTTAACCAAAAAATGACTGTCACTGGTAGATTTCGTTAGAATCAAAATAAAAAAAAAGTGAGATTTGACGTTTCGGCGTGGATTAAAAAAAAACGAATTTTTTACTAATTTATGAATTAACATAATTTCTATTTGATTACCAATAAGTAAATAAACACCATAAAAACTTTTTTTTATACGGCAAGAACGAAAATTCGCACATTTTAATAAAAAATTTGTCAAACTTAGTTGTGAAAGAAAATTCCACGAATTTTTGGATGTTGTTTGCTATTACACCCAGAAATTAAACACTTTATATAGGAAATTTATTAACTTTGATTATTTAATTCATAAGAATTTGGTTTGGAATCCGAAACGCACTACAAATTAGAAATTAAAAAAACGCAATTTTTTTCTCGTCCAAATTTGACAGTTTGGCGTGAAAATCGATGCTTCAGACACAGATATCGTAAAAACGAGTTAATGCCTACGCTTGCAGCAATCGGACCATTGGTTCTCAAGTTATTGCTCTGAACGTCACGTAACTTTTGTTATTGAAAAAAAAAAATGGATAAAAAAGAATTTTGTGTGTTGATTAAACATTGCTTTATGGCAAAAAAAAATACCGTTTAAAAAAAAACTTGGCTTGATAGTTATTATCCGGACTCTGCGCCAGCAAAATCAACCGTTGAGAAATGGTTTGCTAAATTCCGTACAGGCCACATGGGCATCGAAGACGATGAACGCAGTGGACGTCCAAAAGAAGCTGTTACGGACGAAAACATCAAAAAAATCCACAAAATAATTTTGGATGATCGTAAAGTGAAGTTGATCGAGATAGCTGAAACTCTAAAGATATCAAAGGTACGTGTTGGACATATCGTTCATGAATGTTTGGGTATGCGAAAGCTCTGTGCAAAGTGGGTGCCGCGCGAGCTCGCAATCGACCAAAAACAGGAATGAATTGATGATTCTGAGCAGTGTTTGGAGCTCTTCAATCGTAATAAACCCGACTTTTTGCGTCGATATGTGACAATGGATGAAACATGGCTCCATCATTTCACTCCTAAGTCCAAACGACAGTCAGCGGAGTGGGCTGCACGCGATGAAGCAAATCCAAAGCGTGGAAAGACGCAACAATTGGCTGGCAAAGTTATGGTAAGGTATTTTTAGAAGAATTAATTAAAGAATACCTAGGTTGTCCAAGTATGAAATGGGTTATTGTGTCGTTTAGTAGTAAGAACACAATTATTGTACTTTTATAATTAGTTTCGATTTATTTTATATTAATTTTAATTTGACAGATCACAACACGTTCTTTCTTTCTTTCTTTGAGGTTACAATTACAATGAATTGATTAGAACAGTGTTGCCATAGCAATATATAACATGGGTACAGAAGAGTGAGGGCTCATTTTGAAAAAGTAAATATTTATAAAACTTGTTGTTATACATTGTACTGGGTGATTTTTTAGGCGTTTGGTTTTAATTTATTTATTTCGCTAATAACACGAGTAATGTTGTCTTCCAAGGCTTCGATTGAATTTGGTCTATCGGCATAGACGAGTGACTTCACGTAACCCCACAATAATTTTAATAATTACAACACATTAATTAATCTAAAATGCACATTTTCTCCAATTGACATTTCGAAATGACACTAATTGACTACGACTACGACTACGATCGTTCACTCGTAACAAATTTACTTTTTTCTACACCGACTTTTTTTTTTACACCGGTGTGAGCGAGTGAACGTAGAAGCAGTAACCCGTTAATATCTCAATTAATATGCTCAACTTATTCCTGTTCGGGTTGATTATGAGAGTCAACTTCTTTTGATCCAGCTTCCACCATAAACTTTTTGACACTCTTATTACACCAGGGTGTGTTTGCTTCCTTGCGACTCGTTGTACTTTATTCCAGAGTAGATTGGAACCCATCATAACATTAGATTATTCTAAACGCATAGTGTTTGTAACAATTTGCGACATCCTTTGATCATTCTCGAGTTTACAGTAGCCGAACACAGCTCGTTCATAAGCTCTTGGCTGACTGAGTAGATAAAGATATCTCTGGAAGATATTCTATTCATACTAATTGTTTCGGCAGGCTTTTGAATTGCAAAACTTTGTGCCTGAAAGACATTGCATTTCACTGGAAGTCTAACAGATTTCGCAGTGTGAAGCTGTTCATGAAAGATCCTAGACGGTGCGCCGTTTTCTGTTTTTAATCCATCCGTAAAGATGGCGATTTCCCCTTCTTTTAGGAGTCTGTTTTCATCCCAGTCTGTCTTATCCGGATATGACATTCTGTAAGGAACTTCAAAGTCCATTGTTTTGCTTACAGCGTTTGTTTACGGCATGATTCCATTACTTAATGTCCAATTAGGGATCTTCCCGTGACATTTATCCAATCTTCTTAAAAAACAGTAGTTTCTTAACTTTAAAGCACTGTTTCCAGTCGCTTCCTTTATGTGCAAGCCAAGAGCTGCCATAAGTGCAGTTCTCAGCGCCCCTGGATAAATTGATGTCTAAATGTTGCTTTAGAATAATATACCTACAGAAAATATTAATGTTGGCATATAGCTAATGTTTGATCATGATCCTCAACTTTAACTCTACTATCTTTTTGCTATATTCATAAAGTATAAATCGGTTATTGTTCAATAACAACAGTTCCGGATATCTCTTTTATCTTCCTCCATGAGATATGATCATTAGTAAGGTATTTTTATATAAATATATTGTACTAGAAAAGTGGAATATGTGTCTTTTAAATTTCTTCTTTAAAGTGATTTTTGCATATTTTTCATATTACAAATAATTATTGTTGGTTATGAAATTGTTTGAACTTAATTATTTTTATTTATATTTAGATAAATTGATTGGTGTTCATTGTACTCATGGAGTTAATCGCACAGGATATTTTATATGCCATCATATGGTGATTTATCTCAAAATGAATCCAAAAGATGCCATCCAATGTATTTAATTCTTACTTAAATTATTATTAAGGCATTATTCTATACTAAATATATTTAAATTAATTTAGATTTTGAAACAGCACGAGGACATAAAATTGAACGTTATAATTATCGTAATAAACTTGAAGGTTTGAATTTCGATCAAAATTCAAAGGAAAGTTTATACAAAAGAGAACAAGATAAAATTATTTCAATACCTAATTTTGAAAGTGTCCGAAAAACAAATTTCAATTTTAATTATGTTCCACCAATTGAAATATCGACATTATTAGGCAATAATGAATTCACAAAATCATTTCGTGATGCATGTATAGAAAAAAGACATTCAGAAAATCATGGTAATAAATCGCATAAAAATGTTAGTGAAACTTGGCGATCTAATTGGCGAGCCAGAAGTCCTGAAATTGTTAAACGTCCTGCAATTAGGGGGCGTTCGCATGATCAAAAAAATATTAAAATATCTGAACAAAATACTGATAAATATTTTGAAACTAAATCTACATTTAGAGATAAAAGATCGTATAAATCTAGAGGATCTGATCATAATGATAGAATTTCGAAATATAAAAGTCAAAGAAGACCAGGAATTCCTGATAATGGTAATTCAAAATGTTCAAACAATCCTGAAGTTACTTTCTTGCAAGAACAAGATTATAATCAAACGAAATCCAGATTCAAATATGATAGTAGATCGGATAATCGAAAATATGAACGAAATAATCGACCAATAAATAAATATAGAACTAGTCCTTATTATGGTGGTGAGTCATCGAATTGGAAACAAGTCTCAAGAGAAGGAAGGTCCAGCAGTAAGGAGGCAAATAACCAGCGGTCTGTAATGGATAATGCCTATCATGATCAAGTTCATTCACCATCATATTCATATAAAAGAAGAATACAATAGTTTCGTCTAGGTAAATTAATTGATTTGGAATTGGATTTTTTTTTTTTTTTTTTTTACAATTACGTATCGAAATCTTCGTTGCGCAACCTTGTTTATATATTTGATGACATTTTAGCAAAATTGGATTAATAACGGAAGTATTGTTTAATCAATAAGAATATTTTATGAATTTTATCTAATTTCTGAATATACATATTTAAAAACCAAAATTGTCATTTTTTAGAGAGATTTTTTCTACAAACTTTTTCTCAAAGTATTGCACTACACTACACTGGAAATTGCTAGAAATATTCTATTTCTTTTATTTGAGCAAAAAAAAAAATAAGAAAATTTCTAGTAAACACTACACATATTTCACTAGAACAAAACCGAACAACAGTTTCAAAATATTTCCAAGAATTTTAAATGATTCTGTCAAAAACAATAAGACATTTTCTAGTAGAATCCCGAGACACTATAACTGGTATAAATAGCCGCCGAGATTCAAGTTTAAACACAGTTCAATACAGAACTTGAAGAAGTGATTATCAAAGAGATTTCGGAAAGCGATTACAACAGTGATTTGATAAATAAGTGAATTAATTAGTAATTGTTGGAAATAGTGATAGTGTGGAATAGTGTGTATTTGAAATTTGTGATAAATTAATTTTGTAATAATTAATTATTGAAAGGCAAATGTTTTTAAGACTAATTGTTAAAGCAGAAAAATTTGTAAATAAAGTTTATACACTAAATTCACATAAATAAAAGGTGTTATCATTCAATAACATCGAACCAAAGGGGTAGCACGCAACAGTGTATAACGTGTCATTAAAACTAGTGAATTTAGCCAAGTAACCAACAATACATACAATGATTTTATAAGATATGTATGCTTGACGTTGTTGTAATTAATTAGGTGAGCAAAGGCAATAGTGCGCACTGTGTTGGTGTATATAAAACTTACAGTTTACAAATTCCTATAAATGAAAAATGGAAATGAAAAAAAATTTTATTGTTAAAATTGAGATGTATTTTAGAAGTATAATATTAATATTTGGGTCTATTCTGCGGTTTTCTATGTTATTTTATGTTATGTTAATTTCTCCATATTTCTGAAATATTTTGAAATTTCGTATTATTCAAAAATACTTTTACGGTATATGTTAGGTTTAAAAAACGTACCAGAATTTCTTATATTTCTACTAGCACATTAGTATTTGAAGTTTAAATATCTCATTTAATTGATGTGCTTTTTAAAAGTTTTTAGTAGTTATTTTTAAGAAAATGTTCAAATAAAAACAAAAATTTATTAAAAAGTAATTATATAAAAGTGAATATAATGCAAAATGTGCCCAATTTTTAAAAGTGAGTTTAATTTTTTTCAAATATTTTCTGTAAAACTATTAAATATAATAGAATTACTTTAGTTTAAAATTTAAACTAAAGAATTTGTCATTTAAAGTTTAAATGACAAATTCTTTAGTTAAGATTTGACACATATAATCTTATTTATTACAATTTCAAACACACCAAATTAGTAAATGCGACTATTAAAAAACTATACTGGAAACTGGAGACACTTTCAGAACACACATCCATGCTCATCGATCAGTCAGATTTTAAAGGCAGTTTCGATCAAATTTAAGTATTTGTAACAAATAAAATAACTATGATTGGATCTTGAACACGCAACAGTTGCAATTGTAATTTTGCAAATGTATATCTGGAAACGCGCATTTCTTAGCAATTGTAAAAATTGAGAACCAAATGTTATGTTGAACAGACCCACCGTTAAATTAGTTTTTTGGAAAAGGTATGTACATTTTTTAAGTATATAATAATATTGTAAGATTGACAACTGTGTTGTGTCAGGAAAATACCAAGAAATTTTGATACCTAGCTTGAAGAGGTGCATTAATTTTGTAGTGAGCGCGAAGTGGCACATGATATCGCAAAATGAGGTATTTTATATTTTGTGTTCTTAAGTTTATTATTTTTAAAAGACATTTATTTTTATCTTAAAGTTCAAACTACAGTAGTATTCATTATATAGTCTTTATTTCAAAAATTTTCTCACTCTTTAAAGGGTTGATAAAAACTGTCATTTATAGAGAAATTGTAATAAATATTTTTCACAGTATTGAATATTCTTATTTGCACAGGTAAATCCTTATTAATAATTTCTTTTACCAACTGAGTCATGAATTTTTTTTTTTTGCTAAAAATTCCTATTTTCTCTGAAAGACGTCTGAAAATTGATATCTCACTTTTATTCAAATTTTGATGAATCATTTTTTTTCTTTAATTATAAACTATTCTTCGGAAAAAAAACAAAACCATTTGAATTTTTTTACGAATACATATATTAAATATTTAAAAACTTATATTATCAAATGACCAATTTCTGACGAGAAGGATATTATCCATTTTATTTAGGTGCAAAGAACTTTTTAAATACTTAAGAGCACTTTACTCATATGAAAATTCTTGCTAGTAGCTCATAAAAAAATCTCGCGGAAGAAAATCGTGCGCATTTTCTATATGCAACCACATCTGTAATAGCAACTCTTGCGGGTCAAACGTCAAATTTTTGCATGTTAAAATTTTAAAATGAATAAAAATCCAAATATTTCAGTTTGTTTAATTTTATTAAGTCTTATTACAAAATTACAAAATATTACAAGAAATGTATTCCATTAAAAAATTTTACTATTTTTTGGAATATTTTTTTTTCTAACCTTAGAAAATATGTTAGTTTGTTTATATCTAGTAGTTTGTTTATCTCATGTAAGTTGGAAATATTCGTTCATGTAAGTCTTTTTTCCAACCTTACACTATAAGAACTGTCAATTTTCCAACATATTATCGCAAGTCATGTGAGAAATTACAAAGTATAAAATGCCCTTTAGCAAAATCAACATCCGTATTTTTGATATTTTTCTACTAAAACTTATTTAATTGTTTGAAAAATACGGTGTGCTGTGAAATCATCAAAAATCGTTCAGTGCCTTATAAGAAAAATATGACCCAATTACTTTCATAGACCTTAATAACATATGACTATATATTATAACCGTCCAAAATTCGGCTCTCGGGATCCAAATTAACTATTTTTGCAAGGGAAAATTCATAACCGCAAATATTATTATGAAATTGAATAAATAGAACGTATTACTGTAAATTGGTAATTTTATGTTTGTGTTTTCATATTTTGTATGCACGATTACTCGAGAACGACTAATCTAACTTTGTTCGAATTTGGTACAAAGTTGGATTATACTATCGTACTGGTACGATGTTGAACGGAATATTTTGTTTTGGGTGGTATGGGGACCATGTATTCTTTTTTAAGTTAAAAACGGTGAAATAAGGCTTTTAAAATGAGTTATCTCAGTTTTCAAACCAAATTATCTTGTTTTGAAATCTTAAATAACATAAAATGTATTAAAGACAGAAATATTTATCAAGATTTTATCGATTTTTATATTATATTAATTTAAATTTTATCCATTCAATTTTTAATCATATATTTTTTAGTCCCACCTTTGAAACATGTAAAAATAAAACCCGAAAAAAAATACCTTTTCGTCTGCATTTGAGACTAAGTTGATGAGAAACGTAAAAAAGGCATCAACTAAGAAATTTGTTTTCAGCTAAGGATTTTTTTTATTCAAGCAATTCAGAAACATTTTTATACCAGCATACTACCTTTATGGTAACGACAGTTAATGTGCAGTATTTTGATTAATGCTTATGAAAAATAAATGAAGTCTAATTTTATAAACTTTATGTTTATACCAAAAATATAAATTTGTACAATACACATCAAAGTTAAGACTGGCTGTTCAGTCCGCGTTAAAGACTTGTTCCATTGCTTTGATCTCATATGATTCAAAGGTTAGTAATAAATGTAGAGCCTAGTAAAAGTTGGGAAATGCCGTTCGTTTGTCATATTATGTGTCAGTCATCGTTGAAGGTGGATTAAATGCCTATTGTGGTTATTATTGCCAAAGATGATATAGGGTCCGTAATCTACAAGAAATGATCGTGATCAGTTTTTCAAAACTCTTTTGAAATGAAGCGTGAGCGCAATCAAGTACGAACACAATAAAGTTATCATTGTATTTGATATATTCAAGCAAAACAACAAAACATGTTTAGCTGTATATGTGACATTAATTAATCGGCATAATCTGTCATTTTGCTTGAAGAAACAATGGCAGTCAGTTAACCGCACATGCTGAAGTGTGCTTTCATAAAGTGGTTACGAAAATTTCTTCTGGAGCACTGCATAGCGTAATTAGTTGATACATAGTGGTTTGTGTAACCTGCGATGATATCTCAGCAAGATTTCAACCGGTTTTTAATATTTATTGTTACGGGATAGAACTAAGTTAATTATTAGTATTAGATACCTCAGGCAAGAGATATGAACTGTTTGACCCAAAACTTACTCTCGCATGCCTATTTTATTACTATTGCAAAAATTTCGGTGAATAAGCTATTTGAAAAAGCTGAATCCAAAAAGTTTAAAACTTTGATGATAAATGTATGGGAAACTCCGATATTTTATTTTATAGAAAGAATTAGTTCATATAATTTTTTTGCCTTCATTTATCCTTACATGTATTTAGATTTTATGGATATTAGCAGAGACGAGTAAGAAATCCTTTCAAAAGACATAATTAAAGACAATTTTAAGTAAAAAATTTGAAAGAAGAACCAAATTCTACAATATTTTAAAATCGCGGATCGTGATTCAAATTTTAAAGTTGTGTTATAAATACTAATTATGGGTATTTAGCGAGGAAATTAGGGTTTTTTTGTTGTCCATATGGTTTTAATCGTTTAATAAATAACCTAGTAAAAAATGCTGATATAGCAATTAAAAATTGCAAAGAAAAAAATTAAAAGTATCTATTAGACATCTAATTTAAGAAAATTATGGAAAATATCACTTAATTTCTTATTAAATCAGTGAAAAATCATAAAAACAGCATGAAATGGAAATTTTGTGTTTTTTAATTATTAATTAATCCACTGAGTTAATAAAATCAAATGTTATGCAAATTTTAATGATTTTTCAAGATTTGTAATGAAAATTTTTATTTAAAATAATTAACACATTGATATGAAATTTTTTTAATATTTAGTATTTAATATTTAAAATAATGACTTTTTCGTGTAAAGTTTGTAGTTCTATTATAGTCCCACCAGCTTAGTGATATCAGAATAACTTTTATTTATTATCAAAAACGATATAAAGCTTCATATCGTTTTTGCATACATGAAATCTAATTGCGGCAAAATTTCAGCTTTCTTTGGATTTCGTGTCAGGCTTCAATTGAATTACGTATGTATGCAAAACTTGAATATTGTTTTGTTTTTTTGTTAATTTTCATTTTTTTGGATTGTTGATCACTCTTCTTTCGAAGGACTTGTTTATATCTGACTACTTCGCCAAATTTCTCTCTGATTCATTATCAGACCTTTTTATGATTTCTTTATTACTTTTATTAAAATACAATTTCTGATATTTTAGTGATCACAAGTCTCATAACTTCATTTAAAATAATGAAATTTCTTACGTACATAACGTTTTTATATAGAATTTGAGTGAATTCCGCAGAAACACATCTTCTTTTCAAAAAATTATGTTTGAGTGTGTTAATTTTCAGCTTGTAATGATAATCGAAGAGTAATGATCCTAATCCCTTGAGAATTCGGATGTTCGTTCTCCTCTTCATTGATTGATGGTTATTCAATACCTTACTTGGGTTAAATGATGTTGTACATGGAGCGATATATGAAATAAAAGTTCAACAAAAATATTATAAATCAGTGGGTTTGTATGGAAATGTATTTAAAAGAAAAAAATGTGTGTTTCGGGTGAAATTTAATATTGCTGGTTGATTTATGAATTTATGGTATACGTGAATTGGTTGTTTTCACTATAACTCAATGTTTGAAGAATATATAGTTGCCATTTAAATAATTGTCGTTTTTGGAAAAATTGGCGTAAGTCCAGAGAAATTCTAATTGCCATTCAACGTATAACATATATACTTTACAGCAAAATAGCGTATTTGATTTTAGCTATAATTTGCCTATCATTAAATTTATTATACGTTCTGATGTAAAATATACAATGTAGCATTAAATTTGAATAGAGTTGGTAGGTGATAGCAATGTTGTAATAAAGAAATCATTATTGAGATGAGATTGAATTAAATTTGATATGAATGTGATCAAAATTTGGTACAGAGATTCATTATACAATATTATATAGTAGTTCAATTTTATGAACTTGGTGATAAAATATTATATATATATATAAATATATATATATATATAAATATATATATATATATAAATATATATATATATATAAATATATATATATATATATTTATATATATTTATATATATTTATATATATTTCAAGTTTAATTATTTTGGAATAAAATAAACTAGATTATTATTTTTATATTAGGTGTATAAGAAAATTCATGTTTTTTTATGAAATTTTAAAAATTGTCATATTTCAAAAAAGTTAACTTCACTTTTTAAAATTGGACAAATTTTGAGTCATATTCACTTTTATTTAATGAATGATTTTTTATTTTTCTTTGAAAATTTTCTTAAAAATGGCTACTAAAAACTTTTAAAAAACACATTATTAAATGAGATATTTATACTTCAAATACTAATGTATTAGAAATGTAAGAAAATTTTGTACGCTTTTTAAACCTAAAATATCCTGTAAAAGAATTTTCGCAGAATACGAAATTTAAAAATATTTTAGAAATTATTTTAGAAATAAGGAAAATTAACATAACATAAAATAACATAGAAAATCGCAGAAGAGACTCAAACAATTTGTAAAGAGATCTGTTATACTTTAAATTACTAAATTTCTCTTTAATTTTACTAATTTCAATTAATAGATAATTTAAATAACCCGTCTGTAATCTTTCTCAACCTGTCTGCTGCCAAAAATCATACAATAAATAGAGTTCTCAACCTGGATTCTGATTTAGGGACGTCTGCACATGCAATCTTATTAATAGTATGTGTTAAAAGACTGTATGATATAAAAATGCATCTATTTACAGTATTTTTTACAAATGTTATTAAAAAGGAACCGCACTTTGCAGCGCTGCAATGGTATCAAAAATGTATACACAAAAAATTACATGTGCCAGTATTTACTTGTAAAATAAATTTATCGTTTGAATATATCTTTCTGAAGAACGTAAGGCCTAAGTTATAGGACGATCATTGTAATGAAGGAAATTTTGGAAGTAGTGAAAACCGAACGTTTTTCTTTGATTTTCAATGAAAGGTAGTTATTCCTCTTTTACGAATGTCAGAGAAACTTTCAGTCAGATTTTCGTTCACAGCTAAGTCTTGTAATGGTTTGCTATAAGAAGAAAGTTTTTTTCATCGAATTCAAATGATCTTCAAAGGTTTTAATCAGTCTTGTCATTTTCATTGTCAACGTTTAACCTTTCAGCACTAACAGGCTATAATACTTTTGACACTGATATATTTATACCGAAGGTAAAGAATTCTTTTTAAAAATAAAATATGTATCCTTTAAAAGAAATGCGAAATCTGAGATATGAATTCCATACAAGCCAGGTAAATTTTTAAATTTTTGAACGAGAAACCATGTTATGGCGCCTTTTTAGTAATAAATTTAGGATTCCAATTTTTTTTTGTGGTGTTTCTTCAAATAAATTTATTAATTTGAAATTATGTATCTAATATACTTACTTACTTACGTATCTTATTTAATTGTCTTATTCTTTAACTATACATACTTTATTTGTAACATAGATGTACCACGATAAAGTTAATTTCTAGTACAAATCAACTTACTAATAATTTTACTTCCCCGACTAAAGCGTCTTTTTGAAGGCATAGCTGTCCAATCTTAGGTAATATGAGGACTGCATAGAATCAAGATTTATCCAAGGGTTATGTAGTGATTACTTAAATATACTTTTAATTTTATTCTTATTCAAGTTTTCATTTAACTTTAATATACTTAGTTAATTTGTTAATTTAATTTAATAAAAATTCATAATCAAAGTTTTTTTGTATAAATACTGCGTTAATTGTAAATTATAATTATGTATTTATGTATTTAAATTATCATACATCGAAGCCCACAATTGATGTTCCCGAATTTTGAAGGGGTTCCTTGACGATTTTGAAGTCATATCTGGACGAGTGAAGACGCATCTGTGTAAATTTTGAAATCGTCTCCGGACAAAATTTGAAATTGTATTATAAATTGTGAAAGCGATCTTTTTTGAAGGTTTCTTCTACAACATTATTGGAAGCATTAGAAAATTTCATATTGCAGCATCCAGAATTCATAAGTTGCTCATTTTCTGGAAAGAAAATTCGAAATTATGGTTCACACAAGTTGAATCTATTTATGGAATTGCTGTCATTGTGAAGGATGAAACTAAATTTCAATACTTAGTTGCTAATATAGATGGAGCCATGTTTTCTTTTGTTAGTGATATCATTCTTTCTCCTCCAGAAAAACGATAATATGGCAATTTAAAAGAAAGATTTCTTTCTACTTTTGGTGCACCAGATGAATTTAAACTTCGAACATTTCTTAATGGATAATTAATTGAAGACCAAAAGCCATCTCATTTTATTCAAAATTTACGTAGCTCGAGTAAGAGTCATGTAAACGACCAAATTTAAAAGACGTTATTTTTGGAACAACTCCCTGAAAACATTCGTTCAATTTCGGCTATAAGAAATGTTCTAGATTTAATTTCTTTGCAGAACAAGAAAACAAAATCATTAAAATTGCAAAACCAACAGAAATTTCAAGCATTTCAAATACTAATGTAAAAGATCGGCTTTCTTCTCAAATTGAAGCGCTTGAACGAAAATTTGACTCCTTTAATAAAGAATCTCGCAGAATTTTTCCTTTACCAGTAAGACGTTTTGCTGATGTTCAGATTGATATCGTTGGATCACTGCCTCCATCAGAAAATTTTAAAAATAATTTATTATTTTTATGATGTTTATTTTCTATTAAAATTTTCTCCTTATTTGTGTTTCCCCTTCTCTTTATCGTGTATGTAAATTTATCTTTTTCTTTGTCAGTCTCATGGTACTCACCTTTTCATATCTTACTTTGATTTTTTATGACCAATCTTACTGTCAGTACTTAAGTTTAATTTAAATCAAGAAAGATTTTAGACTTAAGTTCTAGTGAAGTTTTTGTTGCATTTCACAGTAAGACAAAAATAAGGCTTAAATTATCTTAATATTGTTAATTTTTGTTCTGTGGTATCTATTCTGTGGCATGGGTGTACTATTTATATAGTAAATGAACTTGATCACCATTTAACCATCTATGTAAATTATAATTGCTGCAAAACAGATTTGAATCAGTGAACCAAAATGCCTAAAGAAAATGCATTTCATACTAG
Source organism: Xylophagus ater (assembly GCA_963422695.1). NCBI lineage: Eukaryota > Metazoa > Arthropoda > Insecta > Diptera > Xylophagidae > Xylophagus > Xylophagus ater. The sequence goes on along the minus strand of OY730478.1, from coordinate 64,393,821 downwards.
TGTAATTTAACAACTTTTTTTCTTTTTCTTAGAGAAAATGAAGAATTTTCCCCGCTATTATTACAAAAAAAAAAAACCATTCGGGGTTTTTTAAAGACATGTCTAGAGGTTGTCATAGTTATAAAGATTACCTTAGTGATTTGTTTTAATCTAAAATATCTCCAAAAAGAAACCAATCCGCGAATAATCGAAGAATGGTGGTGAATGGAATGGAATGTTGCTTATATGCAAATAAACCTTCAACCAACAACCTGATTTAATTTTTGTACCTTCCAAATCCTACTGAATTTCAGGTACATATGTAACTCAGGTAAAATTCTTCTTCGATTTGCCTCTAAACGTTGTCTAAATTTCTTTCATTCACAAAAATAATGATTTGGCAAAAGTGTTGAGTTTTTGAGATATCCTTAATAAATTTTAGTTTGCTGCTGGATTGCACTGATCTTTATCTTGTAATTATTTTCATCATATCATATGAAAAATAAGAATTTTCAAAAATCAATTTCAATTGGATGAATTTAAATTTTCCTTCAGCTCATATAAATTAGTGATCTGGTTCTTTGTAGTTTCGATAATCATTTAAAACGGAAAAATTTAATATTTATTAATTATAAATTCGTTCGTCTAAAGATCAATCGATTATCGGCATTTTTTATGGTTATCATCTTGTTACGTGATTAACATAAAATATTTCCATTATGAATTAATAGGATGATAATAAATTATCCCTTCAGGATATCTTAATTAAAAATTAAATTTTGACATGAATAATGTTATTCTGTACGACTAGCGAATTAGAATGAAAATAATATTATAGACAGTGGCGTCGTAAGTCAATTCCATTGACTTCGAAATCATATTTGAAGTTATAGAACTCTCTTGTAAGAAATCAAATATTCTTGAGTAGATGCATATGAAAGATAGAAATATTTTGTAAATATTTCTTCTTTATTTCAACTTTAGGATTTTGAATGACTGTGGCTTTTAATTGGCATGTTTTTAGATGTAATTTGACATACGAGTTAGTCAACTTCAGCCAAATACAAATTTAAACATTGCAACCAGAACAACGTTTAAAATATTATGAAAATGGGTCTCAGTTTAGGACAATTATCTTAATCTACTTTCTAAACCAAAATTAAGTATATTCCAAAGTTTAATTGCACTTAGTGATAATATTCCTAGAACTCAAGTTTGTTAAAATGGACGATCCATTAGAATTAGAGCTAACTACTCGTAAAAATATCTAGTTATGCAAAAGTATTCTGGCAAAAATCTGGAAAAATATTCATAATAGTTTCTAATTGTTTCTAATGTAATGAAATTTTGTTTTTTGCTAATTGGATTTAGTATTTACTTATTTTGTCATAAATTGTAATTATGTTACAACATTATTGAAAGGGATAACATAGTTATAACATTTATATTTCATTTTAATCATCGTTTTTTTCAGATGTTTAGATTTTCGGTTTTGGAAATATTTTTTGAAAGCTATATTCCAGGTAAACAATGGTAACAGACTGCCAAAATAGAAATAACATAATTCTTCCATAGATTTGTCGGTATAATACTAACTAATTAAATAAACAATGTTTAATTTTCTATTTAAACATTTTTGCCGATAGATTTGTTCTAGGATAGCATAACTCTGGTAATATTAGTCGCAATTAGCAATACTTGGGTACGTTCTACAGGTGACATTACAGAATATTAAAAGAAAACTTGTAATTTAGTTAGTCAAAAGTTATTCCGTTATTCCGAAACAAAAGAAGAAATTCGATACATTTTGGAGTTATATTACAAAAGAGGGAAGAATGCCACTCAGGCTGCTAAAAAGATTTGTGATGTTTATGGATACAATGCAGTATCAGTATATGTGGTACAGTACTGCTTCAAGCGTTTTCAATCTGGAAATTGAAATTGAAATTGATGTCAAAGATGCAGCTCGCTGTGTGTGTGGTGGGATTGGAAATAAATTGTTTACTACGAACTGTTGCCGCCGGATCAAAGAAATAATTGTACATTCTATTGTGAATAACTAGACAGATTACGGCAAGTAATGGAAAGAAAGCGAAATAGTTTGTGAAAGTGAAACGTTTTACAATTTCGAACCTTGTTTTATTCAATATTAATATTAACCTGGGTGTTAAAAAGTAACAAATCTAAATTATCGTTAAAGGCAAATTTTTAACAATCTGAGATAATCTGAACCTGAAATTTACAATCTACTCCATTTTTGTAGTAGAAATATCTAGGGAAACTCTTTACATAAATGTATAAAAATTCCGTTGCTGACGCGGAAATTGAAAATGTCAGTTGTCACTGTCACAGGGGCTTCTAGTTAATTCTAAAAGCATCCTTTCCGTAAATACGAAAAGATTTAGGAACATCAGAACTTCTGTAAATTATTTTCTTAATCCTAATTTTATGGCATTGACTTTAAGCTTCTTTTTATTGTCTAATGTCTTTATATTTATCTATTACCGCCTGTATATATTGCGCATGGAGACCACAATATTTGCTACCTGCCGGTTCTACCCTCCAGGCATGCGTTTAAAATATTTTTGTCGTTTCCGTTTTGAAAGTTCATTCTAAATTTTTGATTTTTTCATAATAGGTAACATAATAAGTAAGTGTGCGACAATGGGAGTAGCGGTAAGGTATCAGCACGGCATAGAAGCGAAGCGCAGTCTGAAAGAAGTGCGAATGAATTATTCGTAAATTTTTCCAAATCCTGTAGCTGCACACACAATCTTTGAAGTCAGTGATCCGATACTTACTTTTTCTCAATTGGTGCTATTAGATGGTTTAACTAAGGACAACAAATTACATTACATTCACCAGTAGGAAGAAATAGGGTGGATGTATTAATGCTGAATTTGTAATAAGTAATGATTGGCTACTGATTGCTAACACATCCATCCCTTTCATGGAATTACAATAGAATGTGCAGGATAAAAAATATATGACTAAAAGCAATTTGTAAGACCCGGGCTTTATGTATCATGAAAGAACAAGTAAAGCACTCACATAATTGAATCAAGCGTAAAAAAATGCAATAAAGTAAATAATTTCTGCTTACGTACTTCAAAGATTCAATTTCGCGTAATAATTAAATTTCTTTTTTTATTGTAATTTATTACTCCATTTTATTAGGTATCGTGTCACGCGCCTTCTATACTTTGTCGCCGTTATTTTTCTGTGTTCTATCTTGTTTTTGTGAGCTCTTGGTTTCAAAAGATTTCTATGACACTCTTGATAACGTATAATTTCTTATTAATTAGAGGGCCAAAGTACAAGTAAGAAAAAAAATAATAAATCGATGTAAACATTTGATTGATTAATAAACTTATACGTATCGGCACTTTTATGTACAGTTTTTGCTTTCAAAATAAAATAAATTACAATTTATAAGGCTAATTTTCAAGATATTCCTAATTTTGATGCCGCAATATCAAAATATGTATCAATAAAAATAAAGGTGTTGCATTATAGAAATTGTAATTATTGGTGCCGAAAAACAATCCAAATATCACTTGATTATATCGAATTGATAAAATATTTCCCATACATTTTTTACTATTAAAATGTGTGAATCTGGAAAGTTTTTGAGTTTATTTTCATTTTTGTTTTGTGAAGTTGCCGAAGTCAAGATTTTAACTCAAGGCTTCTCAATTGCCAGTAATGTCAGTCGTTAACTTCTAATGCTAGCGATGACACTATTCTGCATAATAAACTCGATTATTATTCACTAAAAAAAGTTTTTTTTTTTTTTTTTAGAAGGTGACTCCTAGGTTTATTGCGAGAAATAAATTGTATTATAAGGTGAATGCATAATATCCATCAATATGCGTGTCTAGTGGAGGTTGCTAGTTTCTAGTGATAATAACTAGGTAATAGTTTTTTTCTTTACAGGCTAGAAATACAATCAGCTTGATCCTCATATTGGAACAACTATTTTCTAGTGATTTCTATCAACCCTAGCGACAGGGCCGTAGTTAGGATCTCGATCTGTAGCTGAACCTGTGGTGCGGGCCCTACCGCAAGGAAACGAATGTTGCGCTTTCTACTATCGCGACTATTCTGGCCATTTTTAGACTAATTTGTCAAAAATTATAATAGAATATGTTTTACATAAAAAATGTCGATAAATACTTGAAAATGTCTTTCCAATCATTGATTAAATGAAGATTTTTTTTGTTATATTATTCTATAAATTGATTTGCTAATGGTTATAATTAATTGATAATTCAGAAATTTGATGCTTACCGTCATTTTATGGTGAATGTTATTTTAGTCTATTCAGAATTAAAATTTTTAAACAGGTTTGCTTTGTGATGCTAGCCCATAGGCTGGCCTAAGTTGCCTATGTATAAATACCTGCCTACCGGTAGCAAATAGTTCCCTAAAAAATGGCCATGATTTTAGTTTTTTCGCGTATGACAATACTCAGTTTCCACACACACAATTCAGAAAATTGATTATGAATATTTTTCCAGATTTTCGGTTGAATACTCCGTGTGGGTAACAAGGCATTTTTAATTTTCTAGATAACATAGTTTAAATGTCCCGTCTATTTAATTTTTAACAAACTTGATTTCTAGGAATATTATTACTAACTAGACTTAAACTTCAAAATTTAGCCAATTTTGGTACAGACAGTATGAAATTATATTACATTATATTTTACTCGAATATCCGGAAAACTGTTTTCGCATATTGTATATAAATTCCGGTTATTAGTGGTTTCCAGGTAAAACAAGTTCGATTGCATTTCAATAATTTCTCTTTATAAATAGGTATAGTATATTCCCCCTTCTTCGAATTTGCTAAATTGAGCCCTAGTATCACAAATACAATATATTAGGTGTAATAGAAAGTTCTGTCGTTTTGGAATACGTGCACTTATATGCATTATCGATTATTAGTACGTATTCTCAGCTGACTGAAACTAGTTTGAGTAGGTGGAATAGCATACGGTATACGTAGATTATTTACGGAAATTTGTGGGTGTGTTAATCAGTTTCTTTAAACCTTAGGAGCTGTCAACATGACTTGAAAAATCCACTTCAAAATGCCAAAGATGGTTTACAAAATCTCGTTCGAGTGACTTTCCTTTGAAAGATGAATCCAGATTCGGAATGCTTTCAAATGCCAATGATGAAATGCCACGCAGTATGTTAAGTACAAATCCCACATTAACTTCCGCAGATATGTGGCTTCAAGCTTGGAATTCATCAAACAACTTCTTTGGATCACATTAAAAGAGATGAATTTAATGGATAGAATTTCCATTTGTGCTTCAAATCTTGCTCATAAAAAAAAGCCGTTTCTGGATCGCTTTGTGACTGGAGATGAAAAGTGGATAGTATACAAAAATGTGGTAAGAAAAAAGCTTTTCAGTGGGGAGACTTCGCCATCTACGTCAAAATAAGGTCGATCTTCTTCTGATGAGATCGATTCAAAATTTTTTTGGTGCGAATGAATATGTAAATTTTTAAGAAGTAAAAACAGTACTGGAAGACTTTTGCCCCTAAAAGCGAGAACTTATTTTGCAGGGATTGGAAAAGCTGCTAGAACGCTGGAAAACAGTTTCAACTAATGCAGGAAATTGTATTTTGGAGTACATTTTAAAGAAAATGTGAAAAAATATGCTTTCTTACGAAAAACCGACAAAAATTCTCGTTACACCTAATATTTTGCAAATACAATTTATAACGATATATTAGTTTCTTAAACACATCTTAAAAACCAAAAACACGACAAATCTGTGGACAGATTAGTTTTTCTGTACTATCGTTAGATCGTTTTTAGCCTAATTCAACATATTATCGCCTAATTATTTATCCAAAAACTGATAAACTTTGTGGTTATATCAATTTTTACTTCATTCCATCTACTGCCATTAGGCGGACGGACGGACGGACGAACATGCAAAAATGATATAAGTTTTGATTTTCTAGTACCTTGAGAACGTGTTCCGGTAATTATGTCTATGCTGTGTAAATGCAACGTATCCAGGTATATTGTCCTATAATGGTTGCTGTCCAAGGCCGTGTTTAGTGCAGACTTTGCCGTGAAAAAAAAAACATATCAAAAAATATAAACTATTGGTTCTTTTCTGTTGTGTTAGGTTATAAAATGTCAAATTTTCTTAATTTCAGTAAATATGATAAAAAAATAAATACATTTTAATATCATGAACAAAATAATATTTTATATATATGTACTTGTATTGTAATTCATTATCAATAGTCGGCAATAGCTAAATATACTAATATATGAGATGGCTTGCAATTACTGTATGTGTTTATTTATTACTTGCCTGTTAATAACTATCAACTTAAATAACCAATTTTAATATTAATACGCTTAACTAATTGACAATTTATTGCAATCGAATGTATTACTTTGAAGTTTGCCCATATTCGATATATTTATACAATCTGAAGGATATCTCCTCATTTTCATGTACTACAGAGTGAGTTGAAAGAAATTATTTTTGAATATGTAAACTTTGCTCGCTAGAAAAATAAAATTAATGTCCTAATACAATGCGATTCAAATAGTACATAGTCTAGGGAAAAATGTGTTTGCATCTTTTCTACCTTTAAGCTCCAACTAATCGGTAGTGTAATGAAATTGTAAAATGTTTGTTGAAGTCGAAATTAAACAGTTTAAAATAGTAGTGAATGCGTTTATATTGGAGACATTATTCCCAAATTCAAACTATGCAAAAAATAATTGATTTTCCAACATCGAAAAAACATTTAGTTGATATACTTATTACCTACTATTTTGTTTACATTTTCTGATAAATACCACTGTTACATCATTTTCTCTTGATATTTATTTATTTTAGTTATGCCCAGTTTTTCTAGTGGAAATGTAATCTTGAAATTAAGAACTTTTTTGATTTTACAATTGGAGTTTAAACTCTATATTCCAATTAAAGTCTAGTTGACTTAATCGGTAGATTTGTAAATTATGTTGTACAGAATGCAATTGATTGTCACAATCGTTGTCTGCAAAGAACCAGTGAGAGGTTTTCTTTCTGTTTCATGTTCGTATTGAGATATATACTCGTATTTTTATTGCACCCTGTATGTAAAATCTATTTGATTCAAAGTAAAAAGAAACCATGTCTCTAAAAAATTATTCATTCTATATTGTGCAACAACTTCTTTGGCAGCTCCGAAATAAGTTCTCATCTGGTACACACTAAAATCGATGATAATCGTTATGCTTTAATAAGCGTTAAGCGTATAACACATACGCTTTGACGGATTTCACTTTACATTATATATATTTTATATTTATGTTGCATATCGTAAAACTAAAAGATTTTATATTTATATTTTCATTTTTTTCTTCTTCCTTTGCTGTTATTTAATTATTATTAAAAATATATATATATATACCATACATATATGTTCACAATGTAGATGGGAGAATATATTTAGTAAATTTCTGTTAAAAAGTCAGTCATATATCTTGGAAAATTATAAACATAATTTACAAATCACATTATTTCTTTTTCGGTATATACATATCTTTTGCAGAAATATGTAATTTAAAGAATGATAAATCTCGAAATGTTCCAATTAATATTCTTAATTTGAATTTTTATTTTTCTCATTGGATACAAATATTTCAAAAAGAAATTAAGGTGTAAAGAAAGATATTTACTGATGAAGATAGTCTAAGATGGTCCTAACCTATCTTCTAAATTCGAACTAAATAAGAAGCCTCTGTGCCAACTGGTACAATTGGTATTTTTCATTTGCATATTTAACATTTGCTTCGTCTTCATCTTTAAGATTCATATTTAAAGCTGATTGAATTTTGTGGGCTTGGGACACCATAGTGTCAAAAAAGCCTGACGGTGAATGAACCACGCTTTGGCATTGTGCAACCCCAGTTGTCACAAACTATTAATGTACAAAAGTAGATTTGTCTAGCCAAATTTTAAACAAAGACATTTCCGAATAATGCATTTTGGACAATTTTCTTTAAGCTAACAGTTTTGTCTAATTGCGTTTGTGTTTCTCAGAACCAATTCTACATTTTAACATAAGAGGTGAAATGGGGGTAAAAAGTCAATAACAGTTGATACCGAATGAGTTACAAATAAGAGTAAAAAAAAATATGCATTTTTCTGTTTTTTTCTCATTTTATTATGTATATACTTTCTACGATGTAATATAAGGTGTAATATACGTTTAAACCTTAGCTTAGTATGTTCGAACCTTAACTTAATGAAAATGTTGAATTCAACTGTTATTTAGTAATTATGTACAAATGTTTGTCGGTGTTAATTCCAAGCAAGTAACAATATGGTTAAGATTAGGTTCGGTTCAACTTGAATAAGTTCAAACCATGCTATAAAGTTGTATACACCGAGTTTTATATGATCCTTGAGTGAGCAATGATAAATGGAGTGCATACTCTCCATCGGTCTCTACGTTGATGAGAAATGTCTTAGCTCAAACTAATGTTCAAAAAATGTTATTACTTGATCACTTTTATTGCTATTATTGACATTACATTCCACTTTCCATTGGATACCTAATTACCTATGGTAGGTACTATCAGAAGGTATATTAGTTTTGTCACTACATTTGTAACACATAGAAATAATCACCATAGAAAGCGTTCAAGGGTATGGTTGTGTAGAGCAGTGATTCTTAACCGGTGGGCCGCGGCCCTCTGTGGTCCGTGAGAAGTTTGTCAGGGGTCCGCCAAATTATGCAAAATTTCCTTTACACAATATAATCAAAAAAATTGATAAGTAGCCGAATATTGTATTGAAAACTGAATCGGAAAGATAAAATTTTCTTATTTAGATTTTTTTTATTTATTTCGGTTTTCTTATTGTAGTTTGTACTTGTATACATGTATTTATGTTTATAGTACATTTTGCGTATAGAAACTGTTTATAAGAATTTGATTTTCTTCGTTTTTTCTTTGTACTCTCCTCGTTTCAAAGAGAACTGGTAATTTTTTGTGAAAATATAATCGTCATCGATTGCGATTAGATGCCTACATGCGAACAGCATTACAGACAATAGAGCCAACAATTAACAAATTAGTTGGGAATGTCCAGGAGCAGAAATCTCATTGAAACATTTCCGAATATTTTTTATTTCTATGAATTTTAATATGTTTTTTATACAATATTATTTTTTGTTCAAGTTTTTGTTAAATTTTTGTTTTTATGTTAAATTATGAAGTTTCAATTTAATTGTAATAGATAATGAAATAATAAAGTTATGTTTTATATTCATTGTATAAAAAAATCAATTTTTATTATAGATAATTTAATAAATATAAATTATTTAAAAAATGTGGGTCACAAAAACATTATGAAATATTTGGTGGGCCACGAGTTCGTCCGGTGGTTCGCCGCGCATGTCGGCCATTTTTAATATTTATTTTCATACTTTTATGACATCACATATCGATTTCCTTTCAAATAAATAATCGTGATTTTTCACACAAACAATGCATTTCACGTCTCGTGTGACGTAGGTGAGCCAAAAAAACCAGTTTGAAATATAAGAAAGCGTAATCTATATATTTTTTCATTCATGCTGCAACACAATACGAACTGAACTTCACATTTTTATCCGAAACAGCCTTTTTGTTTTAAATTTTGAGAATAACTCGAGCAATACCACAGATACCAGCTAATTACATTTATACATTCAGTCAAAGAAGTATCAGAAATTGTTAAACTAAATACAAAACAATATTTTAATCATTCAAATTTATTTTTTCGCCTTCAAAAATAGGCCACATTTGATGATACACATATGTCAACGATTTATCCAGTTATTAAAACAGTTCTCGTAGGCACTTTCCGGTATGGCCTTCAGTACCTTCTGCGAATTTTATTTTATGACTTTAATGGACTCAAAACGTGTTCCACAAAGTGGTAATTTCAATAGAGGAAACAGGAAAAAGTGTCACGGAGCTATATCTGGTGAATACGGTGCTTGGTCGACGACATTTGCTAAATTTTCGGTCAAAAATACACTGATCAATGTGTGGAACGGCGCATTATCGTATTTTCCTTCCATAAATTAGGCTTATTCCGGCGAATATTGTCTCTCAAACGCTTCATAACGCCCAAATAATATTGTTTGTTGACTGTTTGTCCCTACGGAAGGAATTCTGTGTGGACAGTCAAAGAAAACAGTCAACATGATTTTGATTTTCGACCGATTTTGACATCATTCCCAAGCTTGTTGATTAGTTTGCATGCCACACTTATAAATCCACGTCTCGTTACCTGTTATGATGGATTTCATGAATGTAGGGTCCAAATTAGCTTGTTGAAGCATGTCGAAATCGTACGATGTGAACCAATATGTACAAACCAACAGTTTTATAGATATAGATTACTCGTATTATTGTATTTCATTTAGACATATTATGGTAATGATAACATATCAATATCATTTTGTTTAATAATTAATAATAATAGCAATGTATCAAAATTATAGTTCATCCATTTTGTCATGTACTTCCTCAAATATGTGTTTCATTCGGTTCTCCCAATCTTGTTGTGATCTTGTGCCAAGTCAAAAATTAAACACAGTAATTAATATTGTTTCCACAAATATAATTTTATAATACACCCAACTCTTTTTTTACACGGTAGATACGTTCCATAGAAATCCGTGCAAAAAAAATCGTGTAAAAAATACATCCCACATTTGGTAAATTTAGGGATATGTTCCACAACTTTAAAAAATCGTGTAAGATGAAAAAACTATAAACATTTTCCTAAAAAACGGTGAAAAAAGTAATAATGAAATCCATATTACATATTTATAAAACAAAAACAATTCATTTTTATTACAAAAAAAAAATAAAATTAGTGTACAGTGAAATTCAGTCCATAAGTACAAAAATTTAAATTTAAATTAGGAATAAAAATCAATTTCGCAACTATTCATCGCTACTTGATAACAAGCGTTCACGTTTATTACGGGCTGAACCAAAAATACTATCATCAGTAAATATGTCAGATATGTCTACACACAACTGTCCTTCCTTACCTTCCTAAACAATTCAAAATTAATATGGGTAATTTAACAAAGTTATAGACATTTTTGCATTTTAAGAAGCAAAACCCCAGTAGAAGCTAGCCGTCGGGTGAAGGCAAAGACTGAGTGGTGGATTGCAGAATTCACTTTTTGCACTTACCTTACTTAAAAAATCTTAAAATTAGCATAGTGCAGTTGCACTTATCTCATTCGTTTTTACAGATATACATATATAGGTAACAAAATTTCGCTTAATCTATTTGGAGTTAATTTTCAGTATGACTTATAATTTAGGAGCTAGGATGCGACTTGTTTACATATGTATATCGGGGGTTACGGTATTCCCCCAATCGTATTTTGTTGCTGTATACATAAAATTCTTTTTTTTTTAGATTCGTGCCAGAACAAAAAAATCGTGTAAAAAAGTGTATTTTTTCTAATTGGTGAACCATGTCATTTCAAAATGATGTAAAAAAAGAGTTGGGTGTATGTACAACTGGATGATAAAATTATTTTCTTAACTACAAAACATTTTTCGATAGGTAAATCGTAAATCCAATTATAATATGGAAGATGAACACCTCCTAATTAATAGGTAATCCAACACCTAATGACTGTGACAACTGCGGTTGTGTGTACGATTCTTTGTATATGGTGTATAAATATGGTACTGGAGTACATACTCATTCCGATTCCATATAGAAACATTCTGATTCATTTTAGTATTGTTCATTAATGAACAAAATGTAGTTAAAATATTTTCTAGTCTTTCTGAGTGAAGTTGTGATAATTATTTGCCAGTTAAGCAATCTGACATATTAAAAATACCATCCCATGAGAAGGTGTTCTTTGCTAGTAACATAACATTTTTCTTTTCGTACAAAGCCAGTTAAAAAATGGAAAGTTATGAAGACTAACTAACCATCATTCATCGTTCATAAGCAAAAATAAATTATTAAATATATTTACTTTGCAGAATTCGTTTTTGTTGCTTTTTAATTATGAGTATTTAAAAAAAAGAAATGGAAATCAGAAAATATTTAAACTTCACTGAGGAAATAAATTGCAAAAATGTTTCTTCACAAATGCCAGAAAGATGAAATTTTTTAATATGAGCATGATTGTTAACTTCAAAATGTTATTATTTTAGGTTCTTCATTGATAAAAAAGGAACGTTAAACCAGGCTATAACTACAAGTGAAAATTGGATACTATCAATCTTAAATTAATTTTTCAGTTTTCAAAATAAATTATTCTACAATTTGCGGATGACTATTTATTATTTGTTTGAGACGGAATTGGCAAGGCGAACGAAGTTTTAAAACAAAAGCCAAACTGACCACAAAGTTTGGTCGTTTTTCTTTTACGTTTTCTGGTTTAATTTGAAAATTTTGGGCAGCAATTTCATTCAAATATATTTCATATATTGCATACATTATTACACGATACTAAAATATGTTGAATTTCGGTAAAGTCCAAGGCCAAGAAATAGTTGCAGGGAAAATAGACGTGGTATTAGTTTTCAATTTTTTTTCTTCGTTTTTCAGATTTATTTCCAAAACTTATATACCGTTATAAATACAATATAATATGCAGAATGTATTTACAGTATTAAAGCACAGGTAACCTCTAAACCGAGAAAGATAGAACAAAATTATGCAAAGAAACATTTAAATATACATGTATGTATGTATGTATATCTAATGAGTTTCTCTGTTTTCTTCTCAGTGTTAATCTATTGAACTATAAATTTGTTACCAAAGAGTCCTATTTACACCATAGTATATTGAAAAATTGACTATAGACCACTCAACACGACAGCTCCATTGGACTTATTTCAAGACTTATTTTCATTCTATGGGCGCCATTTTGAAGAAATTAAATTTTTAGCTGTGCATTTAATGTCCTGACATTTTACTTGTAAAAATGCCATTGACGAAGAAACAACGAAAAGCAATTCTTTAATGGGTGTTGTAAGTTAATTAGAAAATTTAGAGGTAAAGAAGTAAATACTACCTTGATCAAAAACAAAACGGAATAACCACCGTGTGGCGCTCCCATCGTTCCGATTTGAGTTCTGTTTTTCTGTTAAATTGGTACACACAGAGATAGATGTACTCTTGGCTACGTAACTTTTGAAATGTTATCAAAAAAAACAGAACTCAAATCGGAACGATGGGAGCGCCACACGATGGTTATTCCGTTTTGTTTTTGATCAAGGTAGTATGTCTCGAAATAAACCCAAGAATTGAGTTAATCCATTTCTTTTACAACGCGGTAAATTTGATATTGAATCAAATTTATTAAAAACTTGTTTCTTTTCAATAAAATTTGTGAATTTTAAAATACTTCGTTTTGTCGTTTCTCTATATATTATTATATAATGGGAAAATTCAATGTACATATACTATTTCATCAATTAATATTTAGAATTAAATGAAAATGGTTTGACCGTTGTAGAAATTTTTTTTTAACCTTTTTATCAATTAGCAATTCTTCCCGGCCGGAATCGGAATCAGTAGAAACCTGAACTCGAGGAAGCGAAAATTTCTTAGAAAATGCATTATACCATGTTTCCATCTCCCTGAAATCTCGTGATTTCGACAAAGAGATTTCAAAGTGTTTCCATCTCCCTACTAGATTTCATTTGACGCTTACAATTTTGAAAACTAGAAAAAGAAATGAATTTTGAATGGAAATATTCCAAAAAATAATTCTTTTAGAGCATATTGAAAAAACTTATATATATTTTTGTATCAAAGGGGACAAAATTCATGTTTGTTAAAATATTACAAAAAAAAAACCAAATTCAAACACAGGGAAAAGGCGCACAATTCAAATTATTAAAAAGGGTCATCCATTTGCCAATTTTTATACCGGCTGAATAGCGCGGAATAAGTTTTCAGGGTTGACACAAAAATTTTAGGAGATTTTGAAGGAGATTTCAACAAAATCTCATTGAAATCTCGAGATTTTGAAATCCTCTATTTGTATGGGAAATCTAGTAGATTTGGATGTAGATTTGACGAAATCTAGCAAAATCTCGAGATTTGAGGGAGATGGAAACATGTTATTACGTTAGATGAATGGAATAAAGATTTTTTCTAAAAACTATGCCAACAAAATAAATCTATGAATATGTCTAATGTTTTTGTCATAAAAAGATATGAATTTAAAAAAAAATTTTTTTAAATGAAATACACTAAATTATATACATTATATTGCGGTCGGTATAAATTTCAGGGCGTTAAATTAATTTTTTCTAAAAAAAATGTCTAGGAAATAAAAATGTTTGAATGGGAATAATATTGGAAAAAACATCTTGCAATTACATACATTCGCATGTTTTCAGTTCATTGCAACCAATTTTAATTTCAATATATCAAAAAAAGTCTGTAAAAAATCTTCCTCAAAAAAATCCAAGTTTATGGCGGACTTTATGTCCGACTGAGAAAAGTCCAATTTCTAGAGTCTCCACTGGACTTATTTTCAGCCGGACTGAAAAAAAGTCTTGTGGGTAGGTAGGTAAGTTTCTATATGTTCTTTACATAAGTTTTTATACCACGCACACTACAAATGAAAATTCTCTAACTGTATACTTTTCATATGTTCAAAAACTGTCGTAAACATCAGGAGGACAACATTTAAGTATCAAAAAGCATAAAACAGAGCTATCTATTGTCGAAAAAAATGGAGCAGGAATTTTGTGGTCCAAGTAAAAGTTGGTATACGTTGTTGTTGTATTTAATGTAAAATTTTGCTCTGCTCTGGAGCAACTTATGAAAAGAACGCACCTAATGTAATTTTTTAAAAAAAAATTTCGACTTAATTCAGTCATTAATTTATATTGCGTATTATATATTTTATAGTGTAAATGGGCTGCAAATTTTAAATTTGATGTTTTTCAGCATTTAATAGTATACTTAGAAAACTTGGTCCGTCAGTGGAAAAGAAATCTCAAAAAATTCTTATAATTATTACGTTTATCGCGCTTCTTATAATACGCGAGCAATTTAATGATGCTTATTCTATCTCATTTCATGCTTCTTTCTTTTTGGTTATGCTTATGAACTTCTTTTTTTGGAAGTAATTTTGAAAAAATTCGCTGAAAGTATTTGATTGAATATACGTGAAAAATTTCGTGTTTAATAATGGTACGTGCTCATATCAAACAGTTTAATTTCATCCAAATATTAGACAAAGTAAAAATTTTTATTTGTGCCTGACTTTGTTCGATATTGAGCGATTTGAGAATATTTTAGAGAGTCTGAAACTGGGTTTAAGTAGTTCAGCCGGTTGTACTTCAGAAATGTTTAAAATTTTGTGTAACATTCCATATATGGACAAATTTGGTTCAAAGCAGATTAAGTGCTTGAGAGTTATATATTTCGAGTTTGGCAAAAAATCATTGTGTGAGATGTTGACATTAATTGCCTTTAATCGTACTTTGTTCTTATGTAACCAAAAGTGTCAGTTTCATATATTGGATTGTTAAAAATCCGCTTAAGTAAATTTTAATCTTACTTATCAATAATAAAAATTTCATACGAATAAGTTAAGCATTTTAACACCACGCTAGTGTGAGTCGGAAGCTTTATATAAAAATCGTGAGAGAAAAGAATTTCATATTTCTTTTCTTCTTCAACTTAAAAGAATTTCATTCTGTTATATATGTAGAATTATGGTGGTCTGTCGACTGTGGTGGATGGACTAACGAGTAACTCATGTGGTTTACTCGGATTTGGTGGACGAAATCTACTTTTTATAACTTGTAATTATTTATTGTTTTATAATTTACAGAGCAAACTTCGATCTCGACTTCGACATCTTACAAAGAACTTAATTTAATATAAGTAGAAAAGTGTGCATTTTGTACTGTGAATTATATTCACATGAACAAAAAATGAAAATGTTTTTTATATTTAAGATAGCATGTCAATTTTAATATTGTAATAAAATTGTTGCCTATTTTTCTTTATTCCTATTAAAATTCTGCTCTATTTCTAATCTCTTTTTAAAAAAAACTCTAAAGTAAATAAACAAGCAGAAACATCTGCTCAAATTTCCATTAGTGCAAAGGGGGCAAAACATATGTCTAATAATGACTCAAAATGCGATAGAAGATATGCACATGAATTGATATATAGTACATGGAGTATATAAAGTAGTATTTTTCCAAAAGACTTTAGTAATGTGTATAAATTGGCAAATTAAATTAAATATGGGTAAGTCATTTTGAAGTAATTCTGTAATTGTAGAAACAAAAACAGGGTCGAATACTATGAACTAATTAAATCCACTAAAAATTTTAATTCATCTAAAGATATTAATTTTAGAGAGTTGAGTCCTAACATTTTACTGAAATAGTTTTTTGGCTGGGGAAATGTACGTATATAGTTCCAATTAAGAGCTAACCGTAAATTTTATTGCTTTTTGTTATGAATTGCAAAACTAATTACAAAATAATTTTTTTCTCAACGGGAAATAATCATACCGTACGTATTCATATTCGTACATTGAAAATAACCTGAATTATTAATCTGCGTATACCCATCAATTCGAAACCATACCATATAATCATTGTTTTTACCTCCCTCACTAGGCACGTAAAGATTTTCAGTTTGCGCGTAATAAATACTCATAAATAATATACAATATAAATTCATTGTAAGATGTTTTCCAAAAACTGTTTCACCTTATTTTAATACAATTAAGGTGGTTTACTAAAAAAAATGGAAAACTGTGAGATCAGTAGTGAAATACACATAACCAGCAATTATCGATTCATAAGATGATCACTAATGAGAGTCTCCATTGATTCTACTGCTAATAATTTGTTTCATAATCCTTTCAAGTGTTATTAACTAAACTATTTTTTTTTTCATTTTAAATTGTATATATTTGCGATCATTGATCAAATCATTCGGATCCATTTTATTCGTAATGGAAAATGAATGTACGCATAAATACTGTAGTTAACAAGTAAACAGACAGGTGAATTGTTTTCCTACTGTATATGAAGGTGAACCAAAATTTGTATGAAATAATTATTGTTTTTGGTTTATTTAAGTCGTTAATTAGAAATTTTATTTGAAATCGTAAAAATAAGTGTTCTTGTTGATAATTTTTATATAAATGAGCAACTTCAACTTGTAATAATATCAGATTGTGTTTCAGGGAAAAAATTACACTTGAGTTTACAAATTCTAATCGAATTTTTTAATATTTTCAATTTATGCCAAATATGCGCACGCCTCTTAACATGATGCAATTGCAGTTCTGATTTATTGCATTGTAATTACTTTCTCCGCAACAACTATGATCACAAATAAATGCATATTACGTTTAATATATAATCGAGGATGTACGCAATTCAACTTTACATATGTCGGTGCTTGTTTTGAATTAGAGCCAGCAAAGATTAATATTAAACATTGGATGTTCTTGCACTTTATTTCTATTAACAGGCCTATGCTGAGGACACTTATAAGAACTGGTAAGTCACTTATTTGATAACCAAACCTGACGTCATAATCTATTTTTTTTAGGACTGATTCGTATTTTAACCCGTTCATATCTGAATACTGTAATATAAAACATCAAAGGTTGTGGTCAAAGATACTGTACATAACCAAAAATAATAATAATAAAAATTTCAGGACACAAGTATTTTTCAAAGGTTTGTTTGAACACAAATTTGCAACATTAAAAAACTTCTGCAGAAACCGAAACATATGATAGTCTGTATGGTGTATGGTGGATGTATTAAAATTTCTCAACCGAGCTCGGTTCATTTCTACTGGGTTGTCAAATATGTGTGTGGGCTGGTGTTGTCATAATGAAAGACAACGCTGCAGACGAGAAACACTTTCGGACTTTCGTGAATCATCTATAACATCGGCTCTATGCAGCACAAATTTGTTCGTAACTTTGTGATGCGCAACTAAAAAAACATGACTTGACGAAATTGTTCTTTATTTTCTAGACTCACTGATCCGAATAAAATTTTATTATAATGACAGATTAAATGAGACTTTAAATATGAATGGAGTAGGTAAGGGTACGAAAAAACAATGTTTCGTCAATAAGAGGAGAGTAAATAAATATGTAAAAATGCAACACCAAATCAAGTTAAAGAAATTTAAGGATATCTTCGTTTCATTAAGAATTTTCAGATATTCATATTTTTTTGGGTAATGAAATTAGCAAAAGTCGCAACTAAATATCAAGATTTCCTGCTTTCATTATTTTACGAAAGAACATACATTTTTCTTATTTTTTAACCGGTAAATTTTATTGTCGATTTTTTCATAAACATATTGGAAAAAACCGACAATTAAATTTCTCTAAATCCTTAAAATGAAAAATATTGAATCTAATGAATTTTAGCCCCTTCGCTTGCGTATCGGTAACAAAAAGTACTTTCCTATAATGTGCATATACGATCCATTATTCATTCTACTTGTTTTTACCTCGATATACAAAACGCAAACTAGGCTTCCACAAAAGTTGCATTTCTTCTACTCTTGAATACATAATTTTTTTAAAACTCATTCCATAAACCAGAATTGCAATATGGTACACTCAAATTTTCCTGAAATCAAATAACCGATCTTTGAATAAAATAAAACAGAATACAATACAAAAAAATTCCGGACACATTTTGAATGCATGTATTTATTGGCAGAATTTTAGAGACCGAAATATTGAACAATATTTTTGGAACCTGAATTTGCATCTCCTCTTCTGAATTCTCCAGCGTAAATATTTTGAATAGCTATTTTATTTTACAGCGTATACAAAAGTTAACATGGTAAGTTCGAAGAAGCATTTACATTTACATTATCGGATACAAAATCGGCCAAAAACGCTTACAAAATCTGTACAGACCAAATTGTGTGCAATTGAATTAAAAACAAAATACTTATTTTTACGAAATAAGGAATTGGTTTTTCATTAAATAAATGTATTTTAATATGTTTTTAAGGCACTTATACATTTCAAGTACATTACAAAGTATTTTAGAATGTGACATCTTAATGACACTACCAATCGCCTCTTTATCAAATTTAATCAATAAAGCCTAATTTCGAAGCATAAGTAAGAACCCTTGTCAATTAAATTTAATTTTAACTTTTTAAAATGAAGTAACATAAAGGATACAAGAGTGGATATACAAAAATGGAATTGAGTTGGTTACTGGAAATGAATATAGGACTATTTCAAACAAAAAGTTAAAGCGTAAAGGTTCGTTATGATAAATTTATTCAAGTTCACAATAAAAATACTTGATAAAGGAAGATATTATCTTTTTATAAATAGCACATATGACACTCAGATAGACACTAAAAATACTTGCCCTTCTCAATTTCGTGACGTCAGTAATAAGAATGTATGTAGGTTCTAAAACAAGAAGTGTAATAATATTTCTTTCTCAATTATCCTTGGTCCGATCTTACTGAAATTTGACATACTATCGTTTATTTGTACAGTCAATCTATATTCCTAAAAAAATGGCGTAACAAACTGGAAACAGATTATATTTGTTAACAATATGGTACAAAATTTGACAAAAATGCGTATCTGTACCTATATGAATAAAAATTGGCTTTAACATAATAACTAATTTTCCAGCCTGCCGAACATAATATAGATCTGATTGATCATAGGTTTTTGTTATCAGGACATTTATTTTTATCAACTCTAAACGATGGGAAATCGAAATTAAAATTATGATACCAATAAAAAGATTTCTGGACCCAAAATAATCTGTAAAATCATTTATTTGGTGTATGAAATTGTAAATTCATTGTCTTTTTTGGCTCAGCGGAATTGCCAATATATTTAAATTACATTAAATTATTTTTTTACTCTTTTGTCCTCCAATATCGTTAATACTTTGTGTTGAAATAAATACATATAATAAAAAAATTTATAAAACTATAATACAAAAATGAAAGAAGAATATTTTGAATATGTCTATTTAAATAATTAAATTTTAATTTTATGGTTTTATTTTTGTTCGATGCGTTCTCACATGCCGCTAAGTTATTGTAATGGGGTAATTAGAACTAGCGTTTTTAAAATCGTTAAATATGCTGGTGAAATTAATTTCATTTTTACTATTTCATGAAAGACTTTAATTAAATTTAGTTTTATATATTAAACTAGTTAAACGAGCGTTGTCTCACAACTTTTTAGCCATGGTAATACGAGTAACAAAACAGTCAAACTCAATATCGACCAGTTTTTATCCTATTCGTATATGTCAATTGCTCATTTACCATTATTGAGTGTCATCAATCGATGATGATTTCACGATTCATATCAAATCGTTGTTGAACTATCAAATATACTTAATGAAGTGACGTTCAGTTTTAGACATACATATTAACTTGACCATAAACTAGTAAACCACTTGACCTTAAAATTGATTTGAACGCCATTAATTCGATAGAAATTTATTTAAACTAAATAATAAGAACACTATCTAAAAACTAATTGATATCATTTTGAAAATATCAATTTATATATTTTTGTGCGATCAATGATCGAATAAATTCCATGAACCCTGCCGTAATGTGTTATTCTCAATGGAACAACCTTAAATAAAAGTGTTTTATTGCTGATGCTTGATTTTTTTTTGTTGTGTTTTTATTTCACATCATTTTTTTCGGTTTTAATGAGTAAATATGAATTTTTATTTTATTCATATCCAATTTTAATGAAATGTGATATTCTCGTTTTTCTTCTCTGCTTTTTTTGGGATCAGTGTGTGGTAAAATGCAGTTAATTTAACATGCAGGGCGTCCTCGAAAAGAATTTACTCATATAATAATATCATATCATAATTCCTTATATTTCGTTTAATATTTTAAAGTAGATACAATTTTTATCTGACAAATTTTTATATTTCGAGAATTATTCTTATATATTTTTTTCTTTGAAATGAAGAAAAATATCAATAAAATTATAAATTGTGTATTATTGAAAATTAAAAAACCGAAAAAATCATTTCCAGCATCATTCTTTTTAACACATTATTATTTAAAAAAAAAAAATTGAAGGCTTTTCCTTCAGACATTTCATATTGAGGCGAGGGCTTAATTGAAAACACTTTGTAAAATGTTAAACAGGTGAATATAGTATAGTTTTTTTGTCTTTTAATCTTTCGGCATCATAAAAATATTTTCATCGGGTTATTTATAATAAAAAAAAAGAATTTCAATCGATGTGATCAATGTTTTATTTTGTTTTTAATAAAATGAAAATATATATAAAAAAATAAGTTTTCCAAGATAATATTCATTTGAGTAATAAAAACTTCAGCGATTTATTCAAATTTTTTCTTGAAAATAATTTAAACGAGTGATTTACTGTGCTAAACGTAATATTAATTAATCCGAATCCTACATTTCCAATGCAAATTACTAACTTTACTATGGGAAAGCTTAATAAAAATGTTAAAAATTTTCACACGAGGTAACAAAAAGTGAACAAGGACTACAGTTAATTAGCTTACAAATCAGTCCAAAGAGTTTTTAAATAGATAGTTTTTTTTTGAAAAGTAAAATATTAAACAGAAAAAAAATATTGATTTTATTTAGAATTTAGAAAAAAAACATGTGATTCATCGAATTTTAGTAATTTTAAATTTTTTTTTATAATTTGGATGTATTTCTTTTGCTTCTAGACTTCAGTAACATGCCGTTTTTCTATCCATGCTTTGATACTTTCAATTGCAACAACATCTTCGACGAGTTGCTTTAGTCCTGGACAATTTTCAATTAAATCTTTTTTGCACATGTAATTCATGTAATCCAAAATGCCAGCAAATTTGATATCAGCCCAGGTTAACTTTCCAAGTACAAAATGACCATTATTATCTTTAAGTGTTGTTTCAAGTTTTTCCAAATACATATCTAGCTGTTAACCTAGTTACATTAAAGTAGAACACCGCGAACAAGTGGTTATTCATTAATAATTGAGGGTGTCCAGATGAATCTTCTCTAAGATCTAATAATATCAGCTTGCTAGTCTTCAACTCAGTTTAGAATGCTAAAAGTGTTAAATTTCTTATTTTGAGTAGACCGACATAGCCGAGTATTCCACATTGATGCAATAACATATAACGTACTGTAAGAACAACAATATTAGGACGGTTTTAAAAAACCGCATAATTTACAGGTTGGATGAGACAAATTTACTTTCATATCCGCTCAACTTAACTGGTATGGGAGCAGGAGAACAGTCCCGCAGATAGTGTGGGTGTAGAGGGTAGCTACACCCACATAAAATTCAGGAGTGGATAAAATACCCACTCCTGCATAAACTACGCGTATATTTCACAAAAAGCTATGGTGTCATAGCTATGCGTCTGGACTGGTAAAACTAGTTTGTAAGTAGTCCATATTGTAAAGTAAGGACGAATTCCCATATTTATGAATTTTTTCCCTCCATATATATTTTCGACCCCCCAACAATCAACAATAATAATAATTTATAAATAAAGAAGCGACAATCTAAAATCTAGATTATCTCACGATTCTCGATTGAAATTCGATAATGGACCAGATTTTCTCAATTATTGAGAATAGTTAACCGAGAAGGCTGGATTAGATTGAAGCAGCAACAGCAACTTCATTTCTAATTCTAATTTTGCAGTTGCTGTTGCAAGTTGACAACATGACCTTGAAAATTGTAATTATCGTTTTTTTGGTTTCTTTTTTTTGTTTTTTTTTTTTGGATTTTGGTTTTGTTTGATGAATAAAATATAATTTCTTTGTTAAATTATAATTTTTATTGCATTTTTTTAATCTAAATGATATTTTATAAAATTAACTATAATTAAAATAGAAGATGGTGTAATTTACCTCAAAACGATAAATTCATGTATTTAATGACATTATTTCAGTTTATTTTAAAAAATTTCTTAGAAGAAAAATACATTACGGTAATGTAATAAAATTTCATTAAGAATATTTCAAATATTTTTGACCTCTCGCAATTATGTGCATTCTGTATGCATTTAGTTCCAATGGAGTTGCCGGGTAACAGGAAAGCAAGCAAACTTATTTTTCAAAACTTGAACTGCCCAATTTTGGGTTTTGTGAAAGAAATGATTTTTTTTAAAAAAATATATTTTAAAATTTTTTCTTTTAAATTTTAGATGTTTGCATTCATAAATAATTTTTTTTTATTTCCAAAATTTTCTAACCACAAAAAAATTTATAGAAAGTTTTGAGAAATGTCAAAAAATAATTGAGAATGACTTTTAATCCAGAAAAACAGAATGTGTCGCATAATCGAGATTAAAAATAATCGACTGGATTAAAGAGTGTAGTATGTCTACGGTATTCAACCACATTGAAAACTCCGTCTAAAAGCACCGACAGAGCATTTTAACTGGTTTAAATTACGGAACTAACTTTATTTTAAAACGAACGTGTACCATCAGAACTAGTTTACGAAATTTTATGGTTTTCCTTTACAATTTCGTTTTTTCCACGATATGCAGTGCAATGGTTAAATTCGGATGCGAGAAAATAGATGGTATGGTCAACGTGTTCCTCAGTTCCTTATTTTCAAATAAATGTTATGTAAATAAATTGCCAGCGAAAAATATATTTTTCTTAATATTTACCGCAGATTCATTTACGTTTTTGATTTAGTTCATCGCACATATTATGACACAATTTTATTTTTTTTCTATATGGAGATTGTTGTTTATTATGTTGTATTTTTAATGCGTAATTTAGATCAATTAATGTTATCAATTTATGCACAGCACATTCAATCTTATAGCATAAAATGCTTGTCAATCTTTCAAGCGAAAAGTACCACCTTTTACAAAATGTATTTTGTCCCTTTCTATAAAAAAAAAATGCTAATAATCTAGAGCAATGATTCTCAACCAATGTTCCGCGGCACTTTTGTGTGCCGCCAAATTCTTAAAGTGTGGCTCCAAATTTATCCTTTTAAACTTATTTTATTGTTAGTGTGCCGCCAAATTTTTTGAAATTGTTAAAAGTGTCCCGCTACAAAAAAAAGGTTGAGAATAACTGCTCTAGAGCCTAGAGTCTAGACGGATCTATTTTTGAAAATTTTTGACAGTTTATAGGAAAATAAACAATCTAATTTAACGCACATATTTTGAATTTTGGTTAAAATTAAAATTTTAATTCAAAAAATTAAATAATGTCTTTAATTCTATAAAAATATTTAAAAAATTCCCAGTTTCAAAAAATATCTTCCATGCATATGTCCGTAAGAGGCACTAGCAAAAAAATGCATTTTCACTTTTAAAAATATAGTCTCTTTTCGCCCAATCTAGTTCTTAACAATAATCATTTCTTAGAAAAGTTTGTAAAAATTGAAGAATTCATATCACATGTGAAAAAAACCCCCAAATTTCGTTTTATAAAATTCCAATCAATAAATACACGAGAAAATTTAAAATTATCGAAAATTTATTAATACCTTTTGTTTTTGTCCTATAGAACAATCGATATTGTTTCTATTTGTTTGGACTTTAAAATGGGTTCAAAAATCACAAAAAAGTACTTCTGGGAAATATGTGCCAAATGGATTATGATTAGAAACATTCTATTTCCAAAAAAATACACGTTCAACAAAAAAGCATCATAGATAAAAATATATATGTATTTATTTAAGCCACTTTAAAAAAGAAACACTTTAATTTAAGAATGAAATCAAAAAGAAGCGCCACTTAAGCTCATTGACAGAAATTCATGTAAAATGTCGCTGAAATAAAAAAATCATATAGTAACTGAAAATCGGCCTATAGCCGAGTTTTTTTTGATGCTCTCTCTATGGCACAAATGGGACAGAAAAAAGTCAATACTAAGAATATTTTAAGCTTGTTTCTTTATAGCTTTGTTTATTCTTTCACAAAATGTTCTCTAATTTACAGGTAACCTAGATCCTAATAGCACAAATATTTTCTGCAAATTTTTTTCAAATTGGCATATTAGTTTTTACAGTACGTCAAAAAAACTTTATGAACAGGCTTATTTTTTCCTAGAATTTTTTCTTTGTCTACTATCCTTACACCGATTTTGCTGAAATTGAACATAGTATCGTCTATATTTGCAATTAATCCATGTTAATGATTTGAACAAAATTTCTTCATAAATTTTCCAATGAAATCTGAAAACCATAAAAAGCGACAAAACTTTCTGGTCACCCTGGTTTTTGCTTAATAACTTCGCTCCACCTTCGCTGGTTTTGCTGAAATGCAAAACCAAATCCAGTTAAGGAACAACTAACTCACATTGTAAATTTCATCAAAATCGAATGACGTGTTTTGGAGTTATCTTGTGCCCGGACGGACGGACGGACATACAGAAATCGATATAACTTGGGATTCTTTATAGTCTACACAACTGTACCCTTGAAATCATTCCACGGTGATTATTTGAAAATGTGTTACAAATTTAGTGGCAAAACTAATATACCCTCTGGTAATCCCTACCATAGGGCATAAAATTGTATTTGTGTTAAAATTCTTGACATTTTGACAGGCGGAAAACAGACTGAATTAGTATTACAGGTATGAAAAAATGTTGCGATTAATTTGAAGGTGTTTAAATTGCATATTTGTGAAACTAGGCGGTGGTTAACTGTGACTTTTGCTTTTATATTTTACTTGTTTCATTTTAAAATGTGGAATATTTTAAATCACTTTTTGTAATTAAAATTTCCCAATCTTAATAAAGTTTTTACTTATACTCGTAGAAATAAACGGAACAGCTGAACATATTACCGGGTGTTTGCATTTTAAACTCAGCATAAGGGCATTATATAATTTTTGTTCTATATTCGTGTGAAATTTAATCTAATATAACTTTGCAATGAATCTTATTTAATTATTGACATATGCACAAGACTTCTAAATCAAAATCCAACAGAAAATAAATAATCTGCTACGAAGACCGCACCCCAACTTCCCCTCTAAGAATAGCGAGGTTATAGCTTATAATATTAGTTGAACTCCAAAATGCTTATTTCCAAAATTTCATCGAGATCTGGAGTGGAATCGTGTATTTCGATTTGAACCAATTGCATCCTATATGGTATCCGTTCGACCAACCAATTTGGTGTCGGCTAAGACCGGATCGAAAACATTTTACACTGTGATCGTATAAAATTTATTCGATTAGTGTTGAGTTGTCGAAAACTTGTTTTTTAATGTTTATTGTTACATTTTTAAATTTTTTAATGCAAAAAAAAACAGAATTTCAAGTAATTTAACTTTAATTTACTTAAATTTTTACTAAATTATTGAATTGAATTTGTTTTGTTGAAGTTTTAACAAGTACATAAAGTTTATAAATATACATACCATATTATTTTACTAATACTAATATTCAGAATAATAATATGCTGGCTTATTAATTTGCTTAGCTCAAAACTTAAATATAATTAATTGTAAGCTAATGCAAAATTTCAATAATAATATAATAATATTATATTTAGGAGACCCAAAGAAATGAAAAAGTGCTTGCTCCAGGCACTGCAGTCTACAGTTAGAAGTAACTTAAAACTAGGTAAAAAGTTACTTCTAACTAAATTATTGAAGTTTTTACAAAAAAGAGGAAAATAAAATATTTTGTTTAAAACTTTTTTTTTACTTGGATTCATGCCAGAACTATACCAACATTGCAAAAGGTATCTTGAAAGCATTAAATTGAAAAAATTATCAGGATTTTTATGAAATTTCAAATATAATAATTTAAAAATATGTCGAAACTAAAAACAAAACTAAAACACAAAACTTTGAAATTAACTTCTTAAAAAAAAAACCATCAGTTGTCAAAATTTCATAAAATTACATCGGGCAATTAATGAATTTATACCATTTGTATGAAATTCACAACAATCACACTAATTTGATACGCTCATCTTATGTGATGCTAAAAACAATTTTAATCGTATATGAAATCGAATCGAAAAATCAGTCGAATCGATATACATGATTGCAGTCCTGATCAGTAGTTTTCATGTTAATACCTCAAAAAACATTTTAAAGTGGCACGGAGGAGAAGCACTCTAGCTTTTCATATATTAGATTATTATTAATAGACCCGTTTCAAGCATACGAAGGTCGTAACCATTTTATTCTTTATCATGCGCAACACGATAACGATCATGATCTGTCATAGTTCAAAGTTGTCATGGTTTTTTATTTATTTTATTTACTATATAACTAGTATTAGCACATGTAATTTTTTGTGTATAAATTTTAGTGTGGCCCTTATTTTTCAACTTTGCAAAAGTCTAGCTCCCACCCCTCAATCTTGTTCCAATTAACAAAAAACGATATATACAAAATTTTAGCTCAATCGGACAACTGCAAGGCGACCCTTATCGAGCTTGAAAATCACCAAATGTTTACAGTATTTATTTCAGAATGTTTTTTAATAGTTCCTGGGGTCGCCTAAATGTTCCCACATAAATTTCTTTAAGAAGAGAAATAAAAATGATATAGGGAAGCGTTTACTGCTTTTAAACAGAAAATATCGTTGGGAATACTATGTTCCAACTTCAAGGCGAATGAGGGTCGCCTTAAACTTGTCCGATTGAGCAGAAATTTTGCATAGCCTGTTTTTTTGGTCATTGAAACAGGATTAGGGGGTGGGAGCAAAACATTTTTAACTTCCAAAAAATTTCATACAGCTAAGGGCCACCCTAATAAATTTTTGGGACGACTACAGCGCTGCAAAGCGCGCCTCCTTTTTAATAGTACATATTTGCAAAAAAAGAGTCTAAATACATGAATTTTTATATCACACAGATTCTTTTGAACAAATGTTAATGCGATGGCTGTGCAAACGTGCCTAAATCATAATCCAAGTTAAAAACTCTCTTTATTGTATGCTTTTTGGTTAGATTTAGTTGACGAGACCGTAGAAATAATAATAGAAAATAAAATAAAATTGCATTAAAAATTGAGATATGGAGATATTGAACTTAAAGGGTTTTTCCATAAGAAATTTTTTTTTTCAATAGGATTGTATTTGCTTATGATGACAGTTGTGTCATTCAGTTCACATAATTGCAGTAGAAAGAAGGTCTACATTTTTATGCCCTATGGTAGGTACTACCAGAGGGTATATTAGTTTTGTCACTAAGTGTGTAACGCATAGAAATAATCATCGCAGAAAAATTTCAAGGATATGGTTGTGCAGGGAATCAAAAGTTATATCGATTTATGCATGTCCGTCCGTCCGTCCGTCCGTCCGTCCGTCCGTCTGTGGACAAGATAACTCAAAAACGTTGAAATTTAGAATGTAAGTTGGTTATTCCTTAACTGCGTTTGGTATTGCATTTGAGCAAAATCGATCCACGGGGAGCAAAGTTATAAAGGAAAAACCAAAGTGACCAGAAAGTTTTGTCGTTTTTTTGGTTATGGTTTTTCGGATGTAATTGGAAAATTTGTCAATCGATTTTGTTTAAATTAATTACATAGGTTAACTACATAAATAGATGATACCATGTTAAATTTCAGTCAAATCGATGCAAGGATAGTGGAGAAAGAAATAGTTGTAGCCTAAAATAAGCCTGTTCATAAAGTTTTCCCGATGTATTTTAAAAAGTTATATACCGATTTCAATCAAATTTACGAAACGTGTTTATGCTATTAGAGTCCAGCACACCTGTGAATTTGAGCCAATTTGAGAATGTAGAAACGAAGTTAAAAAGAAAAAACCTTGAAATTTTGCGTTAAGTAGAAAGTTCGTGGCGTTTTTTTCCAATAGATGGCTTTAGAGTCGTATAACTTTAGTAGTTATAAGCCCATCAAGTTATGTTATAGCGCGCTTAAAAGGTGATATTTTATAGAAAATTTATGAAAAAAATTGTGAAATTCAGGCAGAACTAATTGGGGTAATTGGGTTTTGAAAATGAGCCGAAATTCTTTAAAAAAATTCCCTATATTAATGCTCCATGTTAGGTACTACCGTCCGTCCGTGGACAAGATAACTCAAAAACGCGTTATCCAATTTTGATGAAATTTAGAAAGCTACTTGGTTATTGCTCTAGTGGATTTGGTATTGCATTTCAGCAAAATCGACTGAGGGGCAGCGAAGTTATTAAGGAAAAACAAGGGTGACCATAAAGTTTTGTCGTTTGTTTTATATAGTTTTTCGTATTTAATTGGAAAATTTGTAAAGCAATTTTGTTTAAATTAATCATATTGGTTGACTACATAAATAGACGATACCATTGTAAATTTCAGTGATATCAGTCTAAGGATAGTGGAGAAATAAATAGTTGTAGAAGGAAATAAACCTGTTCAGAAAGTTTTTTTGATGTGCATTCGGAACTAATACACCGATTTGAATAAAATTTGCAAATTGGACTTATACTACCAGGGTCTGGGTTACTTACAAATTAGAGAAAATTTTGAAAAAATCTTGATATATTGTTAGTTTTCACAATTTTTCTCTCCCATTTCTACCATAGGGCATCAAAAAATCGGCTATGGGCCGATTTTTAATTACTTTATGTTATTATAATGAATTCAATTTGGCTCGAAAACCCCATAAACATAATTCAAATCCATTATGAAAATCTGTGAAAACCATATTTCGTAAAATCGTGGATATTCTCGGTCGTTATAATCGTTCATTAGCCTGCAATTAAGAATTTAGTGGAAAAATTTGAGTCCACTGATTCAGTACATAGCGTAGCAACAACAACACGTGCTCGATGGTGCTTTCAAAAAAATCATTTCTGATGAAACTTATTTTCAATTGAATGGGTGCGTTAATTAGCAAAATTGTCGCATTTTGGCTTTTGAATATATATCCAAGAACAATTGTTGAACAATCATTTCATTGATATCGTGCCACTATTTGGTATGCTTTATGGGCTGGCGGTATCATTGGAATGTACTGTAAATGGAGTGCGCAGGATCACCAATTTATGTAATTTTTTGATGATATGGATGTGGACGTCTTGTGGTTTCAACAAAACAGCACAATGTGCCACACAACTCAGGAAGCAATCTATTTAATGAAAACCAAATTTAATGGACGTCTGATTTTCACGGGTGATGTCAGTTGGCCATCAGCATCATGCGATTTAACACCGTTGAATTTTTTTTTTGTGGCTACGTCAAAAATAAGGTTTATAAGAATGGTCCAAGATCAATTGCAGAAGTTAAAACCAATATCGAATGCGTAATTCGTGAGATAGAGCCTCAATTATGCAGAATTGTGATCTAAAATTTTGTCAAAAGAATCTATATTTTCAAACGTAGTTGGACATTTACCATATATGGTTTTCCATTCATAAATTCTACAGTCTCTACAACATATTTTAATAAAGAAATTCACAACTTTCATCCAAAATGTGACTTTCATTTAAAACTTTTAAAAACAAGTCTTTAATGAAGCAAATTTATAGTTCAATGAAAAAACTCTCAGTAATAAACTAGAAAACCCAACAATATTCCAAATTCAAACTTGAAAATTTTTTTAAATTGAGGATATACCAGGGTCTTAATCCTGAAAATCTATTCGGCGAACTACCCTTTAAATTATAGCATAATACATCTGAAAAGCTAAGCAAACATAATCAAACTTTACAACTATTTCGTGATCTTTCATGGCACCTCCTGCCTACGTTCATATACATCTGCAGGAACAAAATCAGAGATTTATCAATCGTGATAAATTTTTTTCAATATTGACCATTCTCTGGGTAACAAATTTTCAAATATTTTGATTATCTTGTTTAATAAAAGTACATATATAGTATTTTGCTCGATAAAATTCCATAAATACAAAAACCCCATTACTTTTCCTATTGCACGAAATTAATCAATCATTTTTTAACGAAATTTTTAATTATTCGACGTGCTTTTATGATTTTTTATATAATTATATTTTATTATTCTACATCAAGAGTTATTAAACTGAACGAAAAAGTCACTAGTAGTTTTTTTACGGAACAAAATTAGCTGGAACAAATTCTTTAGATAAGAAAGAAGTAGAATTAAATCTAATTTACAATTATGGAATTCTTTTTATAATTAATAATACATTTATTTAAGAAACAAACACATGACTATATTTATTAATAATGATCTATTTTAAGAAGTAGTATTTTATACCGCGTGTCCCAATTATAATTATACATGGAAACTTCTTGTCTTAAATGGGATATGTGGTATATATCTTGATATCTCATCAGGCCAGCATATAGATGAAATGACGTCTTAATTTCAAGTGTGTGAAAAAGAAAAATAATTATGAAGCACGAAGGTTAAAATAAAGAAACACGTTTCTAATGTAATTTGCATTAGAATCGCTAAATTTATTTTAACGTCAGCTTTTAGGCTAGACCAAGCATGCTCAATAGCATTAAAGATTGGGCTGTATGGTCTAAGAGTTAGACCATACAACTTCGACTATTAAGACTTAGACTCTAAGTCTTAATAGTCGAAGTTCAACAAATTCATTTTCTTGGAAAACTTCTTTGATGGAAGCATGACAAGGTGCATTATAAAATTGAAATTGTTTGTTCTCATTTTGAAATTGTTTGTTCCCAATTTGAAATTGTTTATTCCCAATTTGAAGTTGAAAAGCTATAAACATTTTACTATTTCTGATGAAAAATGGATTTATTTTGAGAATCCAAAACGTAAAAAATCTCGGGTTGATCCCGGTAAACCATCAACTACTACTGCAAAACCGAATCCATTCGGAAACAAGAGAATGCTCTGTGTTTGGAGGGATCAGAAAGGTGTGGTTTATTTTGAGCTATTATAACCTGTTGAAACTGTTAATACATTTATAACACAATAGAAACTATATCATCCGGTATATGACTTAAAGCACCAACATTTTTGTTAAACCCATTTTTAACCGCATTCAGATCGGTCCTGGAAATTGAAATTGAAGCAACAACCCAACGAGCATGATTAGTCCAACTTGAACCGTTGAATCATTCCGTAAAAGTTGTTATCATAAAAATATACGACATGAAATCCCAATAATTTACAGTAAAGTAAGTACCTTAAATAACTACTTTTGCAGCAAATATTGAAGAAAGCACAACAAACTAATATGAAGCAAGTAAAGTAAATATTTATGTGGCCAGTGGTTTTCGGTTTCTTAAGTTTATTTTGTTTGTAATGTCTGATGACCACACCAGACAGTTCCAAAGGAAATTATAATGAATTTCTCACCATTTTGCCTATTAAGTATTTAAAATTTTAATATCTGTATAATAATTATATCCATTTCATCATTGATCAGCATCTTACGCATTAGTTATGCATTTACTTTTATTTCTATACAAGCAGTTAGCTTATAGGGACATTACAAAACTATGTTAATTGACAATCTGCTATACCTTGTATGCTGAGCTAATAAGCTTAAATAATTTAATGATCCAATATTTTATGTAAATGTCATACCAAATGGTTAGGTAAGAGTTATCGAATAATAGGATTCCTCAGTAACTACTACATTACAGCTATCAATTTTTGAAGTGTGCTAAAAACGTGAATTGTTTTGATACATTGGTGCCAAAAAATGCAATTTGTTCTAGACTGCTGATATAATTATACTTTCATTATAATTATAAGACAATGACTTTGAAATCGTTAATAGTCAATTACGTAATATAAATTCGCCAGTAAAAAAAAGGGCTTCAGCTTATTCAGACACCCTTTGATTGACTCTTGCCTAATATTTAAATTTAGTGATTCACAGGTCAAGATAAAATCCAATTTTCAATTCTGGGCGAAACAAAATATGGAAGTTTTTCAGATGAATTGGAAAATTCAATTAATTTAACACACCTGAACTCAACTAAGAGAAATCAATTTATTTAAAGCTAATTTAGTTGAAACTAAACTAAGCATTCAAAATAAATTTTTACTCAGAATGTATAATAGCATCGTATTGATATAACATAAAACACCTAATAGGATTAAGAAATGTGTAGTACAGCTGATGTGAAATGGACTATAATTAACAAAAAGTGAATTGTATTTCTTCCAATGCTTTCTAGCAATGCAAACATATAGGCCATGATGACATCATAAATCCTAGTGCGGTGAAAACGGAAATAACTATTAAATGAGAGGATTAGCAGAGTGAAAGACATCTCTAATGTATTTTGCATTAGGAATCAATTTTTGATATCCTATGGTAGAAATAGGATTTGTTAACAAATCAAATAACCAATACTAATAATATTTCAAAGTTTTTTCTTCATAACTTGGTTTCTTCTTTCGAATTTGCTATAAACACAGAGAAAACAATAAGAGAATTTTGTGTATGGAAATTTTTTGCAGCGCTGCAAAGAAATTTATTTTGTCATTAGCTTTGTACAAAACACTATAAACACGTGTATTTTTATATCACACAGAGTCTGTTTTAAAAACACTAATAAGGAAATATCTTGTTTACG
The DNA here is from genome assembly GCA_963422695.1 of Xylophagus ater. Lineage (NCBI taxonomy): Eukaryota > Metazoa > Arthropoda > Insecta > Diptera > Xylophagidae > Xylophagus > Xylophagus ater. Next base: position 64,360,318 of record OY730478.1, on the reverse strand, counting down.
GAATAAAAATCTATGCCACATGAAAATACGAGTTGGGCACTCTAGTGTATTGAATGATTTTTGCTATACATATGTATTCGCAAATTATATTTAATCAGGTTTTGAAGTATATCTGAAAAATTAAACGAAAAACCATAAATTTATTTGGCCAGGCCGATTTTTCGTTACAGCTGTATTTTTCTGTAGTACCTATGATACTGCAGGATATACAAAATTTTAAATATTTTGTGAGAACCTCCGGTATTAATTTCATAAAATCTTTGCTCATATTATTTTTTGTAAGCTATTAAAAAATGACGAGTTGAAAGAGTTAAGCCCTTTCGAAAATGTTAAGACAGTAAAAAGATATTTATACTTTGTTATTATTTACAGAATATAAATGTATAAATAAATATATATATATATATATATATATATAAATTTGCGTGGAAATAAAATGATTGTATTTACTTTCGTTTGATATTTTGATGCAAAATTTGTATTATATTTGCAGATACAACCCGTTATAGTGTTTTGTGAACCTTTTTTTTTTACTTATAACCAATACCTTTATTTTGCCTTTTAATTTGTAGGCTCTTTGTCATAAATTTATTTGTTTATTAGTTCTAGCTTTGATGTTTACTTAAACAATATTGATAGTGAGAAATTCTTTTTTTCGTTTTTTTTTTGTACCAGGATATAATATTTAAATAGGCATGCGGTTAGTTCGCGCAGTTTGTATGCCACATGGAAGGATTGTTCAAAAATGTGAGATTTGAGGATCTGCACTGGGATATGAATAGTAATGATGACATATACAACCTTCGAAAGCGTGGTATTTTTCTGTTATTTTCATAAATAAATATAATTTCAAAATATTGCTGTATGTTGGATCAGGTAATGTTGATTTATTGACGAAATTTGTTTACTAACGGTCAGTACTGTTGACCTATGCATACCGTATTCGAGATCTTTTCGTGGAATTTCTAATTCTTCTTTAAAATTTAATTTCAAAATAATTTCCTAAGCATTTAAAAAATAAATAAAAATAAGTTTAGCCCTTTGAAATTTTAAAAATTCATTTCATTGTTACTTCGTATTAAAATACTATATTTATTAACCTTTATTGATGCCTAAGTAATGCTAATTAGTTTTACAAACGAAGGTTTTCCTTGGAAAGACGCCATGAAGATCGCAACAATTTTTAGTTAATAAAAATACCCGAGTTGTATTAGAAAATATTACACTTATTTCAATTCAAATGAGAATTTAAAAATTTTGCGTACCGTGTTATAGCATTTGTGCGACAGGTGGTATACGTAAATATTATTTTTACGTTATTTACTAAATTTTCAACTTCAAGGAAAAAATTATAGGTTTATATTACTTTAATGTTGCCATTAATGCATCCCGTCCTTAAGTTATACAGTCACAAATTGAAGGCAAAGTGGGTACAAAAATAAAGAAATTATAGAGATTTGAGTGGAACAATCTGTCAGTTTATTTATTATTTGTGCTTTTTAATTTCAACTATAATTTGAACACGCTATAATTTAAGCACGTGAAATTGAACTTTCATTAAATAAATAAACAAATATGATTAAGGCCCGGTTTGTTCACTCTTGATCAACTTTAATCCATGATTATTCCAGTGGTTAATCATAGATTGCGTTTGTTCACCAAAATTTTAATCAGAGAATCCATGATTTGGTTAGTTAATCCATGATTTCGTTAATCAGCCGATTTTCCATGATTAACGCCATTTAACCCATGATTTACTGGAATTTCGTTTGTTCATGCTTGGTTTTCACACTGCGTTTTACTTTTGACATTGTATTTTGACATTGCATTTTGCCATTCATATAACAACATTCAGTGAAAATATTGAGTGATACAAAATTAATAATAATAAAATAGCAAGAAATGGAGTGCAATTATTATTATTAATTATGTCCTTTCTATACGAAGCCTCGAAAATTCGACTTGATATTGAATTTTCGACAAATTATTGTTAAAATACCGATGATATGATTGAACATTTTTTAAGTTAAATTAATTTTTTTTTATTGTTTTAAATAAGTACTATTAAATTCATAAAATTGGATTCATATTGTCTAATCAATAAGAATATAACCGAAATAAATAAATCAGGAACAATTTCGCGATATTCAACAAATCGCCAATTCTAACAAGTCATTAATCATTCAACACGGATTTTTGGGTTCGAAATCCCTTTTGTATACTTTTCACATATTATCCAGATTTGCTGCCCATGAATGTGTTTAGAGAATGAATATAATGAATAATGCACTCAATTAAAAAAGATTATTTCGTGTCTCCTTGTGTCCTTTCATTTCATTTTCATGCAAAAACTATATCATGAACATTTTATGAAATATGTAAACAATTTTATTACACAAATTCAAATTTATATTAAATTTACTCAAAATAATTAATAAATAATAAAAACATTTTAAATAATTACCGAAATCAATTATTTTAAAATTCAAAAATTTAAATTGATCATGGATTAAAATTTGACAAATACATTGGAAAACCACTGGAAAAATGGAAGAATCTATGGTTTGGTAATCAAGGTGAAAAAAAAGTGAACAAACGCATTTCGTTAACCACAGATTCATAATCATGGATTAAGCAAAATCTGTGATTACCTAATCACAGATTTGATCAAGAGTGAACAAACCGGCCCTTAGGGCCGGTTGTCATCTTGATATCATCTTGATCTACCGGATTTAATAAGAACTTCAAACCAATCCTTGCCTCTTACTTATATACGGTAACGATTTTACATTCGTTTCTGAATCACATGTGTTGTACTATGACAACCTGAATCGATTACTGCTTTGATTTGGTCATCAACTTTAACTAAGACTTGACTTAACGATGACTTGAACATTGTTCATCTTTGAGTGAAAGATTACCAGAACGAAATTTAGCAAATCAATTTTTACACTGACACTGCCAATCAAGTGCAATTTCGAGATTTAAGGAAAATTTAAAGATTATTGAAAGGGAACGTTTGGAGGAAAAATAAATGAGCCGTTTATTTTGAAAGTGGCCTAATTCCATTTATGTTACAATCGAGATATTTAAGGGTTTGCGTTTTAGTGAATTTAAAAGTATTGGTAACTAATAAAGTGATAGTGTCATGTCTTTTTTTTCTAAGAGTGTTTAATTTATCAACCCACTTAGAATTATTGCCAATGTTTATAAACAAATATGTTTTTTGTGTCTATATATGGAATTAAGCCACTATCAAAATTAATGAAATGAGCCGTTTATTTTGAAAGTGGCCTAACTCCACTTTTTTTGATTTCGAGTTATGAGCACTTTTGTTATTTAATAACTTTTCTAGTTCACTAAAAAACACAAGTCCATGAAAAAATAAATTTCCCTTGAAATAGTAGAAAATAAAATAACACATATATTATAAAATTAGCAAATATTCAATTTTTAATTAGTATTACATATTTGTTTCTTTGAAATTAATAATACATTATTGCAACAAATTAGCCATTCTTCTTCAATTTGTGTATGCGGCAGGGATTTAAAATAATTATGGTGTACCGGTGGTATATAATGCAATAAATTCATTAAATCTTTGTATCTTAGCATTGCGATAGGCCTTGTTTTTCCGTATAATGGTGTCAATTCAATATTACTAAATTTCCTTGGTCTCCCTCGACGCGGTAGTAAATCTAGAGTTTTGAATGGAGCATCATCATCCATTGATGTCTTGTAGAATATTTTGTATGGTTCAGTTCTCAAAAATCGCATCGAAATTATTTTTAACCAGTTTACCTTTTCTCCGTTAACATTCTTCAACCTTCTATAAATCGCATTTTCAAGAGGCTTAGTTGAAATGAAATCCTCTCGTTTCATTTCATTTAGCATAAACATTTTTTCCACACTTTTTTATGACTTCATAATATTCCTCAAGGACAAACAATGAATTATTTTTTCGTAACGTCATTTCTACTACTCCGAAATCTCTGTCATTAGGTAGAAATGAATGCCCTGATAATAGGAACTTATGGTCAATAACATCAATATTATGTTCGGCAGATTGGATGAACTTTAACCATGTCAAAGCTACTTTTATATTCCTATTTTGTCCTGAACACATATCGCTGTAAGCTATAATGTATTTTTCATTCTTAAGATTTTTGAGATGTTCAAGGATACATGATGACACTTCCTGTGAACCTTTGGATGCGATGGTTTCATTCCAGACATACATGTAAACTTTATTGTCGTGGTAGTTGCGAAATCCCAGATTTGAAATGTACAAGCTACGCTTATAATATGCAACTGAAGTGCTTAGCTTTGGGTAAGGCAGGGCTTTTTGTAAATCGAAAGAAAAACTTGCCAATTCTGCCTGCCCTAAATGAGCATCATGTTCTTCCAAAAGGTTTTTCTTTTCTTCGTTATTATTTGATGCGTCAATTTTATTTTTTAACCCGCTCACTCAGCTCGCCAGGGAGTTGACTAAAAAAACTGAAACCGAATTCAGATCGAGATTGCTACATGTATAACACTCTGTAACTCTTAAAATTGGAATTAAGCCACTTTCAAAATAAATAATTTGTCATTTTATTAATCAACTAATATTTGTTATAAAAAATCTTAATGATTTTAAACAAATTTTGTACAATTTCCTGCAAAATGTAAAGATAACGAAAAAATGTAATTATTTAAATAGCTAGCTTAATTTTTTTGGAAAATGGAATTAGGCCACTTTCAAAATAAACGGCTCAAATAATAGTGGTGAAACCAAAAATATTTATGCCTGGCAGAAGAGTTCAAATCTTTAAAGAAATTAGCGTCGGCTATTTTAACTATATTTTCTTCCATGTATGCATGTGAAATGATTTTGAAAAATAAATTCAGAAATAAATGAATGGATGAATTTAGTTCAGCAACCATTTTATTAAAAGTAAGGCAATGCCAACCTGATATAAAAAACTTTAAAAAGCATTCAACAATAAAAATCGCAATGAAAATGCATATGGTAATTCTTATTATAGGTACATTATTTATTAAAGTTGTTTGAAAAGAAAACACATGTAATGTGTATCAATAGAAAAAATTAATTTAAGTAAAATATTGTATTATTTATTGTTCATCTCATTACAATCAGAAATGTTTTTTTTTCATTCTTTGCAAAAGTTACCTGGCTCGTTAGCATTTCAGAATGTGAACATTTAAAAAAATTGACACGTGTACATAAAAAGTTCATCACCCCTGTCCTAGTAAGAAGCACCGAGGTCAACAACGGGGCTAATCTTGGTTCAGCTATAGCCTACCAATCTTTGGTGATTTCTCATCGGTCCAAGATTCTGAAACTAATTTTTTTTCAATATTTTCATATACAGGCATATTCTATAAACCAAAACCCGAAACTTTTCTAAGACGCGCAGATTACTGTTACAATGAGCTTCTGAAACTTATTTTAAATAAACAAATAATAATAATTCATTTTTTCTGTTTCATTGACTGTCCACTCAAGAAAGTTTTTACTGTATTTCGAACAAAAAATAAAATTTTTATTTGAGCATATCCAAATTAGTGCCTCTATAAGTGAAAATTTCCATAAATTAAATTTTCTCGCTACCAGCTAACCGGAATTTCATTCCTAATCTCCATAACATAATAGTCAATTTTGAATTAGCGATTTATCGATGGAGATCGAGATTTTTACTTAGCGACAACCGGAATCGAACTGTATTACCCTTACAAAAAAAACTGTAGTAAATAGGTCCACTTAAAAATCGACACTTCTATGACATCACCAGGGAAGAACTTAAGAGATTTGAACAACCACCATAACGCGGTAATGATCTAGTTTACATTTCCGGACCGAACAACAATTATCAACATTTGATATTTATTTACGAATGGTATTTTTATATTTTCCTCTAATTTATTTCTTATTGTTTTATTATTACTACTCTGACTTAATGCATGATAGCTACACTACGCTCCGCTCGCTAACTCCACTTAAGAACTTATACTGGCTGGTCACGTGCTTTTTCTGGCTACTTCGCTAGCTTTCCAGACTTTATTATTAATTACACTTTGGTAATAGCAAAGCGGGGGAAAGAATACGCAAGAGTACATATATTTTTCATAGGCAAAATCCATTAGCAAGAGAGAGAATGAAATGTTCTTAGAAATCAGATGGAATCTTATAAATTGATCCCGGAATCTTAAGTTTGGGCACAAATTTTACATACATACCAGAAAAAAAATATGCGCCAATTTTTTTTTCTGGTATGTGTGCATTTGTATATTAATTTCTGCCTGTGTTTCATTATCTACATTTTAAAATTACCCAAAAGCGAGAAATGGGATGTTTTTAAAATAATGTGTCTCTTTCACCCATACGTAAAATTTTTAGTTCTGTCTATGTCAGCAGTGGATAGAAAATTGTTTGAGAAAGAAAAGGCAAAATTTGAAAAACGGCGGTACGGTAAGGATAGGATGTTTCCAGACTTTATTATAGTTACACTTTGCTATTACTTATACAGAGAAACCACGATGCATAGTCCACCTTAATCATCTTTAGTGTAAAATAGAAAATAAATACTACATATAAAATTGTACAATAATCATAATTAAATATTAAATAAAGCAGATTTACTGTTAAGTTGTGGCAATTGGAAAGTCTGATTTGGGCAAATGTAGGGCTATTGCGTTGGGCCAATACTGAATGTAAGTCTTGCTACCAAGGTAACACCACAACCTTGTTTCGCGTTTGCGCGAATGGTCAATGCTAGTATTATAGCACATTCAGCTATTATTGGCATAAGGATAGACTATTTTTTATTCCTACCAGGACACTAAGCACTTATATGCTAATGTTAATGTTTATTTTACTTCTTACACAATTTTGTGTTTTTAGTATCAACAGAATACTATGTAGTTTAGTTAACCCTAGCTAACGTCGAGTTACTAATAAGTAACATTTCCTTTTTTTTTATTGCTCAGTATAAAAGCTTGTGGAAAACTGCGAATTATTTTTGAAAAAGTATAAAATTATCTGAAAAGGACCATTCCAATCGTTCATATTGTTTCAGTACTCAAAAAAATTACAAATATTTAATATAATTCAATTCAAAACTGGCTAAAAAAATAAAATTATCCAAAAAAATCTTTTGCTGAATAAAGAAAAATAACGCAGTTCCAATTTAATTAAAATCTAGAAAATGAGTTTAACCACAAGTGATCTTCAACGCGAATAGATTTTTATGATAATATTAAATTTATTATGATTTTTTTATATTTTATTATAATTAAATACCGATCTGATATTTGAGATGTAATCGCAATTTACGTTTATTTTTTTTATAAAACCACAAAAATATGAATTGATTAACTTTTGTATACAAAAGAAAAATCATAACAAATTCTATGAAAAACAAAACGAAAGGTATTATATATTATATTATTATATTATATACACATATATTAATATTATGTTCAAATTGGTTTTGACATTTTAATAATTATCATTTTCAAGGAATTGAACTTAAAAATTATAATTAATAATATTACTACCAATCAAACCTTGCAAATATTATTTTAATAAATAAATACATAATAATAAAATTGTACTTTATAGAAAACTGTAATTCATGTCTGATAAAATACAGATTGTTTATAAATGAATATTTAAAAAGTACAATAGTAACATTTTAGAGCATTTACACCAAGGCTGCGTATCAATGTGGACCGAAAATATTTAAAGTTACTGGCTACGTTTACACCGACAAATTTTTAGGTCACCTAACTAAAAGTTAGGTTTGGATCAGACGTGTTTACACCGTACTAGACCTAAGTCTAAAACAACGTCATATGTGAACATTTATAGAACTTGGATATCAAGAAATCAGCTGTTAATTGTCAAAAGTTCTTAAGTCGATTTAAATTTAAGGTAAGTCTGCAATTTAAGTGACCTAACCTAAGTTACTTTGGGCGTGTTTACACCGTCATATTTAGGTCGACCTAAGCACTTAAGTCTCTTTTTAAGTCTCGGTGTAAACGTAGCCACTGAACCATAACTATTTTTCTGAGGATTGATTTGTGTGTTGTGTGCTAAAGCTGCCAAGTGACAAACAACAGAAACAGGAAGAGAACAGAAAGCTCTTTCGTTCTGTAGTAAATTCTCTTTCTGATTCCGTTGCTCGCTCAGCTACACTGTTCTGTTGTTTGTCACCTGGCGGTTTAAGTGATATTAAATGAATTTCATGCTCTGTTTTTATAATGAAAAAATTCATAAACTAAACATAAAGTAATTAAAAATCGGCCCATAGCCGATTTTTTGATGCCCTATGGTAGAAATGGGAGAGAAAAATTGTGAAAACTAACAATATATCAAGATTTTTTCTTCATAACTTTTTTTGCCCTTTTCAAAATTTTCTCTAATTTGTAAGTAACCCAGACCCTGGTAGTATAAGTCCAATTTGCAAATTTTATTCAAATCGGTGTATTAGTTCCGAATGCACATCAAAAAAACTTTCTGAACAGGCTTATTTCCTTCTACAACTATTTATTTCTCCACTATCCTTAGACTGATATCACTGAAATTTACAATGGTATCGTCTATTTATGTAGTCAACCAATATGATTAATTTAAACAAAATTGCTTTACAAATTTTCCAATTAAATACGAAAAACTATATAAAACAAACGACAAAACTTTATGGTCACCCTTGTTTTTCCTTAATAACTTCGCTGCCCCTCAGTCGATTTTGCTGAAATGCAATACCAAATCCACTAGAGCAATAACCAAGTAGCTTTCTAAATTTCATCAAAATTGGATAACGCGTTTTTGAGTTATCTTGTCCACGGACGGACGGTAGTACCTAACATGGAGCATTAATATAGGGAATTTTTTTAAAGAATTTCGGCTCATTTTCAAAACCCAATTACCCCAATTAGTTCTGCCTGAATTTCACAATTTTTTTCATAAATTTTCTATAAAATATCACCTTTTAAGCGCGCTATAACATAACTTGATGGGCTTATAACTACTAAAGTTATACGACTCTAAAGCCATCTATTGGAAAAAAACGCCACGAACTTTCTACTTAACGCAAAATTTCAAGGTTTTTTCTTTTTAACTTCGTTTCTACATTCTCAAATTGGCTCAAATTCACAGGTGTGCTGGACTCTAATAGCATAAACACGTTTCGTAAATTTGATTGAAATCGGTATATAACTTTTTAAAATACATCGGGAAAACTTTATGAACAGGCTTATTTTAGGCTACAACTATTTCTTTCTCCACTATCCTTGCATCGATTTGACTGAAATTTAACATGGTATCATCTATTTATGTAGTTAACCTATGTAATTAATTTAAACAAAATCGATTGACAAATTTTCCAATTACATCCGAAAAACCATAACCAAAAAAACGACAAAACTTTCTGGTCACTTTGGTTTTTCCTTTATAACTTTGCTCCCCGTGGATCGATTTTGCTCAAATGCAATACCAAACGCAGTTAAGGAATAACCAACTTACATTCTAAATTTCAACGTTTTTGAGTTATCTTGTCCACAGACGGACGGACGGACGGACGGACGGACGGACGGACGGACGGACGGACGGACATGCATAAATCGATATAACTTTTGATTCCCTGCACAACCATATCCTTGAAATTTTTCTGCGATGATTATTTCTATGCGTTACACACTTAGTGACAAAACTAATATACCCTCTGGTAGTACCTACCATAGGGCATAATAAATTTTAAATTACTTAAACATGAAAACTGTATATTTTACGTTTTTTTCGCTCGTCAGCTATAGTAATATACTTGTGGCCCAAAACAGCATGTCTTCTTCCAATGTGGCCCAGGGAAAAGGTTGGACACCCTTGATTTACACTATAAAATGTTACTATTTACTCGCAATTAGTCGGTCTTGTTCCTAGAGGTTTTAAAAACCCGGTAGTGGGGATTTAAAATTAGCCGAAACTAGACTTTTTTTTTATTTAAAAGAAAATTTTGCAAATCCAAAAATCCAGCTAGTTTATTATAAAAATAGAAAAATGTCAATAATTCGCCCAATAATAGGCAGATTTTCATTTACATTCTGGATAGGCCAGTTAAAAATATAGAATATGGATCTACTCGGTGGAGAGTTGCGGGGCCAAAATAGAAAAAGGTTAATTATTTTGTCAATAATAGGCAGAAATTGAATTTACTTTCATATTCTATGAATATCGCGAGCAAAGTCGCGAGCACGAGCTAGTTGATAATAAAGATATATTTTCAATTACAAATATCTTTATACATATAATAGTTCCATTTTTAGTTTTTCGTTTAGCTTACAAATTTCGTATTCCTTCATCTCTGAATTTTCATTTCTAATGCACTCAATTTTTTTTTTTATTGAATTCAATAGCTTGACAATTTTTTCGAAATCAAAGACTGATAACATGAATTCACATTATATTTCTTTCTACTTTGTAGTAGATTTTCACACACTCTGTGCCTTCCAGTATGATCGAATCACGTATAGCGAATTATACGAATTTTTTTTATGCGGACCTACAGATCATGTAACAACACTTAATTTAAATTTATTATCCAAAATCAAAAATATAATATTTTTTTATTACAAATTAATTTTATAATCCATCCAATGTATAGTATATAATTAAACGTCGTTTAAAAAACAACATTTTATGTTATAATAACTAAAAACCAAACATGTAAACTTTTTGTTTGAAATTTAAATGTCAAAACATTCCTTTATTTCTATACGTATGCACGTATTTTTCCAATTTCTATTAGCAATCGGGATTTAAATCTTTGCAATATTTTAAGAAATTATTGAAATTATTACTTTAATAGTTTATAGCTTTATTGAAGAGCAGTCGTTAAGAGAAACTAAGATCTCAATTAAAAAATTAAATAATTAACTGCTTCATTTCAAATTAGTTATGGCTATTAGATACTTCTTAATTGAAAGCAGAAATAGAGGAACTAAAACTTAGCATCACCTAGTGATATAAAATCACTAGTAGTGCTAAAAGAAACTAATATGTATTATAATTTAGCCTGCAGTGTCCAAAAGGAAACTACATAAATTCAATTGATTTAATGTGTATTTTGTTGGGAAAAATAAGGGTGGTTACCATACATTTAATGCCAGCTTATTTAACCATGGATATTTACCATATTTCGGGCATTTTTTTCTATTTTCTTTTTATGCCCTATGGTAGGTACTACCAGAGGGTATATTAGTTTTGTCACTCCATTTGTAACACATCAAAATAATCGTCGTAGAATGGCTTTGAGAGTATCGTTGTGTAGGGAATCAAAAGTTATATCGTGTCCGTCCATATACAAGATAACTCAAAAACGCGTTATCCGATTTTGATGAAATTTACAATGTGAGTTGCTTATTCCTTAACTTGGTTTGGTATTATATTTCAGAAAAATCGATCCAGGAGGAGATAAGTTATAAAGGAAAAACCAGGGTGACCAGAAAGTTTTGTCGTTTTTTTCTTTATGGATTTTAGGATTTAATTGGAAAATTTGTGAACCAATTTTTTTAAAATTAATTATATAGCGTAACTACACAAATAGACGATACCATGTTAAATTTAAGTCAAATCGGCCTAAGGATAGTGGAATATAAAATATTAGTTTTTTATTTTGTTCAAACGATAAAAACAACACTGAAGTTGGCTGCATGTTAAGTAATATCTCGTTGTTGACAGAAGGTGTAAAAATGAAAAAGTGAAACCCTTTTCGCAATAGTGAAATTATTTTTCTTTGACGATTTTTAAAGCCATTTTCGACTATTATTTACACCAGAGGTCTATTTCGCTTGACCTAAATATATTTGAAAGGGGTTATTCAAATAAAATCACCAATCGCTTACTTGAAGCGAACTCATCCAGGTATTCTTCTATCTACTGATAGTAACAACTTATATCAAGTGGTCTCAAGGGTTCCAGAAGCGTCTATTGCAGTTTCTAGTTTTCATGAAAACATTCCCTTACCATTGATTTGATTCCTATTTTGAATTTGTTTAAACTCTAGACTTTAGAGCTTACTGAACATGTAGGACACACCCCTTGTTCCATATATTTACATATGTTTTATTAAGTTCGTTCTTCCCAAGTTGTGTCTTCCTGATGATTAGGTGTTTTTTTTTTTGACATGGATAACGGGCAAATGTAAGTTTGTTTTTATTTTTGAAGTAATTGTTATTAATTTAAAAGATTATCTATATTTTAGTACGAAGAGACATTGAGGAATAGCGGGGACAAAGGTATTTTTAAATGCATATTTAAAACGAAAGCATGAATAAAGCTACCAACATTTAAGTTTAGATAACATAAATATTCCTTTGAAATGCTTTTAACTTATCAAAATACGTTTCATATACAAAATCATAAATTTTATTGCAAATTTATTATTTTTAACTAAATTTAGAAAGTTATTCTTAGAAATATAATAATTGGTTTTCCAAACAAACCGTAAATACTTAATTTGCTATTTATTTATTATGTTATATTTGTAGAAAAAGTATTAATTCCAGAGCCAAGAAATTATTATGAAATTTTGAAAAATTCAATGAACTCGAATATTGGCAAATAAAATTTAATAATTAAATTATTGTAAATACTTAACTAAAATTAATGGTCGGCACTTTACAAATTGTTTTCTGTTTCAATAATACAATAATAAAATCGAGAAAATTTTTATTTTTGATTAAATAAGAAAAAAAAATCAATCAAAATGGGTCAAAGTAATATTCTGTCTTTTATTGTTCTTTTGGAATCATAAAATACACGGCAATAAAAAAATTGCGCAAATTATCGTTAATGAAAGAAAAATAAATCTTTATTATCTAATTAGTGTATAATCCTTTGTCACATATGGAAAATGGTAATTTCGGTTGGTTTACGTTTTCTTAAAGGATCTAAAACGGGTTCAAATCTAACTTGGAATTATGATAGGGTATATTAGTTTGTTACGAACGATACGGCCTCTGTACTAGGTGGGGTGAAAAGTAACCTCCTTGACCGCCAGAATGCGCTGCTACTGCAAAAAAGGTTATGGTGCCTTGAAGTCCGTTCATATTTAGGCAGACATGCCAAATTTCAGTGCGATACTGTCTTTAGTTTTGTTTTGACAGCCGATTGTTGTTGAGTATGGACAAAAACGATTTTCGTTCTCTCATAAAACATTATTTTTTGAGAGGCAAAACGGTGAAGGAAACAAAAGAAAAGTTGGATAAATATTATGGGGCTAATGTTCCGCCAGATTACACCGTCAAATATTGGTTTCGAGAGTTTCGTAGTGGCCGCAACTCCACTACCGATCAAGTCCGCAGCGGCAGGTCCTCCGATGCGGTTACAGAGGACAATGTCAAAAAATACATGAAATGGTGTTGGCTGACCGGAAAGTGAAGGTGTGCGCGCTAGCAGATACCACAAAGATTAGTACTGAGTGCAGACACCATATTTTGGACAATATTCTGCATATGAAAAAGTTATCCTGCCGCTGGGTGCCACGCATGCTCACTCCTGACCAAAAACACGAACGCGAGAGCACGGCTAAAATCAATGACTTACGGCTCCAATTGCTGTCGCATCCACCGTATTCGCCCGATTTGCCTCCCTCGCACTATTATCTTTTCCCAAACCTCTAAAGATGGCTCATCAATAAACAATTCAGCTCACGCGAGGAAATCATCGACGCCGCGGAGGAGTATTTTGCAGACCTTCCGGAAAATTACTTTTCGGACGGGATCAAGAAGTTGGAAAATCGCTGGAATAAGTGTATCGAGCTAAAAGGGGACTATATTGAATAAAATAAAAAAACATTTATAAAAAATTTTTTCATTCCCAAGGAGCTTACTTTTCACCGCACCTAGTAAGTCATCGAAAGAGTTTTCGGGAACAATCCCACCCAACTCAGCGATATACTAGATAAAACATAAAAAGTTATTTATTTTTGTAGGTGCGTCCTATATGGTTAGCAAAAATCACAATTGGTAATGTGATTTCTGGGAAATCTTGGTACTAGATATATAAACAAGTGATAAGTATAAAAAAATATTATATTTTGTTTTTCAAAGGAATTACTGGTTTTGTGAAAATAAAATAATTAAAAGTATTGGGCTCTGGAAATTTCGTACAGATTTCTAGAACTTCGTGTAGAAACATGTCCCAACATATTAACATCTTTGAAAATAACGGGTGTTTTTTAGATGTTAGTTTTTCGAATTGTCAGCACTTTTTCCAGCGGTAGCCAATTTGACAGGTGATAGAGAATTTATAATCAGTTTGATTTGCCATTTCACGGTTGAGAAACGATCAAGAATTATCCAAATTTGCTTTCGAAATCGCTCTCGTTATTTAATCGCAAAATTGTGTTCAGTACCGAGGCTAATTTTAGCCTAATGAGTTTACTAGGGTACTCAATAATTTCTCAGCCTCGACAAGAAAAACACTGCTTTTGTAAATAAAGTATATTTTATTATTCAGTATAATTTCCTTGAACTTCAAAACACTTGTTCCAACGAGTCTCCAATTTAAGGATTCGATTCATCCCTAAAATGAAAACCCGGTCGGCCTCCAAAATAGGCCCCTACAGCTATATAGACGCGATCCTCCCAATACCTTCTTTGAAAATTACAGAAACAAAAAATTCCGTACAAAATATGGAAAGAAAATTAAAATTTTTCATTAGAAGGAAAGAAGTAACCTATAAACCACATATATTCTATTTTACAACGTGTTCCCTATCAGCACATGTAATCATTTCCATACAAATTGATGAAACATTTGCAGCGCTGCAAAGCCCGCTTCTTTTTTAATAGTATTTATAAAAAAGACTAAATACATGAAATTTTATATCAAACAGAGTCATTTTAACAAATACTATTAATGAGATAGCGCTTGCAGACGTGCTGAAATTGGAAACTCTCATTATTGTATGCTTTTTGCTATCAGATAATTGTACTAATGGAGAGCATAAATATTATGGATTTTGGCCTAAAGAAAGAATGGAATAAAGAAAGCAATCGAAGTTTTTTTAAGTCAATTTTTGTAAACAAAAACCACGCGTTTCCTTATACATATTGTATTTTTAGGAGCCAATATGATTTTTCCTACACTTTTTGTACATAAGTGTTAGAATTGTTGTACTATATTATTATACTGTGATCTAGGTCTATGCTTTTACTATTATTTCAGCTCCATTTTACCACGCGTAATAATAGTTAAAGTATCGTCTGAAGTAAAGTCTATTTAAATATTTATGTGCAGTTTTTCTAGAATTCATTATTTCTTTTACTATGAACCCTAATGATTCTATATTGTATAATAATGAACATCAATGATTTGACTATGTGTCGGCATGAAAATTTCCTATGCTGAAACCATTGAATTGACTATTTCATTATTGGATGAAAATCATTGGCAAAAATAGTTCATTCAAATTCAAAAATGGTGTATTATACAATGTTTTTTTTGAGATTATATTATAAATAATATCAACCATTCAGTTTCTAAATTGTACGCATATTTTTCTTGTTTTGATATTTTCCAAGGATTTTTCTGCAATTAATTAAGTACAGGAAATTGGTTTAAGATATTGTTTCATCTTATCAAAACAACGCACCTAAAATCCAAACCATACATATATTTTGTTATAAAACTTTTATTATGATTTTGTTTTGGTTTAGATAAAGCGTATGATAAAACATTTTTGAACGGAAATTGACAATTAATAATTTTCAAAAATGAAAGATTCGTTTTTTGTTTTTAGTGTAATTACAAAGGGCTACCAAGAAGTCATTAGATTGGTATGGAAAAATATTGTATTATATACCAATTTGTGAGCATATAAAAGAAAATGCGAAATTGCGATGTTATTAATTATTTCTGAATAACTGAATTTTTATATACTGTATATCCGAATTATTTTATTGGAATTTCATTTTATCATTTAAAAATTAAAACGTAATTTATTTCTTCGTGATTAAAATCAAAATACAATATTTTTCAAAATTATGAAAATTTGAAGCACGAGACTTTGTTTTATGTTATCAAGAAGTGTATTAAAAAAAATTAACAAATAAAATAATATATTTTTTTATTTATCGATATTTTGGTTTCTTTTTTGCTTTTGGTGCTCGAGTATCCATTGTTCACATTTCGAAATTTCGATTTATAACCAAACTTATAAAAATGTGGGTACACAAAATATTAATTTGTAAATATGTACAATATTTTTACAATTTAAGTAAATCCCCTTAAAGTAGGGTGACCATTTATTTCCGCGGTGAATTCAGTACACAAAATTTTGTAACTTTTCATGTAAACTGTAAAGGCTTAAACCTTTATAGACATTAGTGAAACAAAAAAACCTTGATAAACTAGTAACAAAACATTTTATTTATTTAAAAAAATCACACTTTCTTTAGAAAGATCGGAAGATCGTTTCATTCATTTTGGGATTTCAACTCTAATTCATAAACAATTAAAAATTAATATTTAATTGGAATTTACGTTGAACGAAATGAACGAAATTTCACAATATTATCAAATAGTCAGTACATTCAGTACTTAGAAAAAAAATCAGTACAATTTCAGTACAACTTTTTTATTCAGTACAGAAGCTAAAAAATTAGTACTGTACTGACAAAATCAGTACGGATGGTCAGCCTACCTTAAAGTGATGTTCATTTATTGTTTACAAAATCAAAATCAATAAATTTCAGATTATCAAATAGTTTTCGAACTTCTAATTTTAGGCAAAAGGACACTAACGTGTAATAAACCGATGTCTGTCAGATTTGTTAAATATCAAAATGCTGCTATAACAACGATAACGATATCATATTCATTGCAAAAATTTAAATCCACTTGGTGTTTCAGAATATCATTCTTTGAAAGATATTGTGATTTAGTAAATAAAATATATTAAGAAAAGAGCGGTAAAGTCATTACTTACTTTTTGCAAATGTAGACTTCAGCTGGCACAAAAGTGACCAAGGAAATTCTGTAACGAATTTGCAGAATTTTTTTGTAATGATACCTGTAACAATCTGTAAAGAGAAAAGTGAGAATATTTAGTCAGCAAACAATTAAAAAAATGAATATAACTATGTTTTACTTTAAGCTTAACTATATATTTGTTTCAATTTTAAAGCACTGCCATTCCTTTCGGCGCAAACTTTATGTACATATTATCACATGCAATCATTTCTATATGATTGTAAATACATGAAATTTTATATGACACAGAGTCATTTTAATGAATACTATTAATAAGGTGACGCTTGCAGGCATATCCAAATTGGAAACTCTTATTATTGTATGCTTTTTGATATTATGTAGTAGGATAGTACCAATAGTACCTAATTATGAAATTCTAGTATAAAAGCAAATAGAAGACAGATCGGTTTCAGTTTCTATTGTGATAATAGTGGACCGAATATTTGTTTCAGCTTGCACCGAAACTGTAATTTTAACTTCTTGTCGAATAAATGGCTGTATTGTAATATGAAAAAATTGTAATCAAGTGGTAATCAGGCAAAAAAGAAATAAATAAAAACCTTTATCAATAAGAGACGTAATTTTAAATCACTTTACGGATGTTCCATATACCTTTTTATCAAATTATACAAAAAGGACATTCATTACGATCAATTAGTCAAACAAAAAAAAAACAGTTGTTCATTAACAGGGAAGGAAAAATTGGGTATTACAAAGAATTTGAGATTGTACACATTTGTGAATAACTTTTTTTAAAATACGAGTAAAGAGGATTTCTTGAATTCCGATGCCTTACTTACTTACTTACTTATTCGGTTGTATCTTTTCTTCGGATTCCACAGATTCCAATAATATTGAAAAATTTCATTTGATATAAAACTCCTGTTTCTGATGATCATCACATATTAAAATTTTTTTGGTTTACTTCTCTGAGTACGAATTTCCTGAGAACAGTGAATGAAGTCAATGTAAAAGAATGCCTCGGGTGATGATCGCCAACATTAAGATATGACATTTGTTAAAGGCATTAAAAAGGCACATCGTTATTTTGTATTAAAATCCAATTATCACTGTTTTTGATGAGACAACATTAACGGGGTTTTGAAAACGTTAACCATTATCGTTCCAGATTTTCTTTGAACTCAGAAGTTGTTTTCGTTGAGTATGAAGTAAAATTAAAATTTTTTTTCTAGAAGGGATAGAAACATGAAAATAAATGACAAATCAGTCTGTCCATCCAGTCGTCCAGTTCTTTAATAAAATCTAAACGAATGGTGCGATTTTCATGAAACTTTTAGAGCTTGTGTGTTGGACCGAATGCTAGATGATGTTATTAATACTATTTTGAAACTTTTTTTTGTCAACAAATGACAACATTTTGTAATTGCGGTGCAGGACAAACCGCTGAGCCGATTTCGACAAAATTCACACAGTATTTGACCCTAACTTACAACTGCTTTTTAGGCCATATCGGAGTATGACGATACTGTCTAAGAATACGTTTTGTCCAAATATAGTCTATTTTTGCACTAGTTCTAAACCCGAAACTGCACGTCCACCGCACGTTTGATGAGATTTGCACAGTTTATGTACTAAGGTCGAAATCAAAACATATTAACTTTTCAACGGAATTCACTTCTGGCAACACTAATGCGCAAAAGTTTTTAAAAAATGTTGTGGTAGAAATATAGAAACTTCCCAAATTCGGTCAATAAAAGACGGATTTTAATGAAACTTGGAATGTACATTTGGGATGGGCCAACTGAAAAAATAGAATATGTCTCCCTTCGGTTAGGGGTTGTTGGGAGTTAAATTGGAAAAACTTCAATAATTTACTCAATAATGGGCGGATTTTCTTAAAACTTGGTATGTATATTCTGAATAGACTAACTGAAAAGATAGAATGCGTCTCCACTAGATGGGATTGGGTGAGTGAAAGTAGAAAAACATTAATAATTCGGTCAATAGTATTCACAATTTCATGAAACTTGGAATGTACATTTAGAATAGGCGAATTGAAATGAATATTTTATGACATTATCGGAAAAGTTCCATAGTGCTCCGGCCAATATAGAGAAAATGTAAATTCACTGCTATTGTTTGCTCATTTTTAAATATTTTAAATATTATTTTATTTCAATATTACATCATTGATAATTGTAACTTTCTTCTTGTCTCATTACTTCGCAATTTTTTATTTGGAGCTACTTTTGATACTCTGTGTGATAAACTTATTTCGTTTAAGTTTCAGTTGAGTCCTTACCATTACTTCAAAATGCCTTTACAATCTGAATATGAAGCAAATCTCTAAATCCATTTACGGATTTTTTCATTATAAAAATTGCACCTATTGCTAGATTTTCAAACTCGGTTTTGTCTAAAAAAAAATTTCAACGTATCAAAGCGTTTTAGTTGAGAGTAAGAATGGAACAGCCGTGACTGGTATATAGTGTTAGTTCTTAAGGATCTCTTTGAAATTGAATAGCCCATTTTTAGAAAGTGAAGAGTGAATTTATTTAAAATGTTTAAAAATCAGACTCAATTGGATGCAATTTTCCACTTGAAGCATCATTGAAATTTCTTTGGCGTAATTGCAAAACTAAGGAATCAGCACTACAGTGCCAAATGCTTCGTACTTAAAATATCTCTTTTTTATATAAATTTTGGGAAGTAAAAATTTTAAAAATTGGAATACAAATTAATTTACCATTTTTACTTCCTTTCGCTTTTTAAATTTTGAAAAAAATGTCGTTGCTTACACTTTTTACTGAAATGAAAATTTCATGTCTTAAAAGACTTGTCAAAACGCGTGTCTATTTAAGTTTTCGGGTTTATCTCGCTTCAAATTTTTTTTTTAACAAGATTTGACAGAACTGCTAATATATTGAAATGTAATGAAAATTGTAACAATTTACTTTTTGTTTTTTAAGGTTGAAATATTTTAATTTGCTATATTAATTAATTTTCATTCATTTGAAACTGCTATCACACGGTTAGAAGTAAAATGTAAATTTTAATTTAATAACTATCAAGTTATGTTATTGCGAATTTACCCTTAGTGAACTTAAAACATTTTCTTCGAGGGTTTTCAATTTAAACTTCTCATAGCAAGTTAAAATATGAATTAACGAATTTTTGGCAGATAAATGCAACTTCTATAGTATAAGAAATGTAAAATGATTACCATTGTAATTGTAGTATTTGTAAAAAAGACTGTTAATACATGCATTTTTATATCACACAGAGTTTTTTTTTAACAAATGGCATGTTTTTGAGACAAAATCAGAATGCAAGTTGAGAATTTTATTTCTTGTATGCTTTTTGATAAAACTTAGATGTTAGAAAATTACTATGGAATGGGAAGAATACAAAATTCATAATTTTTTAGAGTAATTTTTATGTATAGTAATATGAGTAAATGATCAGATATGTAAGTTTCTAGAATTTTGTAAACACCTTGTATGTAACGGTAGGAATGTCGTACGTCACTGGTATTCCGCCTTTCGCAGCCTGCTATTATCCCAAAAACCTTGCTTTAGAACAGAGGTACTATCCAAAATATTTTCCCTATAAATTTTTTTCTGCTCGAAATAAAAGGCAGGGGGGTGATATACTCACTTTTATGCCTTTAAAAGATTTAAATTCCTAACTTTAGTGTTAAAAACTAAAAAAAACGCATAGTAAGTTTTATACATTTATTAATTAAATTCAAATTAAAACGAACCAAATTGAAACTTAGTATCTGTTACAAAAATAATTAGATCAGCTTCAAAAAATAGCGTCAATGTAGAAATATCAATGTGTTGTTCTGTTGTTTTTACGTTTGTTTTAAAATTTTCCTTTGTATAAAACTTATGTGCCCGTACAAATAACTAAATTAGTGAGTCTAACAAAACTTACTAGTCCAAAAACGAGTGTTTTAAGTGACGTTAAACTGTTCTAAATTTATCTACTCATCCTTTTCATTAATAATGCTTCCCTTACACATCCTTCACGTTTGAATCCAATCTCGTTCGGCAAAGAAAACGTTTCAGAAGAGTGCTAAATTAATACACCACTAATTAGTCTGGTTATCTTCATATAGTTTTGTAACTTTAATTGAATTGTGCGTTGCAAAGTACTACCATTTGATGATCATATTTACTAAATTTGTTTTTTATAATAGTACTTAAAGAAGTGAAGCAGTGGACATTATACTTAGGTATATATGTACTATGCGTATATAGTACATATATAGTACGTCAATTTAAATTTATTGTTTTTTTTCTTTTCAATTACTTTAAATTTTAGATCAGAACAGTTTATCTGAAAAATTCTTTTAATATGCGAAAATTGAAAACTGGAAAAACTGAAATAATATAAAATTGGAAAACAATTTATGAAAATTTATTTACTTCTGTTTGAATGCAAAAATAAGATACGGTAAAATGTGTTCAATATTCGGAATGTTAAAAATGCAAATATCTTCGATTAGGGCACTCCATCAAGTATAATTTCCTTTCCATCTGGTTGTATTTCAATCAATTGCAATGTTTTTGTGTTTATTACTTTTATTTTTTTTTTTTTTTATTTCTGGATTTATAACATTACTATATCACATCACAAAATAAAAGGCAATATGATTGAAACGTGTGTAACTTTCTCTATGTTTACATCGAACTGGAATCCCGATTATTTCGGCGGTAGCTATTTTACAACTAGCATTGTCGCTAGATATTATATCACACCTAATTTGTGATATGGCAGTGTGGTGATTTGATGACCATGACTTTCGGATTTAAGACACATTTGGGAGGGTTGATCCATTATATTTATATATGTAATACTTTGTACGTATTGGTGTAGAGCAAGGAAAACAGATAACGAATTTTATTTCAAATTCATTACTTTAATGGTTTCTTTGATCCCCAATTAAATATCCTAATAATAGTATTGAATACGTATCCGAAACAGAGTTCACAAACATTTCGGCTAGAATTTTAATATGCATTTAATTTGTATCATCAACGTTTCTTCAGTGATTCAAACTGTCATATGTTATGCAGCCTATTACATAGGTATATTCTTAATATATAGTATGTTACTTATGCATTCATAGTGCTATACACGCAGCACATTTGACGAAATCTTGACAACTATGTGACTGCGTATTATGATGTAAAGCGTAGTTAAGTCTTATTATATTATACGTCAAATGTACTTGGGAGTGGGAACTGAGAAATTGAATGAGTTATGCCTATGCGTGACCTGTGACTTGTCCAGTGAAAAACTGTGCGTTTGGAGGGCTCTTAAGGCGAATAACTACAATGGAATTGTATCCAGCCCTTAATGCTTGGCGAATTTATGACTAAATTATTCGAGTAAGTTACAGATGTAAACGTAGCCTTGAGACGAAATCCATACAAAATAGATCTCTATAGATCTTGATTTATTTATTTTTGATTTTCTCGTTTGCAATTGTTATTCCTGAAAATTTATATGGATATTAATGACACTCTTACCTACTAACATAATAAAAAAAATTCTTGAAAAAAATGGTAACGATATTCTGATCATCCATATACGAGCGAATTCGTGTCAATACGGAAACCTCTCAACTGGTTTTTAACAGCCGATAATGAATTCTTGGCTGCGGAAATGTGATTTTTACAATATTTTTGATCGCAGAAATCAAAAATTTTATATTTCTTAATGAATTTTTTACTTTCCTTAGTGTTGGTACTTAGTAATTTTCCGAAAATAACTAATTATAATAATAACTAGGGAGTTACCTGTCCTAATATGGAATGCTAGGAATTTCAGTTTACAAAAATCACTGAAAGTTAACAAAATTAAGTCGAGCGTAGTGTATTAACTGGCCATATTATGGATCTATAAAATAACCCCCTCAACCGTAGCCCTCTAATATATGCAGCCCTAACCCCATAACTACCCTCTTGACCAATTCTTTGGTTATTTTATTACTATATTTTACTAATCCAACTGGAGATATATTTCTTGTCTTAAGTCGACCTATTCAGAATGTACATTCCAAATTTCAAAAACATCCACCAACGACAGAATGAATTAGTGGCACTTTTCTGCATTTGCTTCTCAACACCCCGAGTGAAAACATTAAATCAGTTCAATTTCCCCCGTTGATAAAAGAGCTCCCGAAAAACAGGCAAAAACCTCGATTGGGTAGGACGAACGCAGCTCGACAATGGTCAGAGGCAGAAAGATAAGGTCTTCGAAGAAAATAACTCCCATGGAAAGCTCCACAACTTTGCTGAACATTGTAATCGTGTGTGACCTTTATATACCACGTTAAGAAATTTGTATTGCGTCCAGCGCCAAAGCGGGGGAATTGTAACTTTCTCGTATGAATCACAGTTTCAGAGATTATAAATGATGTTTTTCAAAGTGAGTTTCAAAGCCCCCCTTTTGTAACTCCTTCGACCTCCAATCTCAGAAGCCAAATTTCGTATACGAATCTCTTATCGGTACGAGAATACAATATATTAAACCGGTATGAATATCAAAAATACGCATTGACTCGAATAGAATAGAATAGACCTCCTGGTTAGAATTTAGAGTAGAAAATTATTAATGTTAACATTTCTAGACTCTCCGAACCTCGTTTCGTTTTTTTCGCAAACTATACTTGGTGTGCGTTTAATTGCTTGTGCTATTTAAAAATTTCGGGAAGTAGAAAATTCTTTGAAGAAACCAATGCTGTATTAAATTAAAATTGTATAGTAGAAAAATTCCTTTAAATTGAATGGCTCGAAATATATACTTTTTCGTATAAAAACCTTGTGACCTGAACATACCTGTGTTAACCTAGAAGTTCGTCGCAAACCGTTTCTGTATCTAGATTTTTTGAGAACCGGGCAAACAAATAAAATGATAAGTTATCTTCTCGAATATATGAGTGCGTCTTATTTCTACAATAGGTGAAAATTGGTTACTAGCCGATTTTAAGTTCATATATGTTTTAATATCAACTTCGGTTATTTGGAAATTCTAAAATCCTTAAGCTATTCATTGTGATTACTGCACTTTTTTTTCAAGCAAGTTTGAATAGATTTTTGAGTGCAAAAAATTAGAACTCATTATTAAATTCAACTTGAAAATATTGATAACGTGCCTTAAAAAAATTGTAGTCATTTGAATCTTAGAGCCCATACACATAATATACATAATAAATTCAACTTATTACACCTTTTTTTTTAAAACGAAATTGCATTAACTCCTACAAAGACGGATGAAAAGTTGGATCCGTGTGTGCGCAGAAACTACTAACAAACTTTTCTTCAAATCTACTTTGTCGTACAAAACCATACGCATGATTTGATCATGTGTATGGGCTTTTACAGGAAGGTGTTTTGAAAAGAATTTGAGTGAGATTTTTTCGAGTGATTTTTAAACAGCGCAAGTGTAATATTATCGCATGTGAGTTTAATAAAAAGTTGCATGTGAGAGAGTGCTATAAAAATTATATTCGATTGAGATTTTCGGCGAGGTAGAAAATCGTACAGTAAAAATGGTGCAGTAAAATACTAAGGGTTGATTTCTTTTTACATTTTTATATTTATTTTTCTTATATTTTACCTTTACCTAACTTTCTTGGCACCTTGCCAAGAAAGTTAGGTAAATTTTAATTTTTTTGTTTTGGTGTTTTCGCTTTTGTTTTTTTGCAACTATCTAGTAATTTTTCTAAAAATAATCGAAATAATCGAAATTTTCAATGGAAAACAATCATTTTTTCTGCTAATTTATTTCCCGATGTTAGTATTTACGCGGGAAGTCCAATGTTTTCTTGAAAATTATCTTTGTTTAAAACTTAATTATTTGCATTTCTCAATCAATAGTTATTGTTAAATACATTTTTACTGCCAAATAAAATTTTTTACGATTTATTATAGAAGCCCTGCTTTAATCTTTTGGTAATATGCAAAATTCACAAAAAAAAGGCCGAATCTAAAAACATAGATTTTTACAGGATGAACGAAATGCATTGTGGCTTGGTCAGATTGGTCAGTGGTCGTTTTGAATCTTTTAGGTTTTGTGACCAGTTTAGAGTTTGTTAGTTGCTGGCTGTATAACAATGTTTTATAACACGGAACATAAAGAAAATACATAACACCTGTGAAATATAATATATATTCTGTAGTAAATTTACGCATTGAGAATGGTTTGCCGCGACGGTGTGTTATATTCCCAACATTATAGTTTTGTTTTCTGTTTTTTTTATAATGTGACATGATATGAGCTTTGCTCAAGTTTTTTCTTCAGTTTTGTATCACATTCAGTTGAGTTCACATCGTTCTAAAACTGAATATCGGTTATTATGTTTTTAGAATACCAAAAAT
Source organism: Xylophagus ater (assembly GCA_963422695.1). Lineage (NCBI taxonomy): Eukaryota > Metazoa > Arthropoda > Insecta > Diptera > Xylophagidae > Xylophagus > Xylophagus ater. Next base: position 64,334,926 of record OY730478.1, on the reverse strand, counting down.
TTCACTATTAGAATTTGAAAAAATCAAGGAAATATTTCATAAAATTAATTAGAAACTTATTTATTAAATTTTTTTTAATAATTTTTTTTTTGTGTTTTTGAACATAAAAAACTAAATTTTCGGAAGAACTGAATCTGAGATTTTTAACGGACTTTCTTAATCTGAAATTAAATAAATTTAGATTTTTATTATTTTTTGTTTCATTTTCTATATTTTATTTTTTAACGAATTAAAAAGTGTACGAATGAATATTTTGTTTTTAAACGAATTTGAAATATTTTTATTGCTTCTTTTAAAAATTTTCAGCTATTTAAGTATTTTTTTATAATTTTAATAAAGTTTATAAATAATAATAAATTAAATATAAAAAAAATGCTGAACGCGCGATGGAATTCCGGTAAATTAGTGAAAGTTTCGTTTAGAAGGAAAAAATAATAAAAATTAAATTTGATGTTTTTTAATTTCGAAAAAAGAAGTGTTTGTGAAATTTTTTATACTTTTTTATTAAAAAAATAATTTGATTTGTTTATGTTTTTGAAAAGATTTAAAATAACTTTTTTTATGAAAAAAATTTTTTTTAAAAACAGTTTGAAAAAAAATTTTTTTTTAATGTGTAAATTTTTGAGAAAATATTTTTTTTTAATAAAACAAAAATTACTTAATTTATTTTTTAAAAATATTTAAAAACAAAACTTTGGATATATTTAATCTTTTTGTTTTTATTATTTATTTTTTTTTTTTTTTAAAGAAATTGTGTTTCTTATTACGTAAATTTTTTTTCTAATTTTTAATAATATTTTTTTAGTTTTGTGTGACTTTTTTTTAAGTTTCATTCAATATTTTCATTATTTACGTTTTTTGTGTTTTTTTTCTTGATAAAAAATAAATAAAAAAATTAATTTTTTTTTATTTAGTTAGTATTTATGTGTAAATTAATCTTAAATATTGTGCAAAGATTTATGCTAGAAAATATCTGTAATCATCTTACACCGACAAACTGGATTACAACAATTCATGTCAGTTGTGCTATTCCAGGAGCAGATTTGAATAGAAAATTTCTTTTTATATTTATCGAACGATATCGTTTAAGAAAACTTACATTTATTAAATATTGTGTTAATGATCGTCTACGTGATAACGTAACCGAATGTGACTACATACAAAATAAATGGGTACAATGAGGCCAAATAAATACGATGTAAGTGAAACATTTTTTTTTAAATATCATAATAATATAAAGTCTCTTGGTACGTTTTAATATTTTTATGAACACATATTTTAATTGGGAATCGTTGAACAGGACGACTGAATTAAGGCATGTATACTTTTTTATATTAATAGAAAGGCAAGGCGATATTTTAAGCGTTTATATAAATTATTTAGTTAGTTAATTAGTTAGAAGTATTCCTAAAAATGCCTGTTCGTCTGTCAGTATAGATATTGGGTTAATAAATATGTGTAGAATTCTGTTAACTGATTGACGACGAGTGGTGGCTTAATAAGTGACGCTTTAAACTGAGAATTGTCAGGTCATCCGTTCGCATGCTAGCCGGGTTGAATAAATTTGTAAAAAGTTTTTCATCTGTTGGTGTTGTGATTAAAATTCCACGTTCGTGTTTTGGAGGGCAGATTAGGGCGTCGGTCTGCCTGGGTTACTACGGTACGTCTCTAATCAGGGTTAAAGTGGTAACTATGTCCCTCTGAGGAAAGAACTCAAAACCCATTTAAAATTCAATATATTTAACGACATATTCTCTCATCTCTTTATTTTGGCCGTCCCTGTAGTTAGTATATATTTTGTTCTTATAAAACAGCGAAATGCTACCCATCTATCGGCGTGTTACTCAAAACTTAAATTTTGTTATATATATGTTAGTTTCGGTCTTTAGCATAAAAAGATTTCTTTTTCAAATGATATTAAGAGTTTTCCTTTTTTTGTTAATAAATTAATCATAAAACTAAATGAGCCGTTTATTTTGAAAGTGGCCTAAGTCCAGTTTTTAAAAAAAAAATAGTTAAGCGCCTTTTAGTTATATAGATATATAGTACCTTCTTTTAAAACAGTTTAATAGTCAGTTCTCTATCCCAAAATTACAAAAAAAAAACTGAATTATATTTGAACTCTGTAGTGCAATTTGTATTGGAATTATTTTACAAAACTGCTCATAACTCGAAATCAAACAAAAGTGGACTTAGGTCACTTTTAAAATAAACGGCTCAAAAATTTCTTTAGTCGAAATTAATAAGAAAACCAGTAACTTATAAATTTTGTATAGAAATCAAATATCAACTGTTTATTAGAGATATTTTATTTGCCATTTGTTACACTGTAGAACTTAGCTTTATCTTTACAGTCATTCAATTTGTCACTTTTAATTGCTTGCGTTCAACAACTTAACCCAGTTCTTTAAAGTAGCAACTATTAATTTCGTAATGTTCCCCCTATGTGCTTTTTGTATGCGGTTTACCAATTTAAGAGGTTATTGTTAAATGCCAAGCTTTGAATATGCTGGTATTTTGTTCGAATTGTAAAGAGGTCTGCTCTAATTTACGGTTGCAGTCCTTAATATTGAAATAGTTGAAGTGTCCAAAACGGAAAGCTACTAATATCTCTTGTTGCACTAGTCGCTGAAAGTTTAAGATTTCATCGGCGAAATGTTTTTTCAATATGTTGTAGAATTAAATCCTTAAGAGTGGCAAATGGAAAGATCCTAATGTTAATGTTCTCCTCGTAACAATTGGCAAGTAAAACACGCTTATTGTTTGCTTTTAAATATAATTTTTTTGAAGGTTTACTATGCAAAATTTATATAGCAATATTTTCAATAGTTTAATGAACATAAAATTCTAAAATCCCTTTTCTATTAAAAATTAATGGAATTGAATTTAGCTATATACAATATAAATTTTGAATATGAAGTCAAAATTCGGCTTCACTTTAATGAAATATAAATTTTTATTGATTTAATTAAAAATATTTTACTAAAAGTCATTTCCTTTTCTTTTAATTAATGTTAAAACTGGAGTGGCGACCTACAAATTATTGCTAACTTTAATGTGAAACATGAATTTTTCGTTCAAAATTTTAAGTATTTTAAGATTCAATCTTAAAATTTCATTTAGAAATTTTTTTTTCAGGGCCTTTTTTTTTTAATTATGAAATATTGTAATTAAATTCTTTTAGAATATTAAGTCTAAATTCGAGTATGAAGTTGGAACCTGTTATATTGCCTCATCTATCAAATTTAAGTACATGGATTATATACATATTCATAAGATATGAATTTTTTGGATATAATTTTTGTTGAAGTTAGTTAAAAATCGATTGCAATATTTGTACTGGACAAATAAACAAACAAACAAACAAGAAAGCGAGTTAATAGAAACGTGGTAAAATATTAGTAATTTTTAGTATTTAACTGGCGTTCATTATTATTTTCACTCAATACTTCTACCAGTTAGTTCTTCGAAAACGTATATTGAAGCTGTAGACCAAATTTTAACTCAATTGGAGGAAAAGTTTAAAACAAAGTTTTTAGATTTCGGTTCATGTAAATTTGGAATAATTGCTGCACAAAAATCTTTAAAGATTTTCAAAATTAATTTATAAAATTGAATAGGCATATTTTAATTTTCCCATAGCTATAAACTCTCCAGGAAATGCAAAAATAGAATCGATTTTTTAAAAGTTCTAGACGATAATATTGCCTTAAAGGAAAATTAAACGTCCATATACTCTAGTGTCGTCTTAAGAACGTTCTTTTGTATAGTCAATGACTGCATGTATACCGACGCCTAGCTGCAATCAACTGGAGCTGAGCTTTCATAGCCCGCCTTGCGTTACTGGCTTCACAGAAGTTGGTTGTACTTTTTATACCACAAGATTAGTTGAATGGTAACAAAATTAGTTAGACCAGTACACATGCACTCAATGTTTGATAATGGTTTGGAACGAGTTAAATTTTAAAATATTTACATTCCGACGGAAATTTTTTTATTTTAATTTTTATTAAATTTTTGAAACCAAGAAAATGTTGTTTAGCCGATGGATTTGCAATAAATCATTTTAATTTTAAGATATTTTGTATACTGAATAAATTAATAAAAATCATTCATAGTACAATTAATTCTGATTTTACATTAAATCTAAATTTTTAATCATCAAGGAGCATGTACTATAAAATCGGGGACACCGAACTACGTCGGGGTAAGAAGATAAAATTCAAAATTAAATCAATAATCGAAATTACATTGACATCAATACAATCCACATTCCTCATTTTTATTAAATATGATGAATATTTAAATAAAAAAAAACAACAAGTTAAATATATTGATCTCTGATCATTAAAATCAAGTTATTTGCAAATAAGTTGGTTTTACGTAAATTACAAAATAAGTACGCCTTCGAATTTTTCTCGAAGAACTTCAATGTCAAGAACACTTTATGAAATGTTCAATATTAGAAAATATATTTTATTTGAAAAACTTTGGTAATATGTCTTCTTTACCCACGTGTTTATAAAAAAAAAACAAACGTAATCTTATTCAATATAAATTTATATTATTAAATCAAAAATATTTACTATTATTCAAAATTTGTGCTGAACAATTTTGTTGACATTTTCATATGTTTATTTTTGCGTATTCATTAAACAAATACACATGTATATGTGAAAAACAACAAGATGTAACAAACTGTTCGGTTAATAAGATTTTCAGTTGAGAAATCCATTGACAGTCGTATGATAAGGAACTTATCACGATCGAAATTTGCATAACAGAAATAAATATTGTTCTATTATATATTTTATAAAATTTCCATAAGAATACTAAACGAAAGGTGCAATATTTTGTAGAATGTTTTTTGAGGCCTAGAAGAGAAAGAATTTTTTCAAATGTTGTATTTGTTAAAATTTTGTAAACTGTAAAGCCCGAAAGAAAAATAAGATGAAACGTATATACTTTTAAAATCGGCTTAATAGCCTATGGCGGAAATAGGGCTTTTAAGTATTACAACAAATATATAGCCCAATGAATTATAATAAATCTGAGATAAAACAACCAAAACTAATATTATAATTAGGCCTATTCTGTTTTATGTTTTAACGTTACTTTCCTTTTATTGGTAAAATGTTCTCTAAGATTTTTCTAAATTTCGTATTCTGCAAAAGTCAGATATTTTATGTTTAGAAAAAATAGATTTTCTTAGATGTCTAGGACGCAACGAGCAAAACCCGACAATTTTAACAGGGTTTTGTTTCAAAAAATTAAAAACAATATGCAAATGCTATATATCAAGTTTAGAATTCATTCGTTTAATAAAAATAAATAAATTTTTCGTAAAATGTTTTTTTTTTTTTTTAATTTTGTGTTTGCTTCTCGGAATTTTAATGTAGGAATAACTCGAGCTCTGATAACGTACAAATATTCTCACAAATTTCATTCAAATCGTTTAAGCCGTTTTTCATTCAAAACTGAAAAACTAAACGGAAAAACTTTATGGTCAGTTCAATTTTGCACTGTACTGTTTTTTCATGCTTTATCTGCGATCGATTTTACTGAAATTGAACATACTATAATAGCCGAGTATATAGTAAGTTTTGAATCAAATTTTTCAATTTAATTATAGCCATGCTAGTTTTTTATTTATAACTTCGATTTTTCTACACCAAATTTACTCAAATTCGCGAATTTTATCTCATGTCAAGTTATAATTATATTATAACCAACTATACTACTAGTCGAAATTTCATTAAAAGCAGCCAATGCATTTTGAGTTATCGTGTAGAACGAAAAAACAACCTGACATGTATAAATGGCATGCAGTGCCTTGACACCGTTCTCCGATGATCATTCGTGTGCGTTGCCAAATGTAGTGACATATCTAAAATGCCATATTCTTATAAATATTAGCACAGGCTATAAAATTGATCATTTACATATTATCCTTTTTTTGTATGTTCAATACAATTTCTGATGTAACTTTTTCTTACATGTATGGAAGAGCCTTGAGTTATCTATTATATAAAAAAAAAAATCCGATTAAACCAGATTAAAAAAATATATATCGACTCAATTCTAAACTCAGATATTTCCGGTCTCGTATTTATTATGATTGAAGAGGAACAACATATTATGAGAATGTAGAATTTACTTTGCAGGAATGGTACTTTTTGCAAGCGTAACACAAAATAAGCTACACAAAAACGTGGTTCATCTACTCTCTTGATCCTTTTCTTTTCTTTTATGCACATATGTATGTGTTTGTGCCTGTCTTTTTGGGTTGCTTGATTTAAAAAGGTAGACCCGTTTTGATTATAATGAATTTTTTTTTTGTGAGCTAGTAGTGTTACCGATGTTCTAATAGAAACGGGACCTTTTAATTTCACCCCTTATAAGGGTGTTATATTTTGTTGCAAAAATTTTCCAGTCATAAAAGCCAGGGAAATTTATTCGAAAAAAAATAGGCACAGGATCTACCGCGTGCCATTTGTATAACATGCGTATGTATTTAATTGTGTTCAGTTTTTTTTCAATAAATTTTAAAGAATAATTTTTGTTTGCTCATTTTTTTTTCTACCGCTGTTTAAGTTATGTCGGTATTACAACTACCGACATTTTCAAATGAAACCAAGAACAAGAAAAAAAATTAAATTCGGTTTTATATTGTTCCTTTTGTCCACTATTAAAGGAAGGATGTTCTACTTTTTGTTATACATATTCCTTCTTTTTGCTGTTATGTCCTTTTGTAGATGTGAGGTTTTTTCAGATATTATACTCAGTCTTCCATCGAACTATATCATCAGGAACCAAGGAATGACGACTGTTCTCTTATTATGGGTGGGATGGTGCTTTAAAATTTATCTTTATTTTGTATATTTGGAATGAGAGTCTTTTATGTATTTGGAACTCCTTTGATTAACTTCCGATTGTTAAATGAGGTATTCAAATGTGGTTGATCGAGTCTGCCAGTCATCATTATCGCAGTCAATCAAATTTTTATATGATGTAGAATATGTACTTTCAAATCGATTTTATTTGATTGAATAGAAATGTATTGAAAAATTTCCAACTTTTGATTAGAACCTTTATTTTGTAAATTTATTTAAAACTGAATATAGTAGGATTGAGTTTCATTTGAAAGGATTTGTTTGTAACCATAAAAGATAAAATTTTGTGGTTGAATATTTTTATAGGGTTTTACTTGATTTAGAAATTGCATTACAGCGGAATACAATATAAAACCCAAAACACATTGAATTCGTTACACAAATCAAAAATTGGTTCAAAAACCGATATAGATGATTAAGTTTCATATTCATTGTATTCCTGCCAGAAACAAATAAACGGAATAAATTACAAAAGCATTATCCTTTTGACCCCTAACAATATCCACTGCCTTAATGCAATGTCGATTTCAGACCATAATCTAGGAGTAACAATTTTCTGTTTCACATGTGGAAAATATAAAGCTTACCTTGAAATATGTATGTATAATATATGGAAAACAACAAGAACACAGATTTTTAATGAGAGAAACCAAATTAAATTATTCGGCTTCATTGGTTAACCGGCGACTTATTATCTCTTAAACCTGGAAAACTTTTTAGGCTTTAAGGCCCAATTATAATAGGAAAAGCCAAACATAGCCAAACTTATGGAAATGTACTAATCTTCATGAATTTTTTCACTCGACTATGTGGTTTCTTTTTTTTTTTTTTTAATTTGTTTTATAAACGATTCTCAATTTTCTAAAATCACTTTTAAATTACAAAAAACAATTAAAAAATACATAATTCTTTGACGGCAGACTCTCAAATGCTTATTCTTGCTTATGCACATTGCACAATACAGAATTATTTAAATCATCACTCGATCATATACGATTTATGTGTAATATATAACCCTAGTATAACATATGGCTCTTGCACCGTATATGAACACGCATATAATGTGTAGAAGATCGTGGTACATTAGGTAAAGTACGATGTTGTGGAATTTCGCATTTAGTGAAGCGTGTTCTCGCAAAACCGTGTGCTAAAAGTCCCATCTTATATGAGGGTTGCCTGGAATCATTTGATCGGAACGGCTCTGCCGAAAATTTCGAAAAATGGCAACACAAACCGAATGAATGAGTCAATCAATCTTTATGTACATACCGTACGATTAGAATGGTCCGGTCTTCATTTTCCCTACTCCTAATTCAATTCAGCCCGTTATGGTTTCCATTTATGCTCGGCATGTATCCTAATTGTAATGAAATTACGATGTCATTGGTTTTATAATGAATGAATATCTTAAGGTGGGAATCTGTCTGTAAATTGTCTGTGCTTTAAACAACGTCAAATCATTTATATTATATTAAAATTTATAGACATTATTGCTTAATAATAAATTATTTAAATATTCAAAGCGGACCGAAAATCTTCACAGCTAAATAAATACATTTTAAATGATGTTAAAATCTTTATTATAAGACAAATTTACTTAAGACTAATTAATCATCATAAATTAAATAGCATTTTTTTTTCTCTTTAAATCAAATGCTGAATAAACTCAATTCAAACCAAACCACAAAATTCAATTATTCAATTTAAAACATAATTAATTACATTTTAATTATGAAATGGTTTAGGATTATTACAGAATTTCAAACAAGAGTGCGAAAGAGAAAAAGGCCTTTTTTTTGGTTAGGTATTAAAGCTGCTTGCTAACTTCTGAAGCCAACACAAAATAAATTCTTGGCTTTGAAATAATGATGGCACGCTGTTTTCTTTTTTCTTTTCTTAAAAAAACTTAGAAAATTCACACTGTTCATAATTACACGTTAGGCCCTATTGTAGTTACTGCCAAAAGAGTTTCAAGGTTTTAGTAATGTAGAGCAAGCATTTCAAACTCAAAATGCCAGCTGGGTCAAATAATTAGGAATTCAAATTTGGTGGGCCGCAAGTAAAAAATGTTTGAATTTTATAGTATTTATTGAATCAATATTTGACATATTACTATTTTTTCACTATTGCACTATTTGGATTATGAAATTTACGGGCCGCAGAATTTAGATGAAAAGACCGCGCGCTACAACTTTGACATGTTTGGCGCAGATAATCAAAAGCTATATCGATTTTTGCATGTCGCCCCATCCGTACATATGATAAGATAAGATAATTCGAAATGCGTTGTCCGATTTTGATGAAATTGACAATGTGGGTTGTTTATTCCTAACTTGATCTGGTATTGCATTTCAGCAAAATCGGCCAAGAGCGAGCGAAAACCAGGGTGACCAGCAAATTTCGTCGTCATATTTTTGTCATTTTTCAAATTTAAGCGGACAATTTTTTGAAGTAAATTTGTTTAAATTACATTGCCTATATAAATTGACGGTTCTATGCTAAATTTCAGTAAAATAGGTGCAAGGATAGTGAAAAGGGAAATAGTTGTATGAAAATCATAAAGTTTTTCGATGTACTTTAAAAACTAATATACCAATTTGAACCAAATTTGCAAAATGTATTTTTTGCTATAGTATTAGGGCCCATGCTACATGTGAATTTCAAGAAGAGGAAACAAAGTCTTGCAGAAAAAACTTTGAAATTTTAGTAGTTTTGCTTATTTAGAGTTAATTCATTCAACTATGAATTTCCCAGCACTAATGACGATAATATCACTTTATACTATATTCGATGCTTCGTTTAATCGTTGCCTTATGAATGATAATATGTGATGCTTGCTTTAAGCATATATCTGAAGTGTTAACTACGAGTCCCATTTCTACCTTCGTGCATCGAAAAATCGACTATAGGTCGATTTTCAGTTGCAATTCTATGTGCTTATTTCTTGATTTTGTTTTGAATCACAATTCTGTTATTTTTAAGATTTTTGTTACTACGCAGCCTTAAAAGGAAACAACATTAATACAATATAAACAGAAACAATAGGAAGGAAATATTGTCCATTTGCCTTGATGTGATTTTAAAAAATTTATTTTTCGCTGATTAATGTAAATCTTTTAAAAGAACGTTATCTAATGTTGTTATTATTTTCAAGTTTTTAGTTATAAAGGAATTTTTTGAGTTTTATTATCGGGATATTCTGATCTTTTTAGTCCTTTTTTTGTAATGTCCTTTATATATCATATACATCATATATATCATTTGAACTTAGTTGCAAAATTCCATACAACTTGTATTTTTTTGTGGAGTTGACGTCAAACTAATTATGGCAAATCTAATAAAAAAAATCCAGTATACAAGGTTTGTAAGCCATACATTGTGACATAGGGAGTAGTAATTATAATAAATTAAATTAAAAGAAATAAATAATTTAATAAAATAGTCGTAAAAAAACAGGTGATAAGAAAATTGCCTCCTTATAAGTTTAATGTAATCGCAGGGGTTATCACTCTTGGAATTTGATATTCAAATTGGAATTTTTTATATAAGACGTAATTTTTTTCTGGGGTCTTCGATAATGGAATTACACTTTTGTGATTAAATATTTTAACTCTTTGATAAGATGATGGCTTTTTTTTATTAGCTAGCCGATATGTGTGGGACATAGTGTAATCTAAGCGCCCCCATCAACTTTTTAGGTTCTGGGAAATAATTCCTCATTATGGACTGTGTACTTACCTTTTTTGTGAGTGGATTTTGATATATGAACTTCCAGAGCGTAATCAAATGCATATCTTAAAAAATTCCATTCCATTTTTTAAAAATTTTATTAAAAGTAATTTTGATGATATTTGTTTTGCTCCACAATTTAAAATAAACAAATCATGTGTATGAAAGGTCGGAGAAGGTGTGGTTAAATTTAACTTCGCTTATGTTTTAATGACGAGTAACAAGTTGTTATTGAATTTCGAAAACAATATGGCGGATTAAATATTGTAAAATTGTTATTACATGTTCGACTTACTAAAGTTTCAAATAAAGTAGTTTTAATACATACTTTATTATTCAAATTTACATTTCATTTTTTTCTGATGGTTAGACAAAGTAAAATGAAATTTCTAATTTCTAATTTCCACTACATAGCTGATAATCAAATTTTCAAATTTGAATGAAATGAAATGATTTCGCGAAAGCTTAATGGTTTTTATTTATTATAATAAATTCATGAGCCGTGTTAGTAATATCTTGCCTAAAAAGGATAGTAAGCGCACCTAATGATTTTCGAAATTCATTAAGAAACTATTAAGAACTGGCACACTGTAGGACCAAATCGAAATGCAAAATAACTCAATAAAGACCGTAAAATGTTTCCCTTTCAAGGGGTTGTCCAAATTTATTAGGGGGTGGTATATGTTATAGGGGGGTTGTCGCAATCGACCCGAGATCGGATGCGAAATTTAAAAAAGTCCTGGAACCGAACCGAGAACTCCTACAAAAACTATACAAAATTTGTAATAACATCAAAAAGAAAAAAGTGGGTACTTCACACTTACTATTGCTTACTAATAGTAATAGCATTCAAAGGTGTAAATAACCTACCCGCTGGAAAAAGCTAACACTTTCCCAAATATGTATTTGAAGCTAAATTCTTCAATTTGTTTAAAAAAACATTAAAAATTAGTACATATTGGATAATCATATCTAAAATTTTTATTTTATTTTTAAACTATTATGCAAGTGCGCTTAAAATAAAATTTAGACCATTTTTATGTGACAACAAGAATATTGTGATAAACTTATAGTAAGACTATCTTTTTCTAGAGAGAAGATAATTTATTCCATTTCATGGTTAAATTCTATAAATGACGACACTATATCGCATTTTGCCTAGTTACTTACAATCGAAAACTAATTGGATTTTCATTTATTTCTTTATTTGTCTTTTAGTGAATTATTTATTAATTAATGTATTAATGATTAAAATTATCAATAATACATATAATACTAAATATTATTGTTACTAAAAAAACGAAAGAAAAACGTACAGTAACTTAAAATCGGTCTATAGCCGATTTTTTGACGCCCTACGGTAGAAGTGAGTGAGAAAAACTGTCAAAACTAACATTATTTCAAGGTTTTTTCTCCATAACTTTGTTTTTTTTTTCAAAATTTCCTCCAATTTGCAGGTAACCTAGACCCTAATAGCATAAGTCTAATTTCCAAATTTTATTCAAATCGGTGTATTAGTTTTTAAAGTAGGTACATCAAAATAACTTTATAAAGAAGGTTAATTTCTCCTAGGATTACTTCTTTCTCCACTATCCTTGGACCGATTTAAGTGAAATTTAACATAGTATGGTCTATTTATGTAGTTAACCTATATAATTAATTTAAATAAAATTGATTCACAAATATTCCAATTAAATCCGAAAAATCATAAACAAAAAAACGACAAAACTTTCTGGTCACCCTGGTTTTTCCTTTAGAACTTTGCTCTCCCTAGATTGATTTTGCTCTAATGCAATACCAAACCAAGTTAAGGAATAAGCAACTCACATTGTAAATTTCATCAAAATCGGATAACGCGTTTTTGAGTTATCTTGTATACGGACGGACAGACGGACATGCATAAACTTTGATTCCCAACACAACCATACCCTTAAAACATTTCCACGACGATTATTTCGATGTGTTACAAATGGAGTCACAAAATTAATATACCCTCTGGTAGTACCTACTATAGGGCATAAATATTACATTTCGTTAATGAAATCAATTATCACAATTTAATATTATTGTCATTATTGGTGAATCTCTATCAGATCAAAAAATATAGATTAAAGTTGACAAGCCGAAGAGGAATGAAGAATATAAAACCCCAAGTCGTCAAACTAAAAATTAAAATACACGACAAGCTAATAATTGAATATGTGAGCCGGCAACACACGGACTACGAATATAGTGAGCAAATATATAAGCGAGGAGTAGAAACTTTGTGTGGATTTGATATTTTAAAAGATTTACTCAAATTTAAATTAATTTGTTGAGTCAGCCATTTGAATTTCGAACAACAGAGAATTAATTGTAACACAATCTCAAAATTGCAATAATTCGCAAAGGCTTTCTCATTTATTCTTGACGTAAGTTGAAATTTGGGTCGGAAAGTCGATATAATCGTAGTTTTTTTGCCTTGAACTTCTAATAAAGTTATAAAATTTACTGGATCCCTAACGCTCGCCATCGTCAAATGAAAATAATTGTCCAATGCATTATCGGTTCTTAAACTTTTTCATTACTACCCCAGGTATTAAATATGAAAAAATTAATAAATAATAGTAATTTTTCACGTAAACAATGAATTTCAAGTCGCCTGTGACGTAGGTGCGCAGAAAAACAAATTTGAAATATGGGAAGGCGTAATCTGTATATTCTTTCATTCATGGAAATACAATAATGTAAAATATTGTTCAGTGTATTCTAAGCCTTAAACAAAATACATCTGTAATTTATGTATATGATTCTTCAAAATTCTTTCATTGGATTTGCTGACAAATCAAAGTTGAAAATTTGATGAGTAAATTTTAAAGCAAAGTTAAAGCCAGTTTTCCTGCTGATTAGATAAAAAAAATTCAAGACAAAACATAACAAGCCTTTAAAAAAAGAGTTATGCGCTAGAAAGAAACATGCATACGTGTCTAACGTAATACCAACGCTTTTTTTTATTTGGAATTTTAATTATAATTAATGTTTAATATAACAATTAATTGTGATATTTAAAAAAAATTTCAGTTTTAATTAACATAGTCAATTGCCACCGAAAACATGTCCAACTTGCATTCTTATGAAATACAAAAAAAAGAAAAACATTCAGACATCAATTTTCATCAAAATACTATACCTTGTTTTTTCTTAAATCGCGGTTTTGTCTGCAACGTTTTCTAATAAATGTGGTGACAATAAAGGCGAATAAAAGAAATTTGATTTACAAGTAAATCAAAATCTAAATCCAAAATATTTTGACGTGGATGGTGTCATATCGTCTGTCGTTGGAAGCGTGATGATTTTCAAATATGTGTATTTATGTAGTTGATTCGCTACTTCTGGTACATGGGGGTTATAATTATGATTTATTATCAATTTGAGCACGTTCTAAGCCATATGCCCATATGCGGGCGATTAAGTCATTAGTTTGATGCAAATTACATGCAAAATTGCTTGTTGAGGGGTTAATTAATTATGAAAGTTTTATTGGAAATCATTACTTACAATTGCTTTGTAATGTAATGAGGTAGTATGGAATATATATATATATATATATATACTCGTATATATGTATTTTGAAAATGTAAGTCAAAAATAAAGTTTTCTCAATTGCAATAGTTTGGTATCCTTGAAATCAGACCTTCTGATATGGTCCTACTACTATATCAAATCTTGAATTTCAACTCAAGTCCTTCACTTTTGAGTTTGCTCTTAATTACACGTATTATATTTTGAAAGCTTTAAATTACTTTTCTTTAAAAAATGACCTTTTTTAAAACTTTTTGAAGCCTAAATCTGAAGGGATACAATGCATCTTTCTTTTACTTCCAATGAAGCCACGCAACTGCAGGCAAAAGCTAACATGAAATGTTCAATGATTTTGGAAGCGTAAATATTATCGTGAACTAATCGAACTAATGAACTAAATAATTTTAAAACTGAATACAATTTTGTAAACATTAACCTGGAAGTCTATAGCTAAAGTGACCCTTTTAGTTGTTTAACTAAATTTAAGAATATCTATCATTTTCTAAATATATTTATGTATTTATCATAAATAAAAATTATTGTAATTAATATTAAACTCTAGAATTAAGGATAATCTTAAGTTATCATACATCAAAAAACACTAATAATAATTCTTAGCTATATTTAATAAATTGACTGTCCAATAATAATATGTAAAGGTCAAAGAACAATCAGCAATGCACTCCTCTTGAATCTTTTCTCATTAAGTATAAATGCATGATAAACATTGCGCATATTTATACAAGTATATGAATATCAATCTTTTCATTAGATAAGTATATATGACATGTACATTTAAATGGCCACCATATAGAGTCGATTGTTATTTATATGATAAGTTAACCGATAGTAAAACCCCAACAATAGCACACAGAAAAAAACACTAAAAATGTTGAATGAACCTTATCAAGATTCTCGTTACATGTAATTTGTCTCTGTACAAGGTTGTCATTGGATATGACAGTAAAGATAGTGACCAAACCTCTTTGAGGAATTTTTATATTAGAGTAGATATTAAAAACTATATTCGTCGTTAATTTTTTTTTATGGAAGGTACGAGAAACGGAAATATTCACAACTTAATATACATGACTAAAGTGATCATTAGCACCTGTTTTCTTGAGGTATAATTTTATACATATTTTTGTTTTAATTCATTGTTTTTTCGCGTTATTATCATCAATACTTCAAGTACATATGCTGTTGTTCTTTCTTTTTAATGATCATATTGCAAAAAATAACTAAGAAAATAAATAAGATGCGCACGCATCTATTATGTACAATGTCGTAACTGAGTGTTAAGAATGAAATTTTGTAATTTTTAAGCAGCAAAAAAGAACAGTATTTTTAGTTTTGTAACACATTGCTGTTGATTTAAAAAAAAAATTTTATCAACTTTTTTGATCGATGATCGGTGATCATTAAATGTTAGTCAATAAAATTTGTATAGGCTTACTTAATATTTTTTTGTTCTTGATGAAAATTGATATTGACTTGTGATGACAGAATATCAATAAATTAGTAACAAACATTTATTTTATTTCATTTAATAAAATTTTTTTTTTTATTTTCGGTAAATTTATGTTCGATCATGAATTAAAAACGAAACTTTTTAATATCTGGTTTCCTTAAAACAAAATTATACTGAAACCTAAAATTTTTTGATTTATTTTATACTAGAAATAAAAAGAAGGAGAAATAATTTTTTGACGAGGACGAAATCTTCACGCAAATATTGCAATGTTGTGAAAAATTTATACACAAAAATTACGTACGGTATTATCAAGAAGCATACAATAAATAGAGTTCTCAACTTGGATTCTGATTTGGTCACATTTGCAATCATTTGCAGACTATAGTTATGACCAAAAATTAATACACTTTACACATACTAAACTCTAGGTGTGCTTTTTTCATCGGGGTCTGGGTCTATTTTGAAAAAAATGTTCTGGGTCTCAAGAAAAAAAAATTTTTTTCTTTGAAAAATGTTCTCAAATTCTTCATAATATTGTATATTGCAACAATACCTATTTGGATCCTTTTAATTTTGCTCTGTATAATGTAAGAAAATAACACCACATAACATAAAATTACCTTGTAGAATACCAATTTAATGAAAAATAGTATTTTATGTGAACTTTAACGTAACATAACATAAAATGTAAATGCAGACTAGACCCCATTTTTTAATTATTCATTAAGTCAATAAAATGTTCTAAAATTCCACAAATTACACACTACATTGACAATTTTTTTTATTTTTTTTATCTATGTTTTCAATATTTTTACAAATTTTTCCTTGTAATTTAACTTTTTAGAATCCGGGAAAAGGATTTGAAATTTCCTGATTCCGGGAACAAAAATAATCCGGGAAATGGTACCCTCTATATGTTATTTATAACAGTAATTTATACATGATTTATCTCTTCTTTTGAAAATGCTGTATAAATTTGTCCCGTTTTTATCGTTTTTACCGTTTTTACCATTTTTTCCAGCCTTCAGAAAATTTCACTTCGCATTAAATATTAATATTTTTATGGTTTTTAATTTTTGTTATATAAGTTAAAAACGATCTATTCACCCATATTTTTAATTAAGTAATAATTAAATTTCTTCTACATAAGAAGGGCAAATTTTTAATTGCACTCAATTTAATGTGCAATAAATTTATGAACAGCGAATATTATGCATTTTTAATACAAAATTTTTTATTCATTAATAAAATTAAAACAAAAAAACAATTCTTATCCTGTTTTTTATTTTCAGGTTACCACAGCTTACGGTCTATGCCAAGATTTTTTACCTCCTGATGGTAAGTTATACTGCTTTAAGATTAAAATAGCTGTGTTTTTTTGGGAAAAATAAGCACGGTTTCCATACATTTGATACGGGCTTATTCAAGCCGCGTTATTATAGAGCGTATAAATGTTATCGACTGTTATTTAGAACACTGTTGAAATATATGGTAGGTGGCACAAATCGAAACTTTTGTTGTTGTATTGTAATATTTGAAATTAACAGAAAATTTGTTTGAATTTTGAATCTTAACGGTTTTTAGTATTTTTTTTTTTTTTATTTTTTTTATTTTTTTTATTGCTTTTTGTTTTATTTAGTTAAAACAATACTTCAAATAGCCGTCTCGCAAAAAATAATTTGTTTTATTTTCACTATTTGTTTAATTTTTTAAACCTACAAAAAGATGACTATACTTCGTTGCGTGTTCCATCAAATCATTTCAGTAGTACCAATAATTGAAATTAAAAGTTATAAGAACATAGATTAAAAAAATTGTTTTTTCGAGAACGTGAAATAGCAGTCGATAGAATTATCAAAAAAACACAGCTAATGTATACAATTAATAGGTTAAACTAATTATGTGTAAAACTACTTTAAAAATAATTAGGTTTGCGTGTTTAAATTAAAATATTACTCATTTCGTTAGTATTCTATCGATTTGTTATAATTTCTATCCAACTGATTTATAAAACAACATTTTTATTAGGTCTGACAATTCTGATGAATAGGAGGACGTACATGAAATCTATATATGTATATATTGTTAGAATTTATCTTTAAGTTGGCTTTTTTCAGGTTGTTTCTCTAATTTCTCGAAAATCTTGATAAATAAATAATTTACATCAATACAATTGTTGTATTGGAACGGTAATATGTATAGATTAAATTAAATCCCAAAAATTGGGATTTTCATAGAAAATGCAGAGAGCTGACGAATTTTACTACGTTTTTATTAACTCGCTTTCTTGTTTGTTTGTCCAGTACAAATCCTGCAATCGATTTTTAACTAACTTCCCGACTAGCTAAACATTTGAAACTTTTGGAATAGCTCAGAACACGATGGCAATGCATACTTTTAATATTTTTAGCCATCTTTAAGCAAAATTGAATTCATTCTCAGTAAATTTTTTTTGTATGGAAAGTTAGTTCGGGAAAAAAAATTTTAAAAACGTATTTATTAATACATAGAATTTTCAAGTTTATATGATTCAACAGAAAATTTAAAAACGTGGTATATAAATTGTTCTTTTTATCTTGTAATTATTTGTAATAACAGTGACTTGAAAGTATGTCTGCTTCTACGGCCTTTTTTTGGGCTATATGCCGATTTTATGTTACTATATGTTTTTCGATTAAGCTAATTTTCATGTAACAAACAAAAAAAAAATAAAAAATTGGTCAACGAAAATTGAAAATTATTTAATCATTGCGTTGAACACATTCTTTCGAAAACTGGTAAACACAGGGTCTCGGCTATTCTGATTATGAGTAGGTAATACAAATTTTTAATATTTCGCTGTTTTTTCATGTTTACTTTTGTTTTCTATGAACAAAAAGCTTATCAACATTTTGTTTGTCTGTTGTCGTTGAGAATTATTTAACGAGAAGTTATTGCCAAATCTACTAACAGCAACAAAAAATTTCACTTGAAAAAGAGAGTACATAAATAAGAAGTGAATCTTTTACCAATTTGCGGTTTATGATAAAACGAAAACTTGCGGCTTCCAAATTTGTTTAAAACAAACAAATTGTGGCTCGCGGTTTTTCAATGAGCTCATTAACAAAAACGGCAGTCTTTTGATATTTATTTGTTCTGTCAAAATACATTTTTTTAATGCCCGAAACTATATCTAAAATTTTCCATCTCGATTTGCTAAATCCAAAAAAATGTCTTGTTTTTTGCTTTAAAGCAAAATTATCGCTTTCCAGAATTAAATCTGGAAAAAACATCAAAACTTTATTCACTCTATAAGTATCTTTGAATCGATCGAACTGAAAATTAATTTGATGTTTGTGTATATTTATGTAGCCAAGTTGCATAACAAATTTGTGTGAGATACAGTTTTAATTAATCAAAATGAGAGTATGATTAAAATTAAAACTGTATATTAAAAGAGTTAAAAACAAAGGCTCTTGACTTTTGAAAATGGTGTAATTACAATGGATTGTCCTTAGTGTAACCAATAGAAAATGTGTCCATCATGAAACTATAATATTAAGAGAATCAAATAAAGTCAATAAAATACCTAAAAATTGTGAAGTAGATTTGATGGAAATTAGACATATCATAACATAAGAATTACGCTGACAAATTGGCCTTGGTTGTACCAAATATGGCAGCTGATAACTGAAAATATGGGTTACTGGACTACTCGAGTTCTGAAATAGGTTTCAAAATGTATATTATTATAGAATAGAGTCATTGTATACACTACATACATACATTATTTATATCCCATATAAATTTCCCAAGATATCCTATTTCATCCTTTTCAAAATGTGTTGTTATGTGATTCTTAATTTAGTTCCCATTGTAAACCTCAATTAAATTAAAAAATGGATCGAGACATATATTAGTCAAATATAATAACTTCCCATTACTCTTATCCGTTTCGAATAAAATTTTGTTGTAATATATAAATGTGCTGATTTAAAATAGAGAATTAATTTCAGCTCAATTGGACATTTTTTTCGTGATTTGTGCTTCAACAAAATTTTAAAATGGAGTGAATGCTTTCAATTTTATTACAATTAGTTAAAAATTTCCAAGATACAAATAAATCACGTTTTTCATAAATAACCCTCTGTAAGTTGCCAGCATTTTCAGATCGATACCAGAAAGAATAAAGATCTATTATTCCTACTAAATTAAATTTGGACACAGGCAGGCGACGGACACTTTTTTAAAAACCATCCAAATTTTTTACCATCACAATGCTTTTCATTCCATGGGAAGAAAGTAAAAAGATTTACCAAAAATGACCTAGGCTAATGTTGTAAACTGTAAATACCGGAATTTTCCAAATAAGTTTGGAAACAAATTATTTTATGTAAATTGTTATGCAATGATTTGTTTTATTTTAAAGTCCTATAACACAGCGTATAGAATTTAAATAAGTACTTATTCAAATCCATGAATTAATTAAAAAAAAAATACATTTTTTAATAAGAAAAAGAATGAATCAATTAAGTTTGGAAATCCATGAACATCCATGATTTATTTATTTATGCGTACGTATGCGTAATTTAGAAATGATTTTGTGAAGAAGGAATTTTACCTTAGAGACTACGTTTTCGATAAATAATTTAAAAATTCGTTTTGTTTTCTTAAATGTTTTATTTAATGTTTTAGATTATGTTCGAATTTTAAAGATAAAATATTTTTATTAAATTCAATAAATTTTGTATTTTTTTTTGTGTTCAGCTTAAAGATTAATAACAAATTTTTGAATTTATTTGGTTGGCAAAAAAACGTGAGGAAATTGTTGATTTTTATTATTTTTTTTTTTTCTAAATGAAGCTCAAAAATTTGAAAGAGTTCGAAAAAATCAAAAAAAAAATTACAATTCGATAATTTTTTTAAACAATTCAAGGTTTATGAACGTTAATTGAAACATATTATTAAAATAACAACAAAACAAAAAAACTAGCAAAATATGATAATTGTAAGGAAAAAAACACTTTCGATATAAATAAGAATGGATCTGTGGCCTGTGATCAATTTTATTTTAATAAGTCAAGGTCAGGTATGAATTCAATAAAATCATTTAGACCAATAAATATTTCAAATACCAGGTATATATGGAAGGCCGAATTTCCACATAAATTTTCTCACTACTATTACTGCACTTTATTTCACTCTTGAAATCCAGTTGGAAAGAAGAGACGATTTGAAAGGAGCAGATAATACATAGACATATAGGTTTTGAATACCAATTTAGGAATTGATCGGATTTTTTTTTATTACAAGTATAATCTAACTTTAGGTGCGTTTTTTCATCGGGGTCTAGATCAATATTGAAAAAAACGATCTGGGTCTCGAAAAGAAAAAAACATTTTTGTTTGAAAAAAATTTAACTTTTCGATCATTTTTTAAATAAATTATGCGTAAATAATATGAATACTAGCAAATTCTCAAATATCTTTATTAAATGATGTTAAAAAATAATTTTGTTCACAAACTTATGAAATTTATTATGACATTTGTAAATTATATATGAAAAATTACGGCTGCGCCATCTTTTACAATTTTTTGTAACTAAATTTTATAGGGGCCACGGGCCCTGACCTCGATAAATATTTGGGTTATGTTGCTGTTGTTTTTACGTGATTCTGACCCAGACCCCGATGTAAAAACACATCTTTTGAACAATTTCGAGTAAAATTTGGTTAGTCGTTCTAAAGTTATCTTACATATAAAAAATGGAAGCGCTAACGTGAAATGCTTTGACATTTCCGCTTAGAATTTAATCAATTTTTCCTGTCATTTCATCTGTTTTGTATACTAAATTTTATTATAATCAGGTTATTAGTTATAACACCGTTATATTTTGATCCAAATGAATCACTTTCAGTAAAGCATTTCTGCTAAAAATCTAAAATACTGCTACCTTATTAAAAGCTGATACACATGGTCAAATTTACCATCGGTCTCGGGAAAGACAAACTAGATTGGACGAAAAGTTGATTATAGTTTCTGCGTACACACGATCAAACTTTTCATCCAATCTAGTTTGTCATTCTAACCACACGATTCCATTGGACTTATTTCAAGACTTATTTTCTGTCGGACTGAAAAAAACTCTTGTGGAGACTCTAAAAATTGGACATATTTCAGTCGGACTGAAAATATGTCTTGAAATAAGTCCAATAGAGTCGTGAGGTAAAGACGGATGGTAAATTTGACCATGTGTATCGGCTTGAAGAAAATAAAACGACTGCCTGTTTTTGATTATGTGACGATTTTTGTGCAAAGAATTTGCTAGTAAAACTTTTTGAATCAAATAATAATGATTCTAGGCCGATTCCACTCGGACAATTCCACTCAGACAATTCCACTCGGGCGCAATTCCACTCGGCACAATTCCACTCGGAACAATTCAATTAGAGAGCAACTTAATTCAATGTATTGAACTCGTGCACGAGTAAATTACTCTCTAGTTGAATTGTTATGTTATTATTCTTATATGTAAAAGAAATTAAATTCTTCCCTAGTCGAATTGTTCCGAGTGAAACTTTTCCGAGCTGAATTGTGCCGAATGGAATTGTGCCCGAGTGGAATTGTCCGAGTGGAATCGGCCGTTCACCAATAATAATATATGTATACTATCGACATTGCACGCGTTTGATATGTTTACCCCACGTGACCCCCATGACCACCCCACATCTCTTTACTTGTCGTATCCCCCGAAACCGTCTAGTGCAGGCATGTCAAACACGCGGCCCGCCAATACATAAATTGCGGCCCGCCGAGACTTGAAAATTTTTAAATATCCAGCTTTGAAACTTCATCGGTGATTAACGGTGATTAAACACAAGACGATCAAGACAAAGTCCAATGTTTGGTCAATCGTCTGCGACTGAAAGTGGATTTTGGTTTTTATTCATATAGGATGGCTATCAGATGTAAGAAACATGAATCAAGTGGAGAAAATGCCGACATGATCATTGTTAACCTACGGACTATCGAGAATGTAAACATGTTTATACAGCTGCATGATAACATTCGAAATAAGTACTATGTAAACATTAGTGTGCGGCCACTAGGGTGACCCTTATTTTTCAACTTTGCAAAAGTCTACCTTCCACCCCTCAATCTTGTTCCAATTAACAAAAAAACGATATGTACCAAATTTTAGCTCAATCGGACAACTGCAAGGCGACCCGCATCGAGCTTGAAAATTTAAGGAGTTTTCGAATTAACTTTGGGAAATTTATTTAAGAATGTGTTTTAATAGTTCCTGGGGTCTCCTGAATGTTCCGACATAAATTTAAGAAGAGAAATAAAAATGGTTGATATAGGGAAGCGTCGTTGGGAATACTATGTTCCAACTTCAAGGCGAATGAGGGTCGCCTTAAACTTGTTCGATTGAGCAGAAATTAATTATGCATAGCCTGTTTTTTTGGTCATTAAAACAGGATTTGGGGGTTGGGAGCTTAACTTCCAAAAAGTTTCATACAGCTAAGGGCCACCCTAGCGGCCACATAGGCTCTACTTACGTGCACTTTCGAAGATGAGAGCAACGATAAATATTCGGGTGTAATTAAATGGAAGTGGCTATATAGCCGAGTTCGTTGAAAGCAGGATACGATAGAAAAAAAGAGAAGAATTGAATTTTAATTCTTCGCCTCTTTCGAAAAAGAAGGCCATGATTTCTTTTTTCAATTGTGAAGAAATTTGTATTTGTATTTGTGAATTAACTGACAAACTAGCGAAAATGTAAATGTGTTCAACGACAAGAGTGATATCCAGTGTGGACATTTTCCGCTCACCGTTTTCGTTCCTCTCACCGCGTTAATATTTTTCTCACTCCGCATGGAAAGCGCAGAACCTATGTGGCCGTACACTTAGCCATGATTGTAGGATGGCTATAAGAGTTAAGAAAGATAGTTAATGTAGAAAAAACGCCGACAACGGTCTTGATTCAGCCAGTTTAGTTTGGATCGTCGTTGAAAAAGTACAAAATAAAAAAGTTGAGTTCATTTAAATAAAAGTGTTTTTAATCATTCTAAAAATCATATTTTATTAATTTTTTGAACATTGAAAACATGCGGCCCCAAACTTAATACAAAATAGATCATGTGGCCCGTAATATTATATGAGTTTGACATGCCTGGTCTAGTGACAGAAAACATAGCTTACGTTTCAACTTTCATGAAGATCGGTTTCGTAGTTTTTGAATTTACGCGGAACATACAAACAAAGTTACAAACAAACAGATTTATTATATAAAGTATAATTGTATAAACATTTTTATTAAAAGCTTTTAAAAACAGGGTGCGACAGAGAAGTGACACATTTTGAAACTTAAATATTTTAAATTTAATCACATGATGAACTTTGATAGTCCAACACTAGGACTTCAAATCATGACGCCTATGTCGTTTAAAAAGTACAATCAACTTTTCAACCAGAAAATTCCTAGAACTACTATAAGTTTGATTTGCAAAAGTCGAATTTGACATGCTAAAGGATATACTAAGGGAAGAATTTGGTTTGTAAAAGGGTATATTTGAATTTAGTGTACAAAAACTGTATACGGTTTATTTTATTTTATTTCCATGAAAGTATGGAAAGTTGCAAACACAATCTTTTTGAGGTTGTCATGACATTGTGGGTTATTTTCAAAAATGTTGATAAAAGTTGTAATAATTTCTAAGTCCTGTACACTTGTTTGTCTTTATTGTTCATTACAACATTTTTTTCTTTAAAATTTTTAGTTCAATACTACGTATGTACCCATTCTAACCATAATATCTATTTTTTGGTAGATTATGTATTATTAAAATACTTTTGGTATGTTTGTTTTAGATTTCTTATTTAATTGTATTATAAAAAGGTCGATAAAACTTAATCACTTGATTTTCTTGATACTATCGTTAAATCTTGTAATAAATTTAATATTGAAAGAATTATCACTTTTGAATTCCAATTTTTTTATTCGCATCAATCAAATCACATGAACATATCTAATGAAACATCGTTTATTTTCTGTGCCACACGCACACTTCACACAAAATAAAGACGGTCAACATTCAAGAGGCCTGTGGAATTTTTCAATATAAATTAGATAAGATTTTATTGAATTAGAAATATTTCATATAAAGCAAAGTAAAAGCAAATAATATAACAATATGGAATAGTTTTTTTAATTAATGTACCTATAAGTTTATATTTACTACTATGATAAAAAAATATCAGGATTAGTTTATTTGCATGCATGCAAAAAGTGCAAACGATAAATAAATATTAAAATGAGGAAAATAATTCATCATGATAACGCTTCAGTTCACACTTCATTAATTCTTCTTGAATTTTTGATCAGGCATTCAACATTAGTTTGAAGGTGACAAAATAAGGTCGGATAAACGAATTTAATACTTGCGATCTTTGGGCCAATTTAACTAATCACGATATTTTTTACACAGTAGTTTAATTCAAAGTATTCGCCTGATAATCCGAATTATAATTTTCTTCAAATGACTAAATTTCGGAAATATCCAAATTTTATGAATTTAGTTGATTATTCCTTTCTTAATCTAAAAACCGATACACACGAACAAATTATGCGTTTTGGTTTGACTAGCCATTGTTAACGACCTCGTTAATGATTTGATCGTGTGTATCGAAAACTTAACTAAAACCTAAACGAAAGTGCATTATGGAATTACGAAAAAACCTATAGTATTTGGTACAAGTAATGTGTCAGTCAATGAGGATCATGTGTATGCAAAAATGACAAACTATCAAAAAAGAATCAAGAATTATTAAAAAAACATAAAAAAAATCTTTTATGGATACAAATTTTTAACTTAAAAAAGAGCATATGTTACCTGAGATGGGGTTTCGGTGGACTGGGATAGAGATTTGTCACAAACTCCTTCAATAGTGATTTCTAATTGACTTGATTGAAGTCGGTTTGAAGTCGACTCGCGTATACATGCACTTCAAGTCTATTGTAAGTAAACTTTAAATTCCCATGTATAGACGTTAATAGTTTCGGAATACATGTACGTGAAATACATAGTATACGTAATATACGAACATATACAGAGGCATATTACTATATATTGAACAATATGCATGTCCCATTGTCATAGAATAACTAAATATATTTTTGTATTGCTTATTTTTAATATACACGTGTATAAATGAACAAAAAAGAAGGTCACATATTAAAGCAAAATAATAAAACTACGTTTCGTGAAGAAAAAATCGAGTTAAATATATGAGAACCAAAAAATAAAAAATGAATCCAAAAATCAATTAAAACTATTTATAAAGACATTAGGTGAGTAAATATTTAATTATTTAAGTAAACCGCATCAAGAACTAACTACACAATCGATAAATGAAAATTTTAATAGTAATATTATCGTTGCTACGTATATGATCAGACACAGATTCTTTTTCAATATACCTTTATTAGTAGTCATAAGAGTGTCGTAAGGTATTTCCTTTCCTTTCATGATCGTTTTCGATGATCTTCACCATTTTTTAAATAGCTTTTGTTCTTTTTTTTATCGATATTTGCATACCTTTTATACAACTGCATTTTATTACTACTTTTTACTTAATTAAAGGTCCAAGATTAAAATGAATATTTTCAAGTTTATTTGAAAATGTTCTTAAAAGATTTTCATAATCAGTAGTTTCTAGTTATAACGACGGTATTGTAGAGTGCTACACCTTATGTTATTTTTGGTTGGAATTTGGTTAGTAAATGATCCTACAAAATTTAATTCCTGGCAACAAGAAGAATGACAATACGAGGATCGCATGGAATGAAGCAGCAGTTGTAGCTTACGAAAAATGCAAAGCTGATTTAGCTAATGCGACGCTTCTGGCTCACCCTGCAACGAATGCACAATTATCCCTAACAGTTGATGCTTCAAATATAGCTGTTGGTGCTGTTTTACATCAATACGTTGACAACGTTCAGCAGCCACTCGGTTTCTTTTCCAAGAAATTATCTTCTGCTGAAAATAAATACAGTACTTATGATCGTGAATTATTGGCTATTTACCTAGGAATTAAACACTTTCGTCATATGCTGGAAGGCAGAGATTTCTATGTCAATACTGATCACAAGCCACTTACATTCGCTTTTTATCAAAAATCTGACAAAGCATCACCTAGGCAATTAAGACATTTAGATTTTGTGAGTCAATTTACTCATGACATCCGCTATGTAGCGGGAGAAGACAACGTAGTTGCAGATTTTTTGTCTAGGATTAGTACTGTGGGTAAAAACATCATCATTGATTATCCTGGAATATCTATTGAACAACAAAGTGATCCGGAGCTAAGTGACTTACTTAAAAGCGGTAAACACTCTTTAAATTTAAAATTATTTAAAATGTTTGATTCATCTTCAGAGGTTTATTGTGACATTACAAATGACATTATTCGACCTTATATACCAAAAAGATTTCGTGAAGACATAATATTAAAATTTCACGAGCTTTCGCATCCAGGTAGTAGAGCCTCAACTAAATTAATTACACAGCGCTTTGTTTGGCCAGGTATCAACAAAGACTGTATTGAGACTGTTCGCCGATGTATTTCCTGTCAAAAAGTAAAAATTCACAAACATAACAAAACGGCACTTTCTACTTTCTTGCTTCCTAATAAGCGTTTTGAACACATTAATGTGGATATAGTTGGTCCATTACCTGTGTCTAAGGGTTATCGTTATCTACTTACCTGTATTGACCGTTACACAAGATGGCCCGAAGCATTTCCAATGGTCGATATAACGGCAGAAACAGTAGCATCAACACTCATGTCTGGCTGGATAGCCCGTTTTGGCGTACCCTTACGCATAACAACAGATCAAGGAAGGCAGTTCGAATCTACACTATTTAAAGAATTGTCGAAGACCCTTGGAACTAAACACATTCACACTACTGCATACCACCCTCAGTCAAATGGGTTAATAGAACGCTGGCATAGAGTATTAAAGGCAGCAATTATGGCATATCAGACTAAGGATTGGTATGACATTTTACCAACTATACTTTTAGGTTTACGAACATCGTTTAAGGAAGATCTTAATTGTTCACCAGCTGAAATGGTCTATGGAACTACAATTATGCTACCAGGTCAATTTTTTACAGAAGACAAAATGGAGATTGTTCAATCTGACTTCGTCAAGACGCTAAGAGATCATATGACATCTATTCGTCCAACAACTACTTCAAATAATAGTAAAGAAAAAGTTTTTGTGCAGAAAGAGTTAGAAACGTGTTCTCATGTATTTCTGCGTAATGACACTGTACGTAGTTCACTTACACCGCCGTTTGATGGTCCATTTCAAATTGTTCACCGAGGCGAAAAATTCTTTAAACTTTTAGTTAATAACAAGGAAGTCACAGTAACTATCGATCGATTAAAAGCAGCTCATTTCACCACTTCACCAACCGAAGTTAAGAATTCTTCGCTACAAAAAGCCAACAGCTTTTCACAGCCATCAGCTTATCCAAATACCAGATCAAGAAAACAAGTCAGATTTCAAGACCAGTGTATATTAAACCCTAATTGAAAAGCACTACAGTATATTAAGCTGAATTACTGAAAATAGATTCAAAACGTGATTGTCAGCAGAAAAAATGTATCGAATGAGCAAACAAAACATCAAGTACCAGAATAAGCAAGATTTAGACTACTTTCTAATGAGATCAATAGAAAAGGGCAGTACTATTTTCATTAGAACTACGAGTATGAGTATCAAACCTTCTTTAATACTTGTACAACCCTCATTATTTTCCATTTTATAAAATATATTTTGACCTGCGAACCTGCTAACCTGTGCCAGGGAACACTGAATAAACTAATAATTTTCAAAAATAAATTCCGAACTTTCTATATTTCGGAGACCAAACGTTTATCAACTTTAGTTAACGTCCCATAAAGTCAGTTATTAGATCTCGTTTCGCTTGCAGTGCATACTAAGTGCATACTAACCTTTAGCATAAAATTGTTCTTTTAAAAGCCTTATGTTGAAATAATCGACCACATGCGTGAAGCGAGAATATACTTATTCATTAAAACAATGCCCAAACCACATACCACTTCAATTGCGAGTATTCTTTCAATTTATTAAAATTTAAGAACATGTATTTTGTTTTTTTCTTATCTGATCATGTTAATAGCGCAATTTGCACATTCAGAATGTAATGATGGTCAAAAGTGAGAAAAAAGGTATTCTTTTTTTCGCACAAAATGCCGACAAAAAGCCAACAACACGTAGGCATGCACTTGAAGTCAATTTACTGTCAAAATAATATTTTTATTCTCCTTTAAATTTTTGTCGATTATTGTTGACTGTTAATACACCTGAAAAGATTCACTTTTTACTTAATGCGTTACTATTCACTTAAAATTGTAATTTGATTTCGTTGATCGATTGTGGAAGTGATATGAAAAGCAAGAAGAGAATAAAGATCTTATCTTAATTATTTTCACAATGATCGTTGATGATCAATTTCTGCTGGAAATTTTGTAATAAAAAACGTTTTGAATAATCATGATTACTAAATTTTGTTGATAAAATTGGAATAATTTTGATTAGCTTATTAAAAATATATTCTTAAAAAAAATTGTTTTTCAGTGACAAACTTTTCATCAATCATTTTTATTTTTTCTTTGTTATTTCCATGAAATTTTTTTAATCATTAAATAAATGCTCTAGAGCTTTCATGAAATTCATTTTTGAATGGCCTTATAAGTAATTTAACACTATATACCATTGTTGAATTTCCTTCCGATTTCATCACTTGTATTTTATTTAGTTTTTTGGCAATCAAAAAGCACTTGATTCAATTTGACTCATCGTTTATTAAGTGATCGTGACTGCAACAACTAACTGATATTATATTTTTTTCATATCACTGACTCATATTTAGAATGCAGACATTCGATTTTCATAATAATAATTATAATAACTAAAACAGAAATAACAAAATATGTTTCTAGAGCGCCACTTCTTTATTACAATCACTTTCGAAAGAAATTAAGGCAAAAAAAATGTTATTGGATTGGGCTGTCATAACATTTCAAATGAAATTGATTTTTACTTGTCTTATGCGTTTGCTGTGCTTACATATCTCCACATAATAACCCACTCAGAACATCTTGTTATGAAAAGAGAGTATATATCCAGCATAAGAATAAGTATAGTCAATGGTCATTCAATAAAATACCACATTTTCAAAATCAAAAAGCAAAGCGAAAAGAAATAAGCTATAATGCAAAACCACTATTGAAACTTCTATACATATGTTCTAATTATTTTACTTTTCAAAAAACTTTCTAAAAAAAAACTAAAATATGTAAATTCAGCGCAAGTATTTTTCGTCCTTTTATATAATATTGTTTAATGCTGACATGGAATTATCAGAAAATTCCATCAAATTGGAGCTATTAGTTGGATATCCCGTTTAATGTTTTTCGTTCCTTTTCGAAAGTCCTGAATTCGGTTCTTCCAACCAGAGTTTTATTTAATATCCTGAATTTTCTAATAATTTTATCGTTTTCGTCCTTCATTCGGATCTTTTCAAGTCAATCCTGACACCGAACTTTTTGACAATTACTTAAAAACAGAGTATTTTACTTGATATCCATTTTTATCCTTCTCGTCCTTTCTTATAATTCGTTAAAATTTATAAAGATAATATGAAATACAAAAAATTCGAATTTTGTTCGGCAAGCTTGTAATTAGATTCAATTGACTTTAGAACACAATTGTTCTTGTATTGAAAAAATATCTTGTACCAAATTTCATTGAAATCGGTTCATAAATAACGTTACAACATCCTGTAATTTAAAAATACAAAAAACTAAACCTAACTTCTGATAGAGTGTTTCTCATGTGGAAAAAACGCTTTTTGTTCAATTCCCTTCAAAAATATGGCCTCAATTTTGCCTACCACAGACGGACATACAGACAGACAGGCATTGGATAAAAAAGATTGCAAACGATTTAGAGTCTTTTAAAACGTGAAGATTTGATTCGATTATGATTCCAGTAACTTATAAACTTTGAATACAAGTTAAAAGTAAAATAAAACTTATTATTATATATAGGAAATCCGAAAAATTGTACACGATTTGTTAACTCTTTTGTCGAAGTTAATCATGTGCGATGAAAGCCCGTATTGATGATCACTTTTTTTTACTCTTAACTTGCCATCAATTTTAGTAATTTGTAATTTTGAACAAAATTAATGTGGTGGTGGCCTTCTGGGATTTCGTATTTTACCAGAAGAATTCTTTGTTTTTCGAAATTTTTTTCATGGGACCCGCGAGAATGTGTTCATATTTTTTTTTATTACTTTTTCTCTGTATGTTGCCCTAATTAAATCAAATGACCCAAGAATCCATTAAACTCATAAAAGAAAACAGAAAATTATATTTAATCGTTTAAGAAAAAATTCAATTCATTTAATTTAGTTTTACTTTTCTTTTTTGTGTGTCAAAAAAATGTCCATATGATTCACCCCATAAAAAAGTCGCGATCGGATTAGAAAAAGTAATTCGTTCTTTGCTGGATATTCTGAGACATCGATCGATTGTAATTATGCCCTGTGGTTGGTACTATCAGAGGGTATATTAATTTTGTCGCTCCATTTGTAACAAATCGAAATAGTCGTCGTAGAAAGGTTTTAAGGGTATGGTTGTGTCGGGAATCAAAAGTCATATGGATTTATGCATGTCTGTCCGTCCGTCCGTCCGTCGATAACCCGTTTTTGAGTTATCTTGTATACAATAACTCAAAAACGCGCTATCTGATTTTGATGAAATTTACAATGTGAGTTGCTTATTCCTTAACTTAGTTTGTTATTGCATTTCAGCAAAATCGATGCAGGGGAGCAAAGTTATAAACAGTTAGTTTTGACAGTTTTTCTGTCCCATTTCTACCATAGGTCATCAAAAATCGGCTATACGCCGATTTTAAGTTACTATTGTATATGTGTTTTATGTTAGAATCATTAAGAAAATTCTGATAGAATCGGCCGAGAGTGCCATCGAGAGTAATTGTGTGATTATTATGGGCGGCAAATGAGCTTGATATTTTTTTCCAATATTATTCTTTATCAGCAAATTTTTCTGAAATTAATTTAGCGGAACTAAAAATTGGTGTTAATTTTTAGATTTTTATTATTCTTGATACAGGAAAAAGAAGTCTTAAATATTATTTAAAATTTTTTTATTATAGCCATGTCTTTTGGAAATTCCGATTATATCATATAAGAAAACATGATTAGTTTTTTTCCATTGTATTTTCATTGAAAAAATATTTAATTAATAAAGTAAAATATATAATAGAATTTTAATGAGTTATGAATTAAGTAGTATTTCTTGTATTTTTCTTTTGTCTTTTTTTTATTCTTCTTTTATTAATGAACTTTTTCTTTTGTGTATTTTTA
The DNA here is from genome assembly GCA_963422695.1 of Xylophagus ater. Classification (NCBI taxonomy): domain Eukaryota; kingdom Metazoa; phylum Arthropoda; class Insecta; order Diptera; family Xylophagidae; genus Xylophagus; species Xylophagus ater. The sequence continues at coordinate 64,302,797 of OY730478.1, read as the reverse complement.
AGACAGCATTTTCGAAAAAACGACAACAATTTTGTCCTTACTTTTTTGAATATTTTTTATTTTTTAACTTAAATAAATACTATATAAATACATAAATAAATTAAAAATCCAGTTTCTAATTCCAATGTCACATTTTTTTGCTTTTATTTTGCATATTTTGCTATGTGACAAATTTTCATGTAACCCGAATTGGAATTTTTGCAAAAAAATTGTACTTAATTCAGAAACCCTCATCTAATTCGTTATTTAACAAAGTTTGAAAAAAGCTGGAACTATACCTATGTTCTTTATTGCGTCTACAGCTCTTCGAAACAATCTAAAACCTTACTTTGAGGACCACTGATATTAATCTTTGGAATAAATACGTAAGAGTCTTTGAACCAAATGACAATAAAACTCTATTCTTGATCACATTAAGTTTTAAACAACAAAGTCAAACGACGACACATCAAGGAGGAAATCATTACAAATTTAAGATACAACCTGATCATTATCAACGAACTTCAAATGATCTGCACTCCATGTCTATGATTAAAATTCCAAAAAAAAATTTATGAATATTATTATTATAATATAAAAAACTTTCTTGAGCTTGTATTTTTTTCATTTTCGATTAATGTAAGGAAAACGAGTAGCAAGAAGTTCAAAAAATATATAGAATAAATAATACTCATTAAACAGTCGAGTATCTTCATTAAAATAATAAAAATTAAAGCCAGCCTTTTGCGTATAACTTGAGAAAATAGAGTATAAAGCAGACGTTTTAAACGATATATTTATTAAATCCCGATTGGATATATATTGTGTTTGGAAACAAATCGTTATTAAATAAATCGTTTAATTCAATTAAAAACAAATCCGCTTAAAATTCGGCGATTACTATGAAAAAACAAGGAGAAAAAATATTTTTAACAAAAAAGATTACAGCAAACTAAGATGGGCTTATAGCCATTTTATTGGTAATACATGGCAGCGATTTTCTATAGTTTTGATTCTCAAAATAAATCAATAATATATATTCTGACGATCCTGTCTGTTGACAACTGTCGCTGAAATTAGACAGGCGGATCCCATTGTATAACTCCTGTGTAACAAATTTGATTTTCTCAAAGATCGACTCCGTTTTATATGAGCTCTGAGTCTTCTTAAAATGTGTGTTCTTCAATTTTTTTAGTAGCAAGCTACAATGATAATGTTAAAACAATCTTGAGATTGATGAACGGTGAATGTTGATAGAACTAGTCTGGTTATCGATTCCGTGTTGGAATGGTTATCATGATCGTCACGATCCTTGGGACGGGAATTTGCTCTAAATCTATACCAAATTTAAATTCTATTTTCGGACGGTTGTTGGATGTTTCTTTTTTCATCAAGTTATTACCAACACAGGCACATAATTAAAATATATATATGGTATTCTACACTATAAGCGTTAAATATAAAATTTTATCACAAATGATTATAATTATTCAAATTTAAATATTTAAATAAATAGCGAAAAAAAACTTGACATCTGAGATAAACTAGACACGTAAGTTTAATATGACAAAAAAATATAATAATAATAGAAAGAGATAGACATTAGGAAGAATTGTGTGATGTTAACATTTTTTTAGTGAAGTAATTTAAATTTACATATGTTAATGGAGTGTAAATAAATTGTGAAAAGAATTAAGGTGCCAAAATATAAAAGAAATAAATGTGATGGAATAAAAAGCAAGCATTTAGCAGATGGTGATAGATTCTACCAAAGGGTATATTTACATTTGCTACATTTGTAACGCATAGAAATAATCATCGGACCAGCGGTTTCAATTGTCGCAATTTCATAAGTCCGTGTAGATAACTCGAAAACTTATTTGAAACGATTTACAATATGGGTTGGTTATTCCTGAACTTGATCTGTTGAAAAAAAGCAGATCCATCGCTTCCTTTTCTTTTGTTTAGTTTTTCAGATGTATGTATATTAAAAACTAATTTATCGAATAAAATTTACAGAATATATAATGTTATTAGGGTTTCGGCTACGTTTAAATTAGAGTAAGTTCGAAGAAATGGAAATAAAACACAGAAATATTATCAGTTTTAGTTGTTTTTTTTTTCTTAGAGTTAATTAATTGAAGATTGAACTATAGATTTATTTCCTATGAGTCCGATTGCTACCACAGGGCTTTAAATTACTATTTTTCAAAATTTAGAATATTGTTAAAATATTTAAATTCATTTTATAAGGATTGTGTAATTTTAAAAATTATTTAGAAAATAAAATAAAGGTTTTAGGTACATTGATTTAGAAGATAATTGGCAATTTGATAATTCAATTTTTAGAATTTTACAATGAATTCAAATGGAATGAATTGGTTTTTTTATATATGTATATTTTAAATTCGTAATATTTTTTATTTCATACGAACTAATTATATAAATAGGAGTGCTACAGCCACAAATAATTCATTTTGCAAAAATCATCTAGTTAGATACTCACAGGTCCACTAGTATACTATATATGGCTGACCATTGATCAACAATTACAAAAATTATAAAAATTCCTATAGCTGATAGCTTATGAGAAAATGTAAACTCGAATATTGTGTAAATTGTACTCAATGTTTTTTGTTGACAAACAATTTTTATTACTATGCATAAAATCAGATTAAAAGATTTTATTGATATTTTCATGTTAAAAAATACAATTTTATATTTTAAAGTTTAATTTTAAAACTGTTGACTATTAAAAAACAAAACACGATTGATGATAATCCGGATTAAGAAATTATATGAATTCATTTTTGTATTTTAATACCATTTTTAGTACCTGATATTTTTAAAAGTAAAGCAACAATATATTTGTTCAAATACCCAATACCCGGCTAATCCATTCCCAATAATCAACGAAATTGAACAAGTCTAAATGGTTCTGCTACAATTATTTTTATTTCACATTTTAATAGGTGAAGAAACCATTGAATAGAAATTTTTTGTGAGTACTGTAAATTACTTTTTGTGCACATCATTGAAAATGTCATTCACCTTTGCTTGCATTCGAATGATATTGATGAGAAATTTCGATTCATTTTATTATCAACGTTTTTCAATATTAGTTACAAACTTCCCTTTTGATTAAATTTGTAATAACACAAATAATTTTCACTCCCAATTTTTCCCTCTTCAAACAAAACATGGTTTGTTATGATTTCTATTTAAACATAATTCAAAAACGAAATATAAAAAAAATCAATTTAAACATAGTCCATGCAACATCATGTTGTGTACTTGTAGTTGTTCCTGTAATAATGTCTGTAAACCTAATCAATATGTAAATAATCTTTACACAAAAAAAGAAAACTAAATACGTGACCTAATCGATTGATAACAAATTTTTCTTATTTGAATTGTTATTGGTGTTGTTAGGCTTTTATATAATTAACCCTTACGGTAGAAATGTGTCTAGTATTCAGTGAACATAATAGGCGCGTTTTTTTCATCGGGGTCTGGGTCTATTTTGAAAAAAAACGATCTGGTCTCAAAAAGAAAAAAAAATTTTTCTTTAAAAAAAATTAAATTTTTTCGATCATTTTTTAAATAAATTATGCTTAAATGAAATAAATACTAGCAAATACTCAAATATCTTTATTGAATGATATTAAAATATAATTATTTTCACGAATTTATGAAATTGATTATGACATTTATAGTACGATGTCCACATTTATATGGAAAACGATTGCTGCACCATCTCTTGCAATTTTACGTAACTAAAATCTATCGGGGTCTCCGGCCCTGACCCCGATTAATATATGGGTTATGTTGTTGTTGCTTTTACATGTTATGAAGCAGACCTAAACTTAGACCCCGATGAAAAAAACGCACTTAATATGTAAAGAAAGAAAAAGGTTGGAAATTTTTAACTAAGGCTTTGTACACATTTCTCAATATTGAAATGTTATCAAAAATTCTACAGTAAATCTCAACTCAACGTTTTGTTCGTGTTGACTCATTTTTTTTTAACGTCTGCTTGTAAACTATTATTTCTAGCATCCATTTCACGTACGGAGTTAATTTTATTTGTCATAGTTAGGATAAGTCAGGTAGTTCCCACCTTTATGAATTAATTTGTTCCGATCCCTCTTTCCTAAAGTTAGAATTAATTTTTGCTTATAAATATTTTCTGCCATCTCGACCTCTAAGATATCGATTTACTATGTTTCAGACTTACGAGGTGGTTCTTCTTTATTTTCTGGGATCTCTTCCTTTGGGCCAGGAGATATATCTATAATGTTTACTACAAATGGTTTTTTGATAAAATATTTTGAACTAAACTTTTGAATACTTCTATATTAAGGAACTTTAATTTTACGAAAATTTCGAAACCAAATGGAACAAAAATGTCATAAGTCACAGAATCACATAATTTATAATAAATTCACGTACAAATTAAAAATAAATATTATTTGAATAAGCTAAATGAGTACAATGTTGAAACTGTCATAATCATCAGGAGGACAACATTTAAGTATCAAAAACACATGGTATGTAACATATATGAAAAAAAAATTGGAATAGGAATAAAAGCTAGTATAGGAGTTGCTGTCGTATTCAATGTTACTCTGGGGCAACTTGTTAAGAAAACGCCGCTTTTATATATTTCGGCTTAAATTTATTTCTTTACTGCGCCGAAAATATTTCCTAGTAGTTTTGTACAAAATCTCAGTATGAAATTTGATAACATTAAGCATGCGAGAGATCAGAATGTAATACTCTTGGAAACGTCACTGGACGTCTACTATCGCAGACATATCATATATAGTAATATTCGATTTAAAATCCTAATATTATATGTATATAAAATTTACTAAACTTTCGGAATGTAATATAATAATAAGTTTAAATTTTAAATCAAATTTTCTTACATAAATGTTTTCATCAAGGTTTGTAAAAATAATTTTATACATTTTTTAAATCAACCGAATTTCATCACGGCCATTTATTTTATACATTTTTTTTTTAAATCAATAAAAAACTTATCGCGTGAAAAAAATGATTTATGAATATTATATTTAAGAGATTTTTCCCAAAAATGGAAACTCAATAAAAAACACCAGATTTGGAAATCAAAAACAAATTTCTTACATCTTTTTTCCTGTTCAATAAAATGTATGCGCGCGCTGATAATTTGTGTCTTTTTTTTCTTTACTAATGTGGGCTAAACATGCGAGCTATTTTCGGAAGGCGCCATTGTTGTACTTATAAAATTTACATATTATTATATTTAAATAAATAAAAAAGGGTTACAGTTGATAAGGATTGCTAAATCAATGATTTGAACAACATAAAAAAATTTTTTTTGGCCTTATAAAAGCTTCGTTTTTTTTATGAAAAAAATTAACAATAATCATTTATTTAAAAGGCGGATGATTTCAAAGCGATATAAAATCCAAAAAATTCATATCATTTGTTCTTTTAATGAGGAGTCAAGGACTGTTACTATACTGGGTTATATAATATCTTTGCTGTACTCTAAAATTCAACAGTATAGTTCACATGTCCATGAATAGAAATGTAAGTGGGAAATAAAATATATATTTATACCATAATTTCATTTGATTTAAAATCGTGTGAAAAAAGCCTATGTTACCACATATTTTAGTTAAACTGAAAATATTTTCCATGTATTTCTTAGTATTTGAATTTAAATGGGTAACCGTTGATGGTGGACATCAATAAATTGGAATATTATACATACATGAAAATAATAAGAAATTAAATTCTATAATAAAAGAATTTGTGATCTACGAAAGTTTTAATTTGCATTTTTCGGTTTTTCTTTTTCGTTTCAGAAGTAAAATAATTTTGAATTTAACGTGAATAAATGTTTTTAATTTGCATTTTAATTCATTTTGTAATTTAATATAATGATAGTATGACAATCATAACTCATTTGTTTAAAAAATCTTTCAAAGAAACAAGTCCCCTTAATCGCAAGTTAAAGTTTAACAAAACATCGGAAGAAAACATTTTAGCAGCTCAGTTAACTTATGAGCACGTCCATTAAAACCTTGGTCAAGTAAAAAGGGGGTTCAAATATTATTATCTATCTAGACTTCTTCTTCAAACCATTGTATTTCTTGTCTTGCCCTTCACCTTGTACATAAAATTAAGTGGAAGCAAGTATTTGCCAACACCACCTTCAACACTATTGAATGGTATATGTTTATGTATGTCCTATGGTAGGTACTACCAGAGGGTATATTAGTTTTGTCACTACATTTGTAACACATCGAACTAATCATCGTAGAAAGGATTCAAGGGTATGGTTGTGTAGACTGTAAAGAATCAAAAGTTATATCGATTTCTGCATGCCGTCCGTCCGTCCGGGCACAAGATAACTCAAAAAGATGTCATCCGATTTTGAAGAAATTTACAATGTGAGTTAGTTGTTCCATAATTGGATTTGGTATTGCATTTCAGCAAAATCAGCCAAGGGGGAGTGAAGTTATTAAGCAAAAACCAGGGTGATCAGAAAGTTATGTAATTTTTGGTTTATGGTTTTTCCGATTTAATTTCAAAATATGTGGAGCAAATTTTTTAAAATTATTTACATGAGTAAACTACATAAATAGACGACACCATATTAAACTTCAGTGAAATCGGTCCAAGGATAGTGGAGAAAGAAATAGTTGTAGGAGAAAATAACCTTGTTCATAAAGTTGTCCGATGTATTTTAAAAACTAATATACCGCTTTCAATAAAATTTGCAAAAGATATTTACGCCCCAGCCTACCTTTTTGGTGCTCCTTTCTCAGAGTTAATTCAGTGAACTATGGATTTGTTAACTACGAGTCCCTTTTTACCATAGGGCATTAAAAATCGGCAATATGCCGTTTTTATGTTATTATATGTTTTTAGTTTGCCTTTGCGAGAGTTTTTCTTTTTTGACTAAAAGCCTTCGCATTAGCTTCTAAAATTTATGGTCTTAAAGCACGCAAGAATTTTTCTTTTTCTATTATATACGCTGTGTTTCTATTTGTAACTTATTATTTATATTCATATTCATAAATTTCTTTTTCTTGTTTGGCTTTAAGCCTCTAGTCAGTGAAAGTGATGATATTTTATGACTAAGGGTAGACAGGATTACCCTATTTTGTAATAATAAGTGATTGTCGAGGGTGATAGAGTTTTCAACATGTGAAATAAGTTTTATCACTATTCCTCTTGAATTTTTTATGTTCTGAAGATAGCCTTGTAGACAAAAGTAGTTTGAAATAATATTTTGTTGTTTAAATGATCTTTACATTTACGGCCATGGCTCCATTTCGATTGAGTCGAAATGGTTTTGCGTGAAATACCCGATGCGAAATTTTATCATTTATTTTTGTAAGGTTGTTAAAGGGCTAAAAATTACTAACTTTAAAAAAATTTTTCAAATTGATAGAAACTGGATTTTCTATGTTATATAGTTTTAGAGGATATTTCGAGTAAAAAAAGCAAATGAAAGTAAAAACTTGAAAGTTTAATCAAAAAAATAGTTTAAAATATTAAAATCTTCAAATTATTATTCTATATTTATAAATGGGACCATTTTTCTGACAATACAGTGGGGATATTCTCAACATAGATGTTGTTTCCATACAAAAAGTATAGAATTGTCTCATACTTTTCTAGGAACAAACTTAGTATGAGGAATAGAAACATTTTATAATAAGTTTTGTGTGCAGAAAAACAAATGGCTGCATCCAGCACTACTAAGCCCTTAGTCAAAATTCTTAATCTAAGCAGTTAGAATTTTTTTAACTCCTGAATGCGTTTTATTTGCTTGAATTAAGCAAAAAATAATTGTAATGGTGATTGTCTGTGCTAAACGTCAAATTAGTTTTATTTGAATAAATTTTAAAAATATATTTTTTTTAACGAAAGTAAATAAAAATTGAGAATAAAGTGAAATAAAAATTTTATAGGAAAGTGGAAAAGTTTTAACAAACTGATTCCAATTAAAATTGAAAAATGCAGAAACAATTTTCAAAAATTCCTCTCAATTTATCCTTTGCACATATCATTTCTTATCGTTAACAATAACCTCAAATGCGCTGTTCGAGCTAGCAAAAAAATTTTATGCTAGAATTTTACTAAGTGCTCAAAGTTAGAATTGCATCCAGTCCTCTTGCTAGATTTAAGCGCTTAGAACTGCTGGATGCGCCCAATGTTTCGTTGATAATTTACCAACTGAATTTTGTTTTCCGCCATAAGTTGATAGTAGCGGATTAACATTATAGTAAATTAACTTGGATAATATGAAGACTGTAAATACATGCATTTTTTTATCACACAGAGCCTTTTTAACAAATCCTATTAATAAGGTGGCGTGTGCAGATGTACCCAAATCAGAATCCAAGTGGAAAACTCTCTTTATTGTATACTTTTTGGTACTATCAAAAGGAAATATATAGTTGTAGAGAAAAATTGGACTGGTCATAAAGTTTTGTGTAGTTTTTTTGATCTACTTCAAGAACTGATATGCCGATGTTAATAAAATTTGCAGAATATTGGTATGCTATTAAAACCGTAAATTAAAGCACGTTCGAAGAAAAAGAAACAACGCTATGCAGAGAAGACATCACAATAATATTAGGGGTCTGGTATACATTCTCGGACCCAACAACAGAATTATTGTCATTTGCAACCAGTCAGTATAAATTCTTAAGTGGAGCTAGCGAGCGGAGCGTAGCGCAGTGATCATGTAATAAGTTACTAGTAATAACATAAAAATAAAAAACAATTAAAATAAAAACTATTTATAAATAAATAATAAATGTTGATAGACCCTTTTAGTTCTGGTTGTTTTCTTAGAGTTTATTTATTAAACTATAAATTTAATTAAATAATAATAAATAATCGAGTAATTAGTGGTCTTAAAGTGATTAATTCCTTCCTATGTTAAAAGCCAGAAGTCAAAATTTTTAAGCAAAAATGACTGCTTACGAAGAGAAGTAAATTATTATATGAAAGAAAAATAAAAAGCGTAATAAAAACAAAATACAAAGAATTCTCATTATGTTAGTGCACTAGAAATAAAAATAAATTTAGCTTAAACAATGCCTTCTAGATATCTCATCAGGCCAGCACATAGACGACAATAACGTCTTAACTTCAAGTGTGAGAAAAAGTAAAATAATTATGAATAGCATAAGATCTTCTAGTCCTTTTAAAAGGCAACCATCAACCTAATTTGCAAATATCGAGGCCTTCTAAGCTATTAATAATTTTTCTCATTTAGATCAAATTAACTTAATAAAATTAAATGTATATTTCACAAACAAATTTAATCCTTCGGTATGACATTATATTTTAATAATCACGAAATTCAATTACATATCAAAATTGTTATTTTAATTTTTAACTTATTAAATTAATTGTAATCAAAAATTAGAAACAAGATGTTTTTTTCCAATTTTAACTGTAAATAAATAACCGATTTTTGAAAAATTCAATTTTTTTTAATAATATTGTTTTGGTTGGCGGCATATTATTGCAAAGCCACAACACAAACTACATATTATACAAAAATAACTTTTTAAATTTATTTTATGCCATTTAATGTTTTTTGGATAAAAGAAATCACCTGACAATAATTTTTAGATCTAAGCTTTAAATTTGATTGATTATAATAATATTTTAAGATAAATTTGGAAAAAAATGGATTAAAATTCTTCAACAAAAGCAAAATATTTCAACAATTTCAAGTAAACATTTCATCATAAATATTATTACTTTCTCTATACTTTATTCAGTCTTTCGATATATTAACAACCGAAATGTCATCTGAAACCTTGTATTAAAATTAGAATTTCATTTAATGTTATGTCATGCCATGAAATTTCTCTCAACCAAAGGGAATTAGAAGTTCTAATGCGGGAAACAGAATGACGGATGGACGACGGATTCACGGTTTTCGATTTTCGGTTTTCAGATTGTATTAAAAATAGTCCGTCGTGGTTTCGTCGCATTCTGTGTTGTCTCATTGAAAACGTATATGTTTAAAATTTTTATGCGTGGTAGATTCGTCATTCTGCCTGACCTTAATTGGCATCACCGCCCTTTGAGATATCATTTTTAAAAATGCATTTAGCAGAGCTTGAAGAATTTGGTAAAGGGTTCTTCAACCTGCTATATGTCATACAAAGAACTCGCAGGATAATTGAGCATACAATATTTTCCTGTGGGGAGAAAATATTCTTCAAGAATGTTTTCTCTCCCTTTTATCACCCAATTAATAGCCAATCTAAAATATTCATGATAGATATATTATACAATGGAAACGTTCATGTTAGATATAATGTGTGGACATCATAGCGATTATAAAAAAACAAGAAATTTAAAAAAAAATTTTTTTTTATCTACAATATCTTCAAGTACAATCCAATACATATAAATAATATCCGTTTCGGTAAGACATAAAACTAATTTTTTTAGCATCGTATGTTCCTCCAAATGCTTTTTACTGTGGTTTTTATTGATTTTATTTGGATTTAGTTTTTCGTTCATAGTGAACCACACATTATTTATTAGTTTAGCGTATGCTGATTGTGTTGACCAACACATTGTAAGTATACAATTCAATTTTAAAGCAATTCTGTACCCGGGTTTTAGTTTATATATAATATATATTTATATATAACCCGAATGCAGATAGAGATTGGAGATACTGAAATTGTGTGTACTTTTATTAAAGGAATACCAAAAAATATGTAATGATCGACAGATATTCCCTAACTTAATAATTTTGCAAAAAAGGTTATGGTGCCTTGAAGTCCGTTCATATTTAGGCAGACATGCCAAATTTCAGTGCGATACTGTCTTTAGTTTTGTTTTGACAGCCGATTGTTGTTGACGTGTTTGGCATCATGTTGAGTATGGACAAAAACGATTTTCGTTCTCTCATAAAACATTATTTTTTGAGAGGCAAAACGGCGAAGGAAACGAAAGAAAAGTTCGATTAATATTATGGGGCTAATGCTCCGTCAGATTACACCGTCAAATATTGGTTTCGAGAGATTCGTGGTGGCTGCAACTCCACTACCGATCAAGTCCGCAGCGGCAGGCCTTCAGATGCGGTTACAGAGGACAATGTCAAAAAAATACATGAAATGGTGTTGGCTGACCGGAAAGTGAAGGTGCGCGAGCTAGCAGATACCACAAAGATTAGTACTGAGTGCACACACCATATTTTGATATTTTGGGCAATATTCTGCATATGAAAAACTTATCCTGCGCCGGGTGCCGCGCATGCTCACTCCTGACCAAAAACACGAACGCGAGAGCACTTCGAAAGAGTGTTTGGACTTGCTGATGCGTCGATTGGTGACTGTTGATGAAACCTGGATCCACTATTACACACCAGAGAACAGAATGAATGCCCGGCAATGGACTGAAGCCGGCACGAGGCTCGATGAGTCGGAAAGGTTATAGCGTCGGTTTTCTGGGATTGTCATGGCATACTCTTCGTGGACTACCTCGAAAAAGGAAAAACCATCAACAGCGAGTATTACTGTGCATTATTGGAGCGATTGAAGGCCGAAATCGCTGCAAAACAGCCTCCCAAGGAGGTTACTTTTCACTCCACCTAGTATATCTAAAAAATTACAAATTTCTAAGTAAAAATAAATTAAAATATATAAGATCAATTTAAAATGTACTAGGGTGTCTAAAAATTTCTCAGCCGCGACAAGAGAACGCACTGCTAACAGGTCAATTGTTTTGTCTGATGTTGGTACAGCCTTCATATGAACACGTGTCAAGTTTCACGTCGATAAGTCAATTCAGTCTTTGTTTAGAATCGAAAAAATTGAATATAGTATCGTGTAGTGATTAAATTCGTTGTTTTGATGCTTTACCACCTACAGAAATTCATCCAAAATTGTTAGAAGTATATACACCTTCACCTTCACTTTCCACTAGAAAAAAATGAGCGGCCCTTTTTAAATCTGGTCGTACAAGCCTCGAAGATGATCCACTCGAAGGTCGTCCAAAAAGTGTATCAACAACTTTCTGTACAAAAAATGCAGGATATTCTTTTGTAAGATCGACGAGTGATTGTGGATGAGATAGCTGACACCATGGGCATCTCACATAGATCAGTACATCACATCTTAGCTAAAGCTTTAGGTTTCACCAGATTTTCATTTCAGGGATGGAATCCTTAAATTAGAGAATCATTGGAACAAGTGTATTGAATTTCAGAGAAATTATGCTGACTAAAAAAACAATGTTTTTCTTGTCGAGGCTGAGAAATTATTGGATACCCTAGTAGAATGCACTTTTTTTTCTCGAAACTGGTTAAGTGCTGTTTTTTTTAATTATAAATTTGTAAACCAATTAAAAAAATTTATTTTTAGATTAAGGTGTAAGTACTTTTGATAAATTCAATCATTACTTTAGTCAGTTGATTTAAGCGGTACTATAAAATCAAAGCTTAATTAAAAATTTTAAATAAGAATTTATAAAATGTATATTATTTAAATTTAGTTGTTAAAAAATATCCCAGCTTACAAGCAAATGTGAAAATGTATTATTTCTGAATACCCCTAAAGTTCCTTAGAGTTTTTTATCTTTGAACTCCAACGCGCATTTAACCAGTAACCAATCTAAAGACTTAATTTTAAATTTAGAAAATGTATACACAATGTTTATACTTACGTACTTTCTCTATTAACATAAATATTTTCTTAATAAAAAATTTGTTTCCAAATAAATACTTATTGAAGACTATTTCTACATTTACGTTCAAAATTTTTTTAAGTTAACTCCGATGATTTTGACAAATATTTATTTTTATTTCGATGTAAAAATTTAAAACTTAATTCATTTCATATAAAATATGATACGAAAATATGAAAATTTAATTTAATGGAAATTGTGTTCAACAATATTTTACTACAATTTCTAGCAAATTCTTACAGAAATATTGTTATGCCCTATGGTAGGTACTACCAGATGGTATATTAGTTTTATCACTCCATTTGTAACACATCGAAATAATCGTCGTAGAAAGGTTTTAAAGGTATGGTTGTGTCGGGAATCAAAAATTATATCGATTTATGCATGTCTGTCCGTCCGTCCGTCCGTCCGTATACAAGACAACTCAAAAACGTGTTATCCGATTTGGATATTACATAAATAGACGATACTATGTTGAATTTCAGTCAAATCGGTCGAAGGTGGAGAAATAAATAATCCTAGTAGAAAATAACCTTCTTTATAAAGTTTTTTTGATCTATTTTAAAAACTAATACACCGATTTGAATACAGAGTAGACTTATGCCATCAGGGCCCAGGTTACCTGCAAATTGGAAGAAATTTTAAAAAGAAGAAACAAAGTTATGAAGAAAAAACCTTGAAATAATGTTAGTTTTGACAGTTTTTCTGTCCCATTTCTACCATAGGGCATCAAAAAATCGGCTATAGCCCGATTTTAAGTTACTATATGTTTATAATCTAATTTTAAAGCTTCAGGGGTAAACCTCAAGTAAAATATTGATATTAAGCTTGTTTTGAGAATTTTTTTTAAAAGACTATAAAATCGATCCTTTTCAAGTTTGGAAGGTTTTTTATAACGTATATACAGTAAGAAAACGTATACTAACAGCAAAAAATTTTGCTGATACAAATAAATATTTATTATCGTCTGGCGTGTTGGCGATGAGATCGTGTGTACTTGCAGCCAGCGCCTGCTGTATAATTGAAGCTCTACACTGTTGTGATTTTGACGGACAATTTTTGTGTAAATTACGTAGTTAAAAAAATTAATTAAACGATGTTATTATGATTTAGAGGTGCATGTATGCAAGTATCGAATAATATAATATTCAATTAAGAATACTCTAATCAGTACCTGTACATTTTCAATTTAACATTTTTGGTTTAATTTTGAATCGTTCGTAATTTCAAATTATTAGACTTTTTAACTTATAAAATGAACAGGTTCGGTAAATGGAAAATACAACAATTTAAAAAGTTTAAATAATAGTTACCACACTTCTGTATAAGATTCTCTTTATAATAGGGCAGTATTAATAAGTTTTTGTGGGTCACAGTATAGATGAAAAACTTTTGTAATGTCAGAAATAACGTACTTTCGATCATTTATAAATGTTTCTTGTATTTTTACGTATTATACTTTTAATACGTACAGTATTGTGCGAATTAATGTGAACACAGCATTTATTTTTTAAAAAATCATTTATTAAGCTTAAAAACAAAAAATGGCTATAAAAACAATTTTTTTTTTGAGTTTTAGTACAAGGTATGTCCGTCTTTGGAATTAATAATGTTTTGCACTCGCTGTGGCATAGAATCGATAAGATTTTGGGAAATATGTTTAATTTCCTCTTCGTGAAACCGTATGTAAATTACTCTTCGTATCATCAGTTTCTTAGTCGTACAGCCCATTTTCCTAATTCGTCCTTTGCAAATTGGCCCCAAATTCTCTATTGGGTTTAAATCTGGTGAGTTTCTTGTCCAATCCAAACATGTAACCTGGTTTTAGCGGAAGAATTTCGCAAAAACTTTGATTTATGGCATGGCGCTGAATCTTGCTGAAAAATAGCACTGCCGTTCGGATCCACTTTTTCTTGCTCTGACGCCAATCTTCGGTCTAAAATTTCTTGATATTTAATACTAATCATCATACCCTTTACCGGCACAAGTGTACCAGGTCCAATATATAAAAATCAGCCCCAAAAGATATTTTGTATAGAATGTTTTACTGTTTGGTTAATATGAGATGGAGTGAGTTTTTCTGTATGGCTTTTCTGATCGGTTTTCCTGAACCAAAAAGTGGGTCTCGTCCGAGAAGAAAACTTTTTTCCAGTCCTCTGCTGTCTAGTCCTTATATATTATTGCCCAAAATTATCTTTTTTTCATCAAGCCTCAGTGTGTAACTGCTTCTTTTGAGTTCTAATGGCTCGTCTTCCATTTTCCAGCAATCGCTGGCACACTGTAGAATCGCATATTTTAACACCAGCTCTTCTAGGTCTCTTTAAAGTTTGAAACTTGCCTTTCGTGGGTCTCATTTACTCGATCTGAGCAAAAAGCTTGGATCTCTATCGCTTGTTTTCTGCTTTCTCCCACACTTACCCACTCTACTCACTTCAACGGAGCCTGTCATTCTTTTCTGTTTTATAATTTTTTCTACAGCACCAAGACTGACTCCACAAACTTCTGTTATCTTCCTTTGTGACATGGGTGTATATTCACTAAGTGTCCCTGTCTTTTCGCGCTTTCTAGGGCTGATTTCCCTTGTAAAATGAAATATAAAATGATAACAACGAAAACTACAGAAACTCCGATATTTACAATTAATCAAACTATTTGTCTAATTTTGTTGAAGTCACTACTAAACTTGCTTGTATTTATGTACCTAACTCAGACCAAAAATAAACGAATAAAAATAACGGAAAATTTGAACATTCCGACATAAAACAGTGCTACCAATATAAAAATACTAAAAATTTGACTGTGTTCACATTAATTCGCACAATACTGTATATGTGCCGCACAAAAAAACGGGACGTATGAGTCCGTTTTTTTGTGCTGTAATCGCCTTTTTACAATACTTCATTTTAAATTCCGGCATTTTTTAAAAATGCATTTGTGTTATTTAGGTACCATATTTTCATGTAGTCACGGCACATCAATTCTACTTTTAAATATTTTAGCTTGCGTGTTGGCATCGTCCATAGATCATTGAAGCATTATAGCTAAAATTTTGCTCTTAATCCGCACTCAAAATGTTCCAACAGTGTGGGTCAAAATCTGCGTTTTGTGATACTATCAGATATCATTAAAGTAAGCAATAGAACTACAAATTCTATAATCCTTATTTAGGACTAGGAAGGGAAGATGGTGTGACTAATAGGGCTAATTACACCCTTTCCTTTTACGTAACGAATGGAAGATACAAATCATCGTATTATAATGGCAATAGTAAAAAAATTTAATCAATTATTGTGGAATTATTAAGTCAGTTACATTAAGTTATACAAGTCGTAGTCATTATAAAAGAGAATAAAATTCGTACTCAGAAACCATAAAGCAGAAAGGGTTATAAATAATCGTATAAAGCGTAAAATTTCAAAAGTCGTTCTTCCGGTAGGCGGTTCAGTGAAATTTAGGTTTTGGAAAACACCACAATTTACAATGACCGAATATTATCATTGAGCAGCATGTTTTCGACGCAGAACATGAATAGCTTCTTTAAATATTATCGGTATTCACTTCATATTGTAAATCATTGTGTTTCGTTGTATCGGTGTATAATTGTATAATTTTCTGTAGAGAAATACCGAATTATACAACGATACACCACGATTTGCAACTCTAAGAAAATACTCATATTGTATTTCATTAGAAACCATATTAATCACTTCATGATGCCTTTCCAAAGAATAAAACCGAATCATTTTTAGCAGGTACTTGTAAGGTGGCAGAAATAAGGGACACTATTTCATTGTTTTTCCTTGTTGAAATTTCATTTAATATGTCCTACATTTATTAATAATTTTTAAATTCATCTCTGTAAAAATATGGTATGTAATTAAAGTTTTCAAAATTGTGATTTTAGTGAAAGAAATATTTTTAAGTGTACTCATGAAAATTTATATAGTGTCAAATGGCGCCAAAGTAATGAAAAAGCCTATTCAAAAGTGTTATTTTAAAGATGGTAAAAAAAAAACGAAACTGAAACCAATTTTTTGGGTCGAAAAATTACACAAAAGTACACGTGCTAATGAAAATATCAACGATTTCCTATGGGCTTGTTTAACATCTCATTAAAATAATTATCTAAACACGTTCAAATATAACTTGTTGGCTGTTTGTTATTACTTTTTAAGTGACGACTTAAGAAATCTCCAAACAAAAATTATTATTAAAAATCTTTTTGATTGGAAGAAAGAAAAAAAAACATAACATTCGAAATCTTAAGTTTCTATTTTTATCGAACACAAATTCAAAATGTACACTTTTAATTACCTTCAGAAAAATTGTCCCTTTTGAGTATGGTTTCGTTTGGTTATTTAGATTTTTTTAATGGAACTTTTTAATTACATTTTTAACGGAGTTTTGTGAGCACATTGCGCACTTCCTCAATTTTTAAATACCTGTTGAAATTGTTCTTATAAGATTTTCTTAATTGATATTTAGTAAATCTTGTTTTCAATTTGACATTGGTTTCTAGTTTTTCAAATCAAATGAAATCGAATATCTTGTCATCAAAAATGTCATGTAATGAACATAGGTAAATGGACAAGTTCTTTTTATAAAGGTGTATCTGCACTAGACATGTATTTAGGTGAACACGATTAAACTGATGATACTTTTTTCGGTATTATTGGTACTATATCAAGGTAAGTAATATTGATGGCCTCTAACAAACTGATCTACGAATATACTGTGAATTCTCTTTTCATTTCCCCCAAAAATCTATTTCATTTTAACGAAACAATAAAACTGCTTATCCTTATAGTATTTTTAAACAATACAAGTGCTAATGAATTGTGCAGTGGATACAACTCCTATGAACACCTATTTCTATGTGACACTGTAGACATTGGCTAAAGTCGAAGAAGTGTTGCCGATTTTATTAGGAGATACCATATGAGTTAAAAGATTTTTTCGTCAAAAACAACACGTTTAAATTGAATGAAAACTGTATTTTATTTTAATCAAAATATTTTCCATCATTAGCTATGACTTTTGTCCATGTTTTAGGCAGGGCACGGATTCCGCGCTGTAAGAATTGTTGATCCTTCGAGGCAATCCAGTCATCGAGGCATTTTCGTACTTCTCCAAGATTGAGCATGTGTGTATCAGCAAGGTCATGTTGCATGGACCAAAAAAAGTGATAATCAGAAGGAGCAATTTCTGGCGAATACGGCGGGTGGGGTAGCCAAGCGCTTCCGTCGTTTCCTGCACTGAATTAGCAACATATCACCAAGCGGTATCATATTGCAAAATCAAGTTACAAGTTACAAGTTTCAATATTTTACATATGGCAAACGCATTACAATGTCTCTTTCTTTCAGTTCATATGACTCTTACTTTCTTTTCTTTTGAAGCTTTCACATGGCATTTAAACGTTTGGAAATCGTCATCCGACTAACGGTTAATGCTCTTGTAAAGTTTTTCATGCGTTTCACATGCATACTCGTCATATACCTCCTGCAATTCTTCCAGAAAAAAAAAAAGTTTTGTGCACGTATGTCGTCCCCACCGTAAATGTTTGTTGCGTACAGTTTGCGATTAGATTAAGTGCATGGAAGATTGGTTTGGACTGCTGAAGTTCTTACTGAATGCTCAAACAAAAGTGCATTTGCTCCTTCATGATTTTCACAGAGATTGTGTGAACAGATAGTAATTTTATTTGGTTTTTAACTAAAATTTTTAAATAGAAAATTTTAAACATTTGAAAATTAAGGATTTAAAATTGTTTATTTAATTAGTTATTATCGTACTGAAAAATAGTATATATATGGAAAAAACTATGAAATTTTTATTTTGTCTAAACATCATTTTTCGCATTTATTAATTTACTAACTGTTACTCGCGGCTTTGTTTGTGTTATTCCTAATATAGAATATGAAAGTAAATTTAATATCAGTTTGACCGAGTTATTGACGTTTTTTAATTTTGGTCCCTGGAACCTCCAGACGATCCACGTCAAGGACGTCCAAAAAGTGTATCAACCACAGAAAACATTCAAAAAATACAGGATATGGTTTTGGGAAATAGACGAGTGACTATGGATAAGATAGCTGAGGCCATAGGCATCTCGCAGGGATCAACATATCAGATTTTACATGAAGTTTTAGGTTTCAAAAAGCTTTATACAAAGTGAGTGCTGCATTTCCTAACAATGGAATAAAAACACATGCGAATGCGACTTTCTCAACAACATTTGGAGCGTTTTCGAAAGAATAAAGTGAATTTTGTGCGTCGATTCATCACTATGGATGAGACTTGGGTCTATCACTATGATCCTGAGTCGAAAGCAGAATCAAAAGAGTGGTGTGAAACCCATAATTCGGTTCCAAAACGGCTCCAAGATCAGCGAAGAAGGTTATGGCATCAGTTTTTGGGGATGCCAAAGGAGTTTTGTTAGTGTATTATTGTAACCTTTTAGATCAGCTGGATGTACAATTTCGTGAGAAAAGACCTGGTTTAAAGAAGAAAAAGTCATTTTCCACCAATGCACCAGCTCATAAAAGTCAAAAAACATTTGCAAAAATAACGGAATTAAAGTACGAATTGTTAGAACATCCACCGTTTTCGCCAGATTTGGCTCTTAGTGACTTCCATCTATTTCCAAACCTGCAAAATTCATGCGTGGAAGGCGTTTTTCGTCAAACGAACAGGTCATAGCTGCCGTAGAGGGGTATATTACACATCTTCCAGATTCTCACTTCAGGAATGGAATCAATCGACTAAAAAACCTTTGGAATAAGTGCATTGAGGTTCAGGGAGACTATATTGAATAGTATAGTAAAGTATAATTATAAAGTAGATTTCGAACCATAAAATTGTGTTTTTCTTATGGGCGCAGAGCCCATTTTTGATGAAATTTGCACAGTTTGTGTATTAAGGCCCAGCTCAGATGTGACTTAATTTTCAACAAAATTCACTTATGGCAACACTAATTCACAAAACTATTTGTAAAAACATTTGTGCCAGTTTGTGGCCCGAATTCAATAAAATTCACAGTTTAGGTGTTTCAACTTATGTTAAGCCGATTGGACTTTTCGTCAGAGTTTGACTATGGCAACACTTTTTATGTATGCATCATGGAGAGTAAACTACTGAACCAAATTTAACAAAATTTACACACTTGAAGAAATCGGATTTAAGGCAGGTCTCGAAAATTTTGGCACCGAATTCCGATGGAGACGGAACTGATGCGGGATCAGAGGAGTGAACTCGAGCAGTGTGGAAGTGGGGAAGCACATCCAGACGGACGGAGCAGCAGACGAGCTGAACATTTTGCGAAACAAGAGTGCAATGAGGTAATCAATGATATTATCGGGAAAGTTCCATAGCGGTTTTAGGTGAAAATAAAGTATACACTGATTATCGTTTGATTTGTTAATTTTTTTTTATTTTTTTTTTTAATTTGCATCATCTAAAATGAGACAAGAAAATATTCAAAAATCTATAAACATTGTTTGTTAAACATTGTTTTGATGGAAAGCAAAACAACAAAACATCGATGGAAACGTGAAGATTTTATAGAATATCATTCTAAATTCTAAATTCTAAATTCATCAAAATCTTCTATAGGTTTCTTTGAATATCAACCTGAATTAAAAACACTTATTTTGATATTTAAAAGTAGGAATTCTAAATTTTTGTATCGATTTGGAACCTGAAAAGCTCGTTTCCTCTTCATATTTGCATCAATCTTCATCCGAAATATACAAAAAAAAGGAAATCAAATATTCGTCTTATATCGTGGTATAAAAGAAAAACGCCTATCCAAGCAATTACAATTCATTTTTATTTTAATAATTCGCATTATTGATTGGTTATTGAAAAAAATAATAAAAAAACAGTAAAGAATTTCCGCCGAAATGATGCGCGTTCATTAATATAAACAAGTCACAAGCTTCTGTGGAATTGGATACTTATTATTATTAAGATAAAAAAGTCATAGGGTCGTCACTTTTTGCTTGTTTTAATTAATTCAACATTCTGAACGGGTTCATAAACCCAGCAGGATATCTAATTTACTTGTTTGTTTAAGAAAATGGTTGTTAAATGTTATTCGAATGGATAATTTTTTTATTATTATTCGAATAAGAAATATTTCTGCGGGATTTGGGATTGGTCAATCATTAAAGTGCACACCTTTATTACTTGTTCTTAAAACGGATGCAATTGCGATAAGACAAGATCACATATGACAGATAACAGAAAGATCATCGGGAATTATTGAAAATTATGAAGTTTTTTTCAAGGAATGTTAACAAATTTTTTAAAAATACCGAAAAACGCATTAAATTATATATTTTTTTTTTTACTAAAATATATATTTATATTATTTTTAATTTTTTTCAATAATCATAAATTTTAAAATGTCTATAAATTTTTCAACGACATTGTTGTAAAAAATTGTATGGTTTTTTGTATTTTATTTTGATATAATGAAATATTTTTTATAATATTTTAGATATTTATTATGTGAGAAAATAATATCTAAACATTGGAAAAATGTCGGCGCGTCCAAAAAAAAACATCTTCACTTTCTTCAACACAGTCTTTGTTGTTTTTTTATGAAAAACGATTTAATATTTTCCAAAAATTTTTGGTTTAATTTTTGTTGTATAATTTCTATAATTTTTAAAAACAAACATCATTAATTGCTTAATAATCATCTAATTTTGTCACTTTTTTATACAGCCGTTCTTAACGGTTGTTAAGTGATTTTTGTTTTTGGTCATTTAATACCGGTCTATACGGGAATTATTATATTTGAGATTATATAATATCGTATTCTCGAATGACGTTAAAAATTTTAGAGTACTTAAAATATTAATACTACTGTATTTATTAGTTTCATCGCTGCATTTGTAACAAATAGAATAACCCAACTTCACCTTATGTTATATGACTTTGACATCCTGAAACGAAGTTATAAAAAGTACATTTTTCTGTCACATGACATTGTTGTTATGTTCAAAAATAATCTCAAATTTTATTTGCCTGAACCAAATTCTGACAAATTTATATATTGTTCTTATGGCAGTAAAAATTCTATGTCCTGAGATACTTTAGTGATAACTGATAATCTAACTACAAAATATTATTGACCCGAAATATTTTTTTTCTACCTTTTCAGTATATCCTTGTATTATTGTATAATTATTGTATAATTATTGTATAAATTTCCACGATTTTAAGCTACAATAGAGTATTGCCATTGTAGTATCTTAAGGGTATTTAACCTTTACTACTTTTACTATGAATGATAAGAGTATTAGAAGAAGAACGTCGAATAATATTTTTGGAAATATTGGAACAGCCACAAGTATTATTTTTTCCAGGCTGTTACAGGCTGTTCAAATTACGGTTACGTAAGAATCTGGTTTGGAGCTTAACTTCCATTGGATTGAGTTACAAATCCAACGTTCCACACAGAGTTTGAAATGTCTGATTTCAATTCCATAAAATCACAACTTAAAAATATATCCGAAACCTATGTTACGTTTACCTAAAAGTTATCAACATGAAAAGAAAAATAAACATTCAGTTTATGAAATCTGAACTCAACCGAACTCACGCTAATCTTGTTCCTGCTTCTGGATGTTTCAATTTATCGCAGTTAAAGAATCCTACAAGACATATAAACGCTCTATCGGAGTAATTGTCATTGATTATATATTATACTATTCAATAAAACAGAACAATACAGTGTTTTTGCTTTTCTACCATGTTTTTCTCAAATTAATTTAGAATTCTTTGAATTGCAAGTGTTAATTGGTGGACTGTATTACACGCTTTTCAACTCGAAAAAAAGTAATTTAAACCAAATTGAATTCAAGTTTTCTTTTCATTTATTGAATTACAAAAAAACTTATTCAATCTATTAATTTTTACAAAGATTCCTTATACAGAAAGAAATTATATAATTCTTCAAATTATGCTGGAAAATTATGTTCTGTTTTTATGAAAACCAAAAAGAACTAACCAATATTTTTCTCATCGCCCGCTTTTATATAAAAAAAATTGAAAATTATCGGCCTACTCGTTTTTAAAAGAAAAATATAATTTACTTATTAATAATTTGAAACTACTAGATGAATCTATTTTATATAATAACAAGTAATGAAATCTAGAAACTACTAGATGAATTTATGATTTTATATAATAACAAGTAGTGAAATCTAACAGCAAGCATTTTCAATTATTTCAATAAATGTATAAAATTTTAAAAAAACCTTTTTATAAAATCGCATGTATCCAAAATAAACGGCGAATATTATACTTATGCATATTCACGATAATGGTCCTCAGAAAACATATACACGCCCGAATAAAATTTTACAACCTTACATAACTTTTATATTAGTCATTTTTAGGTGGATATTATATTTTTGTTATATGGTATCATTTTTGGTTAATTTTGAAGTCTGTCCTTTTCAATAGAATATACCTTGTACAACATAAAAAGGATTCATTATTTTGATTCTATGCGGTCACCGTTTTGGTTTTGTATATTGAGGACTTTACAAATTCAGTTATTTATTAACAAACAAATATTTGTTATTATTATTGTAAAGCTGGTTCCATAATCGCGTAATAAATATTTATTAATGTTCAATGCAATGTTTTGTCAAATGATCAATCCACGTTTTCGCTAATAGACTAGCACCAACTTATTCAAGGAAATATTCGTCCCCTTTTATGCTTTCTGCGGCGAACATTGTTAGTATGTGGTATGTAATATGGGAAATATTTATACATGAGTAGGAGATATTGTATTGACGTGATTCATAACGACCATGTAATATTTGTGGACGAATAGCGTAAGTACGTAGCCGGCTTTAAGAATTAGTTAGAGAAACCATGATTATTCATCATAGTTGTTTATTCTTCTTGAAAGTTCGTTAAAATTGATATTATTTACTGAAGAAAAAGGTTGTATGAAGTACAAAAACCGCAAGATAATACTATACTATATTACTTCCAGTATAATATACATATTTTGTATATTATTTGTTTCTAATTTCAACTGACATGTTTTTCTACAATAGGAAATGGCATCTAACATCTACCATAAAGCGAATATAAAGCTGTCTTCTTTTCTTTTTTTATTAAATACAGTTGGTTGAACATTTTATGCAAAAAGGAAAAAAAAATAAACAAAAGAACAATCCATCTATGGAATTATTTCGGTTTCAAATTTCATATTTTATTATTTTTCATAAATTCGAAGTCTTTAAACGAAAAGTAGAAGAAAAGATTTTTATAACAGCACATAAACCAGTAGTGTAAAATAGAAGAAATAGTAAATCTTCGCATTTGGATGCGGATGTCGTTGGTGGAAATGTTTTTCAAATCGTCAATGGATTGGCTCTAAGGTATTTTTCCGGATTGTGAGATCGGATAAAGCAACATGCACATTGAATGGATTAAACAGAAACCAAAGCATCTACACCCAAATATGCTAAATATCACTGCTTTTGTATACATACTTGCATAGATGCAAAATTGCAGGGCATATCATTTAGAGAGACTTTACATTGCATATTTACTGTTGTGATACAAAGTATTGCAGCCAGTCTCAATATCGATACAAACCTACAATCAGATTGAGAATATTTTTTTTACCTCTATTCAAATGCTTCTTTCTGGTAACATGCAATAATTTGAATTGATTAGTACTTTTAGTAATTCCATAATACGACATTATATATTGTACTAAATTTAACAATGCTTTAAATTTCATTAAAATGAATCATGTAAATATCATACAAAAAGAATTTTATTTGGTTTCTAAGTTAAAAAAAAAATGAAAGATGATAACATTTACAACTTATTAAAACCTCGCTAAATGATTTTAATCGAACTAACACAAAATTCTGATGTAATTAAAAAGTGTGCTTATAAAATAATTAACGTAATCAAAATAAAAGCGTTATCATGGCAGCATGAAAATTGTTTTCATGGAAAATTAAATAATTACTGGGATTTTTTTTTACATTTAATTTATTGATTCAAACTTTTTTTTTAAATCGTTACATATTTTCAACATTTCTCATATGATATCAATAAAACTAGACCTTTGGAATGTTCAATTATTTTTATATGGAGTTCAGTGTCCCAAAACCAAAGAAAACATTACTGAGAAAATTTCCAACAATATTTTTACAATTTAATAATACGTAACCATGATATGCCGAATTACTTCTAAAATATAAAAATACTTTTAATAAAATGTGTGTCATCGAAAATATGATTAAAATAATGTCAAAAATGCTCGTCTTTCTTATCACACAAGAAATTATTATTAATAAAATACCAATATTTGACGTCATAAAAAATCGGTTTTTTATTAGGAGGCTCTCGAAAAACATCAAAGTATGTATTTTTTAAAATGCGTTATAAAAAATAATCAAATTCCATCTCATTTATATCGAAAATTAATATAAAAATAACATAATTAATAAATTATTAAATTCGATGATGATCGAAGTGAATAACTCCTTGGTATATGTTTCCGTAAAATTTCTGATTATTGAAAGTTCTCTTTCTGATATCTAATAACCACCGATAGTAATTGTTCATATTACATATATAGTATAAAAATTAATTGAATTCACTTTGACAAATTGTTATTCTAAAACTATAGACCGTAAATCAAAATATTTGATGACAGAACCGTGAAGTGCAATATTACAGGTATTGCTGTAATGAAAGTTCGGTAGCAAAGTCGTTGTACTATATAATTGGTGAAGTTGAAAGTAAATTTGATGTTATGCTTCACCGTTATATAAGAAGCGACATATTTGTTCCGATGTTTTATCGAACACAGAAAGATATGGATGAAAGCGTAAGGATTATTCCAATTTGAACAACTTCCATTATATAGAATCCAAATAAAGGTTACATATAAAAATCCAATATAAGAGTTATATATACCATAATTTCAGACTAATATACAAATTCGTTTTGTATATCATATTTTGGGACTGTAGTAGTACTTTAAAAAAAAAATTAAATATCTTTTCTTTTAATCAAAAAAGAAAAACGGTTTTATTTTGGAATAAAATGATTTCCATCGCAAAAAATACGTATAAGAATTTTCGATTCCTAATAAGTCATCAATAAAACCGCGCTTTTTAATAAATAGATAATAACAAATATTATTAATAATAATTATTGCAAATATTTTAAAAGAAGATTATTATCACCTAAAGAATTTGAAATTAAAACAAATGATATCAGTCGAAAGTATTTTATTTTTGGAATTCAAAGAATTACCTTCCATTGAAACGGCGTTTCCCAAACAATGTTCCGCCTAGTCTCGAATACTGCATTTCGATATGGTAAGATTCTGAGTAATCTGTCGTATCGTTACACGTTTATTAAATTCGATCAAGGCCTTTATTTCGTTGTCATCGGCAACGGAAGGACTTTTTAGCCCATAAATTCTTATTTATATCGACCTACCCGACACAATATGCAAGTTGTTCCATTCAAATTTCAAAATTTGTGAAATGTTCCGTCAAAGAAATAGTTTAGAAAACACTGTATTACTGCATTAAAATATTAATCAAATTGCCACGTGGCTTTCTTACGACGACAGTGCATTAGTACACTTGATTTCATTTATGCTAGACACTTTTTAATTTTGTGAGTGACAATTTACATAAGAATGAATGTTAAGAATGAGAATAACAACACAAGTGTATTTTTGAATGCGGTTCTGACATTAGTAGAATTTAAATAAATACTTAATAATAGATAAGAGTTCACAATTTTTTAAGCTTGTTTGGTACGGTTTCAGAAATATCTTAAATGTAACCTAAGGTAAATTTGATTATTTGTAAAGCGGTTGTTGGCACACGAGTTTACAGAGTTTTGTTTAAAAATCTCAAAGGATGGAAAGGAATCAAATGAGGAAAGAATTTTAAAGTTGATCTCCTCATTATGAAAATTTTGAAAGACATATGATTTTGAGTGATATTTAAAGAGTCGTACATTTAATTAACTATATAAGTATACTAACAAAGATACTACTTTATGCGGGGGATGCGTAATTAGGAATTTGCTCTCAATTTCTAAGTAAGAAATGAGAAGAATTTCACTCTTTTTGTTCCTTTGTTCTTAAATACAACTGAAATATAAGTAAAATTTATAGTGAGTTCGGCTCATTGAAAAATATTGGGCTGTAGCACTGTCACAGAGGCTTCTCGTAAGGTTATTATTTATATTTGTTACCATATTTCTTCAGTGTAACCATTAACGGCATAAGTCCATCAGCAAAACTCTAAAGAAAATTTCGAATCGAGAAATCGGTTCCCAATTCAAGTATAATGACGTATTCTACCATAAGGTATTTTAAAACAATCCTCTGTAGTATTAGGCGTCGGCTATATCTCCATCACTATAATGAACAAAATAATTTTGCTAAAGAAAATTAACCTACATACTTCAAATATTACTATATTTCTAATAGAAATAGTTTAATAAATAGATTTCAGATAAAAAAATATGACGTATAGCACGTATTTTGTTTTTTATAAATTGTTTTTTAATCTCAATGATGCCAAATATTTTCCTTAATCAGGTGTTTTTATAACAGTATTTCAATTTCCATTCGTTCTAATGAAGAGCTGTCTATTTGTCGCTTTCATTGGGAATTAGTATACAATTTCACTGACATTCATATAACCGCCTTTCATGCAAAATCATAAAAACCGTTCAGTTTTCACTTATTCTAGAATTTTCTTTATTATAATGATCGTGTTATAATTTAGAACTTACTTCATACACTAAATCGGAATTAGTCAAAAGTTCACAGATTTTTGAATTCAAATATCCAATTTTATTGTCAGTGGTTTCTTCGAATACAATTCTTTAATAATCAACAAGTTTATAAAACCTGTGGACAATCAAAAGAAAATGATTTCTTTAATTTTAAGAATTATAATATATATTACGAAAAGTTCTTTTTTAAGCGATCAAAAATTTCAAAAAGACCTAAATTCTCTTGATAAATTTGTAATCCGATTAGAATAAGAAAAAATGTACGTTATTAATGGAATAGAATATTGAAATATTATATTTTTTCAATATGCACTTTCAAAAAATTCAATTACAAGGACTTAAGGTCTTAAGTCAATGTTATTTTATTCAAATTTAAAAAATTCGTGAGTAAAATTTCTTTTGTAACCGTTTTTTATTACAAAAAAAAATAAGTAAGAATGAAATTCCAACACTGTTTGGTTAAATAAAAGTAATTTATTCAAAATTTTGAAAATAAAACACAATATTTTCAATTTTGGAGTTATAGTTAAATTAACGATCTGTAAGTTTAAAGAATAAAACAAAATTTTGCATAGAAAAAAGGTTTAAAAATATTTTTATAATTTATAACTCTCAGAATTTTAGATAAGTTTTGAAAAAATTCCTCAAAGACATCGTAGTGTTACATAAAACAGATTAAGAACCAATGGGGAAAAGTTCAACTTTTCTAGGGAGAACTATTTTACGTTCTTAGACTTTAACTAAATTATAAGAGAGTACATATTGTAATCCTAAAGTTTCAGTTGTGAAATTTCGACAACGGAAATTTAGTTCTCAGAACTGAGTTTTCAGTTCTCACAACTAAAATTCAACTATCACAGCTGAATTTACATATCTCACAACTATCGTAAAATTCTGTTACTATGGTAGAACTAGCCAAAAGTTTCGTGATTTTTCTGCGTGTGCTTACACTCCTGGCGAATTGAATCGAAACAAGCAATTTTTGGATATTTTTTTAACTTTAGCCTGTGTTTTTTTGAGCTTTACCGTAAAATATGATAGATTTGTTATTCTGGAATCATTCTCGAGTATGTTATGTGTAATTTAAATAATATCATGAAAAATTAAAAATTATAACGGGGTACTTTTTACGTGATAAACGGAAACTGGTCGATTTCTTGTGTATTTTTTGAATTCTTACCATATGATATAATGAGAAAAAACAATTCAAACAAGGATTTTTTTTTAAAAAAAAGCATTTCTTCATATTTAGCATTGATTTTAAAAAAATAAACTAAAAAGACTAAAAATTTATGTGCCCTCCTTTTGCTCTTATTACTACTTTCAATCCTTCTGGCACTGATTGTACCAACATCTTCAAATAATCAGCGGAAATTTCAGTTTCCCATACTTTTTTAACTACGTCCTTCATTTCTTCTTTAGGGGAAGGTCGTGCCTTTACAATTCCGACCTTAATCCGTTGCCAAGCGTTTTCTATTGGATTAAGATCCGGGCTGTTTCCGGCAAATCCAACTCAAAAATTCCGTTGTCTAAAAAAAAATATTGTCTCACCTGAGGTAGAAACTTTTTTTTAGAAATTCCTAAAAAATTGGGAAAGATTAAAAATGGATTAAATTTGCAAAATATTTAAGCAATAGTTGGATACTTGCTTTTTTTGCAGTTTGGCAAGCTGCATTGTCTTGTTGGAAAATGCATTCTTCGTTTGCCGCAAAAAGGCAAATCAGTCAAATCAGTCT
Source organism: Xylophagus ater (assembly GCA_963422695.1). Taxonomy (NCBI): domain Eukaryota; kingdom Metazoa; phylum Arthropoda; class Insecta; order Diptera; family Xylophagidae; genus Xylophagus; species Xylophagus ater. Next base: position 64,273,524 of record OY730478.1, on the reverse strand, counting down.
AAGGATAGTGGAGAAATAAATAATCCTAGGAGAAAATAACCCTCTTCACATAGTTTTTTTGGCTATAGGCCGATTTTCAGTTAGTATATTGTATGTTTTGAATAAAAAATTTGGATCATTTGAATTTTTTAATGATTAAAATTTTCGAAAATTTAAAAAATTACAGAAAACATTCTTTTTAAATGACGTTCGTAAATTTTTACAAATAAATCAATTTCGTTTTTGTTGTTGTTTTAATTAATTTATTTAATAATGTTGTTGCGATTTAGTGCTGTTGTTCTTGATTCTTGATTTTAATTAAACACGAATTCGAAAAATTCACTCTTATTTGAATAATATATTTTTATGTACATGTGCAATTTTTATGAAATAAAAAGTGCAAGCACGTAAAAATGATAAGACTCTAATATGCATTTTCTTGTAGTTTATTGTACTACAATATTTTAGCTGATTTTTTAGGTCTGGGACTAATATTTTATTTCTCTACAGATACAATATATTTTTTAAACGTATTGTATTCTTCGAGAACGTATCTATCGCGAAAAACAGAACCTATAATATTTTTTTTCCCTCGTACAAATGAACGTAGAACTTTATCAATCACGCTTGGTCACATATAACAATGGTGCTGTTACAGCAACAACAACAAAAATTCTACAATATTATTAATTGTTTCACCCTATACTCGTACTATATATTTATTTTTTGGTTCGATTTGTCGTAAAAAAAGCTCGCGTATATTTTGATAAGATGCCGCCGAATGCTTTGAAATTCAAACAGCATAAGTAGGAAAAAACTCAAGCTCAGGGTAAAAAATTGTTAGGTTTTTTTTTTCTAAATCGCGAGATTCGATAACAAATTGTATTTTTGTTTTTTTTTTCTATGCTCGCAGTAACAGAATAAAAATTTGTCAAAGAAAATCAGTGTGTTTAAAGCATTCAACGTGTTCGGTTGTCGGGAAAGAAATATATTTTGTAAAATAAATTAATTATAATTCAGTGTAAATACAAAAAGTATTTGTTTTTTGAAATGAATTGTTTTTTGAGAAAAATCAAGAAAAATTGTATAGAATGATTAGAAATTTTTTGAAAACTATTAAAATTATTCGTTTTATCGTAAAATTTAAATTATTCCTTTTTTTCAAAATCTTTAATGTAAATTTAAGCAAAATTAAATTATTTTCTGTGTAATTTTGTTAGTTACTGTTAAAATATCGATAATTGAGTGAAATATAAGTAAGTGATTTTCGAGTGAGATTTTGCTTTTTTTGTTTGTAAAAACAATCAGTAGAGATTGCATTATTGGAAATTCCAGAAAATTAATAAAAATTTAAAAAAAATAATTAATTATTATAAGATTTAATTTTGATTTATTGTTTTTATTGTGACTAAAGTGATTTTTGTTTATTTTTAAAAATAAATTATTGAAAACATAATAAGATCGTTATATATGAAAATTTTAGGAGTTTTTCATAAAAAGAAACCAACAAAAAAAATAGGAATTAAATAAAATAAGAAGAAAATGAAAGACTATCTTTAATGAATGCATCAGCTAAGTCTGTTTTTTATCATTGTAAGTGATTTTCACTAATTGTTTTTTAATTACATTTAAATGAAATCCATCAAATTGTAAAAATTTTCAATTCGTAGTTTATGCTTAAATATCCAGTAAACTTTTGAATTTGGAATTATTATTATTCGGAAATTTTTTATATTTAATATGTAGCTGCGAGAGATCAAACACCTGTTAAAAGAATAGATATTAGTTCCATTAGATTTTAAACCAACTTAAAGCCAGTTTCGTTGACAAACCAAATTCGTTAAACTAGTTGAACCTCAAAATTGAAGTTTTGCTTGGACCTTTGTGTTTTGAATAAAAAAAAAATTTATAAAATTACGAATATAAAAAAGAACAAATATGTAATTGTTTTTCATTTGGTTTTTTATTATATATATTTTGTATAATGTGATAAGATGCCCATTAGCGGAAAATTTCGGATGCCGAATTCGAATATGATATCTCTTTTGAGACTATATCGAAACCATAAAAGCTAATCCTAGCTTTAATATAACGGATATAAAATTTTATTATTAAATAAGATCTATAGGTGGTTTTTCTAATCATGATAATTTCTAAAGAAATTTTGTAACATGTGTCAGTATATTGCGAAGACGCATCACGCGAATGTGGATCGAAAAAGTTTGAAGATGAAGAATTGGGAGCATTACTCGATGAAGGTCCATGTCAAACTCATGCATAATTGGCAGCATTATTAACTATTGATCGATAAACTATTGCAAAATGTCTCCATGCCATGGAAATGATTCAAAAATAATGTACTATAATTGGGTCCCATATGAATTAAAATAAAGAGACAGCGAACGTCGAAAAACCATTTAAGAAGCATTTCTTCTTCAAAGCCAAGAAAGAAAGTGTTTTTTTGCATTGAATTGTTATTGGATATGAAGAATGGATCTACTTCGAAAATCCTAAACGCAGAAAAGCAAAAGTAAAACCTGGTCAACCAATACCGTCAACGTCATACGGGACATTGAATCAGATAAGGTTATTTGTTGCGATCAGAAAAGTGTGATCTATTATGATTTTCTGAAACCGCCTGAAACGAAGGTTGTAGCTTCAGATGGAGCATACTTTGAATGAAATCAAAATATTATGCAGTTGTTAAATAAACCTGTATTTTTACCAAAAAAATCATAAAAACTCTTTCACAGACCTAATAATAAAATTTCATGTATGAAATAGAATAATATGTGTTATATAAAATCTATTTATTGTTTATTATCAAAAGAAAAAATATATGTTCAAAGTTTTCCTGAAAACCCCACAGAATTTTAAAGAAAGGTGAGAACATTGGAAATCTTGAAATCGAGAAAAAATTAATTGCAATTTATTGATTTTTATATTTTTTTTTATATAAATTTAATAAGAAAAACTTTTGAGCTTTTAAAGTGGTTTTTTAATTAATCGTGCTTTGAAGTAAACAACCGTATAGCATTTTTTCATATTTATCTTGTTTTTTCTTTTATTACTCAAATTTTGTGTTGCTAATTGTAAATTTTATTATAAGATTTGCAAAATAAATAAAAAAAATTATGTGATCGTAGGATTTTAAAACATATTAAAATTATTGTAATTATTTCGATTTTTTAAATTGATAAAATTCATACATTTTTCCGGATATTTCGGAGTTTTTGGTCAAACAATTCGTGGAATCATTTTATAGTATTTAAATTGCTTGATTCTTATCCTGAGATAATTTAAAAAGTGATCTTCGAAGAAAAAAAAATTTGTTTTCTCAAATTGGTGATGATCCTTTTAATTGATTACAATGAAAATTTAAAAGAAACTTCTTTGGGTTTAAATTACAATCAATTTAAGTCGTCACATCACAAATTTCGTTGGCATTTATTTTACATACCTTCTATGTACTAAGCGTCTGAGTGTATAATAAGCTTCAGAGTTCAACATATTTTTAGAGTTATATCAAATACAAAGATTTTCCACTAGGTTTCCAATAGAACAATATATAGGTATGTAAGTATAGTAAACTTTTTTATTGCTTATGTACTATCAGTCAATATTTTCTACATATCTAATCAGTCATCTAGGCTTTTAAGAGATTGCCACGTAATGCAAATTTTTTTAATTCGTACATATGCCTGGGTGAGTAGTGACTAGGATATCCTTGTCACTCGCAAATATGGGTTGAAAATGCAATCCTTCGTCTCACAATCTACGGTAGATTGGTTTTATTCTGTTATAAATTTTGGATACAAAGTTTAGCTTCCGGTACCCACTATACAGTAAAATCTAAATCAATCAAGGCTACCAAAAATGTTGGTTAGAGATCCTGACAGGGGAAGGATCATTATGTGAGTTCGAAAGATGGCATTGCTATTTGAACGAACACATGTGCAGAATACGGGTGAGAGAGTTTCCTATATTCAGAACTAGGCATTGCTGATTTGATACATAAAGCATATTTTAGAAGATCTTCATATTGTTTTCACGTACTTGACGCATTGCGGGCACAAACAATATCTGCAAAATTTTGAGTTAAGGAACACTAGTATTATAACTAATTACATACGTATTTTATTGGAACACTCTATACAATACATATTTCAAAGTTACCCCTTAAAAATTTGTCGTTCAAACGTAGGTATAGAGAAAATCCTGCTGCAATGATATTATAATTTGTTTTCTTCTTTTTAAAATTCGTAAATATTAAGAACAATAAAAATTAATTTTTATGATACCGCCATCAAAACAAAAAATATTCTTATATTTTGTTATTTGAAAAAGTGATATTTTTGCTTCTCATGTGTTCCTTCTAAGAAATAATACACTTTATTTTAATATCCAGTCTCCAAGTTTGTCAATTTTATGAATAATACGCGTTCAATGCGAGACACACTATATTAGTTAATTATATAGTTAATATCAAAGAGTTAAAGATTTCTTCAAGTGATAATACTTACTGCAGATCACTGAGGATCGCATTTAGAGGATTTTTATATTAAAATAATTTTTTATATTTTTTATTTTAAATATATTTATATTTTTTGGAATAAATATTTATAAAATTTTATATTTTCTTTTTAGGTGGTGATTTCGGGTGCATTATGTACAGTACAAGATTTTGTCCTAATGGCAAGTTGTCAAAAACAAAACAGCAAAGTAATCCATGTGGCTCAAGACGGAAAAGTTTCTCTCACCGTTACGCCAATACGTATGTATTTTTTTGTTTTAATTATTAAAAATATATATTTATTGGGATATATACGAGGCTAAGTATCTGGGGTGGGTGCCAGCGGTTAACTTGTTTTACACTTTTAATTGAAGTTAATTTGAGAATGTAACCGATAAGTTAGCCGCATGAAACGCTTAAGAACTTGTAATCATATCCATAATAGGACGTGATGTTATGAGGTAAAATTGTGCCTTTAGGAAAGATATCACAATATAATTCGAAGTTGACTCATACCTGGACTAAACTATTATTTCTGATCCCAGATATATCTTATAATGCTTCGAAATTAGATTTTTACTAAGTTTTTTTTTTTTTCTAAAAAAAATAATAACATATACTATATAGTAGATCTCTAGATTTCATGTTATTATAAGAAATATCATATTTGATCAGCGTCCATGGTGTCGCATCTCATCATGTAAAATTCAAGAATTTCATGTACAAATATTAAGAAAAAAAATTCAACAAAAATGAGAATCTTGATTTTTATATTTATTTTTCTTGTTATCATCTCCCTTCTAGAGTTTCGTAATTTACTCAATATCCAATGGTCAAGTTTGTAATTTTTGAATGTTATTTTTTTTTTTGGTTTTTTTTTCTTTTATGTGAACACACTATTGGATTTATATAGAAATAGATAGATCGGTTAACATACTATATTTTCATATATGTATATATATAATATCCACTTATGTATTCCATCGTTTATGCCAGCACACCTAATTTTCGGTTTCGTTTGATATGCATTTAGATATGCGAGAAAAATAAAATAAAAAATAAAATAAAAGTCTCCAAACAATCCGAATCGTATTGATGAAGTTTACAATGTGGTTCGAAGACACATATACGAGATATTTGGTCAAAACCATTAGGAAATTTATATATCATCCCATTTATATGACAATATTGTTACTAATTCGAATTTTATTTTTATTTTTTTTTTTTTTTGTGGGTCTCTGAGAAGATTTGGTTCGATTCTAAACATCTAAACATCTAAGTAAACGTTTGTACTATGCTTAACAAACTGTTAAAGTTAAGATCCGTAATAATGTTTAAAATATTCATTAAGACTTTATGATGATTTTGAGACACAAAATATTAAATATTTATGACAAACATTAAGAAAAAAACTCGTTAGGACCTCCCCGTTAAAAAAAAACATTCTAAGTACATGAATACATTATTATTATATTTAAATATCGTGGGCTTTTTTGTGTTTGGAAATTTGAATGATTACAAGCTTAATAACTAAAAAGGACGATTCATTTTTGTACATTGTTTTTGTATTGTTTTTCATATAAATGATACGAAATATGGTTTATTCGGTTTGATAATATAGGACTTAACGCAGAATCGGATTAATAATGAATTTTAGTCCATAAAGCATATATACGGGCATTTCGTAACTTTCTTTAAGTTTTGCAATAATGCGACATCAATTTTAGTGGAAACGATTATTACAGATAGTTGCTAAGTTTCATATTCCGCAGATGTAGCAGAGCTTAAGAATGTAGAAGCTCGAATAAAACAAGCTGAAGACTTAGCTAAACTTATCTTGGACTATAATAGATCTCGAACGATTCAATTATATTTTCTTGTTTTGATTTTGTAAGAAAATAATCGATTGTTACAAAATAAATGAATTTCTGATATTGATTGATATACATATGTGATATGTATATATTATTTTCATGTAAATGACTTGTCTAAGGTCAAATTTATCAAATTTAAATGGAAAAAGAAAATCTTTCTTTTCATTGAGTGTCATGTCATTAAGTTCTTCTTAGTCTGTCATAAATAAATTATGGCACGTTTTAAACGATGGTGTCATATAATTTAACCAATTATAACATTCATTTTCTTCCTGACTGTGTACATAATACTGTGAAATTGTTAGCATTCTTGTTTCACAGGTATTTCCATTCTCCATTTCTGCAACAAGCAGGTGTGAAAAATTCATTACATCCTGGGATAAGCTGGCTTTCTTAAACTTAAAGTTTTATATATGTATGTTATTGCTTTTTAAGCAATTTTTAAATAGATATATCAGTTGGAAATTTTTAACACATGTATTTTTCTATGATGAAGGTAAAAAATTTCTATTGAGTTCTGCCTAAAGCATCTGCTATCTTTGATGATAAAGTTAATGTACAAACAGCCCTAAAAATATTCATAAGTTATTTTCATTTTGACAGGAATACTATTACTGTTTAATGGAAAATTATGCTCATTTAGTTATATAAAAGAAATTGTCTTAATTTAACTGAGGACATCAAAAATTGTGGAAAAAGAAGATATTTTCTTGAACATACTGAAGAAGAATAGAATAATAATTACAATACATAATTTTTATTCTAAAATATGGCTAGCAATAATGTTTCTCAACAAAACTAATCATATTTTTTCAGGCGCCATGTGTGATCACTAGAAAGAAAAAAAAAACTCAACAAACACGGTTAAATTATTATTATTTCACCTGTCTAAGAAACTTTCAAGAAGCCTTTCATAAAACTGGAAACCTTCATCAAAATCAAATCTCTTTTTATTCAGCTCTTCAATTTGACTCGTATTGTGCATATAAATCATCGATTACGAACAATGAGTCGACAACAATTGCTCAATTGATCAGCAGTCATAATAATATGATCGAAGTGATCTTCACAAAATTTTAAATGACAATTACGATTTTATTTTTCGGAAGACACACAATTACCTTTAAGAAATTATATGTTTCCCAACAATAAGGATACAAAATCTGTAGAAGCTATCGCTGTAGCAAGGAAAAGATCATATTCAATAAAATCAAACGACCTTTTTAAATGTAATCGGGTACATTATTTATTGATTCTAACCTTATTCTATTTAAATGGATCCTTTTCGTCACTCTCTTTTTTCTTTGAAAATTTTTACGATTGATCTTTCTGAGCGATCATATTAAAGATCCTTGGTTTGTGAGTTCTTAAATGATCTTTAATATTGATAATTTTTTATGTAAGTGTTTTACCAAAAATCATATACATAGTATTATAGGTTTTTCTTTTCATATATTGATCAAGTTGAGAAGATCATTTTAGGTTTGACTTTATATTGATTTGATTTGACCATTTTTTCAAACGGTCTAATTTAAGGAAAGATTTATATTAGAATTTTAAGAAAGACTGTTTTTAGAGTATATATTGTAGAATCATTTAAAGAAAAAATGCAACCGTTGAATGGTAAATTAAAGTGAAGATCACTTTGAAATTGATATTTATGATAATCTTTTGAAAGTTGTATCGATTGCCCAACATTTTTGGTATGTTTTTAATTTTAATAAATGATCAACATTTTCTTGATAATATCTCAACCTACAAAAATTTATAGATTACAGGTTTATAACAGAAAATATTTTAAAACTTCTGTAAATATGATTTTATCTAAAATGTTTTTAAAAAAGTGGTGTTTTTTTTTCTTCGCTACGGAAACTCTTTGATGACCCGACAAAATAAAAAAAATTTAATTATAATATTAAAATATAAAATCTATGTTTTTTACTTGTGTTTTTTTTTCACCGCCCACCGATTAAATTATAATTCATTTCGAAAAGGAATTTTTAGCAATAAAATGTTTATATCGTTGAAAGAGAAACGTACGATCAATGCTGTAGGTTTTACGTCCACAATCCCCAAAAAAGTGATCTCGTCTTAGATTGGTACAGAAAATTGCATAGAAAAAAACAAGAGAAATCAGTATTAGTTCTGGGATCCATTTGATCTTGATGAGAGACCCGATTAACAAAAAAAAATTAAATTTTTGATAACTGTGTTAAGAAATTTTAATTGATTTCAAAAATAGTCGGACAAAATGATCATGAAATTGATTTGATCGATATCCGCTGAATATACGAAAATACATCAACTTTGGTGGTCAAATATAATGGACATGAGAAATTTCAACCAAAAAAATGTTATAAGTATGATGATCAAAGTCATGAATATGGAAAAGGGTTTTATAAGAAAACGAGCAATGATTAGAGATAATTTTTATATGTAACATAAAAAAAGGACAAAGTGTGACATTTTATATGTTTTTAACTATTTGCATCCAATGATATTTTGCTTTTATTGTCTTAGTTATAAAGGGTTTTCAAATATTTAAATTTAATATCTAAAACTTAAAATATAAGGATTGGATTAAGGGATTTGTAAGCAATATAGTACAATTAAAAATTTGATCTTACCTGATAAATAATAGGTAATGGACTAGTTTTTATAAGTTATATGCATTCAAATGATAATCGAAATATATACTATACCATATAAATTAGCTCAACTTGGTTCGTTATCAAATTTAAAAATCCTAAATAAAAAGAATCCATATCTAATTAATACGATTTCAACAAGTTGCAATATAATCAACTTAAAACGTTCCTATAGACGCATACTCACAAAATACAGTAGGAATAATGTAGCAAGTGTTAATTGAACGATCATGCACAACATAACATAATTTTTATATAGTAAAATTCTAAAACATCTGAAATCATAAGAATTCGTAATATTCAATAGTTAACAATAAGATGATATAAATTCAAATACGTTAGAAGAAAATTGAAAAATGCATGGAATGCAAATGATTTAATAGAAAAACATAAAATATTTACAGGACAGTTAAATGATCGTTAAAATTTCTCCATTGATTGAGCTAAAATATTTTAGAGAATTCTCAAAAGTTGAACAATCTTGGTTGGTTGTAGATCGCATATCCATAACGGAAATAAAATGTTTAATCATATATGGTAGCATATATGGGCATAAGTGTGGCATAAATTAACGGGTAAACCGTATTCTATATAAGAGTGTGTATTCCATATGACCACAAAATGCGATCAATAAAACATCTCAAGAAATATACAATTAATGATTTTTTTCCTAAAAATTGAAAACCATGTAGTAAAAATCTAAAACACAGATCTTTTCTAATCTGACTCAGGTATGTTAGGTAATATTATTTTCATTAAATTTAATCATCAAATAACACGGTGTGGTCGTTCATTGCGTTCATGAGTGATATTAAAATTAATTTCTTTGAATTTCGTTTATAATTTATTTTGTCGAGACTTTTGGAAAAAGTTTTTCTTCTAATGATAATTTCCTTTTTAAAATATGTATACATAAACCTGATTATGTCCACACGTTGACAAGATCAATCCTCACCGATCTTTTATGTTGATTCAATTTTTCCTTTTTTTTGGTTTTATACTGAAAACGATTTTAATGTTCTTCTTTCATTTTTCTTGTATAGAAAAAGAACAAAATTCTTACTAGTTAAAACGTTTTGCTGTGGTGATTAAAAAAGGTGATAATTTTACGAAAAAAGGGTAGATTATTATAATAAGGTTTTTAATGAGATTTGGGACAGTGAACTATTATTTGAAAGAAAGGGTGATATTATTTCATTGATATTGTTCTATGAGTCATCAATTTAAAATAAAGATTAGGCCAAAAATTCAAAATATATAAGAAAATTCATATGCATACAAATGTATTAGGAAGTGAAAAAGAATTTAAAAAAAACGTGGAAACTTACAATTGACTTATAGCTTTTTGATATTGTTTGATATCATATAGTAGAAATGACACTCGTAGTTAAAAATCTTTAGTTCAATGAATTAATTCTGAAAAAAGTAGTATTTTTCCTGCATTATACTTGAATCGATTTTAATGAAATTCAACATTGTGTCGTCTATTTGTATAACGAACATATTTAATTAATTGCTACACTTATTTTGTATTTTTTTTTGTATTTTCAGAAAGAAAATTATAGTACCTAACGACGAGTTAAGGACTAACTAAATTATATTTTAAATTTTATTAAACAATATGACTTTCGATCCCCTACACATCTAGTCCTTTTTTAGACCAGTTATTTATATGCGTTACAAACGTAGTGATTAAACTAATTTCTCCTCCGACAGTATGTATCTACCATATGGTATAAACATTTTTATTTATTTTTTTCAGATTATATAAATAACACTCCATTATTTATTTTCCAGGTGTTATTTATATAATCTGTAAAAAAAAATAAAAAAAATATATAAACGAAAGAGTTATTAAATTTTTAAACCCATGGTGAATTTTGGCCCACCCTGTACAACATATTAAAATGGTAGTTCTTGCCTAGCAAATTAATGTTTATTCAATCGGTGGAATATGCCTCATCATTTTTATTGTAGTTCTATGATCATCATCATAATCAATATTTTTTTAACACATTGTACATATGCCTCTGTTCATATATGTATTTATAATTTCGAAAAATGAAAAATTACGCGCTTCGAGTATTAGTTTACATTTAACAAAAAAAAAAGATAACGTGTAAAGATTTTCTATAAAATCATTAAAATTAAGCAAGAAAATGAAGTTATAGGGTATCGTTAACAGGGAGCAATTTCCATAGAATTACAGAAAGTTATAAATTCTTATTTAGTCGATCCTCCGAATTGGTCTGACAATCGATCATTAAATTGATCTTCAAATTCTATTAGAACTTTAATTATGAGCGCTATCATCTGCATATTTTCCAACTTTTCAACACTCTGTATATATACGGTTTATACCATTGATCATATAAGTTTTCATTTTAAAATTACAAATATCATATTTAGTTTTAATATTAATTAGAAAATATGCTATTTATTAAGAAATTGCACGGTTAAAACCACATAACCGACCAAATATCATTTGCAATAACGATAATTTTGTTGTTGTTTTCTTATTGTTATATGAATAATAATAATATTCATAAAATATATTTACCGTGTACATTTTGAGGTGATCTTCATTTCAAGAAAAAACATTTTTTTTAAGAGTATTGAAGGAGTTTTTAATATTACAAACAAATGACCTCATAAACCTTCGAAAGTTAATTAGTTTTAATTCTTGTGATCAGTTCTGGCATTGATTACCAATTTTTTTTTCGAAAAGAAAAATACCTCTGAACCTGATCATTTTCTTTAGCATGTATATAGGTTTTAGTTTTCTACATCTACTTTCCCTTTTCTTTGTTTGTTATACCAATTAATGTCAATATTTCAGAATTATCGATTCGAAGAAATATATTTCATTATTTTTTTTTATAATTCTTTATTTCTTTTGATGTTAGAAAAATTTCGAAATATGAAAAATTTAATATTCAGGAAAATAGATTATGTATGACAACTACTTAAGTGAATTTTAAACACTTTTTTGTGGAATTCAAGCAGTTTGTTAATTTCTTTTATAAATGATCGGTAACCGTTTTTGATATATAATCATATTAGTTATCGTAATGAATTTAAAAAAAAAAATGCCCATTAAAATTACACGTTTTTTTATTAAAGATTTCATAAAACAAAATATTTTTTTACATATAAAAATTTAATCATAGTCCTTTAAAAGTGCATTATAAAGAACAGATTTATTTCCAATTAGTTGGCCTTCGAGGGCATATTTGATCCTTATCATATTTTTATTGCCATGTTTACCCTCTGCTACTTTAGCTTCTGTACGCATATAAGAAAAAAATCTACTGACCGATATTATCAGATCGCACGAACCACTTAATTAAGGTTACCTTTTTTATATTAAGAAACGACCGAATCGTAAATATTATCATGAATAGTGCCGAAGTAGTAAAAACTATATATATTAAACTGCAATTCAAGTGAATATGTAAAATTTGATCTTGTCAATCTACAGTTAAAAGCACCTGCAAACATGATCAATTAAACGATTATATATATATATATATGTATTATCATTTATATATATGAATGGTACTTTTGAATTTCATATACCAAACAATCAACATTCCAACATTTGAGTGCATTTTTAATACAAATTATTCGATGCAACAAAATCGTGTGTAATTTTAACCATTTTTTTTTTTCAAAATGTAACAATTTTGACCCTATTAACCCAACAAAGTAAAATAGAAAGTGATATTTTAATATCAATACTAAATCTATTTATTAGTAAAATTTCGATTATTATTATTGATCAGTTTCTATAAAAGTTATTAAAAAATAGGTATTACAATTTATTTGATGGAATTGTATTTTGTTCTTTGCTATTAAATTAATTGCATAATATTTTTATAAATCATAAACTTAAAATTTATGATGTTGTACATGATCTTCTATATTAAAAGTATAAAAAAATGTTTAAACTAAACTAAACATAAGTCTTTCAAAGTTAAAAGCGAAAAGTAATTATCTTATATAAAAAGTAAATAATCTTTTAATAAAAAAAAAACATATAGTAACTTAAAATCGGCCTATAGCCGATGCCCTATGGTAGAAATAGGACAGAAAAACAGTCAAATCTAACAGTATTTCAAGGTTTTTTCTTCATAACTTTGTTTCCTCTTTTCAAAATTTCCGCTAATTTGCAGGTAACCTAGACCCTAATAGGATAAATCCGATCCGCAAATTTTATTTAAATCAGTATGTTAGTTTTTAAAGTACATCAAAAAAACTTTATGGACAAACTTATTTTCTCCTAGGATTATTTCTTTCTCCACTATCCTAGGACCGATTTTGCTGAAATTTAACATGGTATCGTCTATTTGTGTATTTAACCAATATAATTAATTTAAACAAAATCGATTCACAAATTTTCCAGTTAAATCCGAAAAACCATATAAAAAAAACGACAAAAGTTTCTGGTCACCCTGGTTTTTGCTTAATAACTTCCCTCCCCTTTGGTCGATTTTGCTGAAATGCAATACCAAATGCAGTTAAGGAATAGCCAACTTACATTCTAAATTTCAAAATTGGATAACGCGTTTTTGAGTTATCTTGTCCACAGACGAACGGACGGACGGATGGACGGACATGCATAAATCGATATAACTTTTGATTCCCTGCACAACCATACCCTTGAAATTTCTCTGCGATGATTATTTCTATGCGTTACACACTTAGTGACGAAACTAATATACCCTCTGGTAGTACCTACCATAGGGCATAAACAGTATAAAATAAAGCGAGCTGAACTATATGTCTAAATGTAGGCGAATGCGAAAACATAATGTACTTTCGTTTTTAAAGTTAAAAGGCAATTTCTTTTTTTACATTTTCGAATATAAAATGTTAATATACAGCAAAATTGCATGTAAATCCTTATTAATATATGAATTCACGATCATTAAACATTGGTACATTGGTTTTTGCCTCTTAAAAAAATATTAAAATATCTTAAAGAATCAAACTCTTTAACTTAAAATATAATATTTTATAAACACGTTAAACTATCTAAATCTCTTAATTTATTTAGTATTAAAATGATATTCAATTATATTCATAGTAAAATCACGAGGGAAGATTATATTGAAGTTACCCGATCATGTGTGTATACTGCCAACGTAATTATCCAACTAAAAATTTCAGTTTCTTATTTAATACATTCGCACGCAATTTGAATCTTTATATCTTAATCCCGTAATGAATCGTGAAAAAAGGAGTCTAACTAATGATCGCTTGATCGTATTTAATTTCAGAATAATCACATATGTTTTTCTTTTAAATCAATTCATTGTATTTATGATGTTGTTATGATATTTAAAATTGTGTTAATCCTATTTTGTTGATAAGATTGTGTCTAATCAGATGAAAATTGATATCTTTTTCTTGATCGTGGCAGATATCATGATGTTGATCATATTTGTTTTTTTGTTTGCAATTACGTGTAAATTTACATGGGTTAAGGAATTATTTTAGATTGAATTAATCGATAAAAATTAATATCATGTATAAGATTTTAATAATATTCAAATCAAATATTTTTTCTTTTGTGTACTTTTTACATGATCATTATTATTATTACAATATTTTTCTTTTTTTTTCAAATACTTCAGAAAAACATGATAAAACTTTTATACAAGTATTATGATCGTGTATATAAAATGGGCACGCGTTAATGATTTTATGTAAGATAAATCGATATTGTATTATATGATATTTTAACAATGTTTGATTCTATTTTAATGATCAATTTTGTGTCATATGGGCATGATCTTTATAACATCAAAACACCTACAGATTAAAATAAAATGGTTCACTTTTGTATATTAAGATATGAGGGCAATGGATATTTATGTTGATGAGATCTAGTTTTTTTTAACAGACAACAGTATTAAGTTGTCTGTTATTGATTTTTTTTTCATATAACATAAACAAGATCAATCAGATACATGACTATTCAATTAATCAGAATATGGAAAAATAGAAAAGGAAATATGTATATTTTCAAGTTGGCATTGTTACAAAGTCTTCATTATTTTCTAAAATATGATGGAATGAAAGTGTTTTATACATAAAATTGGTGATCTTCATTAAATACCTAACTATTTTTTTTGTACGTACGACGTACCTGTGTTAGGCTCAAATGCAACTTTGAACTGAAATGAACGACCATAAGACGTTCTGCATTTTGTAAAATTATCAAAGTTGTAATTTCGCATTCTACAGTGACCGAAATACGCTCTGGACATTTTATAAATGCTAGAATACGAATGCGAATATTTGACATATTACCTGTTTGACGCAAGCCAGATCGCATTTTCATAACTTCCAGAATGCTTCGCAGATTGGACTATCATGAAAAATATTAATAATTTAATTAGATTTCAGAAAGAACAACTTTTCTAAATTTGCTTCAGTTCCGATAATATTAATGTGTATATTTTTGGAAAGTGAAGAAGGGTTTTAATCC
The DNA here is from genome assembly GCA_963422695.1 of Xylophagus ater. Lineage (NCBI taxonomy): Eukaryota > Metazoa > Arthropoda > Insecta > Diptera > Xylophagidae > Xylophagus > Xylophagus ater. The sequence goes on along the minus strand of OY730478.1, from coordinate 64,258,014 downwards.
TAGCCTTTGCGGGCAAATGGCTGTGAGTAATAAAAATCGATCACTGCGCAAGAGAGTAAAATATTTATTTCATGGAAAATTTCTTTATGAAATTCTTGTACAAAATAGAACTTTTTCTTTTATAAATAGGTTAACAAAATTTCAGAAGTTCAAATATTTTTTTTGTATATTTTTCAATATTGACATAAACCAATTTGGATAGACATCAATATTCTTTTTTCCTTTGTTAATAGTATTATTGATTTTAGTTCATTGTATATAAAAAAATGTCTATAGAGAAGAATATATAGTTCTAAATCTCATTATAAATTCACCAAAATTCCAGTAATCCCTTTTATTAAGTTACATTCTTTTCCTGAGTTTATTTCCATTTCTTTTTTGAAGTCATTCAGTCTTATAAAAAAAGGATTTCTATTGAATATAATATTTGTTAAAAAGGATTAAATTTTCGTGGATTTGAAAATTTGCCACCCAGTACCAAATTATTTTTATGGTGCATAGTGAAAAATTTAATTATATTAAGGAAAAGATGGTACATATACTATGTTGTTGGTTTGAGTCGCAAAAGACCGATTGAAATGGATTAATTCATATATATAGTATACTGGATCTCTAGATTTTATATAATGTAGTTCTATTATCCATAATTTTTCAGTCGTCTTTTGTTGCTTGTTTCATCAAGAGAACTACAACAGGAAAAACCGAAATGTGATTAAAGTGAAATGCTTTCTTTAGAAAGGGTTAACTGCACGTATGCATAAGAATAAGTTTTTATAAAAAAAAAGTCACATATCAACTTCTCCACTTGGTTTTTTTTTAAGTTTCTTTGATATGAATGCGACATTAATTATTTGTAGGTCTTCATATACCATTTTTTCTATCTTTATTTTTTTTTGGTCTTTATTCAAATCCTTAGTCTACTTTGTTCTGTTTTTTTGTCCTTTTCATTGATTTATGAAGATGTTTTTAGGTGAGAGTAGTTTTTTTACTCTGAAACCTTTAAACTTTAATTTATTTGACAGCCATTGCCAAACCGAATATGTGTATATGCAAGCGGTTATATTGTTAAGGTTTTATAGCAGAAAGAACCATACATTTTGTTCTGTTTCTCTTCCTATTCTACAAGAACCTGACAAATTTCTAAGAATCTTCAGGTAAATTGCTTAATTTCGGCTGTTTTTTCTTTTTTCCTTTGGTTCCAAACGTGATTCTTTCATTTCCAACATTCAGGAAGAACAAATAATATGTACGCCTTATATACACTAATTCGATGTGTGTGATCCTTGAGAAAAATAGCTTGTATTTTCAGTATACATTATCCCTAAAGACATATTTGTATTTAGATTGTTGTTTGTTTTAACAGTTTTCAAGGGAATATTAACAATACTTCACATTGAAAGAATGGGTAAAAGGTGTTAAAAGTCAACACTACCAAGAATCCTAAGAAAACTGGATAAATCCACAAATAAAAAGAACAAAACAGCAAATGATCGTGTGATCATGCAATTTACAAAACATTTTTTTTGCATTTCAACAAAAAAAGAAAAAACGCTAAAAAAGCAAGAAAAAATGATCTTCATTTTTGGATATCTTCACAGTTGGCATCTGGAAGATTGCGTGTCAAGACGATCTTCACCACACAGAGGGGTGTCAAGACTGTATGATATCTTTTCTCAAAAACAGTCAGAAAAAATTCATTTAAAAATTTTTAAAATACTTAATTTGTAAGGAATCCGAATTTTTAACAAATTAAGCAATCAATTTAGGAACGATCGACGATCATAAAATTAAATAATCGAGTTTTTTAACTTCTTTTTTTATTCCAATTCGAGTACAATAACATTTTATTTAAATATGGCGCCATTCGTAACACATTATTTAAATACCTAAAAAAATTGCAAATTGCCTTTTAGGTGAATTGAGCAAAAGGTGTAAGAAATTCAGGCAGCATTCAACAAAAAGCCTCTGAAATGATTGAATTTTGTATATATTTTATCACATGCTGAGAATTCACTAAATATGATTTTATATAAAATGTTTTAATTATGCAGTGATCGCGAATTATGGATTTTGGATTTTAAATTTTAAAAGAGAAGGTTGACATCATGTATTACTTCAGTGTAGTTAATTCAACATTATTCTAAAATCCACATTTCTATTAAATTAGGAAAAGCATGTATTAAGTAAGTAAATATCGAAATTGTATGCATTTTTAAAGTCTATAACATTTTTTGCCCTTCCTCCACTGACTTTGCGATGAATATGATGGAATATGGTGAAAGAAAAATATTCTGTAATATCGTCTAACGATAAAATGTAAACCTTTAAAGTTTAAAGGGAGTTCGTTAATATCGAGCAATTTAGACGGGAACTTAACCAAAAATTCCTAGAACGCATTCATTTATTTATTTAAAAAAAAAAAACTGATAAGTACTCAACTACCTAACTAAAACAATGTTGAATTCATTCTTTCTTCGTTTATCTATTTTCTATTTCTTTGTTTTTTTAATTTCTTGAATACCAAAGAAATATAAATAATACAAATGCAATGGCGCCATCTGTTTGTCAATATCTTCCTATTAAAAATTTCGATCTAAACTAGTAAACTAGCATCACATTTTTGTATATAATCAAATTAGATATCTGTTTGGTGTAATTAGGAACCCATTAGTTGACATTAGTTTACGCTGTCATTAAGACGAAAATGACTAAAAAATGAAAACGAAAACTTAACTAAAATTTGGAATAGTAGTCTAATCCGCTCAACACGATTATTAGAAATGAGTTAATTAGCCACAAAATTAAAAATATTCTCCATAGGAAATTTAATGTTTTATGAGACATATCTTATAGTTCAAGATTGAGTTGAAATTTAACCTTTAAATAATATTTTCATATTTGAAACAATAGCTCTTGATCATGTTGGAGCGAGGGTAAGGAAACAGAATCAGGATCAACATTGAAGATGTAATCATGTTAAATTTATTTATTTAAAATTTGTGATAATTTCTCTTGCATATGTAATGACTCTATAATGATTTATGACAAGATTGTTTTAATCTTTTTTAATTACATCAAAAATTTGTTAAACTTTTAAGTTTAAATTCTTGATTTGTGTATTTAGAATTCACTGATAATGTTTACAAAAACGATTACAAGTATTTAACTTTAGGAATCTATCATAATGCGTAGTTTCTGAAGCATATTTTACATCTGTCCCAACAATCAAAATAAACATATTTACCATTTAAATTTACCTTACTAATCTAAAATACGAAAAAAGATGAACGAGATTACTTCTTTTTCTTCAGTTCTTGTTACCATACAAAGAAATATACAAATCAAAAATCCTAAAAAATTTAATAATTAATTTAAAAGTATTGTCGTTCGATTTCTTTGAAATGACCGCTTCTATTCAAGGAATTATCTGTTTTAGAAATATGTTTATCTTTCTTTTATAGATCCTTCTTCAGCATTGGCATTACATGTCTTATTGTAGAGTTGTTCTAATCTACATTATCATACATGCTGTTTATGATCATATCAATATGTGAGATGAGTATAGTAACCCTTTTCCCACTCCAGAGAAGTTTTTTGTCAACCTTCTGTTATATGTTACTTATAGTATTTGATTTCGTTATATTTTGATATCTTTGACACAGCGCTGAAGATGATAAAATGATCTTTTTAAATGTATTGACAGGTAATCACTTTTTTTTGATCATAAATAATGTTAAGGACAGAACAAGGTAAATTTAACGAGGTGATAGTTTTGTTTAGTAAATTCTTAGGTTAAAATGAAACATCTCCAAAAATAGATCAGATTTTACAAGTTTAATGCACTCATATGATCGAAAGTTTGGTGTAAAGGATCTTAATTATTTCGGGTGCTGCGAAATATAAAACTTAAGCATATTTCAAGGTGAAGTTTGAATGATGCTCGTTTAAGTAACATAATCATCAAAGTTTCTGTCTTGAGTTAAACTATTCCAATTTTTCCTCATTTCATTCAATTAAGATTTCTCAAATATGAATCATCTATAGAAAATAAATCACATTGACATTTTTACAACGTCTCACTTAACCACGAAACTATATCACTTTTCAATTTCCTATTGTTTACAAATACCACACAATGCTTACTCGTAGAATCATTACAATAGTTGGAACAACGACAAAATATCAGGCCCTTAAACTATCCTACCGTGTATTCGACTCTATCGGTTTTTTCTTATATGAAAATAATCGTGCGCAAAAAATTCTTTTACGATCATTATTGTGTTACATACCTTTAATTCCTTTTCTTTTCACAAGTTCTTAAGTTTTTCTTCTATAGAATTTTATAGTATAGTTTAGGTTTAAGTTTTTAATTACTTCGCGATCAGTTCATTACCCTATTTGTTAACTACTTGTTGGGTACCACAATCAACATAAAACATATTATTTTAATGCCAAAGAGCTTATATTACTCGTACTCATATAAAGTGATGTATAGGGTCGAACGAAACATAGGTATGTTATTGTACTATAATATCTTTTTTTAAATTGAGTATAAGTTTAGTGATCGTGCGACAATATATGGATTTACTTGTAACCAAACGGCATTCACTTTCAAACAAAAATGTTTAATGAAAAATAAATATTTATCTTGATAAATATTGAAATGATGAAAAAACGAAAAAAAGAAACTACAAAGCTTGTAAGAATGATCGAATGACCGTAGTTGTAGCCTTAAATTGTAATGATCACGAATCAGACGGCAATGAACAATTGATTCTCAAGTGGTGTACTTTTTAAGACATTTTAAATATCTTGATTCTTTAAGTTTTGATCCTCTGCGTTTTAGTCTAATCAGTTTAATTTTTTTAATATATGTATTTTTTTTAAAATAGAATCACAGAGAAAATAAACAGAGAATTCTTTGTGTAAAAATTTTTTGGCACCATTGCAGCGCTGCAAAGAATTTTATTTCGTCATTAGTGTTTATGAAAAAGACTGCAAGTACATGGATTTATTATATCACACAGAGTCTCTTTTACAAACTCTATTAATGAGGTGACATGGCATGACTACAAATATGACTAAATCAGAATCCAAGTTAAGAACTCTGTTTAGTGCACTCTGTGATACTAGTTAATTAAGAAAATCTATTCATGTTTCCAAATAGTCACGCCTTATGTCCGAAATACATATATCGACTAAATTTTCTACTTCATGTGGGTGGTTTTCAAATTCATCATTCTATTTATATTTGTTACCATTTCAAATCAGGGATCGATATCGATCAATACAATAATTATTGATCATGTCATATTTCTGATATTTATGTATGTACTTCAAAGAAATTCTTCAACATTTTGAAATGTTGTCATAATGACAATTTCTGATTGATTTATTGAGGGATTTTAAATTTGTTTCTATGCGACATAAATGTAATAGAAATAATTTTTTTTCGTACATGATCTCTGACATGAATTAAAATAAGTTTTATTTTTCTTATTTTTTCACAGAAAATATAACTATAACGGGCCATATGAATATATCAAATATATCAAATATACCAGGAGAGCATGGATTCAAATTAACGCTATACGAAAAAGAAACAAATATGTTGTTGTGTTTCAACAAGAAATGGAAACTTGTAGGAATGGTAAGTTGAATTTGGACTTTAATTTTTTTTCTTTTTTTTAAAAAATAAAGAACACTATTTGATTGATGTATAGTTATAGAAATCGGACCGGTTGTTTATATTTCAAATTTATTCACCGAGAAAAATTCCGGTTTCGTTTAAAAAACGTTCCATGGGCAAATCGCAAAAGCGTTTTCACTTTATTATCGGACAGAAATTCGGCGAATAAATATCAGTTGTAAACAAGATCCAATATGTATTTTTGGAGTTATAAAGTTTTATGAAGATCTGGTATTTGGAAAAGGTTTTATACTTTTCTCAACTGATTGATTGTTTACAGTTTGCAGTAAATGAAATGAACGCCAATGTTAGAGCTTAGAACTGCACTCAGTCATTATTCTAATTCTAAGCGCTATAAACCGTTGAGGAATGCTTAATATGCGCATTGATGCTCGATTAAAAACTACATAGGCATTTGTGGAGTTTTCAATGGACCAATAGATGGCTCCTATGCTCTAGTTATAATGTGCATAGTCGAGCTTTCGTTAAACTTGATTTAAGTTTCGTTATGTTTAAGCAATACAAATCAATTAGTATATTCCGTACATTTTTGACAGTTGAATTGAAATTTTTTGAAATTATAAGTGAACATTCGCTTTTCTGGAAACTTGATTAACGCGTTGTAAGTCAATTGCCAATTTTTTTAAATTATTTTTAAATTACTGAAAACAATCTAAAAAAGCAGAATTCTTCGAAACCAAACTGACAAATGCTTATTCTTGCTTATGCATATTATAATCGGTTGAAGGGATTTGACGTGCATAAGTTAGCATATGTTCAGTTTTCTGTCTTCTGCTATGCTTGGCTATGTATATTATAATGTCGGCCTAACTTTAAAATGTTATCTGTATCATTAGTGAAATATTTTTGATCGCATTGAGCTAAAAAAACAACAATAATTTTTTATGAAGTAAAGAAAATATTTAAAACAAAGCAAATAAATTTATATCAGTTACTAGATTCTTACAGATATCATAATTCAGTGATTTATTATGTTTCAGACGATATTTCATTGACATGTTAAGATTAGTATATAAATAATTTGATTAAAAAATCAACTTAGTTTTATACTTAATTTTTACATTTTAAATTGGGTTAAAAAACACTGAACTTCAAAAAACTATAACATATTTTTTTTCTAAATAAAAAAGGAAATCGAAAATATTTCGACATAATTATGATAAATTACAAAACATATATGATAAAATATTTAAAATTCCATATCAAATATTGTGTTTTAGTGGCACTAATTTTAATAGCTTCAAATTCGCATAACAACAAAAGTTACATACTTTATACAAACTGTTTAAGTTTATATAACTACATCTATCTATCGAAGATTTACAGCAAATTTTGCTGAATTAAAAATCCAATTTCTGAAACAGGATCACTCCATTGAAACATTTCAGATCGATCGGCCTTATAGGAAAAAAATTAAGGAGTACCAAATTTTCTATTTTTTTTTAAAGATGTTTTTGGTTTTGAAATAGTGAAGTATACTTTTTGGAATTGGATTTAATGCTAAAGACATATTAGCACCATTAGCACATTATCCCTACGATTCTCGATTATCGAATTTTAATCGAGAATCGCTGCTAATGTGTCTTTAGTATAAAATGGCTTTAAATATCTCTATATTTAGTAGACCTGTACTATACATGTCTTGATCTGGATAATTTTCTTATCTGTCCCAACTATGGTTTTTTTTCTATCACGACAGGATTTTGTGATAAAAACTATCAGATATGTTTAATGTAAACCTTTTGTACGAGTACAATTCTCATTAAGTATCATGAAAGAAGGAAGATAGGAGAGGAGTGTGTTTAGTGGTTAGAAGCTAACGGTTAGTGAGGAAAAATTAACTAAAAATGAAGTTTGGATATAAAAAGCTTTCAACTGCAAAGTATTAAACATATAAAATTATCGACATCTTTTTCCAATCCGCCAGTTTTTTTTTAAATTTTGATTTACATCTTGGTGGAACCTTGGTGCTTTGTTCTTCGAGCTTTACAAATTTCGAACTTTTATACTTGCGATATTAACTAGAAATAATATATGTTTTGAAATACTGAAATGATTCATTTAAGTGCACTAAATGCGCCACATGTGTTGAGATTTGATAAACATGAGTAAATTTAATGAAATTTATTACGTACATTACCGCGTATGGCTACAGTCAATTAAGGATTATATTCAATGCTAGACTACATGAAGAAAATAATTTCTTAACTCCAGAATATCTCCTTGGTTTTTTTTTTATACTAATGAAAATAATTCTTTTAAAACTTTGTTCAATTTCATCTTGGAAATATTCTGTTTTAACTGAGTTCAAAGTTTTCGGTATACGCTACAATATTTCAAAACCTTTATTTTGTTATCATTCCGTATGAAGTTAATTTCAAGAAAAAATATATTTTTTTTAAGGTCCAAAAACAACAAAAGTTTGATTTATTTATTTTTTTTCAAATGTACATTTATTTTTGTTTCGTGGAAAACCTAATTTTTCATGTCATTGAAACACTTAGGCGCACGATCATTTTAATTACATTTTTGATAAGAATTATATTTCTTTTTTTGTTTGTTTGTTTGTTTACATTTTTCTGTTGATTCAGCATCAAAATCACAATCAAATTTGATTTGATACTTTTTATAAGCACTGTAAAATGTGAAACAAATTAATGAAAGATATGAAAATGCTGTCAAATACTAGTGATGGAAATTCCCAATGATAAGAAAATATTCGTAATACGTTTACCATGCGAAAAAACACAATTCGAATAATTTGTAATTTATAAAAATTACCTTTGATTAATCATTTCATTTGAATTCTTTTTTTAAATTTGGCATACGCAACTTGTTCTTTAGTGATCCTTCAAGAGATAACTGATTTTCGGAAAACGTGACTACCGTCTTTATGCAGATCTTCTTAATATCGAGAAGGTCTTCCTTGGCGAGTGTATGATCTGAGAACACAACACATTATTTTCAAAGAGTCCCGAAAGTCTTTCTTAGATTTTGACAAGAGGCCGGATATCTTATTAAGCTATCTTCTTATGATAGTTACTTACTATTTCAGCATTTACAATTCACCATTGCTAACTAGATTTTTCAAATATTTTAGGTGTTACTAAATTTTCTTATCATAAGTTATTCCTTAGAGATGATAATAGTACCCTGTTGTACTGCTGTCATCTATGAGAAATCTAAAATAAACCGGAACTCTAAAACACTTCCACATCTAAATACAATGACATGGAATTTTTCATTGAAGTGTTATTCTCACTAATCTTAACATCTATGTACGAACGTAATTTTCTACAAAATTATTTTAAATTGGACTCCAATGGTTTGATATTTGATAATATTTGCAATAAAGGTTAAACACGAAATGTTTAAACTAGTCAAAGCAGGTATTCAAGGTCGTATTCAAGTAAATTCCGGGTCAATAAACACAATGGTTAAATAATTTTATTTATTTAAATAATAATATTTATTTATTTATTTATTTAATTTAAAATGAATCTAGTCCAAATTGGTTTAAAATTGAGATTATGAGATTCCACGTGAAAACAAAATTGTTATCCCTGACTTGTTAAAAAATACACAAAAAAATAAATTCAAATAATGTAGAACGGGGTGATGTTGACTAAAAATTTATTCGATTCATTGCATTTAGAAAATTGTTTTTATATACCCGATAATGTCATTGGTATATTTTGCAATAATTTAAGTTCTCAAGAAACCGAAAAATATGTTAGGTAAAAACCTACTGTGGAATTCGACAAGTGATAATCGATTGTCGCATAATAATAACAATAAATTTGACGCGACAGCTATTAAATTGCTACTTTCAAATAGGCTTAGGTGATATTCTACTTTGAAAATGACATCAGATCACTGTCACTCGGACAAAATTCGGTTGGCTTCATACTACCAGATATCTTCACCCCATTTTACAGTACCAAATTTCACGTATAAATATTTGGACTTACCTTGTTTCTATGATAAGAACAACAATTGGAAAATAAATTGATATTAAAAACAGTTGAAACTGATAAAAATTAAAGAATTTCTTCGATACTACAAAATATTTGATTTTCTCATCCATTAATAATAAACCGTCTGATCAAATTAATGACGATCATTATCAATTTTTTCCAAAGGAATTTCGACGTAATTTTGTAGACAATAATAATTATTTTAATTAAAAGTCTTCTTTTTATGGAATTTTTATATTGTTTTTATTTTTTGTTTTTATTTTAAATTAAAAAAAAACATTGAGTAAATATTTTGGTAGACATTTTTTTTCTTTTGAATCCAAACAAAAATACCTACCCAGTTTTTTAATTGAAGATTTTTAAAAAATTTGCGTCATAATTTGAATTTCTTATCAAATATAAAACAAATTGTTTTTATTTTTTAATTGAAATATTTGGTATTTGAAACACGCGCAAAACGAAGAGTATAAGTGCAAATCTAAAATATTTTTGAAGAGCATCGATATAATAACCTCGTTTTAAAGGAAATGTTTGATTTAATGATATGGTTTGTTATTGTTACTAAAAATGCTTACAGATGCATTTCATTTCTTTTTTAGTTTATTAGCAATGATAATCTGATTTTCCTGATAGCAATCTGATCGCGAGTTTATTGTCAATAGATCAAGCCACCATAGTTTAATGAAAATTCGCAACGATTCTAGTTAATGCTCGAAGATATTTTTTCTTCATTTCCAATTAATGTTTGTTTTGAACTTCAGTAATTTTCTTCAGTATGGAATATTTGCGATTTGTAATATATAATTCAGTTGCGTATATACGTATATGTGTAAGAAATAAACAAATTAGTCTTCTGAATAAAACAAACTATCCAATACCAATTATTTGAATAACTAAACAAACGCTTGCATAAGAATGTTGACAAGTACAATTTTTTATGATTTACTTCTTTAATTTTTACTTTAAAAGAGGAATGATAATGAAACGGAAATTATTTTTCTTATTTTTCTTAAATTAAGATACTTTTTAACCAAAATATTTTAATTCTGTATTTTTTGTTTTTGTTTTTATTTACAGAAACATATCAAAAATCAGACTGTCGAAGATGGCTGTTACTTCACCGAATCATTTACAAACAGTGTGGGTTACCGATATCATTCAATAAAAAATCGAAGTCAACTCATCGGTTTTACTGCTCGAGGTAAAGCGATTGGTCCACATGCAAATTTAGCAAACGCATGCTATTATTTTAGTAAATTAAAAGATGAAGAATATTATAATAATATAAACAATAATATTAATAATAAAAATAAAAATATTAATAAACCACATATGACATCGACAAAAGCTATTTATAATAATAGAAATAATAATAATAATGGTACCAGTAATAGTCGTAATAGAAATAATTTAAATAATGGCCATCATAATAGTAATACTAATAATTACAATAATAGAAACAATACTAATGGAATTATTCATTTGAGACGACATCATCATGGTGATCAAAAAATAATAGCAAGACGTCGAAATCATCGTCGTTTAAGGCAGCAACATCAACATCATGAAACAACAAGTTCAAGTATAAAAAATGCTGATAATATATCAATTAAATCAAGTAAATTGATCAGAAATGATGATAGCATGTTGAGCGAAGTTGATATTGGTGGTGCTAGACGAAAAACGAAAAAAAATCGTAATTTGAAACAAATTCAACAACAACAACAAAAACAGTCCGTGTTACATCCACGAGTACCAGAACATCGACGTCAAATATTAAATGATGAACAAAATAAAGAGCAACAACAACAACACCAGAATCATCATCATTCTGATCATCATCAAAAACATGATCATCAGCCAGATCCAAAATTTCAAGCTCATTTAGAAGCACAAAATCTCGGTGGTAGTAGTTATATTAATATTGGTAGCAGCAGTGCTAGTAGCTTTCAAAATGTCCAAGATGAATACTCGAATGATGATGCAAGTGCAATAAATATCTTGCCAAACAGTTTGGATAGTTCGACTGAATACGTTTTTAATAGTAATAATAAGAAATATTTAATTAGTAACAATGATAAGAAATTAACAAATTTAAATACATTAAGTAGTAATATTATGATCAATGAAAATATGTTGGATAGTCAAACAAGAAAGTATTATAAAAAATCCACACCAGCATTAATTCCAGCCACATTTCGCACATCATCATCATCAATTGTTGATGATCAAATAAATAATAATAATAATTATAATAATAATAATAAATTATTATCAACAAGAACAAATTTAATTAAAATGAAAGACAATTATAAAAAAATTGAAAGAAATTCATCAAGATTACGAAAGAAATTACAAATAAAATAAAATATAAAATGAGTTAAATTAATTTGAAACAAGTTTTCAATCAGTATTTTTTTTTTATTTTTTTCTTTTTGGGAGGGATTTTCCTTCTATTATAATTTTTAAGGAAATAAAAAAAAATATGTATTTAAAATTTAAATTATTGAAAAAACTACATGTTTTTTAGAATGTTTGTAATTTGTATCTGTTTGATTTGTAATTTAGTATTAAGTTAAAAAAAAAATGATTATGAAAATAATTAGCAAAATAAAATGAAAATGTATGTCTGTTTCTCTCTCTCGAATATTTATATTAAAACCTAAAAATAAAAAATAAAATAAAAACAATATTTTAAATATAGAAAAAAAGAAATTGAAAGCAATGCAATAAAGAAGATTATAAAGAAAAGAAAAGAAAAGAATGCAAAATAATTTTGACATTTTTGAACATAAAGAAAATTATAAAAACAAAAGAATTAAGCTTTTAGATGCCTTAATGCTTTGAAAAATTTAAAACTAATAAATTTATAATTATTAAACTTTTTAAAAACTTAATTTCTTTCATAGATTGTAAGTTCAAATTGATTTGGGTGTACCAACCACACACAAGAAGAATATCTGAGAGTTTTCTTAAATTTTGACTTCTAATATTTTTAATGATTTTATTAATTCGATTGTTTAGTGCATTTATATTCAACCTTGTGATCCACGAAATCATTGATACCACGAAAGAATTGCCCATAAGCCGCAGAAGATTGACGACCACTGATGTAGAGGAAGAAAAATAAATAATTCTGAAGAGTCGAGAATCAGGATTCGAACATGATGTTCGTTAGCTACTAGTAACGAGGACTAAACGACTGCACTGTGATTAAACTATAAATTTGCCTTTCTCTAAATTTGATATTATTCAAACCAATTAATGCCCATAATTCTGTGATTGTCCTCTTGGTGATTTTCAAAAACGATGGCATCTAAGTATAGCTATTTCTTATAATATTGCCTACATATTCTTTCAAAATGACCACTTAATCGCTGTCACCCTGCTGATAATTCAATAATTCATAAATCATACTTTTGAGCAATAACTTTTGATATCAAATTTGAACTGAGTTTCTAAAAAATTTATTTAACAAAATTATAATCTTCATATAATTTATTAAAATAAGGAAGAAAACATTCCAAGCTAATTTAAAACTAAAATAATTTAATAAATTTTAAAATAATTAGAGCAAGAAAAATATAAAAAATGCAACTTCAAAATTGAAAATTTATTATCATTTCTAGTGAAAATAAAGCTTAAAAATAAAAACAGCATTTGTGCCATTTTTGTATTAAAAAGAAATTTGAAAAAAATTGCAAGAAAAATTAAAAACAAAATGATTTAATTAAATTATATATAAAAAACTAAATATTTTGATAATTTTGATAAATTTGTTAAATGGGAACTAAAAAACAAAAGTATTAGATTTATCCATTAATATTTTTAATTCATTAAAATGAATTTGTTTTGATTTTCTTTAAGGAATTTTTTTTTCCTAATTAAATGTATGAAATGTATTAAATTAAATTTAATTCTTAAAAAAAAAAAAATTAAATATATATATGTAAATTTTGTCGTCCTAATTTATTACTATTATAATTATTATAATGCTCTTGAAATTTTTCTTTATTATGATTTTAAATTTATTCTTTATTTTGATTTTGTACAATTTTACTTAATAAAACCTAACCTCAAATTTGTCTTATAGAAACTGTGTTTGGTTTGTTTTCTTTATAAAATAAAGTTAAACTCTTTTTTTTAAGGTATTCGTCCAAGTATAGGTAATGATAAAGTGTGGAAAGCCAGCGAAGTAACCAGAAAAAACACGTGGCAATAAGTGCGAAAGAATTCGAAAGAGTGCGTGCAGTTTTCATAGGCAAAAACCATCAGGAAGAGGGAGAATGAAATGTTCTTAAAAATCGGACGGAATCTTATAAAATTACCCCGGAATCTTATATATGGTCCCAAATCATATAAAATTCCCCACACATACCAGAAAACAAAATTTGCGCCAAATTTTTTATTTATAAATAAATTAAAATAATAATAATAATTAAAATACCAACATTCAAGTATTAAAATCATTCAGATAATATAAAGTGAACTAAGGATTCGCTTATTCATTCATGGCTAAATGTATTTCTCAGGGTGCACAAACTATTTTATTTCCTCCTTAACTATAAAAAGTACCAAATTAGTATCTACATTCAGATTTAAAGAATATAAAATGCAATACAACATTATTCTATGTTATTTCGTACATGAAATATTAAAAAAAGTGAAGAACTTGTTCATAAATGCATACTCAATTGCTTGCGTGCCGTTAAATTTGTGATCAGATTGCTTTCAGCATAAAAATACGCGCGTACATTTCCATTTGCTTTTCTGAACACATTAATCAGTGCCTTTCATTCCTATAATTTAATGAAATAATAATTCTTAAAGAATCACTGTAATCACTTTCAAGCTTTCATTGACAAATCTAAAAAAATATAATAGTGTTCTTCTTCCTGCATCAGATAAGCATAGGCTACGTTTACACCGAGACTTAAAAAGAGACTTAAGTGCTTAGGTCGACCTAAATATGACGGTGTAAACACGCCCAAAGTAACTTAGGTTAGGTCACTTAAATTGAAGACTTACCTTAAATTTAAATCGACTTAAAAACTTTTGACAGATAACAGCTGATTTCTTGATATCCAAGTTCTATAAATGTTCACATATGACATTGTTTTAGACTTAGGTCTAGTACGGTGTAAACACGTCTGACCCAAACCTAACTTTTAGTTAGGTGACCTAAAAATTTGTCGGTGTAAACGTAGCCATAGTCTCTAAACTAACTACTTAATTGCGATCATTTGCGTGGCACCTTGCTTTTTTAAATGCATGATGTTTGAGCATGTTTTTCTTCTATCACTGATTAATTCAAAATTACAATTCTTTTTCAGATGTCGTATCATTCGAAGTTCTAATTATTTTTATAAAAATTACTATATTTGTGATAAAATCACAAAACGCGATTTTTGATATCATATCTAGTTACACATATTACGTTTTTTGCCACACTCCAATTTCAGCCTAGATACTATCGCCGCAGTTAATATTAATTTCAGACACCTGCTTCAGCGTTTTACAAATGTTACAAGATTCATGATGGAAGATACATGCTGTAGTTTCTATATATTGTACAATATATAGATTTACCGGACCAATTGCATTTTGGTCGTGTGAACTCAGCATAGCGAATGTAAATTATTATACAATATTTACGTCTGAACATTCATCACATTGGATTAATTCGCTGCCAAAGTGACGATATAATATTTCATTATCCAATAACACTTCTATTTCGTATCATCAATAAAGCTTCACAAGAAGTAATTATCATAACTTCATAAATCGCTAATTCCTTGCTTTGTCTGACTGGTGTGAAAAGACCTTTTAAATAAATTGGATAGAACACAACAGGTTATGCTAATTTCATAAATCTCAAAAAAATTCAATAATACAAATCTTTCTTTTCTTTTTTTCGTATTATCAAATCATCCGAGTTATCTTAATTAAGTTTGTTTTATAAATATAAAAAAGAAGATTTGTTATTTATTATACAGGGTGAGTTATATTAGTATTAAACAAAGTGAGAGTGTGTGCAAAATATTACTATAATTTTGGAAAGGCTACAATAAGTTCTCTAACTGTATTTTTCGAATTAAAATAAAAGTTGCATAAAAAGGAAAAATATTCAATCTCAGACAAAATACACGAAATCGTTCCTTCACAAACGCATAAACAAACGGCTACGAGATATAGGAGATTTTGCGCAAATTCATTTTTACAAGTACTATATAAATATGGTTTGCTGAAAAGAAACTGCACCAAAATAGAATTCAAGTTTAGGGCTCTGTTTATTGTATGCTTTTTGGTACCGAGTACTCGTACTTTCTAGTAATAAAAGCGCTTTTACAGCTTAGTAGCTATTATGTAACTAAGCAATTATTTAGCACTATTGCTTTATTTCAATTATTACGTATATACGGCAGATTTAAGGTCCGAATTTATGAAACAGATTTTAAACCGATTAGGGTATACGTGAGAGGAAAAAAAGGAATTTCTTAGGGAAGGATCGGAATGACATTTTATCAGAACTTCATCACAGAATTTTTATTTTTTTTTTTTTTTCGTTTAGAAATTTTCATTACTGTGGAAAAGACACTTGAAAGAAACGCGTAACATAAAGAAACTCTAAGCAAACTAAAACCATATCATTAAAGCAATAGCAAAATATCGAATTTCTCTCTTTGTTTTTCTTCCTCCCAAAATCAAAATCCTATAGTGTATATACGCAATTTAAAATTCCGGATGGATCTTTCAATCTTGTTAATAAGATCCGAATTTTCAGTATGTTTCATACCGTCATATACGTAGTAATAGTAACTTGGGGTAGTTTTCAATTTGTTGTGTACCTAGTTTCTTGATATTATTATGTATGCAACTGATGTCTGTGCTAAGTATAGCCGGTTAGAAATACGCTTTGGGAAGTGTTGATTTTTCCTGCCCTTGTTTATTTGGAAAATTCCTTTATCATTAAGTACCTAAGCGCATTGGTGCAACAATTATTTACACCTTTCCATGTTATCTGAAAAGAATGACATATACTATATGTAATTTGTACTTAGATTTATCTGGAAGCATGTTTTCTATGTAACCTGTAGAATATAGCCACAGTAAATTAAACCATTATTCTTAAGTTTGTTAAAAGCTTGTGCCAAAGAAAAACGACGCATCCACACTTATAAGCGATCTAGCAAAATTGTTTCAATATTTTACCAACAAATTTCCTGTTCACATTCCAAAAGCCCGAGAAAACAAATTTAATTGCTGTGAAAACGACCTTCAAAAGAATTTTCTAATTAATTTTATTACAGATTATTTTCAAAATATATACATATAAATTCCGGATCTCTAGATTCTCGGCAAAAAAACACTAAAATAAAAATAGTTTATAAAATATACTTTATTCACCATTTTTACGACTTCTCTCATAAGCCAATTAATAGTCAGATGGGGAATACCTTCATACGTATATTTTCAAATAGAAAAATTCCATTTTACAATATTCGCGAGAAAATGTCATGTACAGTATTATACGAATGCAATAAATTTGTAAAATTATTAAAAATATTTCATATATTAGTTGAAGTGCGCAATTTTATATGTTGAGTGTAATTATATGAGTAAACGTGCAGCAACTTAAAACCGGACTTATAGCCGACTTTTGAATACCATATTTTACAAAAAGGACTCATAATTAACAAATCCAATTAATTAACTCAGAGGAAAACAATCAAAATATTATTTTTCTTCATAACTATATTTGCTATAATTTGGGAGTATGCTTAGCTTTGATAACGCAAATGCAAAATTTACAACTTTGCTTGCGTTCTATGGATTTTGTTCAAATAAATTACCAATTCGAATAAAAATTTTAACAATGTATGGTTTTGATTAGGTGGAATTCAATATACAATATATTTATAATAATAACCTTTGAATAATATGTTTATAATCCATTTGTTATCAGCTGGTATTTTTATTACTCTCATTTAACGTTTTATATTAACTAGGACCATCTATAGAAGTGAAATGGCGAATATACAATACATATGAATAAGTAAAGATTCGTAAAATTATTTTATATTGATATTTTAAACGAAAATTATGTTCCATAGATCTTATAGCAAGATATTTTAGCATATTGTATTATAGTTTTAGACTACGTATTCAAAACAGCAAGATCCAATCATCTTTAAATGCAAATCCTAAAAAATCTGAGACTAAGCAAATGTGAAGTTTAAAATCTTCGCGTAGGGGAATAAACCTTCCAGGGAAATATTTTTAAGAAAGCATATTAAAAATTCTGCCTGTTATGTGGATATGCAAAATTTCAGTTATACTGGCTTTTTGTAAAATATCTTTTTTTAAATCATATTGCAGTATAGTAGTATATTATGTTTGTCCACAGCACATAGTTGAAAATTTTAAAAATCCGACTTGAAATTCGGGATTGGGTTGAAAAACACAAAAACTCATATTTAATCAGTTTTTAGATTAGAAATTACTGTCAAAATTAATTTCCTTTTTGAATTAAGTCAGCTTGGAGTCGATTCGGGTAGATGCGCTTTACTTTCACTTTAAATAAACCTCAAGTCTTCATGTACATGTAATTGTTTGGTTGTTAAATGATTACATCAACCATATGCGTAACATTTTATGAATAAATTCTTTACTTTCTGTCAGTTTTCACTAATTCCTTCTTCATCTAATGATCGTCCTATAACTTAGGCTTTAAGTAGATAAGTAAATGTATCGCTAAATTTATGTAAACTTTTTTGTTGGCCTTAAAGTGATCTTCTTAATGCTAAATCATTTTAGCTAGCTATAGTGGCGTGTGAAATCTTTTTAAATTAAGTGTCTATATAATTTGAAGAATTACTGTTTATAAAATTATTTTTGAATTTATAATTATGGATTTTTTTTATTCGAATATAAATTTTGCATTCCAAATTCTTAGAAATTCCTTTACTTTCGATTAAAAAAAAGAAAGGATTAGCACACCTATTATATTTGATAATTAGCAGTGCCCACCTACCACCTCCTGCTGATTAATTCTAGAATATTATTCATTTTATAGGTACAGAACTCAAGAAAGTCTACTGTTTTAATTAGGCGCCAGTATCATCATTTATTTGAAAACTTAGATATTCAGGTTTTATTATTTATATGTATGCAATGCTGTCCAAATTATTTGTAATAAATTTATTTCGTAAACTATTTTGTAATTAATATAATTTATTATTTTTATTTTTATTTTTTTTGTTTGTTTCTATTTCTACAAAATTGTGTCTTTTGTCTATTCTTCATTTTCTCTATTTCTAGTCTTAGAAGTAGAGAAAATGAAGAATCTTTTCGTGCTATATAGAAGAAGATTTGTATTTTTAGGTAGGTAGAGAATGCTAAGGTCCTGCAGTCTATTGTATTCCCTGGGAAATGATGAACATTTTATATCATGAAATTATTTAGGTATGAGTTAACTAATGCTGTTGAAAATGGGCTTTGACTAAGTGCGATTATTACACTGTTTTATTTCTGGAAACAATTCTGTTGAGTCTAACTGCAGAATTCGGGCATCCGACAAAGCCATTAATCAGTTATGATCGACATTGTCTAAGAAAATTGGGGGTATACCATGCCAAATATTTTTGGCATAGGGTAGGTTTTCGCGGATTCAAGAGTAAGAGGATATTAAGGGATTGATCAAGAGGGAGTGATAACGAGAGTGGTCAAAGGAGTGTAGACGAGGGTGATTGGAAAGGTAGTTGAAAGCAGTTGGTCCCAAGTATTATTAGGGGCGATTAGGAAGTTAATCAAGGCATAATGAAGTTGATGGCCAAGAGGTTGATTACGTGGATGACCAAGAAACGGTCAAGGATATGTTCAAAGAATGATTAAGATAGTGGGGTTTATCACGCGGGTTATCAGGTTATAGGTTTACATCCTTCACACGACGGACTAAAATTTCATTGTATAATGTTGTGATATTGCAATATAATGAAGTTTTATTTAAGTTGCCTAGTAACGGGTACTATACTAGTTTATATAATAACTAAACCTCAAACTAGTTTCATCACAAAACTGTAAACTATTTTTTTAGAACCCAATTTGAACTAATTAAAAACATTGGACTCCTTTGAGACTAATTTTTTAAAAATAGCCAGATTAATTTAAACACTTCCGTTGTGATTATTAATTTCTAAATTATCATTATAAAGTAATACATTCAAATTATTAAACGACAATGGTAAGAAAATGTCAACAAAGTTATCACAATATCACGATATACACTTCAGATAATTACAATAAATTCAAAACTTCTTGCGTTGTGCTATTTTTGGCCAGAGTCATAAATCAAATCTCAATCAGTCTAGCGGACATTATTTATAGAAAGCATTCGAGCTATGTAGAATATCTTTAAGAAATATGGTTGTTTTGCTGTTTTTCGTAACAATTTTTCAGTAAATTATTAGCAAACATAATAAATTCTAATCTGACAATATATCATAACTTTCTCTATATCCATGATTGGTAATTGAATTAAAATGCAGCACTGTGGTAATACATTACGTTAAGTTAGTTGTTCTTTTAACTATTTAGAAGTAATATACTATTCAGTTATAACAATATTTGCTCTGAGAATGAAAATCTCTGAAAAGTTTTCCATTCAGTAATAAATTTTTTTTTCTCATTCCTATTTTTAAAAGTTAAAAGCTACGTTCAAAACTTGAGACAAAATGCAATAAACTTTGACCGAAAATTTTGAATTGATATAATTAAATCAGGTTTTTTTTGATTAAACGATGAACAACTTAAAAATGTAACACCGAATTGACACAAATTATTCCACACTCGTATGAGACTCTATTCATTGACCCAGCGCCTTCATTTTCTCAAGAAATTCCGTTTCGTCCCCACTATTTGACACACAGGAGTCTGTTACCCTAATCTAATTGAACATTAAGTTTGACAATAACATCGTCTTACAGAATTCCATTCGTGAAAAGAATGCTCCCTAATTGCATATAGAGAAAGTACAAATTAAATGCTTTGCTTCTTTTATCAATGAAAATTATTAATTTATAAATATTTTCACTGTACTGACTTTCAACTCTAACACTATAAAAGATAGTTTTCGTTGATAGCCGAGTAAATATTTAATTTAACTTAAAGAATAGTAAAAGTGCTTAAGGAATATGACCGGAAGTTTGCAATCTAAAAGAATTTTTGTCTTTTTCCAATTTGTTATGAAATAGAAGAAAAGTGTTTGAAGCCTTTTATTTAATCAAACATAATATTGAAATCGGTTTGGACACCTTTCAATAGTGTGACGGGATATACAATATTATCAAGTGCTATCTAAATCTGTAATATTATACTGCGCTATTAAGATGGTGGTGGGGGGTAAGTAAAGTGGATATGAAATATTGAGTAAACAAAAAAAAGAAGAACTCGAATAGGTTAATCCCCCCAGAAATCCAAGTACGAGTTAAATTTATACAACTTAGTGTAAAAAGTCTATAAATGTCAATTTATCGTTGATAAGATTTGACGGATGTAATCGATTTGGCGCCTTCATAGCAC
This sequence comes from Xylophagus ater, assembly GCA_963422695.1. Classification (NCBI taxonomy): domain Eukaryota; kingdom Metazoa; phylum Arthropoda; class Insecta; order Diptera; family Xylophagidae; genus Xylophagus; species Xylophagus ater. The sequence goes on along the minus strand of OY730478.1, from coordinate 64,236,747 downwards.
CGCAATTTTGTTTTAGCTGTGTACGAAATATTGTTTTTTTTTTTTGCAATTGAACATACACTTATTTACGGAAATATTGAATAATGAATAATTGAATGAATTTAGTAGTAATTTGATAGGATCTTCCGATTTTATCTTGTTTATTACCGCAAAACACAGAAAGGGGTTTCACACAATAGAATTCTGACTTCGCGATTTTGGAAACGATAACGGCTTTTTGTTTTGGTAATCAATATTTTTGTTATTCGAATTAGTGTAGGCGAATATTGTGAAATATTTTAAGTCTACAGGTTCTACTGTTGGGAATTTATATGTGATTACACATACCCTTAGCAAATATTTCAAGGCATATATGACCACGGCAGCAGGAACTATTCTATTCCGTCGCACACCCTCTGTTATCGTATTGATGAAGACTATACAAAAAGAACTGTATCAAAACGTGTTCAAAATGGTATATAGTGTGATTAGTTTATATTATAGTTAGCATTTTAGTTTGAAATATCGGGAAGATAATAAATAGTTGAAAATAAGTCATAAAAAAGATAAGATTTTGTGGCAGGTTATTCTTAGTCGTCAAAGAAACAATAATTTATTATATTTTGCAAAGTAAAATTTTAGCCTAACAGCCAAAATTGGGCATAGCTTTCCTACATTTCTCTTTTCTATCTGTCTGTTTTGGGTAGTCATTTGTAGAATGAAATGAAATTGGCATTTTGGTATTCCTGTAGACAACACCAATGACATTTGTCCACAGAACAATATGCATTGAATTTCACTTTATTCTGACTCTTATTATTAGATCCAAATTTGTCGGTATTTTGTGTCGTAATATCTTTTATGTGTGGGATCGGATGGATAAAAATAAAATAATTTTAACATGCATAAACAAAATAATGAAAAAATTGGACTTGATGGCGATCTTATCACGATTCCAACAATTTTAGAAATTTTTTTTTAGAAATTTCTTTGCCGTATAATCTTTAAATCGGGAAGTATCACGAAGTGTTATAATAATATTCTTAAATCTTTGTGTCTATATATTCATTATGAATTTTGCGACATATGTACATATGTTCCGAATCGCCTGACTTCAATAGCGGCAATGTTTCACACGGGAAAGGTTTTGGAAGACATGAAAATGTTCCACAATTAGAAATTTGCAACTTTATTGAGAATAATTGGTAAGCTTTTATTGTCTCTCTGTTTGTATAAGAAAAATTCGAAAACTTCTGAACCGATTATGACGTGTTATAACAGGACATTTGCTTGTACCATGACCATTTATGGGCTGAACAATGGAGTTAGAGTGTATTCTAAGAATAACTCGTGCAAACCCAAGGTTACAACGTAGTACTATAATTAATAACGCAACTGTAATATTGCGAACATAAGTTTTTGGAACATTTAAATAAGTTTTTTGTCTATACTATCATAGAGAAAATAAACAGATAAACAAATGTATAAATTTTTGGCACAATTGATCAGTTCCGATCAAAATATAAACAGCTCATGTCAATATTAAAACTATCTTTGTAAACCTTTCTCGAGTTATTGTGCAGACAATACACTATATAAGGACTACACTTTCTTACTTAAATTCAATTTACTTTCAGTAGCTGGTACGGCAATTTATTTAATGAAAATAAGAAATAAAATCGGATCAACAACATCTGTATCTAACAGATTTTCCATTTCTCGTGGGAAAGTCCATTTCGTTTCCATACACAATCTTGAAATGTCGTTCTTTTGAAACATAAAATGAATTTATTGGAAAATATTAAAAAGCCTTAAGCCCATCAATTTTTCATTGTACAGTTTTCAAGCTATTTGATGTTATTGACATATTTGTAAAGCTCTCTGAGGGCGCAAAAACAAAAGTGAAAGATTTTTGTTTTCATATTTTGAAATTAATTGAATTAAATCTGTTTCGTTTGTTTTTTCGCGATATCAACTGGTCTGTAAATATGGTTTATTTGCTTTTTTGCCCACCTAATGCCAATGCCTATTTCATCATGACCACAACAATCGTTAATGGCGTCATCATAGAAAATGTCAAATTACGAAAAAACAATTCATAATAAAATCTGCAGATATATAGGAATAAAATGAAATAATCAATAATGTGGAATTATATAATAATATTACAAACAAATTCATGATTGGAATTGAATGATGTTTTTTTATTATATTTATATCCGTTTCTGAAATTAAATGTACAACTCAAATTGTCGCATTTATATTAAAGACTTGATTATATTTCTGAATTGAAATTAATGACTTGTAAATGTTATGATTACAAGCAGTTGATGAAAATAACGTTAATGTAATCATAAGAACTAATAATATATTGTGAATCAAATTTGAAATCCTGTCAACGTGTTCCTCCTATGGTGAAACCATTCACATATAATATTTTATTACGATTTCTAACAACAACAATAATTGAATTAAAAACATTACATTTGGAAAACGTTAGAGGAATAAACTCATAATAGTTCATATGATATAAGAACTATTTTGCAGAAAATGTAAAATTTTAAATCTTTAATGGATCATTTATCTGTAGGCAATGAATATTTTCGAATTCAAAATTTAGAAAATCTGAAGGAACTAGATAATTTGAAACGATTAGCATTAGATATATTTTGCAATTATCCAGAATAACAATTTTTTACAGAGTTAAAAAGATTTAAAGTTATTAATTTTTCTTAAAAACTTCGGAAGACCCATATAAATTGTTGGAATAGCGTTCAATTCGGAAGTTCATTTTCGAGCGATTGGTAACTTCAGGTGTCGTAAGATCTGAAGTATGATTTTAAAAATACATATGTACAAATTTAAATCCGTTATATTTGTAAATTTCAACATATCTTGTAGAAATAAGTATTAAAACACGTAATATATTTAAAAATTATTTTCAATTTGATTTCATTTGAAGTAAATGCCAATTTTTCGCATTAGAATTCACTGAATCACCAATAGCGTAATTACTTGGAAGAGGTTTTGGATTGAGGCCATCATGAAAGCATTGCCCACGCCCATCGCACTGAATTAAATTGTTTTTTTTTTGGTTATCGAAAAGTGCAACATATTCATTATATCTGATATCATCAATTCTTTTAATTGTGGTCATACGAGTTGCAACATTGTTCGATTCAAGAAAAAAACCATATTTTTTTCTTCAATAATTAATCATGTTACATATCATTATTTCCACTTTAAATAAATGAATTGAATATGATTTGTAATAAATTGTTGTAAAATGTTGTATTCAAAAATGCAACTGATACATTTACTTTAAAGCTGCGGATTAACTTTTTCACCAAAATGAAGAAAAAGTAATGTGAGATTCCAGAAAAGTGGAAAATGCCTTTCTGTTTATACACTAATGTAGCGATAAGCATTGACCAGCGTTTAACCTGATTTGAACTTCTTTATAGTCGGAAAAGTCATCCAAACACAAAAAGACTGCAAGTGACTTCTTTTGAGGTATTTCATTTATTACTTCTACTGGCATAGTAATTATTAAAAACTGAATGATTTCAATATTTTTCTGAAAGTGCTTAGAATAGCGAGAATTTATTAACATACTATTTAATATTTGATGACTAAGCTTCCAGAAAATCTAATAAATATTATTATTATTTATATATAACCCAAATAATACTAACCAAACTATCCACATCCGCGAATTGCTAATAATTTCATTAGACATAACAAATTTTTGAATGTCAACAAGAACTTTTTCATATCATGTAGCTGCCGTAGTAGTTACTTAACATTTGCATTCGTCTGCATTAACTCTGATCAAAACTAGAGGCCATAAATTTTTCTGAACTCTTGTTTGTTTCTAAAAGGTGAACTGATTCCATAATATATCAATATGTCTCCAACAACGCCGTCAATGATCCTAATGTTTGCCTTGTTAAAAGAGTTTACAATATTTCAATGACGGAGTATAACATTATAAATGAACAAAATTGATATTTAGTCGCGACATCGTGATTGCTTCAATTGCATTTTTGCATTTAACCATTCTGAATCGACAAAAAACATTGTTGTGGAAGACTTGAAATACTTATTTCCAATGTGTTTTGTGTTGTTTACTACTTGCGATTATTCTAAGAATGCATACACAATTGCATTTACAGTGATGACAATCGGTACGAAATTCATTGATCTTGTCGTCAATTTTAAAGACCACACATGATGATCGTATTACTTTTGTATATATGGGTACGTCTTATAACTTCTGGCTTAATCAAACAAATCTTCGATAGAAAACAACAAATTCTAATAAAAATGCATATTAAAATAACTTTCTCTATGCCTCTTTTCTTATAGATATTTATGTATGAATAGTGATAATAATGATCATAAGACAAGCAATCAAACGAGCGTCTCATACTTGGGATGTTTTACGACTTCATTCTGAGAAAAACAATTTATAACAGGTAGGGTCAATTCTGAATACCCTCTGATAGTGCGATACAGAGCTGAGGAACTGACTGGCATGCGATCTAATATAAATTGAAAAAGAATATATTTTTTTAAATTCTGCGGATTCCTAGTTATTGAGCAAACTGTCTGTTGATAATTTTTTTATTTTTTTTTAGAGTGGGTGGATCACAACTCGAATTGAAACTATGTATATACGAGTACTGGGCCCACTCTAAAGTCTTGTTTTTTTACTATTGAGATTTGAATTTGTTAAATACATACAGTAGGTGCTTTTCATAGTGTCCCGAAAATTGCTTGATATTAAGACTATTGTGTTGGATAGCAGATGTGAGCTTTGAATGCGTTTATCATAAGATGTCTAACACAGTAATCGATACTGATCGCGTTATAACAAACATGCAACAAATATTTTAAAGCCTTATGGTAGGTACTATGAGAGTTTATATAGATTGTTGCATCTACGTATGTCCGTCCACCCGCGTATACAATAACTTAAAAATGCGTTATCCGATTTTAATGAAATTTAGAACGTGGATTGCTTTAGCAAAATCGGCCGAATTTAATTGAAAAATGTGTACAGTTATTTATAAATGTTGCTTACATAAATAGATACGATACCATGCTAAGTTTCAGTAAAATTGGTCCAAGGATAGTGAAGAAAGTAACAGTTGTAGATAAAAAAAAAAACTTGTTCATAAACTTTTTTAATGTACTTTGAAAACTAATATACCAATTTGAATAAAATTTGCAAAATATATTTACGCTATTAGGACCCAGGGTACCTGTGAATTGGAGCAAATTTGAAGAAAAAGAAAAACGGCTAAAGCCTTGAAATATTACTAGTTTTAGTTGATTTTTCTTAGAGTTATTTCATTGAACTTGTTAACGTTGTTAACTACGAGTCGCATTACTATCACAGGATATCAAAATATCAGCTATAGGCTGCTTTTAAGTTACTAATTTTTGTATAATCTTTTCGGAGAGAAAAACTTCTCTCACATTTACAATCCGAAATGTCACCGAAACCTTATAAATGCTTGCCAAATATTTCATTACATAATTATTTTCAATATCCTTTAAAATATTCAAAAGACAGAGACAGTTTACATTGTAAAATGATTGATTTTAAAGAACATGTGTCAATCAGTTAAATAAATAGTTATGTTATGTGTAGTCCGTAATAAATATATATATATATAGAAGTAGTAGCTTTGGTGACAGCGGTTCAACAAAGTGAAATTTTAGTGATTTTGATGCTTAAGGGTTTCCCTTTATCCCATGCATCATACTTGAAAATCATATGTGTTCCCATCAAAGTAGTTGCACTTGAGGTATGTCATTTGATAAAAACGCTGACAATGACAAGAAAAAGTTTTTCATGATCATCGTGTCCAAATGACACCTTGACGGCTTTACCGCTTCACCATAATATCATATTGTTTTTTTTTCTTCATAGGGAAAGCGATTGCAATCGAAAATGTTTTTGATTTGAATTTCTTGTAGAATTATTTTTATTTTTCTCTTTCGGAAACATGTTTGTCGAAGGTACAGCTGGAAGGCGTGTCATTGACAATAACGGAATTTGAAAGATAATTTCAATAGGTCCAATAGAGTAATTTAGATCCAATATATAGATTCATTGATTTATGTTTACAGTATGTCCATTAGGAGCATGAATAGGATTTGCATTTTGTTTGAGTTTTTTTTATGAATTAATAATCCTCTGCATCTGTACAGCATCAGTAACGACTCCTAAATAATAAAAGCAAATTCAAAAAAATTATTTGCCGGAATCATCGTCTTTCGAACTGCACAGTGGGCAGTGCAATACTAACTATTAGTACTTTTAAAACACCATTTATTTATATCTCAAAGAAAGTTGGAACCCTGTTTACCTAATTGGTTGATTGAAGGATTGATCAAGTCAATGATGCATAATAATTGAACTGGGTCTTTTAAATGTGTTTACCAACCATTTGAATACATAGAAATTCAAACAGTTTATGATAGTATCATTCTCATCTTGAAAATGTTTTGCGCAAAATACGGTCCAAATAGAGTGTCAACGTAAAATGAATTGAGCACCACACTTTTTGGGGCGCAAAAAACAATATCACTTATGTTCGGTCGTTTAAAGCAAATAATTAGTGTTGAATGGTTTAGAAAAGTGTAAATAGCAGTTGCAATTCTTGCATAAACAATAAAGGCTAACGAGATATAATAAGACAGAAAATCAACGACCGTCGTTTGGTTCAAGTTAGTTAGTAAGTACTAAATAAAGCTAGCAGTTTAGAAGTCTCTCGTTTAAATCCAGTTTTCGGCAATTCACTTCGTATCTGATTCCTCCATCTTAATTCTACTTTAGTTACGACTTATATCATACATAACTATCGTTAGAAACACATTGTATCATTTCATATGTTCTTTATATTGTATGCATTTTCTAAAAATTCGTTCTCAACGTGTATTAACACTGTCCAGAAGAAGAAAAATGTTTCATATCATGTTTTTTAAAGAGTGTGTTCATTGTCAAGAAAATTGTATTTGAATTAAATTCATGTGATGGGTTTGGTAACCCGTTTTCTGAAAATTTTACTATACTACTATCAACATGATGATTTCCACAAGTAGCGCCCTTAAGTGTAATTAGGCAACAAAATATAACAGCGACGTTTAAATTATTTGATATGATTTGTCTTAAATAATTTTAGTAACCTTTAAATTTATCTGTTATTATAATATTTCTGCTTTCGATCACATCACATCTAATTGTTTAATTTAATATATTAGAAAACCTGGATTTCGAAGTAATTATACTGCGATCATGTTTTATGGAGATCATAACATCTATTTTTTTCCATCCCACATTAATGGAAATAATTTTCTCCACGTGAAAGTTAAATTTTTCCAAAAAAAATATAAGTATAGAAAAGACCACCTTCCAAGATCATATTTTGAAAGTGTTTTACATATTTTTGTAACTCAAAAAAAATTAAGTATTGATATTATATTTGTTCTTTGATTTTTTAAGATCACGTTTGATCACCTTGAGCATTATTTTCCTATGATGTCGGAAATTAATAAAATTAACATATTAATCAAATAAAATAAATAAAATATGTAATTTTGTTAATTCTTGTTAAAGTTCGCACCTAATTTTATTTTTAATGATTATCTTTCATTATTATCAAATGTGGGATTTTTAATTTTAGATTACAAAAAAAAAGCACGTGGAATTACTCCACACCATCTAACTTTCACAGTATGTAGATATTAACTGCAAAAATCTTTGAACGCGCTTTTCTCAAAACAATATTTATATAATTGTAATAAAAATTTGTGCTCCATTATTGGACTGTATTGGAATGTAAACGTTATCGTTGACAGATTAAGTTTTAAAAAATATTAAATAATTTCATCAATATTTCCTTCTTTCAAAAACGGATCACATTAAATAGGCTAATTAAAATCAGCTATCGAATTTTTGAATTACTGTGAACAAGGACAGACTGACGCACATTCGAATATGAACGAATTTAATATTAATGACAAATTTTATTCAAAATGTAAATCGTTGCTCAAACAGTTAAGAACTTAAAAATTATAAAGCACGTTTTCTTTACCGGTGTCCCGGTTCATTAAATTTTATTGAAAGCACAAAAACGTGGTTGATGTACGCTTTTATTTCTTTTAAAATACAAACTTCAGTTAAAAAAAGTTCTAATTTTTAGATTTTTTTTTTTTTAAGAAACTCTGAGAGTAATTTATAAGCAATTACTTAATTTTTAAAATTCTTTGAAAAGTGACTTTACGAGCCGCTAAATAAAACGGTATACCATGTTCATTTAAGAAACTTGATTTTTATTTGTTTGATTACTTACAACAACACAATAATTTTGTTTACCAAAAGGGTTTCAACACATAATGTTTACACAACTTATTTTCTTATTCAAAATTTGATAGATACCGCTTTGTTGACTAAAGCCCAAAACAGAATGGACGGGCTCGTGACGTATTAAATGTCGAATTGCAAGTTTATAATTTATCAATATTTTTCAAAAAATTACTTCCATATATCATAATTGAATATTTACTGCAATTTAAAACAAGAATTAAGATTTTAACAAGCTTACTAAGAAGGCTAGAATATTTCGTTTTTTGCACTTTAACTTGAACTTCGTCAACGAAATAGTGTTGATCCTAAAGACTTCAGAAAATCCTAGGAAAAATATTTAAGTACGGGGGAAGAGTGATAAATACTTATGTTTGACAAGAGATAGGGACATTAATATAAAACCACAACTGTCGAACTTGGAGAAGAATACATGAATTAGTTTAATTTAACAATTATGTATTCAAAGTGAAAAGACTATACTTTTATATAAACTATGGGCAACATTTAGGGAAAACGTATGGTGAAATCAAGGAATAGGTACACACTATTTACTATTGAAAAATAAAATGCATGATTTAAATTTGCTATTTTGCTTATTGCAAGCGAACCAATAGAATCATTTTAAAACTGGTAAGAATTACATGATAAGAAAATACAATATAACCTTAACCATTTTTCTACCTTCTGCCTCATTTCGCGGAAATAATAAACTCTTCTTGAATATAAAAAATTCATTTGATTTTGCAAACATTTCGAAGTGAAATAACAAAAATTTTAAATTTATAGTTTAATGATACCGAATTTTTGCATATCTTTTTGCAAGTCCCTAAAATAATTATTATAATTTAATAATCATTAATCACAATTTTCGAAAAAAAAACAGATATTCTCTTCCCAAAAGAAATAAAAAGTTCTATGAACTTCGTTTCTGCGTTTCTGAAATCAATTTAATTGTACAATGAAACTTGTTCAATCAATATTTGCTGTTTTTGTCTTATTTTTATCTAATATGAAATGTTAAGTTTGAGTTGATTTGTTCAACTGAGGTCAAATTCTTATTACAAATCTAACATACAAACGCCCACCCAATATATGTAAGTACCATTACCCTTCTGAAATGAAACTATTGAAAAAGAAAACCAAAGAACCAAAAAGACAAGAATTTTATCTCATGTTATAAAATACTATACTATATTAAGTCAATGAATTCCACGCCAGAGAATATGACCTCAATTTTATCATCTTATATGATTTTAAAAGGAAAATTGACCAATCATTATTTTTTAAAAATGTTCTTATTCTTCCTGTGTGAGATATTTTGACCCAAATTTTGTTCTAACTTCGATTTTTCTTTTCGTTTTAGAACTTTCATATAAACATATAGTGACGTAAAATCGGCCTATAGCCGATTTTTTGATGGTCTATTGTAGAAATTGGACTCGTAGTTAACAAATCTATAGTATAACGAGCTAACTCTGAGAAGGAAATACCAAAACTACTAATATTTCAAGGTTTTTTCTCCATAACATCGTTTCGTCCTTTTGCAAATTTTATTGAAAGCGGTATATTAGTTTTTAAAATACATCGGACAACTTTATGAACAAGGTTTTTTTCTCCTACAACTATTTCTTTCTCCACTATCCTTGGACCAATTTCGCTGAATTTGACCATGGTATCGTCTGTTTATTTAGTCAAACCATGTAAATAATTTAAACAAAATTACTCCACAAACTTTCAAATTAAATCCGAAAAACCATAAACAAAAAAACGACAATACTTTCTGGTCACACTGGTTTTTGCTTAATAGCTTCGCTCCTCCTCGGTCGATTTTGCTAAAGGAATAACCAACTCACATTGTAAATTTCATCAAAATCGGATAATGCGTTTCTGAGTTATCTTGTATATAGACGGACGGTCGGACGGACATGCAGAAATCGATATATCTTTTGATTCTCTACACAACCATATGAAGATTATTTCGATTTGTTACTATATAAAATATAATATACCCTCTCATAGGGCATACAAATAAAAAACTTTCACGCTGTACAATGAAAAGCACTTAAAACACAATTGTATTATTATTCAGAGATGTTTTAAATGCACCTCATCTTAAGGCCAATCTCCACGCAACCGACATCCTACACCTGATGTAAGTATGGGATAACACTATACAAAGGCTAGTTAAACAGAAAGGGAGAAAACAATCATCCTGCAAATTTTGTCGGCTTCTGCATTTCTGATTTCCCCATCTGATTTTCGATGTGCAGATGATTCCCCTCAAAATCAGATGAACATGTTTACCTGATTTATGTGGAACTTCATCTGCGGGTGCATACTCTTACAATAATCACACACGATACCGTCGCACACTACCAATTTTTCTAAATTGTGTGGGGAGATTCAGATGTTTTTATTCGATTAATCCTAGCGAAGAATAACGTCAGAATAGGATGTCGGTTGTGTGGAAATTGGCCTTTAGTAGGGTGTTTGAGCCAATAAATTTGAAAGTTTTGACTCTATTTACTAATGTATGAAATAAAAAAATTGAAACATATGTTAAGTATGTACATACATATGAATTTTTTTCAGCAGAATTGTTCTATGGTTCAAATTGTTTTCCATGTAATTTTTGCTTTGAACAAATGCTATATTTTGTCTTGTACTAGATTCTGTTCAGGAAATGGTGTAATAACTAAATAAGCAGATTTCTACAAATAAAATCATTTGCCTATGAACTAATATGACTACCCCATTCGAAGTAAAATTACGTGTTTCCTTACTACTAAGTGTGATACTTGTTTTGTTTGAGATAGTTGACTACTTTTAAATTAATAATAAAATTACCTGCCATTTTAAGACAGAAAAATTCATAATTATAAAAGACAACTCTGTATAGGAATGTTAAATAATTATTACACCAGTCATAAGTTATGGTATTTCTGCTGCGAAAGATTGGTAATAGCTTGTCCGCGCTGCGAACTGCGAGTAATCTCATTTAACTGTTTCACGAATTTGGCCGAAAAACCAGTGCTGTGGGGTCCGATTTGCAATCATAGTTTGCAACAATTTCTGATCGCTTAAGCGGGAGGCTGCGTTAGTAAAGTTTATAAAGTCGGAGCCTGTTGAGCTCTGCGTATTTATTTTATACACGCTAGTGAAAATTTTTTTTATTGGCACTTTTTCCTTTATCGGCTCTTTGTTTTATTTGCCTCTACTGTTTACATAGCACTAGATTTTTATACTGTAGGTATGTATATAATATTGCGGTTTATCTTCTGTAATATGAAATGCTATGTTAATTCAAATGTTTATTTGAATCGTTGATATTCGGTGTAAGCAAAGAAACAATATTGACTAATTTGGCTCAAATCGGTAAAGCAACAAAGTTGGAAAAGTGGGTACCGCATGAATTGAATGATGCGCAAAAGGAACGATGCCACTCCACTTGAAAAGACTATGTGTCCGTGACATTCCTAACTAAAAGTTTAAACAAAAAATGAGCTTTAAACAAAATTTGAAATGCAGTCAAAAATTTCACTTGAATGAATGAATGAAATTTATTTAAAATATCTCATCCATACCAAAATTCTTTCGTTCTGAAAAGGTGCAAGCGTACTTCTTCAAATTCCATCATCCACTTCACTTTGTTTGACCCGTGTTCAATAAACTTTTTTTTTAAAGCGAAAAAATTTACTAACCAAAAATCGTTTGAAATCTTTTGACAATAAAAGTGTTTGAATAAAACTCAAGATTGAAAAAAGAATTTGATTTTGAAGATTGGTGTTGTTATGATCAGCGTTGATGTCTGTCCCGTAAATACGTATATATTTGAATTGATCACCATTGCACTATAGAACAGGATTATTTAGGCGCTAACCATTTATTATTTGAAAAAAAAAACTATTGATAAATGCCTTTTTATATCTTTTGTTATTTTCACTTTTATGTGGTACCGTTCATCACTTTCGTATTTAAACATATAGAAACTAAAAATCGGCATATAGCCAATTTATTGGTATTCAAATATTAAAAATGGTGTTATTTTAAAAAAATGCCTAGTTCATTAAGTTAACTGTTAGAAAAAATAATGGTTTGTCTGCATAGTTTCGATTTACACTATTTCAATAGATTTTGCTTTAATTCAGAGATAAATTCGAACCTAACAATATAAATCTAGTCTTAAAATTTCTTTCGAATTGTTTTGAATTATCTCTGAAATCAAAATTTGCAGGTAACGGATCTGCAAAAATCAAAAAACTTTTGATTCTCTACACATAGTACTTGGAGATTATATATTATTCGTAGGTAGTTTCTTTGCGTTACAAATATAACTGATATATCTTATTGATATATTACTATAGGGTAACAAAATTCATATCTTTCTAAGACGAACAGCAGATCTCTTCAGATGAAGTATTTTTTAAGGGCAATATATGAACATCTTCAAGAAAACCGATGTCTACTGTATACGGATTCATCATTTGATGATCTATTGTAAAATTCTATCCAATTTATTTCATTGCTGGACTTTCTGTCGATATAAAAGAAATAAAAATGGGTAGGAAAGATCTGTTCAACAAATATTTGTTGATTCGAAATTGATTGAGAATTAACCATTGTTCATAGGAATCCTCTTTTTTGTCGTCATTTTCCGTTGTCGTTGTGATTGCGAGACTATATATATGCATTCATATGTATATCAACGGTTATAAAACGTAGAACATTTAGAAAGTGTTAAAAATTTTAAAGAATGACGGTGAATTGATGAGATTGAAAAAGTGAAATGGAGAAGAGGAAAAATAGAAGAGTTCTTATTGTTTAGTTTAGATTAAAGGAGTATTCTTCAACGTTTTATCGTGATGACTTCTGCTTAAAAATGTATGATATTCAAAATGAGAAAAAGTAGCAGCACAAAAATTGGTTTAACAGCAAAGCAAACTAATTGGTAAAACATGATTCTGTTTTTTACATACATATCTAATAGAAAAAATAAAAAATGAAAACATTTAAAAGCATTTGAAGCGAATATTTTGTGAACCGGTAATTATACAATATAATATTTCCGAAAAAGTTCCTGCAACATCTTATTAATGACCATCATTTCGGAACACTTTGTTGAAAATTGTACGACATTATCAGCTAATTAAAAGAAGTTTTGAATGTGTGTTTTGTTGCTTTTTTTGAGAATTAACATTATGTTTGACTTCGCCCACTTCACAAGTCGTAAGCATACATTTCAAATTTGACCTAGAACTCATGTGAAACCGAGCAGTTTCATCGTTCAAGTTTGGGTTCGATTTGCGCAGTGGTTTAATAATAAACTACTCTGTTAGTACTTGTTAGAACATATGAATTATCACAAAATAATTCGCAAAATCAAACGGAATACATAGATGAAAAGGATGATTTTAAAGTTATGTTCAAAATGGTTTTCAAATCTTCGAATATTTGCAAGATAGAAAAAAACAAAACAAAACATGTTAAGCTGTATAGTATATGAAACATTAGGTACACATTAAATGTTTTTGAAATAGATCTAAGATATCTATTTATTCTAAAATATTTTTTTCAAGAACTCAAAAACTTGTTGTAAGAATCCAATTTTTAAATAAGTAAGTATTTAGCTTTCACAACCAATTTTAGGATGGAAGTTTTTACCCCAAATTCACTCCTGCATAAGAGGTTGAGTAATATTCTAATATAAAGTGGCCAAGCAATACAAATAATATTGGTTGATTTTTGGTCTCACCAAAGGTTAACAAAAATTTTAAATACAAAATAAATACGCTTTTCGAGAAACGCATTCGAATATTTTCACAAAAACTCGTATTAAAAGCCTGGGATTATTGCATTCCGATACCAAATACCCTATATACAGTGATTCATATCGAAAGCCGAACATAGATAAAAATTATTTACAATAGCAAATTGCATAAAGAAAATATTTTTTCTATATGTATTATTTTAAATAAAGAAGATAAAAGATTTGTTTTAAAGAAAAATAGAAAAGACTCATTTCTGTCTGCTCCGGATTTAACTCAGATCGTAATTAAAATGTTCACCTCGAAAGAATTAGGAGAGAAAATTTAATAGAAGAGTTGCAAGGAAAAATTTGCTGATTAGAAAAAGAAATAAAAGTCTAAGAAAAAATACTGCTCGCGACTATATGACCGAACATTTTAGCTTCTGAAGCCAAGTAAATTTAATACTTAATGTTATAACCTTTATTAAAGTTTTTTTACATGTTCTATTTACTGACGAAAGTAAATTCAACCTTTTTAGTTCAGATGGATGATGATTGGTGTAGATACAACCAAAAAACAGCTTCAAATAAGGGATATTCGGGCAATTGTTAAACACGGTAAAGGATTCCTTATGATTTGGGGGTGTATGTCTTCTTCAGATGCAGATAATTTATATTTTATTAAACTTAATAATACGGGGAAAAAATAAAAGTTGCTACTGTAAGTATTTTCTGTCCGACTTTCGATGTGAGTCAGTGTACCTACTAAAATAACATTTGTATTTTTAATATATAACGTGTGATAATTGGGTGAGAACATTGTTCAACTGCTTTTTTTATGAGTAATAATTTCCTAAAAACACTAAATTTTTATGTGCAACTAAAATTTGCATTATTCATCGTATGCTAATTAAGGTGCTGCTGTTCAGACAACAATTTTAAGTAGTTTTTCTTAAATAAAGACAGAAAGAAAGAAAAGAAAATTAATATTGTATATTACTCAATATGTATAATAAAAAGGAGATTAGACTATACAACTTTTAATCTGGAGTTTAAAAAGATTAAAAACTAAAAAAAAAAATAAATAAAAACTTTACAAATTAAAATGTCTCGTAAAATACAAGAATTTAAACCATAGTTTTTTTTTTAATTCAAAACAAGCATGAAAAACACGCGATGAGGCGGGCCTTTATTTCTTAGCTTACTGAATATTTTTTCAGAAAGCTAAGAAAGCGTTAACTGAACTAAGATTTAGTACTAGTTGGTATTTTTCAGATTTCAAATAAAAAAATTTGTTTATAAATGATTTTTAAAAATTCGAACTGATTTAGAAAGAAGAAGAATGTACCTTTCAAATGTTCCGAAATATGACGTGAAAGTCAAGTTATACTAGAGACACATATATGGTATAGATACCATAATTTAAGAATATCATGTAGTATACCACATGTGTGTCACTTTATACCATTTCAAAAGATGAAGTATAAATATGATGATGAAATGGTATCAGCTATACTATAGTATCGATACCATAGTATGAATACCATTTGTGTGTATCTCATATTATTCGCAATTCGAATTGACGTTTGGATTAACATAGCATTTGATATTACACAACCCAATAAATACACCAGTTAATTTCCCCCAACGCCCTCAGATTTCTGGAAGCATTGTCTCAAACTTTGAAAAAGTTTTAAAAGCAACGAATTTGACGAAGTCTCAACTTATAAATCATGGCCGTTACATCCTTAAAATATTATTGTATGTAATACCACACGGTTAAAAAAAAGACGTCAATTTTAATGACTTTCAAGTTATGTCAGCACGAACTTACCCTTAGTGACCTAAAAATATTAACTTCGAGGACCAATTCTTGTGTATTTGAAAATAATTAACTACCCAAATAAAAACGTACCAAAAGGTGGAAACGTCCCATTTTTAATCGTGCAAAACTGTATCAGGAAAAATATCTAACTTTTATAAATATATAATATAACTATATAAATACATAAATATATATATTAATATAATATAATATATATTTATAATAAATGAGTTATTTTTAGATTTTCTGACATAAATAAAAGTAAGTTTTAGTTTTTTAGCAGATTTTTCAAATACTATCCAGGAAGACAAAAATATTTTCAAAGTAATTAAATTCAAAAAATTATTTTGTGAAAAACATTTAGTATAAATCTTAAATTGAAAAACATAATCAAACCTGTCAATTAAATTTTACATAAACAACTAAAAATAAATAATATGAAATCAAAAACACAAAATGTTATGCAAAATTTAACTTACAAAAATATTTACTACATACATATAATTTAAATTTTTATTATTATAAAAGACCAATTGTAAAAATAAGTTTAAATCTTGTATTAAAAAATTCTAGAAGGAAACTTGTAATACTTTTAAAACATAAACATATATTACCACCCACAGTCGTGGTGCAGTAAAATATTCACCTTGATTTATATTTAAATAAAATATTTTTAGTAGTCTTATTGTTTGAAACATGAAAAAAAATTTGTTTCTTTGTAGAACGATCAAACAAAATAAAACCAATTAACGAATAGTTTCACAGCACGTACAGAAAAAAAAAATATATTAAAACATCATTTTAACATAATCACAAAGTGAAGGTAAATTTAGTTCTGGATTGTAATTTGATCGTGCAATCTAATCGATCGTCATTAAATTGAACTGCCAAACAACACCGCATTTTATAATGGAACAGTATTACAAAATTTGCTAAAACATTTCTAATAAATCAAAATCCTCCAAAATGAAGAGATCGCGTGAAGATCAATTATCTACCATCAAATAATATTATCCGGTTGCGACATAATTGACAGCATATGAAAGTGAATTCCAAATTTACCTTCAATTTTTCAAAATTTTTTAACTTCCTCTTTACGAACTTTTTGTGAGGATTTTCGGATACTTTCACGTCTTTCTGTTTTGAACGTCATGTCTGCCGGGCTGTGTGTATGCAAAATTGAGGCTGGATTTTTGAATCGATTTGAACGAAAATTAGTGGAAATAGATTTTTCCTTATGAGAACCATTCTATCAGAAGTTGTGGTTCGATCAGCCGAAAACGATAAAACAGGATATAAATTTAAAAACTCCGGTTTCAAACAATAGAGTAGAAACAAGGTGCTCGCACAAAAGTTCAGTATTTTCGTACAAATTAAAATGCATATTGTGCAATAAAATAATTTGAATATCGCACGTATTTTAATTTGAATCCAAAATTGGTAAGACCTCGCGAATAACTACGATTCGTTCGTTTGAATGCCCATTTGAATGTAACTGCAATAATATAATAAATAATAAATTTGAGTGAAATATTCTTCTTAACTTATTGTATTGATGAGAAATATGGTATCAGAAACTTCGCTGTGAATCGAGTTGTAAAATTATACATTTTTCGACTTTCAACTTAATGAATTCGCAACCAAGGAGAGATTGATAATCGCTTATAAATAAGTGTAATTATGTCAAAATGTTTATGCACATGAGTGCCCCATTATCATTTGAAATGATTTATTATGTATCGAATGGAAAAGAACCAGAGACCAACAAGTGTTACCGTCATTTACTTTTGATTTAAATTAACTCAATTTTAATGAAATTTATTTACTTTCGATTTTTTTTTAAATTTATTTCTTATATTTTATGATACCGCGATTGAAAGGCAATACTCTATAAGACAATTCATATATAGTATACCACTTCTTCTTCCTATCTATTCCCATTCTCTCCTTTATTCACCTTTTTTGTATAGATATTGTTTGATTTGATATATCGTTCAGATATTTAAATTTATACATAAAAAAAATTATAATAATCACAAATATAAATGCGTGAATATTTTTATTATTTTAAAAATGGAGGTTTCCAAATAACTTTTTTTTTTTCTTTGGTCACTATCGGTCGATTAATTTTCTCTGATTTGCATATTTATCGTTTGAACATCATGTTCTTGAGAAGGTTTTGTTTAATTCATGTTCCGCTATAGTGTCCAACTTACTAGCATTTCTTCTTTTGTCCAATGCAATGTTGTAAACTTGTGCACTAGCTCAAACTTCATCTAGATAATGGTGATCAGTTTGATCTATGCTTCTCTCAATAGTTAAACATTATTCTTCCACTTGTACTATTGTGATCATTTCATGATCGCTAGTGATATATGACTGAACTATGTGGTAATATAAAAGACATATTATGGGAAAAGTTTCATAGTTAATCGGTTTATTTTTCCTTTTGAGGATATTTTTTTTGTATCGTGATGAATTTCAGTAAGTCTAATATATTCCTTTGTTTTTTTTTGCATTAAAAATTTTATGGCGCTATTATTTTGAGTTATTTTTGCTTCTTGTTTGGCTTGTATTTTTTTTATAATGAGGTTAAAGGGTAATTTTACAGTCTTAAATGATATTTTTTCAAATTGATTAAAATCAATTCAAAAGGCTTTTATTAATACTATAATGTAAAAATATTTCTTTTGGCATATTTTGTACATATATCTCATATAAATTTGAATACCGTAAAGTGAGAAAGTTTTGTTAACATATTTTTGTATGTTTGTTTCAAATAATTAATGTTTACTGGCTTTAAATCTCTGTACTGTTAATAAAGTATATTTAAATTTATCATTGAGATCTATATCACCTCCATTAACTACAAAGATTATATAAAGCATCATAATGTACAAAACGCTTATCGACGTTCGAATTAGCAGTCTTAGACTTAGGTCACAATAGTTACCATAGTTTTAAATTAAGACACTTGAATTGACATTGTGCATAGCTAATAAATAAAATTGAAAATTTTATATTTTAATTGATAATTTAATGATTGTAATTTCTACTTTTAGATTAACCCACTAGAATGGTGGCATTATCTAGGTATAATATTACACTATAAATGACTTAAATCGTCTTCGATCGTTTAAGCTTTGTTTTTTATTATTTGTGACCCTTAAATTCCCTGTCGCAATATTTAACTGAACCCGACGCTAGATGCTCTGTCACTGAAGTAAAAAGAATATCCGTTTTTACCGCTTTACTTGGGTAACAATATCTTATTTTATTGAATCATAAAAATCATCTATGCGAATTCTTCCATTCATTTATTTTCTTTAAGGAAAAATAAACTTCCTTAACAATTTATGGAATTGACAAAGTTACCCCCATTTACTATAAAATATTTAATTCTGTGATCATTCATATATTTTGAAATTTGATAGTTCTTTTTTAAAGGACAATCGTGTTTTACTTGAATTTAGCAAAAGTTAAAACCAAAAACTTTTTTTAAAAATAAAATTTTTAACAGTTAACTCACTGAAATTTGTGAGAAAAAGATTTTTATCTTGAACATGTTCACATCAATTTGAATGCGAGAAAATTTTATAAATCGGGGAAGATCAAAGAAAATAAATATAGTTAGAAAACTTTGGTGAGTTTACTTAAAAACACGAAAAAAACCAAAATAAAATTTTTGTTTATACAACAATATTTTAATAAATGCGATTTCTTTACTTTTATAATCAAAACATTATGTTGCATGCTGTGAGAAAATGTATTTGATTTCGATTTTCTAAATAATAAGATCAATTCAATTCAAATTCAAATGAACTAATATTTTTTCTTGCGAATTAAGAATTGATTTAATCGTTATTAAATTATAAACAAATTTACATCCAACTGTGATCAAAATGATTATTGGACTGTATGATTCACAATCAAGACGATATTGTCTATTTGATATTCTGTTTTTCTAGAAAAATGCATTTAAAATTTCTCGCACCAAAATTACCACATGCTGAGAGAATATTTTTGACCAAATGAATTATTTTAAATCATTAATTTTTTTCTAGTCACTAAGTTAAACAAAAATGTCTCCTTGCTAATGAAGTTTTTTTTTCTTTTAGAACATATTGTTTTAGATATTGTTTTATTTATTTTAATTAAATTTTTTGGGAAGACAACAATCCAGTAGTAAGCAATCTTTTTACCTTTGAAAGGATGATTACAAAATTCCAGTATAATCGATTAAAATAATTTATTTTGTTTATTTTGTACGTGTGACAAAAAAAAACAATTTTTTTTTAGCAAAAATCACTTTTATTCTTCAACATAGTCTGCTATAACTCGAAATATTTAGTCCAGCGGTATTTTAACATTTCTGCACTTATAATACGATTCTTGAAGGTATGCAAAATACGCCTAAGTTTCGCATTCGACCTCTTTGTTTGATTGAAATCTGTTTCTCTGAAGACATCTTTCAAAGTTTGGAAACAGATAATAATCGCTGGGAGCTATATCTGGAGAATACGGTTGATGGGGAAGCAATTCCCAACGTAATTTTTTTATTCCCAAATTTGAACACTTCAAGCATATGCCTAAAGCAAGCATTACATATTATCATTCATAATGCAACGAATAAACGAAGCATAGAATGTAGTTTAAAGTGATTTATCATGATTGAATTTGATTATTTCGAATTTGAAATTGATAATTTCCAGTTTGAAATCGATAATTCACATTTTCAAATTGATTACTCCTAATTTAAAGTGAAAAGGTATAGTCTCATTTAACAAGTTTAAGAAATACAGCTTACTTTAATTTGTCGTGAAGTAGCAAAAGTTAAGTCATCGTTAGCGGTATTGTACTGCTAGTTCAGTTCAGCAACTTAAAGAAACCTAGCGGAATCTATATATCTATCGGTCTAAAATAAAAGCATAAAAATTTAAATAAAATTACACAAATGAATAAAATAAGAAACAATTGTGTTCTTTGTTCTTGTTCCATATTCGCAATTGTAGAAACTATCTTTTAATAAATGAATATAAGAATTAACATATTACAAAATATTAAGTTTTGATATTCAAATACATATCTGAACTATGTTAGTTCTTACATTTTTCTTTACATAGGTGAGTTTCTCCTATTTTCTTGAAAACTGCTAATAGTAATAAATTCAGGGGCACAAATTACTAGCATAACTTGAAGTCTTTTTATAGAAAAACTCAATATATGTTCTACAAATTAAAACTATGTGTCTTTTTTAACATTTTGATTGATTTTTGAAATGATCTTGAAAATGAAGATCGTTTACAAATTAGTAGTCCGTGTTAAAACACATCAAGTTGTTCCCAAAATTCTTGATAAAACGAAAACTATGAAAGGCAATCCATTTCTTTTTATGATCGAATAGAGTGAAAGCCACAAAAAAAACTTTTTTATAAAAATAAATTTTCTTATTTTATTTCTTTTATGGAATTTGATTTTGACCTTATCAATGTTGTAATTGATGGTATTCATTTTCTGACTCAGAATTTTTCATTTTTCTAGTGAAGGAGTTTGACAAACTCGATTGGAATGCGGTAAAATAAATATAGTTGCCATATAAATAATTTCATTTCAAATAAGGAAGAATTTTTAATATGTTTGATTTTTTGATTTTGTATAAAAAAAATTAATTTGATAAGTTATTTGGTTACAGAACAAAAGTAAACCATCCTTCCAAATGGAGGATAAAAAAGGTAATTTGATAGAAAACCAAAAACGGATACTTTTTAACAAAACTTAAAAATGCCTCTTATATATATATATATATAGTATACAATAAAATATTCCATAAAATAATATTTCATAGAATATACACGATTATTTTCCATTTTTATTGTTTGTTATTTTATGATTAAAGTCAGTCAGTCATAATTTTAATATATCTTAAAAATTAATTTATTCTAAGATCATTTTTCTGTATTGATTGATCACTGGCAAAAAATAAAAAATTATCTGTATTTTAATAATAATAACATTATGTTTCAAGTCAATTTTTATACTTATTGATCTAAACCGATGCCACCCCATGGACAAAGGGTGTTTTGATTGATTTATCGACCATCCATGACTGATGGTTATTGTGTACACCGACAAATTATCCTTCAAAAAAGAAAACTACATATAAATACGATCGTTAAAATTATTTGTTGTATAGTCAATCCATTATGATTCTAAATGATAGTGTAGGGTACAATATGGATAGCACTATATTTGGTTTTCATTTTAAAATTCATACGTTGGCAATGATCGATAAATTTGTCACGGAGATTCAACAAAAAAAAAAATGTATTTATAAAAAATAACATATTTTTGGCATGTTCCATGAATTGGTCATCATTTCAAATTTTCATTCTATATGTAATTGAAAGGCAAACCGCATTGAATGAGATATAAATGTACTTCTGTATGCAGCTTTTCGTCCTATTTTTTGAATGCATGAAAAGAGAGTGATTAGTTCTTTGTATATCTATTTTCTTTTCAGTTTACAGATGCCATTCAGTAGCGCATCCTCTTTAAATCAAGGCCGTAATCCAATTTCCATTTAGCATTAAAATATGTAAGTATGTATGTAGATAAAGCAGATATATTTTCAAATAAGATTTTCCACGGGCATTGATAAATTGGCCATGCTCATTCGAATTTTTGTTTTAATTTTACGGTTCATTATTTGATGATAGAAACTCAATAATTGTTAATAGACTAGAAAATGCTGTACACTTCCATACCAGGTGACCGAAATATATTATAAATATTACGAACAAAATTTTCCATGGACAAAATGAAAAAAAGTTTATGAGTGGGTACAATAGTTTTCATTTTTTTATCCGAAATCTTTAAAATGTTGTATATGTATTGCAAAATCTCAGTATAGTGTCCATTAGTTTTCAATAATAAATTGTTTTTGAACCATTGCAAACAGCAGTCGAAACCCAGGCTCTAAATTAGCGATTTTTAACCTAATTTAGATAAAATATGAAATGAGAAGAATTCAAAGTATTCTTAGTTAGAATATTTAAGAAGTAATTTTTAAAATACTCCAGTGTGCCAACACTTAAAAAAAACGTAATTGGGATTTTTTTTTGATACCGCATTTTATAATAAAAACGTACAAATCAAAACATTTTAATTATTTAATAAATTGTTCGGCCTACATTTTGCTACAAAGTTAAAATTTCGAAATTTTCAAGTATTTGTAATTTTGCATGAAAATTTTGTCCGGAGAACTTGCAATGATTTATTACAATTATTTGTAGCTTAATTAGAATAATTAAAATTTTTTTTTATGTCAACGTGTTCCTTATAGAATAATGTACCAAAATAAATAAACAACTAATGTTTTATTTTTAAAAACCCGATGAAAACATAAATCTTATAGAAATTGGTGAGCAAATCGGCATACCTACATTCATATTCGAAATCCTATGGCTTCTAGTTTGTAGGTGGTTCTGATTTTTCGTATTTTTCTCTAGTTTACCCGAAATTTAAGAATTAAGCAGCTGACTTCAAGAATTTTCAGTAATGTCTAAATTGTTCACGATGGAATTTTTTTAAAGTCAGTACCCTTATCAATGCGTTACACCAAAATGGCATTTTTAGAATAAATAAATTGTATAAATAAAATACATAATATATTCATTTCGTTTTGATCTAGCTAATTTTTGGAGAAAATTTCAAAGCTGAAATGTGTATTACAGTAGAACTTTTATGCATAGGTGTTAAAAATCGACATCGCTCTGTATTCGACAATTTAATTAAAATTTTTAAAAAGCATATTTTCTGATAATCTCGTTCTTCGAGCCAATTAAGACTCTAATTATGTCGCATATTTGATAATGCTATTGAAACATTTTTTCAAAATTATCAATGGATATTAATATTATTAGTTTGTCTATCGATTTAAACTAGAGTAGGCACCTAATTGGATTAATAGTGGTCACTTTGAGCGCCGACAAAATACACTGATATGAAATAAATTCAACAGAAAAAATTAAATTAATGAATTCCATTTTGGGCATCTATTAACGAATTCATAATTAAATAAATCCCGTTGGAATTAATCAAATTTTTAACTTTTTTTGTTGTCTACATAGTTAGTTAATGATTTGTTTTAAAATTTACATATGAGTCATTCAACAGATACTAATTTCTTAGGATCACCCACCAAATCATCTGGAAAATCAAAAAATTTATAATTAAAAGAAATGTTAATAATGTGACGCGAGACTCTGTCAACCATAAGTATACTATATTTTCGCGGAACAAATAAGCAATTTTAAGGTATTTAAACATCTGATTTAAATTCTTAGCACAAAATGAAAAAAGGATTACATTCAAAAGGTTTACAATTTTTACTTAGATGATTTCGCCCTGACACCATAAATATATAAATAGATTAATGGATTTATTTGGTACACAAAACTTCTCGAAAACTATGGTGTGGAAGCTTTTTCTAATCCGAAAATAATTTTAGGTCAAACAAAACATTCAAAAAAACTGGTTGATAATCTTTGGTATTTTTTATTTTGGAACGTATAACTTATATTGTCTTGAATTCTGTATTTTTTTAATACAATTTTCATTCTATTAAATTGAAATAAGGAAGAGTGAAAAAACAGTGGAACTCCAAGAAAGAATTTTTAACTTCGATGATATGCTGTTGTCGCCCACCGATTCAGATTGATTAGAATCTAAAATTTATGACTATCGATCTGTGATCGAATATACACTTTTTTGAACCTATTCAATATGCGTACAGGTTGAAAAAAATTTCTTATTTTTACTGTTCTTTTATTAATGTGGCGCATATAAGATGCACATATATAATTTTTATTTATAAAGTTGTTCATATTATCATGATCGTGGTCAATAATCAGCATATCGATCTTTCTATCTATACGATCATTATAAGTCTGATAAAGTATTTTCTCATACCGAAGAAAAAAAAATAAAAATTGAAATTTCATTTAATGATACTTTTCTAAGATTTTTAAGGTTTTTAATCTTAGCGATCATGTCTGCATATGCAACTATGTATCTGTTCTAGTTAAAAATTCTTAACAAATTTCAATGCTTATGAAGAAGCCGAAAGGTTTTCTATTTATTAACATCAAAAATGTACTTATATAGAAATAAAATCTCGATATATTTCCTATTTTGAATGATCATAATGATTATCGTTTATATCGGCAATCTAGTTTAAAATTGCCGATAATATATAAAGATTGGTAATTTTAGTATTTAAATTCAGTAAATTGATTATTGATTTGATGTGATCTAACCAGAACAGGTTAGTTATTTGATCCAATAATAAACTCGATAATAATCGTTTCATATAAATGAAAATTTATATTATTTAAATAAATTTATATTAAATTGATAATAAACAGTTTTACGAATTTCATTTACCATTCTTTTACAAAATAAAAGCATATAACTAGTAACTGAAAATCGGCCTATAGCAGGACATCTTAATGATATCTTTATCAGCAGCATAAATAAACCATGGACGTATAATGCATCAAAATTTAGGGTAAGATAAATTAGGTGGATATTAGGGAAAATTATCAAAACGAAGTAGGAAATTTAGAATTTATCTATTCTGGCCTAACCGAAATAAAATAAAATAAATGCAGAAATTTTCAGGGCATCGTGTCGAGTTTGAATATTAATTTCTTTATTTCCAACAAACATTTTTATATAATCACCTTTTAATAACTCTAAAATATCAGAATTCATTTTAATATTAATTTTTAAAATTACATTTTATTTAACTTCGCAGTCGTTTAAGTCGTATATGAAAATGTACATTTAAAGAGCTTGTAAAACGTTTTGATTTACGATTATTTCAACCTTCAGCACTGCCAAGTAATCAGGCTCATTAACATAGTAAATACCCTTTCGCCCTTACACTTAAAAAGCCACTGTCGCCATTGTGAGTTCATATATGAACAAGAAAAATTCTTATTATATTATTATTATGCATGAATTTCATCAAAATCACATTAAATTCACCTTGGGTGATTATGTTTGAAAAGCATATAACATCTTACTAAGAAAAAAAAACAAACTGAAATGAAAACACATCATACTGAGATCAATGAAAAGATATTGGCGCGATCGATAAAACTCTTCGATCGATAAATAGATTTATTTCCATATAAGATCGATACCCATAAATTTTTCATTCGATTTTTATGTAGTTCTTCTTCATCGTTTTTTTTTTTATATTATATAAAACTGATCATTAAACTAATTTTTATGATTATTGCAGATAAAAAGAAATTTTCGAGTTTTTTACTCCATTCTTTTGGATATTATTAAAATAAGCTTGTTTTGACAGAATTGATATTTGGTCAGTTTTTCAATAAAAAATATAAATAACCTGCCTCCAAAAAGGTAAAGTTTGGAGTTTGATTCACAATCAGTTATACCTACATATTAATAAATAACTGAACCTCTTGACATGCGACAAAAATTGCTTAATATTAATAAAAGTAGAACTGTGTCTGCGCATATAAATGTCTGTTTCTCAGAAATTACATAGTTACAAAATTTTATCAATAATTTAAGATGTACTGAATTAAAAGATTCTTTATGTCGAAATGGAGGTCATCTCATATCTTCACTTTGAATGGTATAATAAAATTGAAAATATCCGTACCCTGTATAGTATATGATATGAGTAATCTTATTAAAATTAATGAAAAGTAATAATCAATTATTAAAATAATTTTAATCAGTTTAGATTAGAAATATAAAATACGTATTATTATAGAGGAATTTCTTTATAAGTATTATTTTTATGAACAACTTTCTATCAATATTATCATAAGATCCAGTTCGGGACCACATGCCATACAGCTCGTAAAACAATTGTAATATTGCATTCGATGGGCTATTAATTTCAAGATTGGACGACTTCATTTGGCCATCAAGATATTGCGATTTGGCACCGTTAGACTTCTTTTTGTGAAGTTATGCGAAAAGGCGCTAACGCATTTAAGGACAACATCCGTAACCTAATGGCCAAGATAGGGCTCGAAATGTGCAAAAAAAGTAATCGAAAATTGGCGTAAGCGAGGTGGTTCGGGGAATGACATAATGACATAATTGCAAGGACCAAATTATCAATTGAAATGAATATGTTCACAATAAGTTGTCGATATATGTATGTGTTTGAAAAAAAAAATCATTCCGCGAGTTAGATAACCCCATGCCATATTTTATACTAACGTGATAATTTCCATTCCATTTCTGATATCAATTACGATTAGTTTTATAATATATGTATATACCTACAGACTGTCTCAAGATTATTAAAATTTTTGTAGTTGTTTATACTGCTTTCAACTTCCTGATTTCATTTCTTTTTTACATTCTCGTTATTTGGTGAGTAATTCTTAATTAAACTATAGATTGGTTTTTTTTAAATTTTTTGCTGATAACTTAAATACACAAAAAATGCATTTGATGCAACTGAAATATGGAAATGTCGCGTATTAGGTGGATACTTAATGCCAATTTAAAACAAAACTTTGCTGACTAGCCTGACATATAGTCAGTTGTGATAAAATAAAATATGTTTATAATGTAAAAAATGCATAAACTTACTCAAATATCTTCATCATGGAAATGTTGCCTATGAGTTCGCATTATCTAAGTTGACATTTATGACAAGAAAATTAAATTAAACTGAATTTACTTATGCCAAAAAATTAAAAATAGTTTTTTATTGTTTGGAACACCCTGCAATTATGTCGATTAATTAAACAACGAAATAATAACATAATAATAATTTGCCATAATTGATTTATTTGAGAAAATAAATAATATAATCATACACTTGTACTTAATATGCAATTTAGCAGAACCTTTCGCTATGTAGATAAGTATTTTTATTACTATTGAGTTTCCGCCTTTTCTTGTAATTGCATTTATAAATATCATATCAAAAATTAGGATCTTTTTCATTACCGTAAAAATGCGCATTTCATGGTGTTCATGAAACACATGCGCAAATGCATATTTTCAAAAAAGCAACTATACTATACAAAGTATACGCATAAGCTTATCTGACGAAAGAGGAAGAATTTTTCGTTGATAGTTGTCAAAAAATGAAGAATTAAAAGCTTATGATATTTCTGGTGACGATTTAAAGTATTCTTGTTATTTTCCCAGTGCAAATTTGACAGCTATTGTTCAAATACGTCAATTCGTTCAAAAAAGCAAATGGAGTAAATATGATTTTGCCGATTGAAATCTGATCCCAAGTTTACCGTCAGTCAGGCAAGCAAAGCAACCATGCAATAATGAAAAGACCCTTGGCAAAAATAGTTTGTAATTTAAGATTTTTTTAAAAATACAATTTGTATATACATAGTTTGATTTTATCTGATGTAGTTCCGATTCTTATTCTGCTAAATATAAATATTCGAACTTTCAATCCTTTTCTAAAGAAAATTTAGAAAATTTTGCAGTCTTCATGATAGGTGTTATCCGCAGCACAAAATTCTCTAAAAAAAACATAAAACATAGTTGAATGCAAAAGAATTGCGTATGCAGAAGATTCAATTAAACAAAGCGGTTCTTTATAGTATTTAAAAAGTTGAGTGAAATCGCTACAATTAGCCTGATTTATCTTTACTTAAGTTTATAAATAACACTGGCATTTTATTGAGGAAAATAAATATCAATTGGTTGGAGAACTTATTCTGTCGAAAACATATAGTAAGTAAAGTGACCACTTAGCGCTGTATGCAAAACATATTTTCTACTACTCTTTGAATAGTTTACTATAGGTACTATTTTAACATCTTTGATCGCTTTTTTTCAGTTTCTTTAAACGAGTAACTTCTGTCTGGATAATTTGTCGTCGTTTCACATACCACCATTAAGACATTGGCACGATCATGTTTAATAAGATTTATAAAATACAATATAAAACGAAGAAAACAAAAACAAAATTTATATAAGTAAATTAAGTATATATATTATAAACTGCACGATGATCG
Source organism: Xylophagus ater (assembly GCA_963422695.1). Classification (NCBI taxonomy): domain Eukaryota; kingdom Metazoa; phylum Arthropoda; class Insecta; order Diptera; family Xylophagidae; genus Xylophagus; species Xylophagus ater. The sequence goes on along the minus strand of OY730478.1, from coordinate 64,207,768 downwards.
TTCATACTTAAGATATATCTTTAATATTGAGATATACAATTCAAGATAACAGTTTTTTTTAATGTGAAGAACCATTTGTAAACCAATTAGGCAGATTACTGACTTTGTAATATTGGCAAAGGATATCACAACAAAATAAACAAGCAAATAACAACCAATATGTTATAAGAAGAATACGACATGACCATCATCAAAAAGATCTTTGCGGCTACTTCTCATATGACATATTTAAACATTAGGTAGGAGAATAATTTTTTTTTTTGTAAATTATAATGATTCTGTTGTTCTGCCTGTTATTGTTGCTTAGCTTCTGAAAATACGTTTAAAGCAAAAATTTAAATGATTTAAAGAATTATTTACCTGAGCGTAATCTATAAAATATGTTAATTAAACAAGATTAATTTCAGATATAAAATGAATTATGATCAATATCAGATCAATCTGACCACTAATCTTTAAATTAAATCTTATAAAAGTTCTTGTAATTTTCTGTTACAAGAATATTGTTAGTACGAACAAATTTAATGCATTCTTGGATATTTCTCGGTTAATTACACTTTCGGTTAACTTTGTGACCGTGACTAGCCCTGTTAATGGTATTATGTAAAATCGAGTGTAAAATCATAAATTTATTGTGTATTATGTCATAATGATGTGTAATAAGCTCTATCTTAAAAATCATATTCGCAATATTGATTTGTATACCCTATAGTAGTATACCAAAAAGGTATATTAGCTTTGTAACGCATAGTATTATAATCAGGGCCGTATTTACCATTAGGCAGCTCTAAGCTGTAGCACAGGGGCCCGCACCACAGAAAAAAACTGTTTAAAAATTTTAATTTTGAATAGACTAAAATAACATTCTCCACAAAATGACCACAAGTAGCAAATTTCTAAATTGTCAATTAATTATAACCATTAGCAAATCAATTTATAGAATAATATAACAAAAAAAATTTTCATTTAATCAATGATTGGAAAGACATTTTCAAGTATTTATCAACATTTTTTATGTAAAACATATTCTATTATAATTTTTGACAAATTAGTCCAAAAATGAACAGAATATTCGCCATATGGTAGAAAGTGCAGCATTCTCTTTCCTAGTGGAAGATCCTGCACCACAAGTTCAGCCTAGGGGTCTACAGGTCATAAATACGGCCCTGGTTATAAAAATCACCGCGCGATCTTAAGTCAACTTCAAATTGGGAATAATCAATTTCAAATTGAGAATTAGCAATTTCAAATTGGGAATAACAAATTTCAAATTGAGAATAATTAATTTCATGCCTCAATATCTCATATCATCATACTGATATAGGAAGTGTTTCAGGAAGAAAAATTGAAGGATCACCGTTTATTATTTTAGCCTTCTAAAAATGACGCAGGCAAATAAACTCACAATCACTAATCGTGCCGAATTTATCGCTTATATTCAAAAATGTATACCTGTAGGTCTATTCGCATGCGAAAGTGCGATAGAGATTATTAGATAGTGACAAACAAAATCGACCTGGTGATTTATTAAATACAGCTTATTAAGTTATTAATTTTGCAATAAATATTAGGTCTATGAATGAATTTTTATGATATTTTAGGTAAAAGTACACGTTTATTTTTAATTTTGCCTTTAATTTGTAGAACACATTTAGAAAAGCTTTTCAGTTCTCCGTTAACACTCTCGACTGGATTTTCAATTAGTGGCATTAAGTTATTTAGTGAACTTTAAACCGCTACGTAATTTAAGTCAAAAAATTTATCATTTAAATCAGCGGTTTCCAAACTTTCTGATACTGCGACCCACATTAGAAAAAAATAAAAAATTGGCGGCCCCCTTATTAGATAAAACAATAAAATAATATAAGCACATTTTCAAGTTGTAAAAAGCAATGTATTCATAGAATAAAACTAAACAAAAATTAATAAAAATTTAGTATGTACTATATATTTATAGAAAAAAATTTAATGTGATGGATGAGCTTGTTTGTTAGCACAAAGTTTCTCAAATCGTGGTGTTATTGTTGAAATAGCCACCTGAAGTTCTTTTTCCACTACTAAACGATTTCGATATTTCGATTTCATGGCAGCTAAAGCAGAAAATCCGGTTTCGCAAAAATATGATGTTACGAATGGTAACAGCACTATTATAGCTCTGTCCGACAAAGTAATATAATCTTTTTTTCGTTCCACCCAAAACTGAATTAAAGTTTTACTATCAAATTCCTGTTGCAATGAAGGAAGTATCGCAAAATATTTCAATCAGTTGTTCTTTTTCAAAAATTGTCAATTCAAATGCATCAAGTTGGTTATTCAAAAATGGATTCTGGATCCATGCAAACTTTGTAAAATCAATATCATTGAAATAATGTGAAAAATGTTTTAGTAAACTTTGCAAATGTTCTATAAAAAGATTTTTGTTTGCTTTAATATTGTTTCTGGTACCGGCGTCATTTAAAATTGGAAACATGTCATATACATCCTTTTCTAAATTGGATATCCATAGCTCCAATTTTTTAATGAATGCCGTGACTTTGTCTTTTTGAATCAGAGCATGCATTTGTGGACCTTGCATTGATTTATTTAAATCGCTTAATTTTTTAAAAATTTCAACTAAATAAGCAAGTTTAAGAATAAAGTTATCGTTGCGAAAGGAAGATGCCTCATCTTTGTGATTTTCAGCAAGAAAGATCGCAATTTCGTCTTTAAGTTCGAACACTCTTTGAATAAATTTTGAACGAGATAAATATGTAAAACAGAAATTAAAAACTTCATGACCCCCTTGAGGTTATTACGCGACCCCCCTGAGGGTCGCGACCCACAGTTTGGAAACCGCTGATTCAAATTAAATACATTTTATTTACATAATTTAAATTTTTCTTTAAAAAAAGTTTATTTTGACTAAATGTCAAACTTAAATATCTAGGGCCTAGATTCTTGGCACATACATAATAAAAATGGTATGAAAATGTGGATTTGAGTCTATTTTGAGTTCAAAATTTCACTGGCATCAGCTATTAGTTATTTAAACTCCTCAACCTTTCGTCAGCAAGAAACAACAGAACCAAAGATATAAATTATTAAAGATATGTAAAATTCTAAAAAGCTTTTATTTACCATGCGTAAATTACATACATTAGATCCTTCGGCAAAGCTTTTAAGGAAATTAAAGCTCACGCCATAGGACCTAATCATAGAGTAAATATAACCTTTTTAGAGTCTAGAAGTAGAAGCAATTATTTTTCAGATTTTTCTGATTTCTAGGTGGATAAAACTACGCTATCTCTTATTAAAAATATTATTCAAAAGTTTTTGGGGTTTGTATTCGGATAAATTCTTTAAAATTTAAAATTCTTTTGAATCTTCTTATTTTACTGGCATTTGTCAATTCAATATTTTTCTCCTTTTCTGGCGAAAATGTATTTGATATTTTTTTTATTCTTGTTGCTATAGGAAACGTAACTTTGTGTATTTTCAACTTAGAAGAATGGAACTGAATTTTGTTTTGCTTTTATGAAATTCCAAATGGTGTGTATGTGTGTCATATTTTTCAATATTTATTATTACGATTCTCGGCTGTGTGTAATGGGGTTTAATAGGTATGATTTTAACAAATTCAATTTCAATAATAACTTCTTGGCAGCATATAAAATTTTAAGACCATCGAATGTTGCCAAATTTTGAAAAAACAAATAATTGATTTCAGTATGGAAATGTAAATGCGTTGTGTACTTTTAATTTAGAATTTCGATTTCTTATTTGAATGAATGAAAATTTTTACGATAAGATTCACTATCGGCGATAAACTTCCATTCTTCTTATTGCAGTTTTGGATACGTTGTTTTGATCATTTATTACATAGTTTCTACGAAAAGAGAAAACGGGGAAAGGTTCAAACACAAATAATTTTTTTCCTTTTATTTGATCTATATTTCTTTTAAACGAAATCTCAAAGACGAGGGGGACAGCATTTTGGGAGACAAAGGGGTTTGATTTTTTAGCTATATGAAAATATTTTTTGTGATTTGATTCCATGAAAAATATATTATAATACAATATCTGTAGTTTCTGGACAAGTGATGTTTTAAGGCAGAGGGGTATAAATTTTTTGGAAATACTTTTTATGTGTTGTATTATCACAGATTGTGTGTGTGATTTTATTTAAAGAAATTGTAAAATCAATGTGCCGATCTGTCATAATACACTTTCTTTAAAACAAAATTGAGAAAGGTCAGTTTTTTAAGCGATTTTATGTTTTTTGTTTTTTTTGCTATCTAAAAATTTTTGTAGGGAATGTATATAAATTGCGATATCGGGAAATATATAGTAAATATTTTTCTTAAGGCTTATGAGAAAATTTCTCTTAGTCAACAATTAAAACTGGAATAGGTCAATAAAAATATTATTGTATAGTTTATTTAGCTGTTTTCTAAATCTACAAATTTCTCACTAACATATCCTGCCCTTTCCTTTCCTGGCAAGACTTCTCTCGGCTTCACGTGCCCTTGCTGAACTGCAATTACATCTGAAGTACAATAATATTTTTATTGACCTATTCCATTTTAATTGTTGACTAAGAGAGATATATTTCCAGATATCGTAAAAATGTTCATTCATTCAAATAAGAAATCGAAATTCTAAATTAAAAGTACACAACGCATTTACATTTCCATACTGAAATCAATTATTTGTTTTTTCAAAATTTGGCAACATTCGATGGTCTTAAAATTTTATATGCTGCCAAGAAGTTATTATTGAAATTGAATTTGTTAAAACCATAGCTATTAAACCCAATTGCACACAGCAGAGAGTCCTGATAATAAATATTGAAAAATATTACACACATACACATTATTTGGAATTTCATAAAAACAAAAAAAAATTCAGTTCAATTCTTCTATAAGAAGTTGTGTACACAAAAAAAAATGCGATTCTAAGTTGAAAATACCACAATTTACGTTTCCTATAGCAATATGAATGAAAAAAATATTAAATACATTTTCGCCAGAAAAGGAGAAAAATATTGAATTGACAAATGCCAGTAAAATAAGAAGATTCAAAAGAATTTTAAATTTTAAAGAATTTATCCGAATACAAACACCAAAAACTTTTGAATAATATTTTTAATAAGAGATGGCGTAGTTTTATCCACCTAGAAATCAGAAAAATCTGAAAAAAAATTGCTTCTACTTCTACACTCTAAAAAGGTTATATTTACTCTATGACCTAATGTAATTTACTTATATTAAATAAAAGCTTTTTGGAACTTTCCATATCTTCCCTTTATCTTTATCTTTGCTAAAACTATCGTAAATATTTTGAAGAAGCTCATTGTGCATATTTGGTCGGTTTCTATCTTAGCTAAATGGAAGTTCGGTTTGTGTTTAATATTATATACTCCGAAAAAGATATTTCAAAGTTTCTTTTTGGAAGCCAAGGGAAATAAAATAACCGTTTGGAATAAGAAACTATATTGAAAAGCTCTTTCGCCAGATGGCATCGCACGTATCATTTTAAACTTTCATTAAAGATATCTCTTTTCTTATATGTTACGATGTTTCCTAAAAAGAGAAGAAAAGGAAAATACATGTTAAAAGAAGAAAGAAAAGAAATAATACTAATATCTAGTTATCTCTTGGGCATTTATGTTTACCTGGAAAAAAAACAATTACTACCTGAATGCTCCTTTTACAGAAAAGGATACGTGAATGATATTGTTACCGGTGAACAGAGCGCATTCTGTTTTCATAAGCTTGAGGAGCCTAAAAAGGAAAGAAATCGATGAAACATTAAGAGAAAAAAATATATGAGAAATTATATTTACTTGATTTGTTTTTTTTAGTAGATTTCAATAATTGTAAACCTATGATGCACAAGGCAGAGTGGCGTGAAATAGCAGCAATATTTACCTTATTCAAATCTTACCTGTCAAATTCGGTCATTCGGTCATCATCATTATCATTGGTGAAAATAAAATATTGTCTTTACAAAATTGTATTTTTTTTGTTGATTTGGCACTTTTGTCCGGTGATTTTTTTATTTTCGCCCTATTGAAGGCTAATAAATTTATAAGCATTCAGTTAAAACGAAAGGGAAACTCAATATCCACAATATCCATGAAGCAATCAATAAGAAACACAAATCATTTTTTAAAAAAAATTTTAAAAAAATATCTATGAATGCCATTCACAAATTGTAAATTTGCTCTGTAACCGTAGAGATTCGATCAATGCCTAAATTGCTATTACGAAATTATATGCTTTGTAAGTTGCTGTCAAATCGTCTGTATCTTTACGATAGGGTTTAAAACATTGGAAGTGAAAAAAAATTCCAAATTTTATGTTAATAAAAGAAAATTTCAAATGAAAATTATTTAAAATACCTTTGAAGCAAAAACTTTTATTTTTTACCCAATTTTTATACTGAAATTTTTAAAAACCTCCGACGTAATGAGTTCTTTAAAAGAAAAAAGTTTAGTTTGGAAAAAACTGGCCACAGAATTATAACATTATTTTTTAAAAAATTGCATATTCTACCATTTTACTTCTACTATATATGATTTCCACACTAAATTCAAAACAAGCATGGACGGACTGAAATAGAACATAAACATTTTTCTTTCACATTTATTTGTATTTCTTTTACAACAAAAAAAAAATAAGTACTTTTTTTTCGGTTTTATTAAAAATTTTAAATAAATTATTTTCTTTTCATGATTAATTTTCTGTGATGAAAATTTCGCTTTTCCGTTAATTTTATGAAACTCTTCGGATTTTATCAAATGTTTGAACTGAAATTAAAAAGATTTCTTAAAGTATTTTATTTTGAAAAAATTTCTATTTCAATAAGTGAAAATGATCAAATTAAAAATTTCGCTTTTTTATTATATTTATTAAATAATTAAATTTATAATTTTAGTATTAATTATCATTTTTTTTGTCTTTTTTATTATTATTTTAATATTAAATGTTATTTATTCAGTTCTTTTTGTGATTGATATAATTTTATATCGAGTCCGATTTTTAAGATTATTATTGTTGTTTTATTTTTCCTTTTATTTTTATAAATATTTTCATTTGCAATTTTTATTCAACAAAAAAAATGCTTTGTTTAAATCAAACTAAATACTTAAAATAGTTAATTAGTAATTATTATTTTCATTGTTTTATTGTTTATTTGATGTGTTTAAAAAAGTATGTTATGATATTTTTTACTTTGGTAACAAATTTGAAGTCATTATTTTCAATAAATTAAATTCTCTTAGGTTTCATTATTTTAATTTTGAAAATTTTGAAAAATAATTGGGTAATTCTCATTCATTTGATTATTTTAATTTATTATTTTTTTAAGGCGATTTTTTCTTTAAAAACAAAAACAAAAAAGAATATCCAAAATTTGGTTCGTTTTTTTCACGTTAAATAACTTTGTTGCAATGCCCAATTTTTAAATAATAATATATATTAAAAACTCAAATACGAAGTTTTCCAAACCGAAAAAACGTATTCTAATTTCCAAATGAAAAATTCTTCCTTATTAAACGCAAATTTGAAAAAATTCAGCACCATTTTAAAAATATTTTTTTTAAAGTTTCTAAAATTTTTTAAATATATAAAATTATATACGATTTAGTGCATAAAATTATATACGTGTTAAGTGCAATCGTTTTTATTAATTTCGTCTTTAAAAGCAGCTATTGCAAAATACTATAGTTTTTTTTTTAAATTTTCAATTTTTATCTAAATCACCTGAATGTTTGTGTTTTTTTTTTTTAAATTTTAATACTGAATAAATTTAGCTAATCACAATAACTAGAACTGATTTATATATCTTCTTTTTCGTAAATCCATCAATTCATTGTACAATTAAATTATTAACTTAAATAAATTTTTTTTATGGCATTTAATATTTTTAAAACAACTTTGTTCAATTTTAATTTTAATTTTGAGTACAGTGAAAATTTATTAAGAATAAATTAAAATGTAACTGAAATACATATTATAATTTTATAGTTTGCAATGATTTTTCATTAAATTTTCCGTTTTAAATCGTGATCTGTTCTAAAATCTATTTGAATTCCAAAAAAGTATGCAACATACGGCATAATGCAGTATGGAATTTTTATGTGCTTCCAGGTCGAATAAATTGCAGTTTTTTATGTTCTGCTATCAGATCAATGCATAATTACAACATATGCAAAGTCGTCTATAAACTGCAATTTTTGCATTACTGAAAAGACCTATTCTGCTAATGTAAGAAATACATGGAATAAAAAATTGCTCCATTTGAAATGTTCTACAATAATTTTCCGAGATATCCTTTCTGACTAGATAGATAGCAAAATACTCTTTCCCTTTCTGGAATTTTTTCTTATGCGAGAAATAAATGCGAATTGTTGTTTGTGAGTTTCTTGTTTGTTGAATATTTTTTTGTTTCTTTCATAAAAATGTCGAATGGTTTGTTGGATGCAATATTTTTAAATCTTTATTAAGACGATTTTGGACTGTGTGTTGAATTTTATATGAATTTGTGTTTGGTTTTAATAGGTATGAGATTTGAGCAACAATATTTGTTCTGGGCAATATACTTTTAATTTCAATATACGAAGGGGACATATATAAGTTACTGCAATCACTACCATTTTTTGCAAATCTCTACATTTTAAAAGGCTCTAAAAATTGTTTGTGGGATTACGTTTTCATACTTTTTTAAAATGTGTACGACAAAAACTGCCAGAAAATGCTGTTGTGCCTGATTCAAATATTTCAACACCTCTATTAATCTCTAGGCATTCACGAAAACCGGTATGTATTTAACTGTTCTCTTCCAAGAACAAAGTTTTAAATAGTAGGCAAAGAAAAATAAATACGTGAAGAACCGAGCCCGGCATTGAACCCGGGACTCATCAGCTTCTAGAAACGAGGTCTTTACCAACTCGACCATTCAACATTGTGTTTAACGATTTGTTCATTTGCCTTTTCGAAATTCTAAACATTATTCAAACAATACAACTGTTATTCGAAATATAACAACTATTCCATAACCTTTCAATTGCTATGCCAATTATTTTGCATTAAACAACTATTATGAAACTAATACTCCTACAAAATTATTTCACGAAATTTAGAAACGCTTATTTTGCATTTTAGCGTTATTACAATATTTGAAAATATTTTAAATAAAATGTAATATTACACAAATTTGCTACAGAAAGCATTCTTTGATAAAAAAATATAATTTTTCTTTTTGGCTTAATATAAATTTATTTTAGTCTTCTAATTTTTTTTAGTATCATTTATTTTAATGTTTTTTGCTAATAATTTTTGTACATTGTAGCGGAAGAGTACTTACTATTTTGTCTCTTCTTCAACGTGCAAGTGAAATTTTAATGTAACATAAAGTTCTTTTGTTCACATTATTTTTCAGCATATTACAAAATATATATATATATATAAATTATAAATAAATTAATTAATAAGTTATTACGCAAAAGTGATTTTCGTTTTTGAATTTTGCGTCTAAAGCAATTTTCATGGGAACACTTCTAATTCAATGTAAAAAAAGCTTTCCATATTTAATCTGCTTTTCATTGAAAAATTATTTTTTTTTAATATTAAATGAATGTTGTTTATATTGATTTATATTAATTAATAATCTAATACTAATCTCTTTTCAATTTTGAATAAATCATAATAAATTTCAGTTTCTATTGAAATTGCAAAATTAATTTAATATTATGCCATCCTAAAATTTTCCTTATAACAACGTGCAATTATTAATATAAATAAAAATTTATTCTTTCTTAGAGTCTGTCAGCAATAACAACAACGACTAGAGCAACATTTAGAACACAAAATATGTTTGCATTAAAAACACATAATTCCTTTCTAAAAAAAAAAAAAAGGAAAAAAACAATTTTCAATTTAATAAAGGAAGAACTTAAAATCCAATTTACGAAACCGTTGAAGCATCTTCACTTTCATCTCTTGATGATGATGATAATAAGCCATTCTTTCGTTGCATCACAGCCCAAACTAATAATGGTACACTACCGAGTACCATACAAGTTCCCATACAATAAAAACATATTTCGTAACTTCCAGATAAATCTCTTAAAAACCCAGCTAACGGTGGTACCGATATTGCACCGACACTTTGAAACATTCTTACAAGACCATAACTTGAACTAATACGATCTGTACCAAAAATATCTGCCAATAATACTGGCATTAATAAATACCAACAACCAAGGCATAGGCCGTATGTTCCAGCAGCACAACCTATCATATAAAATGAATGAACTGATGGTATTAATAATACAGCTGTTCCAGCACCAAGAATACTAAAGAAAATTGTATTAATATACTTAAAAGTAATTTCCGAATTATTATTTAAATTACCAAACAATATATGTTTTTTTTCTATCAAATAATTGAAGATCTGATAACCAACCGAGTCCTAAACGTCCAATCAAATCCAATACTGCACTAACAGCAACTAAATATCCAGCTTCGCTTTTACTGTAACCTAAATTGAAAATAAAATATGGAATATTTTTAATAATATTGCTTCTAATTGAATTGCGAGATTCTTTATAGCATTAGTTCAGAATTTTATTCCTTACAATTTTTCAGTCATATAAGGATGCAAAAAATACATCTTCGCTGAATTCTAAAAATTGAAGGTTGAAGTTTCTATGAAAGGGATTAACTATTTAATCAAATTTTATTTAAAAGTTTAGATTACAAAAAAGACAAACGAAATTCATTTTCGAATAACCTAGAAGAACTATTAGCCGAGCAGTTTATAATGGAAGTTCGATTAAAGTGGCTCTTTTGCACTTTATTTTCAATAGGTGTCGCACAAAAAATTATGTAGCACGTGAAAGTGTATACCAATATACTACATTCTTGAAATAGTATTGAAAATGAATCGAACGTAACAAATGAATTGAGAAATTTTATTTTTGCAGTACCTAGAACGACATTTGAAACAAATAACTAATTTTAGTATAAAAAAATGTTCGTGTGTAGTACATCCTTATATCATGAATAGAAAAATATTTATTTCTTCCTACACCCAAATATTGTTGAATTTGAGATACCTGACTTATGATACACTATGATGGACGACTACTAGAGTTTAGTTGTGATAAACTCGAAATACTCACGTTAAACTCTATAGAAATATAATTATAATTGTGAAAATAATTTTATGTTAATTAAACAAGACGAATTAAAAAGAAGAAAATCGAAACCTTTTATTGAAATATCAACTTTTTGGAAAGGAAAACAAGTTAAACATATTCTGAAAAATATTTAATTGGTTGCATTCCACTGATTTATTTTGTTTTAAAAACTAATATATATTTACCATTAAATTATTACTGCAATCCATTACCATTGTGTTCACTTAATTATATAAGCAACATGTTCGTACTTTCATTAAAACAAACTCCTAGGCAAGTTTAAAACAAAGTCCAAAAATTATATCTAAATTAATTATTTAAATAAAAGAAATATTTCAAAATTGAACTTCACTTTAGTCTCCTTTAGATAGTGATATGTTATTTAATCCAATTGTTAAAGCGGTTATATGGTGAATATTCAAAGAAACTCCAACAAATAAATATTTAAATTTCCGCTTGAACGTTGATACGATGTAAATCCTTTTAATAAATACATAAAAAAATTTTCCCAAAAAGGACTGACAATAAGTACAATGCCGATCATAAATAATAAAAGTTAATGTTGCATTAATAACTTTTAAAAATTCGCTAAATCAAAGACTTAAATTGAAACTAGAACTTTTATTTCTAGAAATTGGTTGGAAATATCAGGTTTAATATTCCGTCGTTATAAGAATAAGTGACCATTTAAGCTTTGAGAGGCGTTCGCTTTTCTAAAATTTCGGGTAATTTAGATTTATTAACATGCAAAATATAATTTTGCTTGCCAATAGTATTTTTTTGAAAATCATACTGGCAATGCAAAACAGAATAACCATTTTTGGTTTCAGCTTTAGAAAATATAGCAAATATTTGTAGTTCCAATGGATTCCTGCACTAAGGAAACTATTCATATAAAAGAATTGCTTCCAAATAAAACATCACTATGCCAATAACCTGGTCATACACTTATCGAGCTAATGGGTAATGTAATCAAATTAGCAAGAGCTAAAGCTCATATGTTGGTTATTTACAGCAATTAATTATACATATATGATATATCAAAACAAATTTCCAAGAATTACTGTTCAGTTTTCAGTTTTCAATTTAAATATTTAGTTTTCAGTGTATTGTTTCAAAGTTGTTAATTAAGCAAGTGTATCCGGTATTTATGGCCGACCCTGTATATTACAAATATATAATTCATTTTATATTCCCCTTTATAAATTTCGAATTGAAGAACTTGAAGAATTGAACCGTTCTTACACCATCATTTAATGACTTCAACTTTGGTTAATTTGATTCTACAGTTTCAAAATGATTTAAATTATGGTAAGTAATTGAATCATGGAAAAGTATGATTTTTTCCATTAAATGATAATGGTATGTAGAAGTTTTTCTTTATTTCATAAATGGTTAAAGGAAATATATATTCATTATAGCTACAAAAAACTGTGCAATCAGATAAATTCGTATTTTTATAATACGTATATATGTTATAATTGTCGATTATAATGTGTAATAAAAATGAAAATAGTGTACAATTGGAACTTTGCTTTAACAAAGATTAAATCTGTATTAGCACAAGAAAGGATATGTATGTATTATGTCAAGAATAAATTTCTAACAAATGCTATAAAATATTTGTATACTTACCTATGGAAATAACATGGGCTGGTAAATAATAAAGCATATATGGACAACCAACTGACATCAATGTTACTGATAAGCACATCAATATAAATGTTGAATCTTTCAATAATGTTAAATCCAAATATTCTTGTATACGATCACAACACGTTATTGAATCATCGGTTTCATCTTCGTCATTTATTTCACAAAAATCACTAACCGGTGTCGGTATTATCATACTTTTGCTAAGTCCACGATTTGTTGTAATTGGTTGTTGATCTTTATTTAAAACACCAGGAATTTTTGATAAGAATTCATCAGTATTGAAATTTGTTTTATTCCGTCGACGACTGCCACGATTTGAGTCATAGCCAGATTGCCGTTTACGATACACACATGTTGAATCTGTACTTAAATCTTCAACTGAATGTAATATACTTGAGCTACGTACTGATCTCATTGGCTTCATAAATGTTGTTTCACCAATCGTATCTTTACCTTCCTCATCACTATCCATCTGTATTGATTTTTCATTAACATTTACTAAAAATATAATTTATTTCTATTATTTGTAATTATTAAAAAAAAAATAATTTACCAAATTTATTTGTATTATAATAATCATTAATACGATTTTTCGATTCTTCCAAAAATAAATGTTCAATGAACTTTTTATCGAGTGGTTCTTCACATGTATCCAAATATGTTGAATTCGTTAACAAACCACCCGAAACAGAATTGTTTATTTGCGTTTGTTGTTTAAAATTTTCATTTGAGGAACTGAATTTTTGTTGTTGTATAATTTGTTGGTGTTGTTGGTGCTGCTGTTGATCATCCTTTATTTCTAGTGGACGATATAATGTTGCTGACGCACATACATGCAACATACAGCCTCCCAGTATTAATATGGTACCATGAAAACCAAAATTATGAACTAGGTGCTCAATTAATACTGGCAATATAAAACTTCCGGCTGCAGTACCAGATACACAAATGCCGTTTGCTAGTGCCCGATGCTTATCAAAATATTGTGACACAATAACAATGCCAGGAGTTGTTGATAAACCACCACCGATTCCTAAAGAAATTAACAAAACCATTCTGTATTTCATTTCAACATGGAAATAATTAATGTTACCAGTAAGAATTCCAAATGTAAATAATAAATGTAGTAAATTTGTCGCAAAATAGCTAAATGTTAAACCAAATGCACAAAATAAGCCGCCAACAAATACGACCGAACGACATGAAAATTTTTGGCACAAAGCGCTAGATAATGGTGCCAACGCTAAGCATAATGCTGATAATATTGCTGGTATCCATGAAGCTACGGTAGCTGATGTACTTGGAAATGTTTCCATTATTTCAACATATAGCACACCGTAGGATTTGACTAAGCCGGCCACCCAAAATTGTACAGAGAATGCACCAAAAACAATAAACCAACCATAACCACCGTCTGGCGGTTCGGTTATAATATTTCCGCTATACTTGTTAATATTTGATTGCTGCTGTTTGCGTGTTTTCTCAACCAAACGATTTGTTCTTAATTCACGTGATTTAGCAATAAGCGGTCGTGCTGTAAGACTTGATACAGTCAACAAGTTTTCATTATCGTCTTCTTCAATTTCAGAGGTCTGATGTTGCAAAAAGCTGGCATGTAATGATCGTGCTGGACAACATGGTGTATCAATTGACAATGATGCGGGTCGTCTTGGCGTAATCGGGTCAATAATATTTGGTCCGGTTCCCGTACATCCAAATCCCAAAAGGTTCTCATTTTGGACGATACCAAGTTCGGCAAGCGGTACCGGTGGGGCCGAATGTATTGAGAATAATGATCCAGATTGGTCACATTCGTTAAGTATTGATGAATCGGCTGGCTGTGATCCGGCTGTATCAACAATTGGAATGAACCCTCCCGACTTGTACTCGATTCTACCAATTGGGTCCGGTTCACACGGGCTGTACAGTGGTCCCCGTGAATCCTATTTAAAGAAATGTATGTATATTAATTGTACAATATGATATTATGCTTTGTTATAGCTATGTTTTTTTAGTGTATTATCATAGACACCTAACCTTCATAAAATTCAATCTGTTCAGTTAAAAAGACCAAAAAACATTAAAATACTCATGGATTTTCAATTACTCATCGAAAATTGGTGGTAATCCCAAAGTTATTAACTCGTTCGTCTACGTATTCTATTCCATAATCATGCCATATAATGCCTTGTAAAATCAAAAATAATTCTAAGAAAAATTGGAGGTAAGAGAAAGTAAAGGGTGTTCAACAATGAAAGGTAAACTGGTAAAACATTAGTGCTATTTGCAATGTATATGACGCATACAATTCTTGTAAGTATACTTTTGAAATTAAATACAATACAAAAAAAAATCCGAAAAAAAACATTTATTTCCATCTTAAAGCGTACATAAAAATCAAGTCCATAAAAGTAGGCGAATTTGCCAAGGTAATAAGTTATTCTTTTCTATATCAAAGAAATACAAGTAGAATGAAAAATAGTCCAAGGCCATTAAAATATTGGTTTTTTCTTCACTTTTAATAACATATGTCTCTGAAGAGACCAAATTGCTTCAAGAGAGTAATTTACAATTTTGAACGTTTTAACACTATAAAATAGTTATTATATGGACAATTTCAAAATGTAAAATAAATATATGTATGTAAGTACATCATTTTGGTTACAAAGAACAACGAGTTTCACAAAAATTCCGATTATTTAATGTACGTACAAGTACACACCGTAGAGCCAAGAATCATTAAAAAAGTACATTATTTTACAAGATACATAAATCGATAGAATTTTCTGTAGAGAAAAACAATATATATAGTACGTTCTTTAACATGGGTGGGTGGATGATTTTTTTGATATTGATTATCCTTAAAACTGTACACTTGTTCTTAAGGTCAGGTTCGAAAATATTGTATTTTAGTAAAGTAATTGTTATACTTTCCTTAAAGGAGCCTATTTTTGCATTGGAGGAGTATATTGGTGGAAAATAATAATTCTAGCGATTAGATCTTCTAGTCGGAAGCTATTGAACGTTTTTCTGACTTACTTTATGAACAAAATTTCATATTTGGTGTGGACATTTTAAGGATGTGAATTACGAAAGTGAAGTTCCGCCTGATGTGTCGTAGTCATTTTAGGGTTAGTTTATCTTCAAAGTGGTACCTGCATTTTTTTATGGTGACTCCCAACATAATTATACTTGTGCTTTTTGGGAATTTTTATCAGCCGCTATTTCACTGTCTCAAATAAACGAATTTTTAATCTACATATGTGTTTATAACTTTAAATTCCGAACGTTGGTACTACTAATATTATTTTTAAATAGAAAAACTTAGGGGCCGTAAATTTCTAAATTGCTTAGGGCTCCACGCTACCATAACGCGTCACTGAAGACAACTCAGTGATATAAGGGGTGTTGCATTAAAATGATGTTACACTGTTAGGGCTGCATGTCAGTTATTTTATATAATCTGACCACGACTTCGTAGCTACAACAAATGAGAACTCCATCCGAAGATGGATTATACCATAGAAATATATCGACTGGAGATTGCGTTTCCATACAAGATGCAGAAGAAATTTTCACTTTTCGATCCTCTCGCTCGCTCACTGCAAAGGATTCAAGCCCAAGTTTTCCCAGTTTAGGAGAAAATAACTCGCCGTTCAACCAACTTAATTTATTAAATTAACTTAGCCTTATCGCAAGATTTAGAGTTATTTGATTGAGACTTAGAAATAATATAGTACAACGTATTTTAAACCTTCAAAGTATTAATTAGTTGGCTTTAACTTAAAATAATAGCTTTAAGAGAAGAAAAAAGAAAAAATCATATGAATTCAAACATTCAGTTTCATTAAACAAAAATCCCATATAAAAGTGCTTGCTCCCGGTACTAAAAAAATTTCTTAAAACTAAACTTAAAACTAAGAGACAAATACAATATTAAATAATAATAAAAAAAAAGAAAGTAAACGGCAACTCCAAACCGCTGTTATCCTCTGTAAATGTGACCTCCATCTTTTTTATATATATTCATTGTTAGAGGATCATCGTCGGAAGGATTAAGAAACCAAACCGAGTTAACATTGAGGATGATTAATGGAGATCCATAATATTGAGTACCGAGCAGGGAAGATTGGTTGTTAATAAATAAGGATTAAGAAACCAAACCGAGTTAACATTGAGGATGATTAATGGAGATCCATAATATTGAGTACCGAGCAGGGAAGATTGGTTGTTAATAAATAATTATGTTAATAGTGTGATTCTCCATTTTCACGAATCTTTTTTGTTAGGTCAATTAGGTATGATGTAAAAGGAATAACTCCTGATGATTCATATATAAATTTATTCGGAAACCATCTACCTCCCGGTCTACGAAATTTACCTAGATATGTTCTGAGAATTGTTCTTTCAAAAATTTCTAATTCTTTAACAACATTTGGAGTAATAAAAAGCCATACACCAAAACCGCAAGTTATAACAGTTCTAATCATTGTTTTTTATATTGAAAATTTGGTTCTCGTTTCCAAAACTGTAGAGTTTAAAAGTGGTTTTTAGCAGAGCTGTGACTATTTTGCTTCATTCAATAACATACATATCTTGGATGTGGGTTAACTTTCGGGCGATTGTGCATTTTAATTCCCAAATATTTAATTTCCTCTTTTAGCCTAATATAGAAAGTTGTAAGCGTTTACTTTCACCAACCGCTAGATAATGACCTTTATCGCTAGAATTCCTGAAGCAAATGAGTTCACATTCACAAAGGATTGCGCTTGAATCCCTAATAGGGAAGTCGTGAAGAAAAATGTTAAATAGCCGCGGACCCAATATTGAACCCTGAGGAACTCCGGATTTAACATCCAGATATCTGATATTATTCGTAAAACTAAAGATATCAAAATATTACAACTTTAGTTTAAAATTACATGTGACAATATGACATTTTGGCTTTTTAAATGTTTTAAATTCTAGCAAAAAAATTAAAATTTTATCAGAAGAGATACCTTTTATGTAAACCGAAAACCTACATGTTAACCTACTTACTTGAAAACTTCAAACTTCTCAAAATCATTTTTTTCACGACATCTACGTATTGAATTAGGCCAGCGATATGTATTATGCGTGCTGAGAATAACGTACCTACCATACTCAAAAACAAAACAAAAAATAGGTTCTTCGCAAAATGAATAATAAACTTTGAGAAATATTGGTGTATTGATGAAATTTCCATCAAGAAATTATAAATTGACTATTCTCAGGCGCAGATTTAAATTGTTACTTTCGTGGACGGACATTAAAATGTTCCAACAAAACTATGTCGTTTTATGTATGGAAATTAAAACCTTTCTTGAAATTTGTCAGTCACGTGATCAGTGCAAAAACTTCTATTGCACGATCAAAAAAATCCAATGTCACGTTTACTTTAATAAAACTGCAAGGATTGTTACACGTCAGTGCCTAGCGTACAAAAACTAACAAATAAACATTGGCTCTGTAATAACGCCAAATTCAAATTTAAATTTCATCTACAGGCTGCGAAAATATGTTCTATAAATACAAAATTTTGCATTCGGTCAATGTACAATCATAAACATAGGTAGTAAAATGAATTTTAGGAGTTGACACACTTTGCAAAAACCACATTATACTAAAAAAAAAAAATTTTTTTATTTACCTGTAAACTCCATTCTCGGGGTAAAGACATTTTTTGCAATGCGAAATTTTTCGTAATTTTTCACGTTTAAAACCTAAATGCATTGGTTTAATTTTTCTTTTTTGTTTTATTTTTAATACTTTAAACGTTTCAATAAAAACTTGTTTTCCTTCCGTTTGAACGTCACTTTTATTCTTAAACAGCGCAAACTCTTCAAATCGGATTTTCACTTAATGATGTAAGAAAATGTTCGTTTTTAAAAAATACAAGAAAAATATCTTCTGTCTCTTATTTCTTCCTTTTCTTAGGTCAAATGTTCTCCTAATTAAATTGAAACGAAAAAAAGTGAGAAAAAATTTTGATTTTCGAAAATCGTTCAGTTTTCCGAAGAAAATTTTTCTCAATTTTCGATTTCGATTTCTCTTTATTTTTCTTTTGATTTATTATTTTTTAATTCTTTTAACATTTCTGTTTACATGAAACTATTATAAATATTCTTATTTTTCAAGAAAATTGTACATATTTGATTGTTGTAACGTATTTATAATAAATTCGATATTAAATAACCACAAAAAAAAAGTATTCGAAAATATATGTATTTTCGAAAGTGAAAAAATCTTTTTCAATGTAAAAAAAATAAACTTTTCGGTAAAACTTTAATTTCTTAATGTTTTTTCTAAAACTAAAACAGAACCAAAATTGTATTGAAAACTATTTAAAGATAACGACAAATATTTTTCTTTAACAAATTACTTTATTATTTGTCGCTCCCCCCAAAAAATAAACAAGAACAAAAGCAGCGAAAAACAAATCAAAAATTTTTGAACGCAAAAGCCTTTAAAATTAATTAATTATATAATTATATTTATATGTATTTGCACAGTTCCTTAAAAAGGACCACGTCTTAAAAAATTCCGCGCAGTCTGTCGCGTTTCTTTTATTATATGTGATTATGTAAAAAAAAGTTTTTAAGGTATATTTTATTTTTTTATCACTTTGCTTAATTGTAAAAGATATACATTTCAAAAATTAATAAAATTTTGCCACGTTTTCTCCGACTTTTTGCTTCTTTATTTTATTGCTGAAAGGAATGGAAACTTATTTCCTTTAAAATTCCTTTTTCTATTTTGCTTTGTTCTCTGTACTTTTTCTGTATATTTATTTCTTGTTTTAGTGCATCCGTCCTGTTTACAATCAAGTCTCAAATTATACTAATGTGAAAATTCGATCATTTTTAGAAAAGTGGAAAACCTTCCCCAATGGAAAACTCCAAAATCGATAAAGCCAGCTGTTTTTAACAACGAAATATTAAACGCATGCACAGGGTGGTAAGAAATTTCATTTTATTAGATATGAAAAAGCTCAAAACATATTTAAAATTAATTTTTTTATATAATACATTGCTATCGTAACGGGCTTTACAGGAAATTCAATACACGAATAACATTTAAAATCATGCCTATTTTCTGCCATATATGAAGTAAATTTTGGTAAAAATGTTGGATGCGATCCTTTAGCACAGATTTGGACTTGTATTTTCGTTACTCCTTATATCTTACATTCCGTCATTCTGTACTTTTTTATCGAAAGTTGAAAATTTCGGTATGAAAGAGATGAATATATAAAATTTGTCGAGAATTGATTTGGGTACCATGAAGTGCCTTGCAAAACTATTTTGTAATTAGACAGTTAGAGTCACATAATGAATGATTTTGAAAAACTTAAATAAAAACGAAATTTTTTAGAAATAATAAAACAAAACTTCCTAACCATTAAGTAAGATTGTCAATGTGCATATAATTAGCCCTACCCCCATTTTTATAGAGGAAGCAGGTGATATTTTGCAACTTCTTATTTGAAAAAGAAAAAATATTGTATATTATTGATTATAGTTAACTTATTTTAATGCCCTATTTAATAAAATTTGAAAAGTTCAAAGTCCTAATTTTGTATAGTATGATTTATAGAATAAATCGTCCAATTCTATCGTTATCAGTTATCGGTTCTATCAGTAATATTTATGGTAAGAACCATTTTATTCAAATCGAGTAACTCTGATTCCCTATTTTGACCTTAATTCCTAGACAATAGACCCGCTATAAAAAGATATTTTCCAAATAAATAAGTAAATTTCAAATTATATTTTAGAAGTATTTTAGTGGTCAATTGTAATATTTTAATTTTATTTTTTATGCAGTTTAATTTATTTAATGCATATCACATACACATAATCACATTAATTATAATATATTATATATTTTAAAACAAAATTAATTCAAATATTATTTCCGAAAATAAACGGTTTAATCAAAGTTGTACTAACAGATGGCGTTTGTTTATACCTAAAACAAAAAGGAAAAAAATGTAATATAAACCTTTCGTTGATACTATAAACCTTACCCAGTTAATTTAACAACTTCTTCTCGAACCATTTGCATAATATCTTCGATTCTAGTGTCATGTCCATGTGCCTCAAGCATGCTACATAGTGTTTGAATAAATGGAGTACCACTGCTATCCCGATATGATACATATCCTTTTTTCAAAATAATAAAGTTATTGTTATTGTTCTTGATAAAAACTAATCTTAAAATGAACCTTCAAATGTACTGTAACAAATAATCATCTCCAGTGGATTACAGATTTTTGTGCTTGAATCATGAAAAGGATATCTTAAATCGATGGATCCTTTACATGCTTGTATTATAAGGATTTTAGGCTTTAATTCCAGCGTTTTATTGCGAAGTAATGGTTGAACAATAACATCATGAATTGCATACGGTTCATCTTTGGCCATAATAACTTCACGTCGTTCACCATGACTTAATATTGTTATCATAATGCAAAAATTTTTTGAATAATTTTTTCCTTGAACTAAAATTATAAACAAAAGTAATACTTTTAGTTCATTCAAAATGAATATTTGTGAAATTCATGAGAGTCGACACATACTATTATACCATAACCATACTAACAATAAATTTGGATTAAAATGATATATTATGCGCCACTTGCTCCGGATTAGAAAAAATTTTGAGATTGAAAACAATAATGTTTATCGCCATTTTTTGAATTTTTTCAACTCAAAAGCAAGCACAAGCACAAAGCATTCAACAATTATTTATTTAAATTTTTACTAAATTGCATATGTAGTTTCCAAAAAACAAAAAATAACATGTCGACAACTCAACGCTAATCGAATTCACAATGTGAAATCTGCCGATCCCATCTATAGGCGAGTCCAGACCAAGCGATCGAGCAATAGCAGGCATTTGCGAGCATTCGCTCGGATTCGCTGATGTTTACAAACAGATGGTCGCGTTTGTTCCAAACCAGACTATCGGTTCACGTTCGCTATCCACATGACTCCGCTCGCTTGATCTTGACACGTCTTTATGCGATCGAATTCAATGGTATTATCGGGAATGCCCGGCAGGAATTAGGGTAAAGTGCAAATTCACTGCTATAGTATGCTTTGCTCATTTTTATTTTATATATAACGTATAATAAATGTGATGAAAAATGATTTTTATGTTTTATAGCAAAACAACTGAACGAAAATAAAAATTTATATTGTTGTAAGAAATAAACTATCTTCAATTATACATAGGATTTAGTCGATTTAGTTTTGTCATTTTAGTCACTTGACTTATACTTGAGAAACTTACAACAACTTTGCTTACTGTTTACTTGCAGAAAAATCGACTGTCTTAATAAACTACAAAAAATCAGAAACTTACTTTCATTCATTTTGGCTTTAATGTCTCTCAATCGTAAATTGGAAAAAATTTTCACTTCAATATTGAATTTTCCAAAAGTCTGGAGTAACCGCTTGACATCGAATTCAGTGCCGAAACGTTCATTATCATTTGTATCAAACTTTTCATGATTAAAAATGTACATAATTCCTGGTTTTAATTTTTTAGTTGGGACGATATTTTGAATTTTTGGAATAGCTCCTGACTTAATGGCAGAGTTATTAAAAGCTGTCGTTGATACATGTGTTGGTGTACTGACGTTTGATTGATATCCATTTCCAACTAGTGTCGAATTAAATTTTTTCGCATCAATTAATTGCTTTTTATCAGAATTTTTATATCTTGAAAATTCAGTTAAAAATGGATTCGAATTGGTTGATGATGTAATTGGAGATATTTTTGTAATTCCTTCAATTTTCGGATCCCGTAATGATGTACACTCAGGTGTTCGTCTTAAATCATAAAAGTTCGGAAAGGGGCTCGTTAAATATTGTTTAGAGTCTGATACTGTTGGAAATGATGCAGTTTTATAATTAAGTGAAGAATTTGGCTTTAACCGACTTAAACCACTTGAATAGCTTGCACTTTCAATAACACGTTTAAATGAACTCTGTTGAAATGCTTGCGATATTGATGAGGTCGAAGATGAACGTATGGAATTGGTGGTTGATAATATTGATGATGAATATTCTTTTATTTTTCGAGAATTTGTTTTAATTACATTCGTAGAAGCTGTTGTAGTAGAATTTTTTGTTGAATTAGTTATTTCACTTGGTTTTCTAAACATTTTTATTATGTATTTTTAAAAATATAAAATTTCACAGTATGTAGTTTAATATTTCTTGTCAATTTAAAGCTTTACCTTGCGACAGAAAAAAATGTTTTTATCTTATCAGTTAATTGAATTGGAGGTGAAAATATAAGGTGATAATTAACAATTCATTTTGACTAGAAGATGTCTCTGCTATTAAAATAGTATAGTTATAAAATTATTTCAAATTTTAATATTGAAAACTTCTATTAAAGAATTATTTAGTAAATAAATTTTAAAACTCGGAGAAAATGAAATGCTCGTATAATAATTATGCAGTACTAAGTGGAGAACATTTCAATTCTTTTTAAACTACTCTTTAAGAAGTCTATACGCGTATATGTTCGTCCATCCCCAATGAAGACAACACATTCACAGAGAACGTTCGCAGTTTGTTTTAAATTTTTATTATATTCTTGCAACGCTTACAACATTACAAAACAAAGTGAATTCCCCTTTTTTTCTTTGAGAAAGAATAACATGTTGCTTTGGGTTTATAAATCATTTGTAATGAAAGTAAAAGGAGTTATAAACAATAGTTTTAAAAAGCTTAGGCATGCAAGATAACTTCACTATAGTCCTATAATTGCTAATATATGCTTTAGAACCCTTTTTATGAACAGGGATGATAAATGAATCTTTCCAAGCATTTGGAAATACACCCAAAATTAATGGTTTTTGAAAAAGGGTAGCTAGCGGTACAGATAAAATATGGCAGCACTTTTTTAACACTATCAAGCCAACCAGCATGTACGAGGAGAAGTTATCTTTTACAAGAAAGATCTGATTAATTACCACTCCCTCATCAATATTAATTGGATTAAGTGTGAATTTTGGATAATTACCCAGATATCTAAATTAGTCCTCATCAGCTTTAAAGTTACTGCCAATAACAGTTTGGCTAAAAAAAGTGGCGAAAAGGTTGGTAATTGTTCTTGTTGTTTGGCGACCTATCCAGGTACTCCATAGTAGAAGGATACCCATCAAATTTGCGTTTGTTATTAACAAATTTCCAGAATTGTGTTGGGTCAACAAGTAAACTGTCGTACATGTCCAACGATAAATACCTGCTATGATCGGAAACATTACCAGAATATATATAGGAAAAAATATAGGAAGCAATATAATGAATATCATCATCTGATTACACCTAAGTAAATTTAAACTGTGTTTAAATGCCTTAAATTTTAGTAGCTCCTAAATTCAAATTTGTGTTTTATTTTAATTGATTAAAACATCAATAGAATTTTTGATTTCAAAAATATTTTCACGGTTCATCTGCTAACGCCAATTATTAGAATTAAGGAAATAATTTTTCAAAGGAAAATTAGCCTGTTTCGATTATCAAAAAAAAAAAAATGTAATACGAAACATTGAAAATAGTTTAATTAAAAAATTTCAGGTAAAGAATCTTACGTCTATCACGTATTTTGTTTTTTATAATTGTTCCTATAATTGCAATCATGAAAAATCTTTTCCTTAATCGGCTGTTTTTATAACAGTGTTTAAATTTCCATTCGTTCTGAAGAGCTTGTCTATTTGCTCCTTTCATTAAACATTTTTCGTTCATTTTTAACGTTAAAGTTGAAAATAATTTTTAATTTTCACTAACATTCGATTAACCGCCTTTGATGCAAAATCAGAAAAAACTGTCAGTTTTCATTTATTCCACAAATTTCTTCATTGAAATGATCATGCTATAACTTAGGCCTTATCAGCTGTTTTCTAACATTTTTTGATTTCCGTTCATTCCAATGAATTTTCTTGTTATGCTTTGTTACTGGGTCTCAATCTCTTCTAAACTAACTTAAACTAAGGATGCCTCTTTTCTTCGAATTTAGGGGGCCACAATATGTTGTTACTGTACACTGTACATATTTAAAAATTGAATTAAAAAATTGGTATTTTGCTTGATAATTTAATGATTTTAATTTGTATATATAAAATAAATGCTTTACACTAATTACATTTTTACCCGATTATGAAGGATAGAGTCATTATCACTTAATATTTTCATTTCCCCTAATTTAAATAGAATTATGCGCGGAGTTTAAAGCAATTTTTAAATAAACTTTATGCAAAATGCACGTTATTTAAAATTAAAGCCGTTTTAAACGAACTGTCCAACTAATTTCATATAATTAATTAATAAAAAAAAAAAAAAATAATAAATAAATTTGAATTTTCACTCAAAATCCAAAAGTTTCCGAAAAAAACATTTATTATAATTAACTTCTTATTTAGATTTTTTATTGAAAAAAATTTCTGGAGTGGAATCGTGTAATTCGATTGACACTAAAAATCGTATCGAAAAAGCATTTCAATTCCCATGTTTTTTCGATACGATTTGGATCAAATCGAATTACACGATTCCACTCCTGATTTAATTTAAATAATGAAGCAAATAATTTGGAAACTGTTGAATTTTAAGTGAAAAAGGTATAAGAGTATTGGTTAATCACGATCCAATGTCTCCCAAAATGAAACTTTCGGTTAAAGATGACGTATAGCAGGGTGTTTGTGGCAAACTAAAAATATGTTACAAAATTTAAACTTTACAATTCTATATTATAAGTTCGTTCAATACCCGCTCCTTTTCATTTCTTTTGACACTCTTGACATGATGTCAGTAATATCAGTATTAACTCCCCACCTTTCAACTACATTACATAAAAGTTGAATATATGGACTACCAATACTGAAACGAGTTGATCGCATTCCTAAAATGGATTATACATCATTATGTCATTATGCACAGTACTTGACTTGTTTATTGTTGAACTTACCTTCAAACGTGCTATTACAAATAATTGTTTCATATGCACTTTCAAGCTGTTCACCAGAATTTAGGCAACATTCAATGGGAAGGTCGTATGGTGCTCGACATCTTTGTGTGATAAACATTTTACGTACATTTTTAAGATTAGGATTCGCCAGTAATGGATTGACAATTACTTCATTAAAACAAAATAAGCCATCTCGTGCCATAATTTGTTGATGCTTTCCGCCGTGTGTTAAAATTACAAGAATTATGCAGTACAATGTTGGTAGCGCATTACGATTAACTAAAAATACAATATGTAGTATATGTAAATAAATATAATTTATATATTTAATACTAATTTCTAATTGTAAGTACAATAAGATTTTAGCCGGTGGTGTTAACGAAGAAAGCAACTGAAATTAAAGACTATTTATAATAGTTTAATTATTTTTTTCCTAATTCTTACACGCCTTTTACAATTACCCAAACTGTATTTTCAAAATTATTTTTAGTAAAAGCAAAAAGCAAGAACTTAATAGAGTTGTCAACTTATATTGTTTTCTGGTATAGTTTTTTCTATTTTTTTAGTTATTTATAAAATTACGCTAAAAAATCTGAAAAGATCACTGGAGTAAAGTAAGGTTTTTTGTAGCGAAAATGAAGCTAAATCAATCTGCAAAGACAAACAGTACTTCTTCAATGTATTTCACCGTGTTTTTCCGGTTTAATTAACATAAAAACAATAAAAATATTACATATATTATAATTAATTACATATGTTACAAACTATTTAAAGTATATACATATAATACTTAAAATATCACAAAACTGTATAGCAATTGGCCTGGTGAATATTGAACAAAGCTGAGAATAATATGTTGCTCGGAAAAAACGGAAAATTACTTGAGGGCATTTTCGAAAATTCTATATTATATTACACAATATATTTATTTTTAAATAAAATTATCTAACAATAAATATTTGAGGTTATAAAATTGCAATATTTGTAGTACTCACTTTCCTCAATCGCTGTTCTTATTTCATTTTTTCTCAAATTAGTAAAAGTCTGTATTGAAATGTTATATTTTCCGAAAGTATTCTCCATTCGATGAACATCATATTCTGTACCGACTCTAGTATCAAGATCATCAATATCAAAATCAATTTGATCAAAAATATACATTAAAGCCTTGTTTGGTGGCATTTTTAATAAAAGCACTTAGAAATTTCGTATAGTACTAACAAGTCTTTTCTTGAAATCCTTTAATCAATTTATCCGATAAAAATTTTAAAAAAAGAAACGAAAAATATTGATAACATAATTCATTTTATTGATAATTATAGATTATACCTATACAATTATGTATCTAAAAGTATATAAAAACATTTATATAAAAAAAAATTATACAAAATACTGTGTCGCATAAAAAAATATAAAAATCCTTATTATTCAAGTATAAAATAATTGTGATAAGATAAGAATCCATGAACGCTTAAACTATTTGTAATAAATATGTTTCTGTAAAATTGATTTTGATTATTGATTCCAAAAAAAATTTTCCTGAAATATTGAATTATGATTATATCGCTTGATAAGGGCAACTAGATTGGTCCAAAATGTAGTATTTTTCACCTAGGATTATTAATTTGTCTTTGTATTAATCAATACGGGTTTTGTCCGGAGTTTTATGGCGCTCCCAAGTATGAAAGGTTCAGTTAATGTTGAAGTATAAGATAGCAATTGATTATTTCTGTAAAAAATATATAAACCTCTTTTTTATCCAAATATTCTTATAATTTAACTTACCCAATTGATTCTTTAATTTTTGCTTGAATCTTTCTTATAATTTTTTCTATTTGAAGTGAATTTCCGTCAGTTTTTATTAGTTCACATAACGATTGAATAAAAACGCTTCCATTCTTGGACTGATAAATTTTAGAATCTGGAAAAGAAATCTCTTTATTAGAAAAATGAATTTAAATTAATTAAATGTAATTAACCGTAAATAATATTATTGCATATAATTATTTCATAGGGTAGTTTGTCAAATTTTTCATTTGGTGATTTAAATTGAATAAAGCCTTTCCTGGATTGTATTATAAAACATTTCGGTATTCCGTTAAGAGTTTTATTTTCCAAAATCGGATTTAAAATATCGAAAATATAAAATTTTTCCATTTCACACGACTGGAATAATAGGACGACAACAAAACAAAAGTTGGTGGAATAATCTTTTATTCTAGCTAAAAAAAAAAAAAAGAAGTTAAGCAATATTAATCAATTCGATTCGATTAAAAATAAAATATTACTTTCTTGTATTTTTTTTTTAATATCTTGTAAATTAATTTTGGGATACGATGTTATATGAAAATTTAAACTTTCAAATGTTTTTCGTAATTTTTCCACATCTTGTATGTTGCCATATTTTTCATTTTCCTCACAATCAAATGCATTATAATTAAAAATAAATGCTGATCCACGATTTCGAGTTTTTAAATTTTTCTGGTTTGCCAAATTGGCGGTTGTAATTGAATCCGACAGTTCCATCATTTTTGAGTGAATTTTGTGAACATTTAAAACAAATTGACTTCGACGACTACACGACTAAAAAAAATAATAATTTTGGTTTTACCTTTAACAAAATGATATATAGTACTTCATCAAGATAAGATAAATTCAAACAAAAACACTAAGCTCCTTCTCCCCCTGCCTATATTTGGTTAGTCGTTTTACACTACAAACTCGATTCTCACAAATAATTTAAATCGCTTTTTCTTGCTCTACTATATCACTCGTATATACTTCAAGAACACAATTATCAAGTAAATTAGTTCTCTGTAGATTGTAATTTGATGATTCGACACAACTGGAGGCAAGAATATTGGAGCTAGAACATAAATAAAGTATCCACAACACGTATGTATTTAATGTCACCACTTCAAAACTTGCAAGAATTGAGATTATACTGTATTTACTATTTACTTGAGCAAAGGTACAAATTCCTTATCAAATATTATTATCGTATTCAAATTCCAGGTTATTCCCTGCCAACATTATGCATGTTTTGTTTGCCAGTTATTTCGGAGAAGAACAAATTTATACATTACAAACTATAACAATTCAAAACGAGATCCTGCATGAATTTCAAAGCTGCTGTAAGCTTTATTCCAGACCTGGATATTCTCGTATTTAGGGTCAATTTTGTTTTAAAATTCCTTGTATTCATAGAACTGTAAATATTCAGAATATATGTAACTGCTATTATTGCTAATATGGTTATATTATTATTTAGAAAAATCACTAAATTTAGTAGAAAATGACAAATAAAACATGCCAATTTTTACACACAATTTTATACGTGAAGAAAAGGATTTAAAGCTACGACGAAAAGAAGGGGATATATATTACATCTATAATACTAGAAAAATTTCATCAGGGACAAATAATACGCAAAAAGTATGGAAAATTTTCACGCTTAGTATTGCGTGAATTATATTCAAAAGCGCAGTAAACAATTTTATAAAATGAAAATTATATAAAATGATAAGTTTAGGTAGACTTTTCAAAATTAATAATAAAACAAGCAAATATTTCCCTTAATTTTAATTTATTGCTTTCAATTATGTATGTTTAATAAATTTTTGCATTAACTGGAAGTAAAACTTTTAAAAGTATCAACAAGCGCTGTAGGCGTATCAACAGAAAATCGACGGCATGTCGAGATGGAGTCAAACTGCGTTGAATTCCTCGAGTATTCATATGGTACATCTTCTTCACAGCCAAAATCTCGGGTTGGGTTGTTTTCTCTTAACTCACGAAGAGGGTTGATTTAATTTCGACATAAGGAAAAATCTTCAGTGAAATCTCATTAAATACTCGGATACATTGAAAGAATTATATATTAAATATTAATTTAATAAATGATTCACAAACCCACCAAATAATTTCCGCATTCACAAATTATACTTGCGAATTGCTAACGACATATTGTTAGGTGGGTTTCTGCACGCGAAAACAAGTTCCATACAATTTATCGATTTTCGTTTTAATTATTATTTCAATTTCAAAATGCTTATTTCTGAGAATCTTATCATTCATTTATTTATCAAGTTTTCAATGATTTTATGCGCAATACAATATGAAGCAAACTAATTTATTTCAATAAACATATAGAAACCTAAAATGGGCGTACAGCCGATATACAACCAATAATATTTCAAAGTTTTCCTTTATAAATATTTGGTCAGAGTTACAGACAACCTCAGTGCATATTCTGCTAAATTTTTTTCAAATTTTCATATCAGTTTTTAAAGTACATCTGAAAAACTAAACTAAAAAAACGATAAAACTTTATGGACACACTCATTTGTTTGTTCAGTTATTTCTTTCTCTCCAATCTTTGGATCAGTTTTACCGACATTTAGCATAGTATCGTCATTTATGTACCCAATCTAATTAATTTAAATGAAATTGCTGTACAAACTTTACAGCTGAATACAAAAAAGGACAAAACTTCATGGTTAACCTAGTTTATACTAGACTTTTATTGCACGGAGGTCGTTCTTCGATAATTATTTCTATGCGCTACTAATGTGGTTTTTATGCCGTCTGGTAGTATCTACCATGGTTCATAAAAATAATAGTTGAATATAACGAAATCATAATCTAAAATTTGTATATTTTTTTTATGATATGTTATTGTAAAAATTGCAAAAGTATAATGGTTCTACGTATTTGAATTCGAATATGATTTGTAGTGTGCAGTTAAAATTTTAAATTTCATTTTCCAAATCACCAAAGATTAACTTATGTACTATACATCACTTCATCGCGACATCACAAAAGTCTAAATTTGTTCAATTGCAAGCTTCAATCACTTTCCCAAGAAAATACGAACGATCAAAATTTTAAATTATAATACATTAAAATTACAAAATATTTCACAAAACACAGACAATGTTATAAATGGATGTGACATAGTACTGGTCAAATCGATCATCCTGACCAGGTCTGCTAAAATTTATTAAAACTACTCCAGATTTAATAAGTACCGATACAGTGCACTAACTGATTTGGACAAATTTAACTTCAATTTTTCTTTGTTCTTATCATCAACGAAAATATGAAAATCGGGGAATAACCAATCAAATATAGAGTTGCAGGTATACAATTTTGTTGCCAAAGTGTATGTTCACACCGCTGTCAGGAGATATACATATGTTAGCTAAGAAAGTTATCAACGTGACGAAGTTGAAAAATAAAATATTGAAAAATCGGAGAAATAAATTATGATTTTTTAGTTAATAATCATCAAAGCATTAAGTTTGGTCACTAACTAGATTAGAATAATTAAAGAGGAAAACTATAATATATCAATCATACCCAACCTTCTTAGATGGGATGTTACAAATTTAATAACCAAATGGAAGATAAAAAAAAATTTATTAGATACGCTAAAACGTTCGTCCTCCTATATTTTTTGCAAATTTATGCAAAACAAAAGTTGGTGCCGAACGAGATTATAATAAGAGGATAAACTGATTGGCTGAATAAATTGGAAAGGTTTCTTTTCTCCAAAAACTTATTTGTAATAATACGTTTAAGAAAGTTGGGTTGCTCGCAACAGATATTTTTAGGCAAAAAACATTCAGGGGAATGTATTTGTGAAAATATCATAATCTTATCAGTTTCACACCTGTATAAATTGACTTCATTGCTTAGAAAATATTGAAAGTATTGAAGGTTTTGAAGATATTGATAAGAATCATTTCATATTAAATAAGTGACACAAAAGTTCGCGAATTACATGTAAAAATATTAATACTCTAAAATGTTTGGAGAAAATTATTTAAATAATGGTAACTTTAAATATTTAACATGTTTTAATTAAAATTTATCTACACCATATAACAAAAATAAGAAGTTAATCGAAAAGTTATAAATATATGTTTATATTAAATAATTACTTTCACGCAAAAGTTTTTTTCGTAATTCGATTGCGCCACGATCAAATCGTGTTTAGGGCTTGGTTTCTTCCAAACAAACCGTACTTTGATCGTGTGTGCGTAGTTTTAAACACAAAAATTAAAAGTCGTGTCAGATTTAGCAACTTAGCATAATGACTAAATTTTTTTGCTTCCCCTCTGACATTCAATAATGTTATATTATGATATAAATACATAAATTGACTGTTTTTCAATGGCTTTATTTTGAACTAGAAGAACTTCAAGAAGACTCAACAACGACACCAAAGGAGCAAACTGAGTCAATCGAGAACGCAACAGCAGGGGTCGATATTTCTATTAATCAATTAATACCTGGATTACTTATTATTTTTAATAATGATGAATTTGAACACTTTCCATCGCGTCCTGGGAGCCAAAAGGATGTTGAGAAATTACGATCAACATTTGAGACTTTCCATTTTGAAATTACAACTTATGAGAATTTAAATTTAGCTGAGATGCAATCTGTGATAACGACATGTATAGTATATTCCCTTTTCTAGCTACAATAAATAACGATCATACAAATTGCATTAACAGCCTTTTCCGAAATACTTCAATGAATATTACGAAAGAAAACAACATCAATATGGTATTGAATATTCTTTGCATATTCTTGTAACCTGAGAAGTTTGCGCTTTTTTCGTACAGATTATAAAATTATGAGTAATGCAACTTTTATGATGGCTTCTGGAAGTAATTGAATCATAAATTATAAAAAAGTTGTACATTTTTAGATCAATATAAAAGTTTCAAAAACTATTCATGTCTCGTTGTTGCTGCCCTGAGTCATGGTGGTCGTTTTGATTTCTTGAGCGCTCGCGATCAAAATTTCTCATTTGATGATGAAATTATTTTACCATTGTTATTAAATGAAACACTCGTTAAGAAACCAAAAATATTTATATTGCAAGCTTGTCAAGGTGAATTTGATATAATTGAAGCTAGAACTGATTCTTCACCACTAAATCGTCGATATAGTCCTAGAGACATTTTACGATTGTATAGCACAAGTAAAGGTATTTAAAAATATAATAATAAATTATATAAGTGTAATTCTTTGTTAATATCATTCTTAAAATTTTAAATGTCAATAGGATTTTTATTGTATCAAAGTAATGCCGAAGGCAGTTGTTTTATTCAATCATTGTGTGAGTTATTAGATCAATATGGTCATACGATGCCAATTACGCAAGTAATGGATAGGACAATTCAATTGGTTATTGAACGTACCCAGTAAATATATTCTATTACAACATATACATAAAATTTAAAAAATAATACTTGTGTATCTTATTAGGGAAAGACAAGTGCCATGCTATTTGACAAGTTTGTCACGACCGATAATATTCGGTGAATTCCAAAATACCATATAAACTATAAAATATAAAATATAAAGACAAGGTATTTTAGAAAATATTTTACATTGACATTATTATTATTATTATTATTTTATTATATTTTAAATTAAAACACATTTTGTAATATTAAATTTATAAGCAATTTAATTATTTTCTTATCAAAAAATGCATTTTTACTTTTCTCCGTAAGTTCATTTTCATTAAACAATTAGAGGACTTATGCATCCTGAGACGTGATGCTAGAAATTTTAGTTAGCAAATCACTAGTAATTCACAAATTATTCTAGCGTATTATATTGACTCGATTTATTATGTATCTTTAAAAATAAACCCTTTCAAACGTAACATTTTAACTCCTCTACCCCTGACACCATACTCGCTCCTTGACCAACCTCCGATCATCTCTTTGGTCATTTTACTATATTATGTTATATTAACCACTGAACTCCACCGTCCGCAAATCCCCACCGAGTGGAGATATACCCTTTTTTTCAGTTGGCCTTTCCCGAATGTAAATATATTCCAAGTTTCATGAAAATCCAACCCCTATTAGCTGAATTAGGGAAATTTTTCGCCTATCAGTATGCATTATAAACACAATTATAAATTATAAATGATTTGCAGAGAAAACTTTTTTATAGACATATATATATAATCGATAATCGATAATCGATTATCGAAATAATAGATAATAGATAGATTTACATAGGTTAACAAAATAAATAGACGATCCTAGGTATGTTAAATTTCAATAAAATCAGGATAGTGTAGAGAGAAATAGTCGTAGGAGAAAATAAGCCTGTTCATAAAGTTATTTTTATGTACTTTAAAAAACTAATATACTGCACTATATTTCAGTTAGAATATTTGGTTATTGGTGTTATCATTTTAATAACATCGAACCGAAGGGTAGCACGTCACAATACCAATTTGAATAAGATTTACAGGATAACTTTACGCTATTGGGGTCTAGGTTACCTACGAATTAGAGTAAATTTCAAGAGGAAGAAATAAAGTTGTGCAGAAAAAACCTTGAAATATTATTAGTTTTGACTGTTTTTCTTTCCAATATCTGCCATTGGGCATCAAAAAATCGGCTATAAGACGATTTTCAGTTACTTTATATGCATTTTTTTTATTATATGGAAAACACAACAAAAAAAACGATTATACTCGTATTGATAGCAACTTGTAAATAAAAAATAAAAAAAAGATTACAGGGTGAGTTAAAATTTGATGAACATTGATAAATGTATACAAAAAGATACTGCAAATATTTATCATTATGTATGTATTTAATTTTTTAGTTGTCCAAAATCTATCAAATTAGAAAATCTAAGAAATTAATTAATTTCTGATGCAGAATTAAATTTTAAATTTTTAAATTATTTTAGTTGCTTTTATTCCATGCAGTATATTATTAGCAGGCTTTCCAACATTTTCGTGTGCGAGAAGAAGGAACACTAACTATATCATTTTACAATAAATCACGTCACTAATTAATCACCTGACAATCATTCCCCCAAAAGTTCAAATAAAACATAATTATTTGCAATCTATCTCTTTTCCAAACAAAACTATATTTTACACTCTTTTAGAAATGATAAATGAATATGCTGTACATGATGTACTTAGCAATTATTGTTTCTGTATAATCATCTTTTTGCGTGCAATATTTTTAATAAGAGAAAAAAAATTTAGTTGGCTTTTTTTTATCGTGGAGTAGACAAAGTCAAGCCGCGGTCTCAATCAGTTGAGTAATCGTTTAAAATAATGATACTCGTTATTTTCACTAATAAGTGAGTTTTTTTATTGGTTTTTAATTGTTTTGTTTTGGGTGCTAATAAAATAATAATTTTTACTGAAATTCGTATCAAAATGTTTAAAATTTTAAAAATAAAATTTCTTTTTGTCGTTAAAACTTGATCCCACGAAGGCACTTACTGGGTTCTATATTCTTACTTAAAGTTTGCTTCACAATATTTCTCATACAAAATTTCTATAATACAATAAATTGTATTGTACGAAGAACGTTTTTAATAGTTTAAATAAAAATATTGATTAGTGTTACGTTTATTGAATTGCCAACAGATTTTTAAGAATTAATGAATAACGGACATAGGGAAAAAGTTTTAGAGAATTAGAATTTTTGTACATTTATGTCTTGCCGATTATTTTATCAAAAATTTATTAAATAATATTGTTTAGAAATATGGATACTATTTTCAGGTAAATTTTATCAACAAAGAAGCTATTATTTTTGAAAGTGGTACAAGTAAATTTTTGTTTTATTTTGAGTTATGAACATATTTGCAGTTTCGTTTTAATACAAATTACATTAGACAACTAAGATATATTTTGTTTATATTGTATTTTGTTATTATCATCACGTAAACAGAGCGTATTGGAACGAGTCGGATCGAAGTGGTACAGAACGAAATGAAAACATTCTATCTATGTAACCGTATACATACAGAGAATTCTGTAAGCAATAACATAAACTCATAAATTGCTATTCCAAATCTGTATCTTCGTTATTTCGCAAAAAATACACAATTAGTTAAAACGTTGAAGGACGAACTAATTATACGCATTTTAATTATCCTAACCCTAGTATGTACTACGAGTTTAAATGATGACCTACAGATTGAAATGGTCTTCAAGTCGAAAATAAGAAAAATGTTGCATTGCTAAATATTATATGTTCCAGCTGAAAACAGATTATAGAGTTTTATGATAACAATAATTACTTTCTAGAAAAATCAGCTAATTTTTTATTTATCAGAGAAATTTGAAAACAATATACATGTCTGTTATTTAATTGTTTTGTTATCATTTTTATATGCATTTGAAATAATTCTGAATTAATCTTAAATATCAGATAAACATTTTAAACCTACTCAAAAAATCATATACATATTTATGTAAAAATATTCTCTTATCATGTATATACAAGGTAGCTACTTATGTTTATATACAAATTTAAATGACAATAAGCCAGAAAAGAGTTCTTGTGTTATATACAAAATGTATATGTAATTTCCAGTTCCGAATAGATTATCAAATTGAATTTAATACAAATTGGATCAGACAGTTAACATTTGTTTCCTTTAAATGCATATTTGAAAGATTGAATCAAAATATGATTTAGAAATACCTGGGTATATGGTTCAGCGGATCTGAATGGTTGTATCAAAATTGATTTGAAATGAGATCAAAATTGATATTTCGTTTACATGGCTTTGTGTAGATTCCATTTTTTGTCATTTTTGCGACAAAGAGGTGATTATCAAATTGTTTGTATGCTTTGTGTTAATGTATGTTTAACTTTCAAAATAAACGGCCCATTATATAATCCTTCAATAAATAAATATATTTGTCTTACGGCTTTTGAATGACATCTGTATGAAACTAAAATTTTTTTAGAATTAATATTATTCTTAGGAGAAGAGACAAAAAATTATTATCTTTTTAAAAACGAGGTCTAAGTCAACATTAAAAATGTTCAAATTTTCCTATATTTGTACAATTTAAAAATAATTTATTTGAATTTAATTTATTGTATAATAGAATATTGTTATCGTAATAAAACACCAAATATTTTTATATTGTACATAAGTTATGTTGGTTACAGGGCGACATTTTCTCAACAAACATCCATAAGATTAATCTACGATTGCCTTTTTATGAAAAAAATATTTCCAGAATTTGAATTCGACTTGAGTCGATCCGAACGCAGATCACTAAATATAAATTAATATTGATTTGAAGACGATTTCAAGTCAATTTTCAAACTGGTAAAGGGAAAAAACCACGATTAAGTTTCAAGCCGATATCGAGTAAATTTTCAATTTCCCATGTAAATGAACTAATTGTGACTGAAAATTTGAAACTATATATAGCAGTAAAACATTTTATTGATTCTCTCCATCTCGACGAAAAAAAACCTAACACTCAATATAGACAAGTGTAAGACTATCACCTTTTCTCGGAAAGGTGATAAATCTTTCCACAATTATTTTGTCGATTGAACCCCTCTCCAAAGAGTTAGTACTATTACTGACCTGAGAATTATTTGCGACAGTTCCTTTCATAGACCCAATTGGACCTTGGGATATATAAAACGGTGGTCCAAAGAGTTTTGTGACCCAAATGTCACTAACATTTTTGTCTGTTAGACCATTATTGGAATAATTGGTCACCGCATCACAAAGTTCATATCAACAAGCTGGAATCCGTTCAACGTAAATTTTTACGTTTCGCGTTACGCAACCTTCCCTGGGATGAACCTTTTTTGCTGCCGCCTTAGATGAAAAATTATTAGGCTTATATTCCTTAGAAAACGCCGGAAAGTGGCTGATTTGATTTTTGTGTATCAAATTTTTAATATTTTAGACAAAATGTATTTTAATTCAAACGTATGCTACTTGACATCCTTGACTTATGGCGTTATTTAAAATCAATTTCCACCGAACAGACTATGGAAAGAATGAACCAATTTTTAGAATGTTACACGAGGTAAATACGAATGTACAAGTTCTTGACTTTTCCTTAGCAAGTACAAAAAGCTCTTATAAACTATTAGCTTCCTTTTTGGACTTTATGTTTAAGAGGTGGGGGTATTTTTTACTAACTTTATTGTATACCAATATCTTCCTCTTCCGTCCTTCTCCAACACTAATGATGACAATATCACCTTATAGTACATTCGATGCTTCGTTTATTCGTTGTCTTATGAATGATAATATGTGATGCATGCTTTAAATATACATGCATATATCTGAAGTGTTAAATAAAATTAGCATAGCATTGCGTGCATGATTGACATTGTAAAATATAAAAATAAAATTTAATAGCTTTTAGAATTACCAATTGTTACAATTATAATACATTTAATATTTCCAATATTTTTAAAATGGTACAAAAGTATTTTTTCTTATATTAGAAAGAAACTTTATATAATATAATATTATTATTGTTTTTAATATTTTCGTTGGTGTTTTTACTAAATGTAGTCAATTAGAGCAGAGGTTCTCAAATTATTATAGTGCGATTCCATTTTCCATATACAGTTTATTTGCGACCCCAAAATAATCATGTTTCCATGTAGAAGTATGTTTCTATGGTATATAAATTGTAAGTAAAGTTTATACACCCAATTCACATAACTAAAAAGTGTTATTATTTTTAACAATCGAACGTAGCAATATTTATTTTTCAAGGAATAGCTATTTTTACATTGTTTTTATCTAAATTTGTCCATGTAATAAACAGAGTTACTAGAATTATTTGCTTTTGAATTTATTTCCCAAAGTAAAAATAAAAACGAAAATCTTGCTTGCAGGCAAACTTTAACGATTTGAAATTTTTATTATTATACTGTATAATTTTAGGACCGAAAATGTTTAAAATTTATTATTAAATATGTATATAAAATATATAACCAATCTAAAACACAGAAATTTGAAATTAATTTCTAAAAAAAAAACATCAGATGCCAAAATTAATTAAAATTTATTTCATGGGGCAATTTGTGAATTTATCATTTGCGTGAAATTCTCAACATTCCTTACACTCGTGATAACTTACAATAGATATTTTTCAAAACTGTGTTGAGAAATCGCCATTTTTTTTTTCATTTTTCCTAGTTGGAAATTTAAAAGATGTTTTCACATTTTTACTTCTATTTAGTAGGCTGTGTTGTGCGTTCAAATGACGTTAAATATCATTGAATGATTTAAAACAATTTTTGCCTTCACAAAAAATTGTTTTGAAGTGTTCTTTTTTAGTTTTACATAAAATGTGTATTGTTTTAATATAGTGGCTTTATCCGTCTATTCGATTATGTGAACTTGCAAGTCTGCTGCCGCCTAAAGATATGTTAGTTTCAAAAAATTTATTATATATTAAAATTAAAAACTATTAAAATTTTCTCGTTTCTAAATTTAAAACCCGAAAGATATTATTGACCCTGATAAGAATACTACAAAATAAAAGCGGAAAATTTGTATACTCTTTTTACTCAATCATTTTCTAAAACAAATCCGTGTGTATAACATATGTCTGTTTTAAAAACATTATTTCGGGGAATTTTCACGATTGTTTCTCAAAGTAAACTCATTTCAGTCTACCTAAAATTATTGTAGTTTATTAAATATTGGAAATCAGTTTTAATTTTAGAAAAATAGTGCAAGAATATATTTTTGTTCTTTCGTTTTTTCAAAGATTTTAATAAAAATTTATAAAATAAAAACATGGACTTTGACCAAGTCTTGGAAGAAATCGGAGAATTTGGAAAATATCAACAAAAAAATTATCTGCTAATATGTTTGCCGGTCGTATTTGCCGCCGCCAACAGCCTATCGTATGTTTTTACAGCTGGGATACCGAATTACAGGTGAAATTCTTCCACGATTTTTATTTTTAATTTCATAATTTCAAAATTATTTTTTTTCATTTTTCAGATGTTTTATCCCCGAATGTGATGATATTGATCAATCAAATTATTATGAATCTTGGACCCAAAATGCAGTGCCCGGCATTGTAGATATTTATGGTGGTTTTACGCCAGATCAGTGCAAGCGATTTAAAGTACAAAGTGATTTTGTCAATAATACAGATAATAGCATGTGCTCGAAAAATATTTTCACTAGAGAAACAATCAAATGTGATAAATGGGTGTTTGATCAACAAGAAAGGACTATCGTTCAAGATGTAAGTAATTTTTATTATTTTCTTCTGCACTAAGTGTTAATTGAGTTCGTTCGTCATAACTTTTTTACAAAATTTCTACACTGACTCAAGTATTTATACGAAAATACAGGATTTCTTTATTTACTAATTCATTCAATCAGTGCATTAGACTGGCCAAATGTTTTCTTCCATTTAAAGTAGAAAAAAGAATCAAAACTAAATAATTTTCCATGTCCTTTATTATCCGTTTACATACAATTTGGCAATATTATAGAAATTCGTAAGATTAAAGCAGATAATTGATTTTTAGTTGTTAAAATTCCGCGCGCAATTTTTTCGGAAAGCAAAACGATTTTAAAAATCTGTTGTTTATTTTGGTTACATCAGAA
The DNA here is from genome assembly GCA_963422695.1 of Xylophagus ater. Classification (NCBI taxonomy): domain Eukaryota; kingdom Metazoa; phylum Arthropoda; class Insecta; order Diptera; family Xylophagidae; genus Xylophagus; species Xylophagus ater. The sequence goes on along the minus strand of OY730478.1, from coordinate 64,167,495 downwards.
CTATCCTTTTCTCTCTCAAAGAACTCATAACGTCGAAGGTTTTTAAAAATTTCACTATAAAAAAATGGGAATTATGTATTGCGGAATTATTGATTTATTTCCATTTTCATTTGCTTCAAAGATACTTTAAATAATTTTCATTTCAATTTTTCTTCTATTAATACAAAATTTGAAATGTTATTTAACTTTTTAAAGAGTTTCGATATTTTAAACCCAATCGTAAAGGTACAGATGATATGACAGGAACTTGATTTACTTGATTAATAATTACAGAGCAAATTTACCATTTTGTGAATAACAACCTAAATTTTATAATTCATTTATAAATTTGCATTTTATGAATAAAATTTATGTAATTGAAAATTATTAAGTTGAAATTCTATTTTCAATTTTAGTGGCAAATAACGTGTACTGAAAATCAATGGAAGCTAGCTCTCGTCGGAACCATGCATTTTGCTGGACTTGTGGTTGGATCAGCTGTCTTCGGTATAATGGCTGATAAGTATGACGAAAAGAACTCTCCATGTCAAATCTGATTAAATAATATAAAAACTTAAAATAATATTTTACTAGATTTGGTCGAAAAATAATTTTTATATTTTGCATAATATTTATGTCAATAACTGGAATACTTCAAGGTATTTCATGGGATTATATAAGCTTTTTGCTATTTGCATTTTTAAATGCGGTCGGTACAGCAGGAGTATATCCGTTAGCATTTATAATTGGTGTTGAAATGGTTGGTCCGAAAATGCGTGAAATGTCTGGTATTGTCTTGAATTATTTTTATGCGATTGGTGAAGCTGGTGTTGGATTATTGGCATGGGTAACAAAAGATTGGCAATTATTACAATTTATACTATCAACTCCTCCGATACTATTTGTAATCTATTATTGGTGGGTACCAGAATCGGTTCGTTGGTTATTAGCAAGAGAAGAACATCAAAAAGCTAGTAAAATAATTCGTAGAGCAGCTGAAATTAATGGTAAAGATTTATCAGAGACGTTGCTGGCATCATTTGAAAAGAAAAATATTTTGGAAAATGGGCAGCATAATAATAATAAAATATTTACTGACGATAGTACAATTGATCCGAAGCAAGAAATTTGGAAAACGTTTAAACAAGTTTTAAAATCCAAAATTTTATTATTCAGATTTACGCTCCTACTTTATATTTGGTAATTTGATAATTTCAGTATTTGTAATTAATTGATCTATTTATTAATTAATTTCAGGGCTACAAATGCTTTTGTTTATTATGGTTTATCATTAAATTCAACAAATTTAAGTGGAAATAAGTACATTAATTTTTCATTAGTTTGCTTAGTAGAAATTCCAGGATATTCATTAGCATGGGTTTGTTATTATTTTTAATTTATATGGTATTTCAATTGAACTGCGACCAAAATCAGATATTGTATCTTCTGCAATATATATCATAAAATGTTGTATATTTCACAAAATACTTGTCAATCCCCTAAAGTTGCGAAAAGCTAAAATATTTTATCTAGATTTCTAACGTCAAACTGTATGTAAATTTTAATTCATCGAGGATTTACAGCTAATTTATCTAGATTGGCGGCGAATTTATTGCCGTTGGTAAGAATTTCTAATTATGACATCTCTTAGAACATGATGGTTTTTAATTCCTATACGCATTACATTGGCACAGATTTTTAGTCTGTAAGCCAAATTTATCGTTATTAGTGTTTGTAAAAAAACAACTCTGTGTGACATAAAATACATGTATTTAAAGGCTTTTTTACAAACACTAATGACCAAATAGATTTGTTTGCAGGGCTGCAATGGTGCTAACAATTTATAGACAAAGAACGCTATGTTTCTTTTCTCTGTGATTTAAGTTTGCATTTAAAATTTTGATACATTTACACTATCAGATATGTTGAAATTTTAATAATCTCGTCCATTCTATGTACATGATTAAATCGTAGTCGTATGGCATCAAATGTATATAGTACTACTGAAAATCTGTTACCTTACGTTCGGATGTTTGCTCAACGATTTAGTATTAGCATTGTCATTGGCCACTATTCAATAACTGGATTTTGGCTCGCGATCCATTGTTAGAAAGTGACTGTACCATATCCTAAATTGTCCCTCTGGTTATAACTAATTTAGGTTATATTTTTGATATCATATTTCTTATCAGTATCTTTAAGATAGCAACATATCCTATTTTTTTTAGATAAATTAAGTTCTTTCACGGAATATCTTCAATTAAAAAAAGACAATAATTAAAATAATTTATAAATTATAATACTTTAAATTAGATTTTATTAAGTAAAATTGGACGAAGATGGTCCTTAGCTGGATCGTTATTTTTATGCGGAATTACTTGCGCTGCTGGAGGATTTGTTACCGAAGGTTTGTTTAGGTTATAAAAATGCAAAAAATAATATATTTGTGTTAAAAGCAATTTTAAGAAAATTTACTAACAAAATAATTTTATATCTTATTATCTAAAAAAAAAATAACAAATCAGTCGATGACTTAGGTGAAGTTAAAAATAATGAAAACATGTATAACTCTTTTTAATTTAATCTTGATAAAATTCTAGGTTTAACATGGGCTATTGTTACATTATTTTTAATTGGAAAATTAGGAATAACATCATCATTCGGAATTGTTTATGTTTATACTGCTGAAATGATTCCAACGGTATGCATTTGTAATAATTTAGTTAACTAGACATAACGTTCTTCTTTTAGATAATTCGTAGCGGTGGGGTCGGAACCATGTCGACTGTTGCTAGATTTGGTGCAATGCTTGCACCATTTGTTCCATTATTGGTAAACAAAATTTTCTAGTTAATTGTTGGTCAAAAGCTTTATTCCTATTTTTCAAACCACATATTTATATTTGGAATTTTTATATTTAGTATAAAATAATATTTTTTTTGGGTATAGTTTTTGGTATTAGTATACTTATTATAGTTGGTATAGTTCCTTGAGATAGAAAAATCAACGAAAAAAATTTTCATTCGCAGTTTAGGCTACACAATTCTTCATAATATTGTGACAATAGCTGTGTTTCATTCATCGAAGTAAACGCCTATTTAAAAAAAAACGATGTTAGGTCTCGAGAAGAAAAAAAAATTTTTTTCAAAATTTTTTATTGAATGATATTAAAAAATCATTTTTTTCACGTTAAATATTTGGGTTAGGTTGTTGTTGATTTTGCATGTTATGAAGCAGACCTTGAAATTTTCTTCTTAATTTTTTTGCAAAAATGTTTTCCTTAACATTGATTGTACTGGATTTCAAGATATTGTTAGGTGAAAATTCAAATAGAACTTCAAGTTGTCGAAAAAAGATGCAGAAAATTCTATACATTTGGTCAAAATTTTCCATAAATAAACACGACAGTGAGAGGTCAACTTTTTCTTGAGAAAAAAAAGGGAAAAAATTCTGACCTGCCTCGAAACCTGTTATAACCGGTATAAAAAAAATGAAAATGAACTTAGTTGATTTAATTTCGAATAAAACAAATAACGAATAAACTTTTGCGTCAATCCAATATTTGCTAGACCATTTATAAAATTTATGTTTTAATTACAGGGAATTTATTATAAAGCTTTACCACTACTACTGTTCGGTGGTGTATCAATTGTGGGTGGGATACTTGCTTTAATATTACCTGAAACATTCCGTCAAAAGTTACCAGATACAGTATTGACAGAAATATAAATATAACTTAAATTGAAAGTAATTCATTTGAAAATTTTTGCAGGTCGAAGAAGCCGAAATGGTAGGAAGATCAACCAACATAAAAAATTAGCTTAGTGAAAAATATTAATTATTGAAAATAGTATAAAAATAGCTTTAAAAAATTATACTTTTAATAAAAGTTGTTATAAATTTTGAACTAAGTATATGTGTTTTTTATACATTATTGATTCAATCAAATTTTGATGAGCTCCAAATACATGTAACCAAAATGATATTGAATGTAAGTATATTAAAATCAAAATTCGAAACTAAACCGTTTTTGAGATAATTGCTAAATGTGTTTGTTTATTAAAATATTTACATGTAATTCGTTATTTTATTAATAATACTACAATCAGAGCTAGTAGAAAAAAAAATCAAACATTTGCGCATGATATAGTAGCTTTATGTCTATAGTCGTTAAATAGTTTCAATTAGTTATATGTACTGTCGCCATTATACAATATATATATAATTATTGTAACGTATATAGTGTTGCAAAGAGAAAAAACCAGCCTATTGTCTCAAAACGTTAAAGATACCCCATCCTAGGACATGTGAGATGTACGAATCCAAAAACAATAAAAATATAACAATTTGTTATTTGAATTAAACCAACATAAATGTAGTCTAAGCATTATTATTGGGAGAAAAAACCGTTAAATTCATAGAACATATGTTATACGGATACTTGGGAACTTGATTTAATATTGAATGTGAGCATAATCAAATGCAAATATGTAAATGCAAAATTTCGATAAATCAATATACCATAGTTATTGTATAATTATTATATACTATAATAATTATATTTTTATTATTGTATAATTATTATACAGTAAGTTATTGTTCGCGAGAAGTTAGAAAATTGGCCATAAGCCAATTTTGGTTTTGTCTCTATATTTAATATGATAATTTCTGGTCATCGCGGGATAGCTATGTTTATATAGTAGAGTACTATATTTCACAATATATATGTGAATACGATTTGATCATGTTCAGAAGATTCTGAAATGCCTGCCAAGTAAATAGCGCATGCCAATTTTTACAATTGTATTTTTAAGAGAACATCTAACTTTTATATCATGAATTTCTTAATAAATTCTAGTATTTCAATTTATTTAAAAGGAAATCAGTGAAAATTTGATCACAAACGAGTAAACATAAAAACCAATTTAAATAAAAGTGGTGAATTTTATTTGTTTTGTGGTGAATTTTGTTTTGTGTTTATGCTCAAATCTATTTTTAAATAAATTAATTATTTTAAAAAAAAAATTTAGTTTTTAGAAATTCAGAGAAATTTCTTTAATCAAATAAAATATATGGTATATTTTATAAACCATAAAGGAAAATTAATATTACATAATTATTTGTAAAAAAAGATCATTATAGCAATTGAAAATTGTTTGCAAATTTTGAAAATATGTCTCTTTCATCACTTGGTGTTAGCTTGGGATTTATGACTGGTAGTTGTGTTCTAGCGCAAATTGCTAGAAAAAGTGTTGGACGGATATTTCATGAAGGCCTAGTACCGGATCTTCTATATGAAGGAATTGCAGCTGCCGAATTATGTGCATGTTGTTTTGAATTAATTATTGGTGAAATTTATGGAAATTATTTTGTTGAAATTGAAATGTTTGAATTTGTAAAACTTTTAGTTGCCGATAATTTTGGTGTCGCTGCATATGCTATAATTTTATTTTTATTAACAATTTGGTGGAGTAAGGTCTGGGGTGATGCATCCGCATGCCCGTATACACATATGGAAGATTTTTTAGAAGGGAAAAACAGTTTACGAGAAGTTACATTGAAAACCTGGGCCGAATTAATGGGCGGATGTTGTGTCTATCGGATTGTGCAAGTATTTTGGTGGTTCGAACTTGCTAAGACTCATGAAGGACGAGCGTTTGAAGAATGTTCAGCAGATTTACAAGTTAATATAGATTTTGTATTTGTTGATTTTTGATATCTACTTCAAGCACAATTAGTGTGTTCATAAAGAAGTTTTTTTGTAGTTATGAAGTCCATAATACTATATTAGTAAAATTGCTTTGAAAATTAGGATCTAATTGTGATGAAATGTGGTAAATGTTGTGCACTCTACCACCTAACAGAGGCATAAACAGCTTACGCATTTTTACTAGGTTTTCACGTTTGAAGTCTATACTTCAATCAAAATGTAATTTTAACATGCTCTCTAAAGTTCCACTTTAAAAATCCATAGCAACATGTTATGTTGTTCACATTATGTTTTACTTCCATACAGTGATGCAATATGGGACAATTTACAAAATTAGAGCCCCCAATTTTTTCAAATATAGTAAATTTTATATAGTGAGAATTACGTTCCATAAAAACGTAGAATCTTGTTGTGGCTTTATTAGCTTTTATGTTCCGAATAGTTTGGATGAAAATTTATCAAAATACATATTAATTAAAAGTTCTGAATAACTCTTTACAGGTTACACCATACCTAGGAGCAATTATTGAAGGTATCGCTACATTATTTTGCCGGTTAGCCTCAAAATCTTTATCAGAAATTGAACCAAGAAATGCTACTATAATCGATTCATTTATTGGAACCAGTTTGGTGGTTGCAGGTAATTTTTTAAATAACCTATATATGAAAGATGGGCCAACATTTCTTAATAGAAAATCAACTTAACTGAATGTAATTACAATAGTACACAGCCTTACAATTTTATCAAAATATTAAATATGACTATAGCTTCTGTATAAAAAAAAAGCGAATTATGGGCTCAGTTATCTACTTAATGTACTATTTCCGTTTTTTCTTTTATTTTGAAAAGATTCTACTAAAATATTTTTATTCGGAAAAATCGACATAAGATAAATATTTTTTCAAAACTAACTGTATTGAGAAATCACCATTTTTTTTTTCATTTTTGTATGAAAAATATCCATTTTATTTACGTTTCGTTTTTTGTAAATATGGAAAATATTTCACTTTTTTTCTAATAATCTTAAAATTTTATATTTTGTAATCTACTCAAATATAGTTTGTTTTTAATAATAATTACATTTCGATTTCAGCTTTCAATTTTTCTGGTGGTTATTTTAATCCGGTATTAGCGACCGCATTAAAATGGGGCTGCACTGGGCATACAAATATTGAACATATTATTGTTTATTGGATTGGAGCATGCGTTGGGGCGATTTTATCAGTTCCACTATTTAAATTAAAAATTGTGAGGAAATATTTAATTGGTGAAAAAGACAAAACTGAGTAGTTTTTTTACCACTAAATATTTATGTGTGACGAGTATATTTAATATTTATTTAGTATTTATTTTACTTTAGGATTCGATTTAATTTAATTTTAATTTTAACATTTCAAAATTATAAAAACTAATTGTCAAAAAGTCTCTTTTTTTTAATTCAAATAAACAGACGTTCTAGTTTTTGTTTGTGTATGTGCCCGGATTACACGCGGTGTTTTTTGGGTAGAATTCTACCACAGCCATAGGTTACGGTTGGTTGGGGGTGAGGCAGAAGGTCTACCTCTCGAACAATTGAAGCTACTTTTATTTGCATGCATCTTTTGAAGTCAAGTAGCCTACTGGTGCGAAGTGGTGGGAGAATGGTGGGAGTCAAAAATGAAATTTTTAAGAAATTCGTAGTGGCATCTACCACAGTTTTTCCCCCACCCATATTACGAGCGGACTTTCAATAAAATTTTGAGGAATAGCGAAATATTGTTAATATTTTTGACCTAAGAAAAAAAATTTTGAGGAATGCAAATTTGAAATTTCAACGTTCCTTTTGTTTTTGTAAAACTTAGGTTAAAATCATCTAATTTTAGTCAATTGGCTAATTAAAATCAAGAAAAACTTAAAAAAAGGACAACGGAGTTTTTTACGCACACAAACAAGTCACTGTTGTTGTCGGTTTCGAAAAAAATTGAAAATTCAAGCGCGCCATTCGCTTACTGACCGTCACCAGGCAATCATAATCTAAAAGTACATAGTAAATAGGTAAATAGTAGATCCATCCTAACATTTGACATTTTAAGTTCGACTAATGCTGTGCTCGCACACACTAATACACTCCTTGTGTAGCTTGTATAAAAGGTATAAACATTCCTCGTCTAATCGGTTTGGTAGTTTTCTACCCAAAACTTGACGGTAGATTTCTACAGCGTGTAATCCGGCACGATGGAAATTGTTTTCTTTTTTAATAAGTCTTATTATATTAATATCTCGTTTGAATTTTTAATGTGCAGTTTTAGGTTTAGCATAACTTCAGTTAGTTAAGCTCCAAACCATTTGTCAGTAAGTATTTCGAACAGACCCCATTTCGAAATTCAAATCAAGCTAAAAATCGAATTCAAATGCATATGTAAACAAAATAATTGTCAGCGAGAATTTTTGAAAGATTACGAAACGCGGGAAAATTGCTGATGTTAGAATTTAAAAAAAAACATTAGCAGAAAAAATGAGTTCAATAAAATAAAATTAATTAGTTTAGAATCACAAAAAAGCGGAATCAGTCTTTTTAAGTAAGTAAAATGAAATTTCAAAATGTTCGGAAAATACTCATTGCTTTCCATTTTTCAGACTTGTTTGATTTAGTTGTGGAATTTACTCAAATTTAACCATGGATTCGACAATTTCGGTTTCAAAAGTAATTTTATTCAAAATTTAAAAGAAAAACAAAATTTTTTGAAGAGACAATTTTTATTTTTAGGGATGTTTTGTATTTAAAAATGGTATTACAAAGTCGAAACGAAAGAATAAAAAAGTTAAAGAAAATAGTCAATCATTACTTGGTGATAAAATAATTGAACAAGAATTTTATCGTGTTTATCGAAATACTTGGAAATCAATGAAAAATGATATTGAAAATATTCAACAAAGAAGTTATACAAAAACTTTAGAAGATTTAATTGAATTTGTTGAAAATAGTTATATAGAAAATAATGATAACATTGTTCCAGTTGCTGCACTTTTAACAGGTTTTTTTTTTTTTTTGCAAAGATTGAGTATTTATTTCATTTTTTGTTTTACTTAATTAAAGGAATTAATCAACCTGATCATTATCAACAATTTGAAACATTATCAAAAAAAATCAATGAGAAAGATTTTACGAATGTTGTTATATTGCAAGCAAGAGATTGTCCAAATTTAAAAAGTGCTATCGAAACAATGGTGTACGGATTTGTTGAAGAATCTATTGATAATGATAACATCGATGAAGATCATGATCACAAGAAAATACGTCGTTCGCAATGTACAATGCAAGTATTGAAGGTCTGGTATCAAAACGAACATAAGGAGAAGAGAAATCATGTTCTTGGTGTTGTAATACCAGATTTTGAATGCTTTAATGTCGAAATATTACAAGATTTCATTTTGATTTTAAGTACATATTGTAATATTTTACCGATTGTATTAATATTTGGTGTAGCTACAGCTATATCCACACTGCACAATTCTTTACCGTATCATGTAACAAGCAAAATCAAATTACAAATATTTCAAATGCAGCCAGCTTCTGTTGGACTTAACCAGGTTGGTAATTTGTTTGTTTGTTTTAAACTTGAATTATTAGAAAATGTAATTGATAGCAATAGACAATATCTTTATTTTATTATTAAAATATATATGATTCATTTGGAAATTATAATGGATCACTATATCAAAAGTTTTGAATTAACAAAAAGTAGTTTTTCTACTCATTCTCTGATCTAAGAACTGAATTCGAATGTAATTTTGTGTCTGTTAAAGTGCATCAGAAGTTTAATAAAATCTATCGAACTGTAAAATAAAATATATATTGTAGTATCGGATTTTTCAATAAAGACCTGTTTTTAAATTTTAAATTAAACACATTTTGGATGAATGCTTCGAATTTCGTTATTGAAATATGTTGTATAGACTACGATTTATGAATGAAAAACAATATCTGGTAAATGTTCACCACGACTACGTTTGCAGACATCGTTTCTTTAGACAACATTTTCGATCACATTTCCGTAAAATTAAATTTCGTTCAATTCATATCGTTTCCGGTGATTATTTATAAGAATTTCGATCGCAGAATTTTAATTATATGACAATCAGACAATTTTTATTTATTTATTTTTTTTTGTAGATTTTAGAAAATGTTATTCTATCACCAAAATATCCATTTTATTTGTCTGGTAAAGCGTTCAAATTTCTAACTGATATATTTTTATTTTATGATTTTTCTATTAATGGATTTATTCAAGGATTTAAGGTACGATGCAAATTATTTCCAGACAGTTGTGACTGTAATCATTAGTTGTATTTATGGAATATTTTATTAATTTCAAGAAATGGTTTCGTTTAATATATTAGTATATATATTATATATATATATATTATTGTATATTAGGCAGATACTGATTATTCAATGTTATCTTCCAAAAGATATATTATAGTTTTTTATCATCTTCTGATCGATTGCCGGGCATCGTTTTTAGTTAAAATAATTTATTTACTAATGGACTACAATCAAACTGTCTGGAAATTTTGTGAATACTCTTCTGTATTTTTTTTTTTTTTTTGTTTTAATTTTATAAATTAAACATTTTTGTTTTTAGTATTGTTTAATGGAACATTATTTTCAAGGAAATGCATTTTCGTTGTGCACAAATTATTATGAATCTTTGGAATTAATATCAAAATTAAATCATGATGATATTGAAACTATTCGACGTTTATTATCATTTCGTCCTTATGTTGAATCTATGACGAATTGTAAGAAAATAATCTCAATTCTAACCGATGATAATTTTTTGAAAAAGAAACTACCAAAATTACTAAAAAAATGTCATCAATATTTAATAATATTTCGTTGTTTTATCGAGTTTCTTACAATACTTGTTGATGATCTACCGAAAGCTCCATTAGGACGACAACGTCGTGAAATTTATGGATTTTGTATATCATCGAATTTAATAGACTTGCCAGAATTTATTGAATGTTTTCAAATGTTAGGATTTTTATCAAAAGATGAATTTCTCGTAAAAATTAAAAAAGCAATTGAAACAACAAATATATTTATGGATAAAAATTTAATAAATAATTCGATTGAAAAAGAATGTAAAGAAATTATTGAAAAGGTAGAAAAAACAAAAACAAACTATAATTTTATTATTTTTATATTAATTTGTTTTTATTTCGATTCTAGAAATTCAAAGAAATAAATGAACTTCTAAAAGGTGTTGAAAATTCTACTACAGACGATTATTTAAAAAAAATGGAAATCACTCAACAATCCCATACTGATTTGAAAAGCTTAAATCGTAATGAATTACGTGAAAAATTACTGAAAATGTCGAAAGAAAAACAAATCTCAGAATTGAAAAAATCTATTGATACTCTTTTAGATTTTATTAAAAATGAAATAGTATTAACTCATTTATTACCTTTTCCAAAAGGTACACCGCCACTCTTAGAATTATTCATATTCTCTGATATCGCATCGATTCGAAGGAATATTGTCGGTGCACCCAGATCAGCTCTTCATACCGCCTTAAATAATCCAAATTATTATTTACAATGTGAATGTTGCAATTTAGATAATGGCAATAGTATGTGCTCAACATTACCGGATTTATCAATTGTTTATAAATTACATTTAGAATGTGGTCGTATGATTAATTTATTCGATTGGTTACAAGCATTTCGATCAATTGTCGATAACTCGGATGAAGAAAATGAACAAATTGATCCGAAAATTCAGTAAGTATTTTCTTTGAAGAAACTTAAATCTTCGCATGTTGAGATAAAAACTAATCCGTACGTATTTCCGTAAATCAGTTTCGAAAAAATTAAATCTCGCGTTATTTAAATGAAAAGGTTAGGATGCAGGCAATTCCAGATGTACGAAGGAACGTTTAAAGCGTTCGTTCGTTATATTACCACGTACACTGGCAACTAAAATACCAAATACTTAAAACTTAATTCTTATTATTAAAGATAAACTTTGCCTTATACCGAGTCACGGTCACTTATTGAGCGGGAATTACTATGGAACATTTAGAAAATTTTCAATTAAATTGTACTTTTAATTTATATTTACATTTAACCATAATGAAATTCGTACGTATAAATTTATCTCAAGATCATGGAATTCATGTATAAAAAAAATTTTATAATTTTATTTCTAGAGCTAGATTTACACGAGCTGTAGCTGAATTACAATTTCTTGGATATATAAAAACTTCGAAACGTAAAACAGATCACGTAACACGATTAACATGGTAATTTAATATAATTAAAAAGTATTAAATTTTTTTGTGGATTTTATTTATTCTTTTTCGCATTACTATTTTCTTGAATTATATTTATAAGCTTTAAATAAATAAATAAAAAAAAAAAAACGAATTAATATAGAAATCTGAAGCAACTTATCAGATTTACATTAATTGTAATGTTTCCATTGCTAATGTAATCCGTTGAATTTCACTGGTGGATTGTTCAAGTTTCTCCTTATTCACAATTTGTATATCTTGTGGAACTTTTATTGTATAGTCTTCAGCTAACATCGATTGTTGTAATTTCGTTACAGCTTGATCTAGTATATCTTTTTTCTTTCGTAATTTTACAATCTCCTTGTCGACTTCTATTAAACCTTTCAGTAGTAAATGTACTTCACATTGTCCAGAAATTGTTAAAATCGCACAGCCAATTGGTGGTTCTTGATCAAATTCAATTTTTGAACAATAAGCAATCGTAGCCAAGTCGTTTGCGTATTTTTTAAGAATATCATTCGGTTGAGAATTCGTACATTTTATATAAGCTTCAGTTTTAATTTTATTTGGTAAATTATAATCACTACGTGCTGAACGAATAATACGCGCTGTTTTTTGCATAAATTCTACATCTTTTTCAACATCTTCATTGCGCCATGGACAATTTGATAATTCTAAAATTTGAAAATAATTTTATTTAGTTCAAAACAATATGAAATTATAAACAAAAAAAGTTTTAACCTGGATATGTTGCTACACAAATGCTTGGTATGTTATCATTTCTCGGTAATCTTTGATATAATTCTTCGGTAATAAATGGCATAAAAGGTGATAACAGTTTTAAACCGACTTCCAAGCACGTATATAAAATCTTACGTGCTGCCAATTTTTGTTCTTCATTATCACTTAAGAAAATTGGTTTTGAACATTCCAAATAGACATCACATAAATCATATAACCAGAAATTATAGCAAGCATTTGTAGCGATAGAAAATTCATAATTTTGAAGACTTTGATTGCATAAATCAACAGCAGCTGTTAGACGTGATAATATCCAAATATCCATGTTATTCTCTTTACCATTGATTACATAATCACAGGAATAACGTTCATTTCCAACAAAATAAAGTAATGCAAATTTCGTAGCATTCCAAAGTTTATTACAGAAGAAACGATAACCTTGGACACGTAAAATATCTAAATTAATATCACGTCCTTGTGTCATATACGAACACAGTGCAAATCTTAACGCATCGGTACCACATTCTGGAATACCATTTGGATAATCTTGCTTTTGTCCGGCTTTAGCTTTTTCAATTTCTTTTGGATCTAAATTTGAATTAAGCAATTGTTCATGTAATCCGTCTAACGAAATTCCAGTGATTACATCCATCGGATCAATAACATTACCCAATGATTTCGACATTTTCCTTCCATGTGCATCACGTACGATTGGATGTAGAAATACTTCTTTAAATGGCAATTTTCCAAGTAAACTTTGACCGAAAAATACCATTCGCGCTACCCAAAAAAATAGAATATCATGTCCAGTTTCTAAAAGTGTTGTCGGATAGAATGCTTTCATATCATCGGTATTATCTGGCCAGCCAAACACAGAGAATGGGAATAATCCAGAACTGAACCACGTGTCAAGAACATCATCGTCTTGCTTAAGAATTATTTTGGATAATTCGATATTGAATTTTTTAGCAGCTTTTGTTTTTGCTTCTTGTTCAGTACGTCCAACTACCCAATAATTATCATCGTCAGCCTGTATAGGAGTTAAAAAATAATATATTTTGCGTTTTAATTGGATACAAATATTCCAATAAAACCTCTTTAAAATCCTTAAGGGTAGCAATAAAAAATACAGATATTTTAATATTACGAAAAAGAATATTTTTAAATAGAAATACACGTAACAAAAAGGCCAAACATTTGCTTAATTACATAATCGAGAAGGTTCATCTTTTAAAGGCATAAATTACGAAAAGATTTCAATTAGAAAAACAATTTCAAATTTAAGCTTCTCCAACAGTAACATTTCGGAGGCCAAGAAAATTTCATTACGAATCGAGAAAAAACACTTATTCAGACCATTTAATTAAGACGTAATTTCTAATGAATAACTTACCGATCCAGACTTAATACTAGAATCCGTAAAAGACACAAAATACGCTGGTATACGATGTCCCCACCAAAGCTGCCTAGAAACACACCAATCTCTAATTCCGTCCATCCAATGATACCAAGTTTTTTTATGATGATCTGGAATAATTTTCAAGGCACCAGTTTTGACAGCTTCTGTTGCTGATGCAGCCATATCAGCACATTTTACATACCTAGAATAAAATTATTTCTATTTACGAACGAATAGAAAAAAGAATTTAAAAAATCATACCATTGAGGTTTTATCATTGGTTCGACTACATCCTTAGATCTACTACAGAATGGTACAACCATGGGATTATTTATTGTTTCTTTATAAAGTCCTAATTCTTTTAATTTTTGGAGAATTTGTTTTCGACATTGGAAACGTTTCATTCCAGTAAATTCACCATAATCCCCGACAATATAACCATCTTCATTAAATATAGTTATAAATGGTAAATTATGTCGTTTACCAACTTCATAATCATTTGGATCATGTGCTGGTGTAATTTTAACAGCTCCAGTGCCAAATTCCATTTCCACAAACTCATCACAAACAATTGGCAATTTTCTTGAACAAAACGGATGTGTAACGTTTTTACCATGTAAATGTTTATAACGTTTATCATTCGGATGTACAGCCACTGCAGTATCACCTAACATCGTTTCGATACGTGTTGTAGCGACAATAATTTCTTCATCAGTTCCATCAACATGATATGCGAACGATATTAAAACCCCGAATTCAATTTTCTCATCATAACCAGGTATTGAGAGGAATGTTCTACCGGGAATATCGATTTTATCAACTTCAATATCAGAAATAGCCGAACGTAATGTACACGACCAATTCACTAATCTTGAACTACGATAAATGCTTCCGTTTTCATGCAGACGTACAAACGCTTCAGTTACGGTACGACATAATTTTGGATCCATTGTAAATGCCACACGTGACCAATCATAGGACGAACCTAGCCGTCTTAATTGATCATAAATACGATCACCCTTTTCATTTTTCCATTCCCATATCTTCGAAATAAATTTTTCACGTCCTAAATCATGTCTTGTTAATTTTTCTTCACGCCATAATTTCTTTTCGACAACAACTTGTGTTGCGATTCCAGCATGATCACAACCAGGTACCCAAAGGCTAGTTAGGCCTCGCATTCTATGCCATCGTGTTATTGTATCTTGAATTGCATTTGTTAAACCATGACCCAAATGTAAAGAGCCTGTTACATTTGGTGGTGGAATTACCATTACGAAATTTCCTTTTGGATTTGGTGATAAAACAGATTCTCGCTACAAATTAGAGAAATATAGATTATTGAAATTATTTTATCAAACAAATAAAACGTACTCCATATTCAGGTTTAAAGAAACCTAGTTTTTCCCACCAATCATACCACGCCGCTTCAACATATTGTGGACTATAAGCTTCTGGAAGTTGTCCGGAAAGATCCTTTTTCTCACCAGGTTGAGTATTTCCCGTATAAACTGCAGTTTCTTTAACTTCTTTTACTTTCTTCTACAAATACGAAATTTATTGTTGATTTTAATTGTTTGCAAGTGAAAGCAAGAAAAATAATTAGTATAAACTTTTATTACCTCGACTTTCTCTTTCGGTTCAGCTGGAGTTGTAGCTTTCTTCTCTAGTTTTTGTTGTAATTTTTGTAATTTCGCAGCTTTTTTAGCCTCTTTTTCCAATTGTTTAGCAGATTTTTGAGGTTGTTCAAATTCTGTTGACACGTCAACATTATTGGAAACGTTGTCAGACATTTTCAACACTTCTCTTTATACAATTAGGATTTGCACAATTTTTATTAATATTATTGATAAATAATGAAATATTCACGAAAACCTGATGAAATTTTTTGCATTGAAGCAAAAAACGTGCGCGTTGAAAGAAAATTTGTAGAGGAGACTTATTTTAAGTTAAGGGGGGGGGAGCGAATTAATCATTCGCAATGTCAAAAATTTAAGCACGTGTTTCATTTTTAATTAATCATAATGTTACCCATATCATAATTATATACTCGACAAAATCCTAAGCTAGCCATAGCCTTTTCAACAAGCTTGTCAAACTTCTTGTTATTAGTGCTAAACTGGCTATACCTATACCATAGAGTTTATGGCATAGACTAACAATAAAGACTTCCAAGGACTGCATTCAACTGATTCTTTTAACCGGAATGTTTGTTCATTTTTTTAATGTACAAGGTGTATTTACATTAGCTGAAAAATTTAATTTACCGGTCTGCTTCTAGTTCATATCTAGCATTAGATTTATATTCTGAAATTGAATTTATTCGAAAAGTGCAAAAAAAAATATAATACAAGATTATCTTGAGTGTAAAATCGTAAATTTTTCTGATTATCAGACCGAAATATTCGAATAATCGTTTTCCAGATAAACGAAGTTAGACTGCATTAAAATATTTTACCTTTTTGGAGTCGTGACAGCAAGTTTGACAAACTTATTCGACCGTCTATTGATAGCTTAAATAACAGCTGATCAACTTTTTCCTGAATATAATTTCATTTTCAGAAGTTTCAAAGCTGTCAACAAAAGTATTCCATATTTCGAAGCGTTTGTGAATTTTGCATCTAATTTTTTCTAGTTTTATAGTAATTAAATTTTTTAAAAAAAATATATTAACAATAATGGATGAATCTCAGTTCGATATTTACGGGGATTTAGAAGATTTTGATTTGAAGGAACAAATTAAAAATGTAAATATACACTATAAGATATCTGTCTCTTTTTATTTTTTTCGTTAATTTTCAAATAATATATTTTTTTCTAGAAAGAAACTGCTTTCAAATGTTTAGAAGAAAAATATCAATTTTCGTTAAAAAAAATTGATAATTTACAAACTGAAAATGATGAATTGAAGAAGAAAATAAATAACATGAATAAAAGTTTCTCAAGTTTGTTGTTAACAGCGAAATCCGAGATTTCACGAAAAGATCATCAAATTAATGATTTACGAAGAGAGTAAGTTTTTTTTTTAATCTTTCATAAATAATAATATTTAACACCTTTATTGATTTCACGGATCTGGTTTACATTTCTGGACCCAACATACAACTATCAACAAAGGTTACAAAGGAAAAACCGGCCCATATTTCATCTCTCGTTTCGATGTCGTGAAATACCAAATTTCTACTATCTCGACAAAGACTTTAAAGACCTGGGTGACCAGAAAGTTTTGTCTTTTTTTTACCGTTTTTCTTATGTAACTGTTAAATTTGGGAAATATTTTTTTTACTTTTGATCGGGTAGCTTCCATTTTCTCAAAAATTTCGATAGCCAGTCTTGTGGGAATAATAAATGTACAAAAAAGAATTGCAATCAACAGAGTACAGATATTTATTATATGAAACAATAAATGATTTTATAAAATCAGATTTAAAATTATTATAGTTTGCGGAATATTCAAAGTAAATAAACAAACAGGACGCAATCTTTACATACCATAACACGGAACTTTTATTGTGAGAATTTTACTTCAAAAAGCTCTTTTGCAAATTTTAAAATCTATTGTTATACAGTTCCAAAAAAGTATCGAGCCCTGATTTTTAGTTTTAGTTATATATAGTTATATTTCAACAAACTATAAATTTGTTAACTATGAGTCTGATTTATGTATACCATAGGACATCAACAAATAGGCTATAAGCCGATTTTAAGTTAGGTTTTCTTTTAAAACAAATTCAATTTGGAATTAAAAGGATGCTAAATTTTTTTTTTCTAAAAATTATTTCACGTTATTTAAAAATAATATTTAATAATTTATCAATACATAATTTTATTTTAAATAGAAAAGACGATATTGCTTTTCGGCGTTTCAAGAAAACACATGAATCAACCCCGAGTACATCATACCAACAGCAAACGCAACAAGAACACATTGAGTTTAAAAATGATAAAAGTTCTGTATGGTCTCATGTTAGTAAAAAAGCACAAATTTCATCTGAAAAATTAAAAAAAAATGAACATAGTTCAAGAACCAAGCTGAATATAGAACAAAAAAGAAATATTCAAAGTGATATTGATGTAAAAAACCATGAAAAGCATTCAAAAAACAGTAAAAGTTCCGAAGAGTCTTGTATGAGCCAAAAAACCAAAAATTCATCTGAAAAGTTTACCAAAAATGAACATGATTCAAGAACCAAGCTGAGTACAGAACAAAAAAGAAGTTTTCGAAATGAAATTGATGTAAAAAAATCTGAGAAACATAAAAGACCAATTTCAAATGAACATGATGAAAGGTAAATGATTTCCCTTTTATTTTTTATTTTTTTAAATAAGTCAAATAGCAGAGTAGATACATCTCTAGCGTTATATACTCATGTAGTCATCTCTAAAAAAGTATTTTTTGTAGTAATCGATTTAATTTGAAGTTAAATAATTGTATTTTTTAAAGTTTACTGCTCTTATCTCTTAATATATATAAGTAAACTAATTTTTATTTCCTTACAGCAATAAAAAACGTCAAAAACTTGATCCAAATCCTGATGAGATAAAAAAAAAGTTTGATAATAAGCACAATAAAACTGAATCTAAAAAGAAAAATGATAATATCACAAACACTTCAAATAGTAATAAAAAACAAAAAAATGAAGTCAATATCCGTAATAATTTATCAAATAAACTACAAATCGAAAAAGACTTTCTGCCAGATTTAAAAAATTCTTTAAATCCCAATGAAAATACTTCGATTAATGAAACAAAAAAAAAATTATTTGTTCAGACGACAGAGAAGAAAGATGAGGATATTATATTTGATGAACTTTTTAATGAACTTTCGAATTTTACAAAACAAAATTATAATAAAACAGAAAATAAATTGATAAAAAATGAAAAAAAATCACATGAACAGGGTTCTGTGATGTTGGGTAATAAAACGAAATCTTTTGGAGATATTCAATCACTAGATAAAACAGATACAACAATGGGTAATACAACTAAATCTGTTGAAACCTCTTTGGCAAAACAATTAAAAACAACAAATAAAGAAAACCAAGAAAACAAAAGAAATCATACAGAAATTATTGAAGAATTGAGTACATTTTTATGTCTTGAGGGATCGGAAAATCCAACGAATCAACAAGGCCAATTATCGATAAATCAAAATAATATATTAGGAAATTGTCGTACGGAAACAAATGTATCAACACATGATGAAAAGGAAAACTTAAAAGATAAATATCCAGAAAATATTGAAAAAAACACGTTAGATTATGAAACAAACATATCACCATCAAAAGAAATAGCATTAGTTAATGACTTAACAGAAAAACAAAAATCACAATCCTCCAAAAATTGTGCAAGTGATGCTGATCGTTCGTATGAGATGTATTTAGCAACACCGCCAGATTTTATACCAACATTGACACCAATAAATAATACAACAAATCAAACACGACCAGCTCAGAAGGAACTAAATTTCTCATCAATAATAATTGAAAATTTTTCAAATGATATTGAAATAAAAAAGCGTAAAATATCACCACCGAAAAAATCCCAAACAATTGGTAAAAATAATAAATTGACCGGACATAAAATTGAAGGTTTTGAGCCGGGACGAGCGAATAAAACATCAAGCATTGAAGCATCGAAGTTGAAAAAAGCATTATTCGAAGATGTTTTGAAGCCAATGGAATCTATACCACAGAATAATGAAAATGATGATAATTTAAAATTTTCAAAATATAAAAAGAAAACAAATGAAAATATAAAAAATTCAAATGATTCAACACCAAGTGAAAATTCCAATGCATCTGTGAATACAATTGACAAATCGGAAATTAACAAAAACGATTTAAGTGGGAAAAATGAAGATGAAAATCTAAATAATGATGAAAAGTCCGAAAATGCGAATTTAATTGAAACCATAACTGAAATAAATCCAGAGAATCAAGAAAAATTCGATAGTCCAACGGCAAACGAATTAAATAGTGAATCATCGAGAAGTAGTAGCAGTTCTTCTTCAAGTTCAACAACATCATCATCAAGCAGTTCGTCTACTTCAACATCTAGTAGTTCAACTTCGACAACTTCTACAGAAGCTGTTAAACATGAAAATGAACATAATAAACCTCAAACTAATAATATAGTAAATGAAAAACAAGAGGAAATAATAGAATCAACTAGAAGTCCAAGTCCACCGAAATTCATTACGAAAAAACGTCGTGCTTTATTAGAAAAACTCAACACGGAAAATAATTTAAATGAAAATCATTTAAAAAAAATAAAAGTTTTAAATGAAGTTATAATAAATCAAACAGCAAAGGATTCGGATCAAAATGAAAAAATATATATTTCAAATGATGAAAATGTAAAAAAGATAAAATTTGATTGTGATACAAAGGAAATAATTGAAACAAATAACATCCCGAAAAGATGTTTAAGATCAAGATCAAGAACTATAAGTGATAATAAATTGATGGATGAACGAAAAAATATAATAAAAACAAATAAAAATGATGGTTTTGAGAAATTATTAAACGAGAGTAAAAATGATGATGAATTATATGATACAGTTTTTACAACCCCGAAAAAAAATTATATTAAAGATAATAATAATGAAATGAATGAAAGCAATGATTCGATTAATGAGAAATTTAATGAAGTTGAAAATAATATTAAAAATATGTTTGAACAAAAATCAAATGAAAATGAAAATAGCGGTGAGAATGATGAAAGTTTACTTGAAATCTTATCAACAGAAGCAACAAAACGTTTAGAAATGGAAGCAGAAATGTTATATAATAAGACTAATAAAAATAACGGATATATTGAAGAAAATCTAAATGAATCACATGAAGTTTTAACAAATCAACAAAACTCAACAGTTAATAAAAATGAAACGAATTCGTTATTAAATAGTTCAATTGGTGAAAAAGTTAATATTTCAACATCATCAACGGATTATATTATTGAAACAGTAAGCAGTAATGTTGTTAATGTTTTTATTACAAGAAAAAAGCGTAAAAAACGAAAAGAATAAATATATTAAATTTTTTTTTAAATTGGTAAAGAAGAAAATTGTTTATATAATATTATTCTTATTGCAAGAATTATGAACAAGAAAATTAAATATAAAAAAAAATATCTGTTTTTAAATAATTTGCTGATTTTTTTTTTTTATTAATTGGGTTTCTCCAAAAATTCTTTATAAATAAAAATTGTATATATCTGAGTCGGAAGATATTTTAATGTTCGTGTAAAATTGTTACACTTTTGAAATCATTTCAAATTTTAATCAATCTTAACAATATATGATAATTACCAAAGAAAAGAAAAACACGCTCTTAAAACCTTGATAATAGCAAAAAGAATACAATGCATTAAATTTGTCAACTTATATTCTCGTGTGGCACAGATTTTCAGTCTGTTAACAAGATATCTCGTAATTAGTATTTGTAAAAATGACTCTGTGTGATAAAAAAAATACACATATTTACAGTCTTTGTTTTTTTTTGCAAATTTTTCGAAAAATTTTAACTTGAGTCTAAAATTTGAATTCGAAACAAAGACTGTTTCTTTAATTTGGACAAAAAGTAATTGTTTTATATGTTCTATTCTCATATAAAATAACCTGATTATTGACTTTCCTATCTTATTTTATTAAAAAAAAAAATCATATACCCGAAATCTATAGTCATACAATTATTTCAAAAAAGCTGCAATCTTTGATTAACCCAAAATCTTGTTCGTAATTTTATTTTTTTCTTTTTGCTATTTTATTTTGTTACGGTTTAACACTTTCTTCGGAATCTTTTTCTTCATTTTTGGAATTCTCTTCAATACATCTGACTTGATTTTCAATACCATCTTCTAATTCTTGGATTTGTTCAATAATATCATTGTTCTCTAAAATTAAATCATCATCATCGGGTACATTAATTGGATCTTCATCACCAATTATAATTTCTTCTGGATCAGGTGCACGTGGTAGAAAAATTTCATTTGGATAAATTTTTGTAAAAATTTCTTTCGCATTTTCGATGGATAAATCATAATCCAATTCGAAGAATGGTCCACAAGTTGTATAAATATTTTTATAAATTAAGTTCAATTGTGCTTTCGTTGAACATTTTTCACATTTTGGAATAATGAAAAATGTTGAATAAAGTATGTTCAGTGAATTTTCTTCAGTGAACAATTTATCGGTGTAAATTTTTAAATCAGCCTCAGCATCACTAGTACGGGATTCACATGTGATATGTATTAAATCTGAAAAAATATAATTTACAAGAATTAGAGGCGATAATTACTTTGCATTATAGCTCTTTTAGATAACGAAAATTTACTTACACAATCCTTTTGGACAAGTTCCAGAATAATGTGATAATTGCATAACAAAAGCTCCATTTGAATTATTTTCACCTGGAATTTTTAATAAATTAACTCCGCCACCACCAGAATTTAATGCTTCATCACCAAGTGGTGTTGATGTTATAAAAATTCCACGTGCAATTTCACCACATTTTTCCAAATTATTTTCCCCAATTTCCTTTTCGCATTTTTCAAGTAAACCATCCGGAATATTTCCATTACCTAATACAATATTTTTCACTTTAATATTTTGATTTCCACAATGAAAAGATGTTAGCTGTTTTCCATTGTCAAATTCTTCAAATTCCATATTATCAATTGAACGTTTAAGACAATAAATTCCACCAAAAACAGCACATAAACGACAAAAACATTGCGGAATTTCACCGCAACCATACATCGGGAACAGAAATGGTGTATTCCCGTAACGCCCCAAACTATGTAAGAATTTTTTTGTTCTTTCAACACCAGTTTTAAATATGGTCTTTTCATTACTCATACTTATTGCATAAAGTACACAATGTATAATATTTTCAGTTAATTTATTTGCTTTCAAATAGTCTAGAAATGTTTTATTCTCATATTCAATGAATTCTTCCGGATGTTCATCATAACTCATGCAATTTGTTAATAATTTCATTAATAATCGCTTCTCAATTATCGTTAAATCTTTCGTATTGAAAACATCAGTTCGGGAGCATGGAACATTTTTAATATTATTATTCATTATCGTACAAATATGATCACAAGCACGAAATTCAGCATAACGACATATATTCGAACTAATTAATAAGTCAACTAATTTACCATAAGAAAATAATAACTTCGGTGATAAATCAATATTGAATTTACGAAATTCTTTAAGAATTTTCTCTTTCGTCCAATCATTTTCATTTGGTTCAGCGTTTGTCTCAATTGTCGACCATTTTTGTCGTGCCCCAATAATTTTACATGAATTTTCATTTATATGAAATTCATTTAAGGGATTTTTTTCAGTTAAATTCGTTGAATTTTCAATGAATTTTTGTAAGGCTTCTAAATTAAACGAAGACCAAACACCACCGTAAAATTCATTCGGATCTAAATGAAGCACTGTTTTGCCTATCCGACTAGATGCTGCTGCCACAATCGATTCAGAGAATCCTAAAAATGAAATTCTATTTTTATTGTAATAAAAAAAAAGAAAAGAATATTGAATTTAAATAGTTTTTAAGATAAAAAGAAAACTACATTTCAAAAATGAAATCTTATTAAACATATTTAATTAAATTTATTGTTAAAATTTTAATGGGAAAAATTTGTTTTGGGGTGTGATGTGAAAACAAAACTTACCTGTTCCGACTACCAACAAATCAAACTCATTTGGAAGTTCATCTTCCATTTTTAATTATTTTTAATAATTTAGTAAAAACTTAAATTATTGTTTAATGTTTACTTTTATTTTAGAATATTTTTGTAAAATATGTCTTTTGAAAAATGACTCAATCCTGACACAAAAGAAGTCTGACAGTTCAATTCTTGGGAGAACTGTCATAAATAGGAGTTTTCCACCACGTACCACAATTTTAAAGCTGGTGGCAATAACATCGACTGTAAAACCCTGCGACATGATCTTCATCTTATGGCGTTTTCGTTTCTCGCAAGAAAATTATAATTTAAAAAAAGCAGAAATTTTAGGTTTCTTTTTGAGAAAAACGCCATAATAAAAATTAAAACAAATACAAGAATAAAATGTTTATTCCTGAAATTGTTTTTAAAATTAATTTCAGAAAAAAATGTTTCAATTTCATTTAAAATTTTAGTATTTCATTTATTTTTTTTCCATTATTTTTGTTCTTAATTATTTCAAATTAACAAGTTTTTGTAAAAAAATTAACAACTACATTATAAATTAATATTTTGTAAAAGGCCTCTATTCCTTCCTCTTTTATTCGCGAAATAAATAAACAATAACGAAGAGATGTGCGATAGAAATTGATTCTATTTCTTGATTTTGATTTGATCATTTAAATAACTTAATATTCATTTCCTTTCTCTTCGTACGGTAGTGCCCTATTTATCCTGTTCATATAAAGCTCATTATTAAAAAAATAAATTCAAAATATGATTCTCTTTTGAATTAAATATTTTTCCAATTTGCGGGTTCATCTTCTTTTAAGCAATATTATTTTTGGTTGCTTAACATAGTGAATATTTTCGACCTATTTACATTTGATACAATTCTTTTTACCATTATTATATTATATTTAATTTGTTCTTAAAATTAAAAAATATATATATATGTCAATTTCGCAAATCAAGGATTTGTGTTTCTATTTCAGTTTCTACTTTTGTAATTTCAATTTGATTAATGCTGCTATTTTCAAAATCTATTTCTGATTTTTGTATAGATTTTGTTTCGTCTTCTTTTGTGCTGGCGATTTCTTTTACCTCGACTTCACTTTGTGTTTCCTGGTGTTGATATAAAATTGATGAACCTTCTATCATTTGAACGCCAGATGCTTTATCTTCTTTGATTGCAATACGTTCAATTAGAATTCTTAAATTTTCTCCAGATAATCGATCAATATGTTCTGAGCACGTTTTATTTGGACATGTTGATTCTTTAGTGCCATAATTCATTGATATTTTTATAAAAACGTGAATTATATGTTCGAAAACCAGCTTTAAAAATAATGGTAGAATTAAAGCAAACATCACAATGGCCACAATATTGTAGGGGAAAGGCATTTTGTCTATTTAAAAATATTATATTAAATTTCCTGTTTATAAAAAGCATAATATGATACTTACTGATTACATCTTTAAGGATAATTGTAGTTTTCTCGACAATAAGTCGAAATTGATTAAGGATGACTTCATTAGCATATGTTAACAGTACCTGATCTGGACGGCAAAATGGTAGTTTAATTTTATTCTTTTTCCTAATATATTAAATATTGATTAATTATATAAAAATAAAAATTTTTTAATTAAACACACTTTAAGTACTCGATGCAATCTTCTTTCGTTGCTCTATGTGAAAACCAACTCCAAAACCAGCTTTTCTTTGCTTGATATGATTGGCATGGATCTTCATTAGTTTCCATTAAATTTATAAGTTCTTGTATTTCTTGTTCCTGTAAAATTTTTTAAATAATTATTATACATTCAAAATATTATAGTTTCGTATTGTTTACTCTATTGCAATCATAATATGTGTGTATAAATCCATAGGCAAAGGAACCAAAAATAACTATGGCAATTATTCCGTATTTATGTTTCAAGTGAAAATATCTTAAAACGATAACCATTGCAATTAAAATTAATGAAAACCTGACCTAAAATAAGAATTGTTTTTGGAATTTTATTCAAAATAACCATTATCATTACTTCTGATGTATCCAGAAAGGAGAAACATGATTTAATAAATGAAAATATACTGTTATTAATTCTGTGTTCTAAAGGTTTTCTTATAATCGTTGATTTTGGAAGAATATTAGATAAAACAGCATCCCAATCTCTCGGATCATTTGATTTCTCCAGCATTTTTAAATCATCGGAATTAATTTTAAATTGGATGGTTAACGAATGCAAATTTGTAGAGGAATCAATCTGAAATGAATAAACTCTTAAATGTTTTTGGCGAAATATATTCAAAATCTAACCTCCATTTTTGATCTATTAAATATAAAATTAATAAGTTTTTTGTAGTATATTGAAACAGCACTATCATGTTGAGGAGATTGAGTTTCTGGACAACTTAAAAGATTGTTTTTTTCATGAACACTATCTTGAGAATGAATTTCATTAGAAGTTCGTCCCCCCCAAGCATGAGGTTCGACCCATTCGTTTTTTTCATGAGAATCCGTTAAAGCCAACCGTAACACAATCACCAATAACACTAAAAACATTGGCATATAGAATTCTGGCCCTTTTATAATTATTTAATACTTAAATACTTTGTTTAAACACTGTCCGGAACTCCATCGAAATTTCCCGCTGAAACTGACAACTGACGTAATTATGTCGTAATTCGCAATGAACGAGCTATAAAAATTATACATTCGCTCATACACCGAGTTTATGCGCAGACCAAACCGGTACACATGGACTGGTTCATCATTTGTGAGAAAAAATTAGATTATATTTTGCCTTTGTTTTAATCCAAAACAGTTTATGCGCCCGTACTATACCAGTTCGATTTCATTAGGTTCGTACCAAACGGTACAAGTTTAAGTGCGGATTTGTTTGGTTCAAAAACGTACCGATTTGGTCTGCACATAAACGTGCTGATATAGATGATGTAAAACCACAATGCATTCTTCCAATGCCTTCTAGATATTTTCATCAGGCCAGCACATTTATGAGAATGACGTATTAACTTCAAGTGTGTGAAAAAGAAAAAGAATTATGAAGAGCGAAGGTAGAAATAAAGAACCACGTCCCTAATGTAATTAGCATTAGAAACTTGTTTCTCTCTTTTAATCTTCGTGCTTAATAATTATTTCTCTTTTCCACACTCTTAAAGCTAAGACGTCATTGTTAACTACATGCTGGCCTGATGAAAATATCTAGAAGGCATTGATTTCCAATCACCTGTTTCCATAGCAACTTGTCAAACACTACCAAATTTGAAGAGGTAAACAAACGTCATGTTATTTTATTCGTTTTTCAATTAATTAAAAGAAGTTACAGAAAATAAAACAAATAAATAAAGAATTTGTGTTGGGATGTAATTTTTGTAGGATACAGTTAAAACAACATCTAAAAGCGAGATGCCGTTCGACAAAGTAAAATTCTAAATTTGTTTGATGTTTCTCGTTAATTACGTTTGATTTAGGTTTTATTTAAACATGATGAACCTCACGGGATCGGAGATGTGTACTTCATCTGGCAGAAAGGACATTCTAGTTCGTTATTGGCTACAACCGGAAGTGATGGAACAGTTGCCATTTTTAGCCGGCAAGGACAGTTAGTTGAGAGGATCATTTTACAAGGGTGAGATAGGTCTTGACCCCTCTTTATTCGCATTAAGTATGATATATCAATTTGATGAATTTAGACTTTGTTCGGGATTTTCTTGGGATGGTAATGGAGAACTTCTTGGTATAATAACGTCAAATTCATCGCAAGTAACATTATGGGATGCAAATACACAAAAACGGCAAAATCTTGATACCGGCCTTCGTGATCCATTAAGCTGTATAATTTGGTCAAAACAAGATCAACTTATGGCCGTTGGAACATCACGTGGAAATTTAGCAATCTACAACCATCAATCATCTAAACGTATACCAATTCTTGGAAAACATTCAAAACGTATTGTTTGTGGTGCATGGTCGACAGAAAATATTTTAGCATTGGGCAGCGATGATAAAACATTTTCGTTAAGTAACGAAGAGGGTGATTCGTTACGCGTTACGCAATTGAGAGATGTACCTAGCGACATGTATTTTGCTGAAATGAAACATGATGATCATGTCCCAGGTGAAAATACTGTTAGTATGATTATTGGTAAACGTACGTTGTTTTTATATTATTTACCTGAACCGGATTCACCTACGGAATTGGGTTTTCAAAGTCGTTATGGACAGTTAATACAACATAAATGGTTTGGTGATGGTTATATTTTGCTGGGATTTTCAAACGGACATTTGGTGGCGATTTCAACAAATCCAAAAGATGTCGGACAAGAATTATGGCAGGTGAAATATGAAATGAGTTTCACTTTGAAAATTGTTATAAACATGACTGGATTCTCTTTCCAAGGTGAAAAACCATCGTGATGCTTTAACTGGAGTTGCTTATTGTCCAGCGCTTGATATTGTCGCATCCTGTGGTGATAATACGTAAGAAAATAGTGACAAAAAATATATTTTTTTATTCATCCTTTTTAGGTTTTCCTAATAATAGCAATAATAGTATATATGTATTTTAATAAGAGCTACAACTACACTGTGAACATTTCAGTTTTAAAAATACAAAGAATTAAGAAACAAAATACCTTACGGGAGAAACATAAATCTACAACAAATTTCACCAGTTCTGTAATTAGCTCAATATCATGCTAAAAATTGTTGTCTTAAATTAAAATTTGTTCTACTCTGGAACAAGTTATAAATAAATAATACGCCTCTATCGATTTTTCATGAGCTTCTCTAAATACTGCAATAAGAAAAAAATTATAAGTAAACCGACAAACAATTGCGGTTGGAATATATATATATATATATGTGGAAAACAGAAAAATGTGAAATACAACTAAATTGACTTTCTCACTAAGCCAACGATTCCACTTCTACAACTAATTCAGATTCTCCACTACTTTTGTACAACTTATTTGTGTACTACTTCTTTTACTCCTACATATATATATATATATACATTTCTTTTTATCATGCCTTTCATTTATTATTTGAAAGTCCACAACGAGGCAAAGGCTAAAACTGTTCCTAACTGAATAACTATGGCAATATTCAAAATATGTTGTAATTTCAAAATTAATCGTTGATTCCCTAATTTTCTAAAATTCCGTGTTTTACAATTTCACTTACGAGTGGCGGAAGTATGTGCTAAGTATATATAAGTGATCTTTTTTCGTAATAGCGTTAAAATACATTCCATTTCGAGTCTTCAAGAAACTGAAAAAATCATTACATTACCCGATCAATCTGGGGTCCAAATGATAGACTGGAGTAGTGATGGACAATTATTGGCAGTTACAACAGCACATGGCGCGATTTGTACATTTGTAACAAAACTACAAATGTTATATGGAGTTAATGCACCAAGAATTGGAATTTTAACTAGTATTGCTGAGGTCACAATTTTACATTATACTCCAGATCAAGTAAATACATTAAAAAAATTTACAGTATTTATTTTAAAATAAATTTTATTTTTAAAATTTAGCCTAAATTACCACCTACAAAAATTTTGCTTGAAATTGAACCAACATTCCTTGCAATCGGACCTTATCATTTAGCCACTGGAATGAATAATCATGTTTGGTTTTACGATCTTGGTCGGACACTTGCTGATGCACCGTTACTCTTAGGCGATCGAGAATTTCTTTCAGAAATACATGATTTACGATTGAATTCCGATTTTTGTGCAGCATTATGCAATAATCAAATTATATTGCAATCAATTGAAACGGAAAATCCAACAACCAAAGATAAAGTAACACAAACATTTCCAAATGCGATACCAGGACTTAATGAAGCCGTTATAACATGTTTAGTTTTAACAAACGAATTTTTAATATTTGGAACTGATGTAATTATTATTATTGATTTTTTATTTTTATTTCCTTTTTCTTTTTTGTATGGTGATCTGGTACATTTCGTGCCATTAGAGGCACTACTAGAATTTATTTATGACTTCAGTTTTGATTTTTCGGTCTAAATTTCCAAATGCAAAAGAACTTAATGCTTTAATATACAATAGAAGTCAATATTAGGTTTCACTTTTGAACCTAGTTGAAAGATGAGCCACTAAATTATGCCTGAGGTCCACTATTGGATTAGACAAAAATTTATATTTACATTTCTTTAGATTGGAAATTTAGTATACTTTTCTCTTGATAAATGGGCATTGTCTGTAAAATATCGTCATACAATGGGTATAAAAAGTGTTCATAGTGATTTGGAAGGAACTAAATTAATATTTATTGATGATCATAATCAGGGCTTCATTTTTTTACCGGTAATACATTTATAATTAAAAAATAAAAATAATTTTTGAATTCAAATAATTATAGACTACTGAAGAATCCACATTAATATCAGATTTTCCAAAAAATTGTGATGGAATTTTATGGGATTTAACACATTCAAATATATTTATAGCATTTGATAATAAGATTTGCATCACATATTCTTTTATACGCTATTCAATAAATGGTAAATTGAACCAAAAATCCAAAAAGTAATAATGTAAATATTCAAATTTAAAAGGTAAACACACAATAAAAGTTGGTGAAACAAAATTATTGGCTGGACAAATTCCATTATTAATGTACGATGGTGAAATTGGTTTGTGCGGTGATGGTGGAAATTTTTCAACATTAAATTTAGCAACACATGTAGTAACACCAAGCACAGACTATAAAGATCAATTCGAAAATTTGTTGAAATTACGAAAATGGGATGATTCTTACAAACTATGTTTAACATTAAATAAAATCGATTTTTGGATTAAATTAGGACGACAAGCAATTGAAGATTTGGAACCAAAATTTGGTAAATTTTGAAAATTGAAGATGGTTAAAGAATTTCAAACACTTTTCTTCTTTTTTTTGTTGTAGCATTGAAAGTTTTTCGTATAATTGGTGAAGCTTCGATGGTCTTTGCACTTAAAGATATTCAACATATTGAAGATTTTAATTTATTATCTGGTTTCTGTGCATTACTAGTTGAACGTTCTGAAGAAGCGAAAACATTCTTTGCGAAAAGTTCAAATCCACAAGAAGCGTTAGAATTGTGTCGTGATTTGTTACAATGGGAACAAGCTATGATTTTAGCAAGTACATTGGCACCAGTACAAGTTCCATTTATAGCACGTGAATACGCACAACAACTTGAATTTACGTAAGTTTTTTTTTAGACATTCAATTGGAACTAATTCAATATAAACATAAAATTATATTTTTTAGAGGGAATTATTCAGATGCGCTTTATCATTATGAAAAAGGTTATAAAGAAGATATTATTCACGGTTCTGGTGACAGTCTGATGCATGCATCTCCTGAACTCGAAGAACATATTCGTTTATGTAAAGCAGGAATGGCAAGAACTTGTATTAGAACTGGAGATTTACGACGTGGTGTAAGTTTTCCATAATTAAATAAAAATCGAATACTTTCCTAATAAAATCATATTAATTCTTTTGAAAAATAGATTCAATATGCTGTTGAATTGAATGAAAAACAACTATTATATGATTGTGGAACTTCTTTAGCTAATGTTGGTCATTTGACGGAAGCAGCTGGATTACTTGAAAAGGGTGAATATTGGGATGATGCATGTTCATATTATATACAATTGAAAATGTGGAATAAAGTCAATCAAATACTACCTCAAGTAACAAGTACAAAGCTTCATGCAAATTATGCTAAAGCCAAAGAAGGTGAAGGACATTTTAAAGAAGCAATTACATCTTATAAAATTGCTGGTGATTTAGATTCAATTGTACGAATTTATTTAGAATATTTACAAGATCCACATTCTGCTTCGGAAATTGTTCTTGAATCACGTTCAAGTGAAGGTGCAAAAATGTTGGCGAAATTTTATCAACGTATCGGTGATTATGACCAAGCTTTACAATTTTTAATAATATGCGGCTGTATACAAGAGGCCTTTGCAATAGCCCAACGACATAATCGATTAAAACATTATGGTGAATTATTAGAACAATACGAAAATGCACAACCAAATGATTACTTACCATTGGCACAATATTTTGAAAATGAAAAATATACTTTATTAGCTGGGAAATATTATTTTTTATCACGTGAATTTTCAAAAGCATTAAAATTTCTGCTAAAAGCTTCATCATTTAGTAATGAAGAGAATATTGCCTTATCATTGGCTATCGATTGTGTTGCCACATCCAATAATGATCAGTTAGGAAATCAACTAATTGAATTTTTATTGGGTGAAATTGATGGTACACCAAAAGATCCGAAATATTTATTTCGTCTGTATATGGCACGTAAACATTTTAAGGATGCCGCAAAAACAGCTATTATAATTGCACAACAAGAACAAATCGCAGGAAATTATCGCAGCTCACATGATTTGCTATTCTCAATGTATCAAGAGCTTCGTCGTAATAATTTAAATATTGCATCTGAAATGAGACATAATTTAATCTTATTGCATCGTTATACACTTGTACGTATTCATGTGAAATTGAGTAATCATTTATTAGCAGCAAAATTGTTAGTTCAAGTTGCTGAAAATATATCACAATTTCCATCACGTAAGTTTAATTATTTTTTATTTATTTTAAAAATCTTGTATATTACTTGTATTTGTGGAAAATATTTCAGAATTCAGTGTTAATTAAAATAAAAAGAATAACTACGGTTTTCTGTCTTTTTAGACATAGTTCCAATTCTTACATCGACTGTTATTGAATGCCACCGCGCAGGTTTAAAGAAATCAGCTTTTATTTATGCTTCGATGTTAATGAGACCCGAATATCGTAATCAAATTGATACCAAATATATCAAAAAGATAGAAGGGATCGTCCGGAAGGCACCGAAAGGCATTAAAGAATTTAAAGATGATTTCGAAACAGAAACCACCGAATGTCCAGTTTGTAATGTAAATCTTCCGAACATGGATGTAACGTGTTATCAATGTAAAACAACGTTACCTATTTGTATAGCGACGGTAAATAATTATATTGAACAAATATATTCGAGTTTTATCATTAAAATTAATTTTTTCAGGGACAACATATCATCAAAGAAAATATGGCTGCATGTCCAGAATGTGATTTTCCATGTTTCCGACCTGAAATGGAAAAGTAAGTAAATTCATTTTATCATTGAAATATAAAATTTTTTGAAAATATTTCTGTTTTTAGGATTTTGAATGAAATAAATCAATGTCCAATGTGTAGCGAGACTGTTGATTCAAATCGCTTAATGGACGTTGAAGACATCCGTCCTTATATTGAATCCTCCACATGAATTTTTCAATGCTTTTTTTTTATCACAAGAAAATATTTTTTCAAAGAACTTCGCTTTTAATTAGTATAGCGCACAACGTATGTAATTTATTATTATTTAATTATAAAATATAGAATATTTTCTCATTTTTAAATATTATTTTTAAATAATTAGAAATTATTTATTATACACATGAATGTTATATGTACAAAATGAATTTTAAGAATAATAATAAAAAATCACATTGCCTTAAAACATTATAAAAGTGTATTCGATTAGTTCTCCTCATTCTCCTTCACAAGCATGTCCTTTTGCTTACTAAGTGGAAATATAAAAATGTCCCCAATTCGGTCAATAGTATGTTCATGAAACTTAAAATGTGTATTTTGGATAAGCCAACTTAAAAAATAGGAAATGTCGCGAGGAGCAACATGTAAAAACGTCCCTAAATTGATGAATAGTCGGTATAGTTTCATGAAGCTTGGAATGTACATTCTGGAAAAGATACAATAAGATCCTCCATTGATTGGGTAATTACTGACAAATTTTTCATAAAGATGGTCGTTTTTTTTGCCTTCTAAAAGATGTGACAAATAGGAACCAAAATTTGAAGGTTTTCGAAGTTGATAATTTAAGTTTAAATTGAAATCATTAAAAACTAAAAATTAATAAAAATGAAATTAAAATAGAAACAAGATTTGAATTTCATTATTTTTTTCTCCCAAATTTTCGATATATTTTTATTTTAATAATTTCTGTACTTTTGCATAATATTTTTAATTGTTTTTGTTAAATTTCTTTTAATTATATTTTGTTAATTTTTTTTTTTTTTTTACTAATTTTTAAATATTTTTTATGTGCCATTTGTAAATGATTATGATTTTAATGAATTTAATAAATATTTAATGTTTTAATAAATATTGTTAAAAAAAAAAAAAAAAATTAGGGCGGAAAAGAATTCGATTTTCTGTGCGTTTTTTTTTGTTTTTCTGGTTTTCTATACAAAAGTGTTTTACTTAATTATTTTTATTAAATATTAATTCTTTTAATTTTAATTCTAATCACATAAAAAAAATTGTATTTTATATAAAAAAATCAAAAACAAATAAAATTAAAATTAATTAAAATACTAAGCGAAACTATTTTGAATATTAATGTTTTGGTTTTTCCAAAGAAAATATTTACAATAAAAAAAAAAAAAACTACATCAATATTTTATTTTATTTAAAACAATCAATTTTTTTCGATTTTCTTTTTTAAAATTCAAATATTTTTATGAACATTTTTAATTTTTTACTTTTAGTTTTTTTTTGTTTTGTTTTGTGTATTTTGTTATATTATGAAATATTAGCTTTGAATAACTTTTGTTTTTGTGGTTTTATTTAATTAATTAGATATAAAATAGTTAATTGTTCATTGTTTCTAATTTTAATTTTATCCTAATTTCTAAAAGAATAAAAACAGAAAAAAAGAAATATGTTAAAAACGGATTTATTAAAATATTATTTTATTGTTAAAATAATGCTCTTTAGTTTTTTGGGTTTAAGGGTTTTAAATGTCCAGTCCTGGAATGTGCTGCTGAGATAAATCCGTGTTTTGGAGTTTTTTTGTCTTGATATAAACAACATTAAAAAATATAAAAATTATATACCTGTTAGGCTTGGTGCAAACCAGGAGCACAGCACAAACCTTCACCCAAACTTTCATGTTTTATATTACTAAATGGAATAGTTCTCCTAATGTCTCGGTAATTTCATCACGAAGCAATTAATTATGATGTGCAATATATGTCAACAATATTTTGGGGTGTACACTAGCCACCAAAATTAATGTAATTTCTTTTCGAAGTGGAGAAGTACCTTTTGAATCTGCATTATTTACATGGCGGCTCAATATTCGTTAAACATTTTGTTTATGCAAATCCGTGATGTGAAAATTAGTTACCGATAAGACTGGAAGAAGGATGCGATCTGATTTACGCTAAAGTAGACGAAGAGTGTAAGTGATCAGGAAAATCTAACAACAAGAAAATATTCACTTTCGATCAGAATGCTGAAGATTTCCGAAACGTCTGAAATTTGAAGCGATTTTTGTGAGGCCGATAGGCGAGACAATCATTTGCCGTTTCGATACATTATGTAAGACAATTTTAATACAAGTTATTTTAATGATTAATAGATCCCATCCTAGCTAGGATGGGTGAGAAGATAAAAATCTGAAAATGGTGATAAAGAAAATTTCTGCAAAACAATTTCTCTTGTTATCAATAGTAAGGATGAAAGAATTCTTAAATTCCTTAAAACTACGATCTCGGACCATGACACTCAGAAATTCGAACTTTTCAAAAATTTTCATCAGGAAATTAAAAAATTGCATATTTTCAGTCGCATCTTAAAATTATTTCTGATATTGGCAGATAAACAGTGAGACATTATTTATGTAATAAAAAAAAGAAAATGTTTTAACATAAAGAAAAACTAAAAATTAGTGTAATTTGAAAAATTTTCAATTGAAACCTAAATTTTTTTGAAGTCTTTTTTTTTTAATATTTGGTTTTTCAAAATTCCTTATTTACAATTATGAGTAGTTTTGTATAAATATTTTCAAATTTTAATTATTATTTACGAATTTGTTTTGAATAATTTCTTATTTAGCAGGCTTTTTTATTTTTAGCAGATTTTTCGTTTATTTTCATTTTTTAAAATTTTAATATTTTTATTTAATTTTCTTTGTTAAATTAGATTTTTTTTTTTTTATTTTACTTCCCGCTTTTCTTTCCTTATTTTTTAATAACATGATTTTTACTATAATATATTTTTTTGTTTAAATTTATGTTTTTATTTTTTGGCAGGATTTTATTTTTGTGTTTTTATTAAACTTTGAAAATACAATTTTTCATATATTTTTTCTTAAAGCGGAAAAATAATCAAAACGAAAAAAGTTCTATTAATGTTAGGAAAAACTAATTTTTATAGTGCCCTTCCTACAACCTCTTTTATCGCTTTGCTGTCATAGCAAAGATGTGTATTTCAGTCAGAGCCTAAAGCACACATCATATGATTATCAGGTCGATATTTGAGTTTTATCAACAATTGATGTATTGTATTAGTCGATCGATGTTAAATTGGCAAATTGTCTGAATAGTTCGCATGATCTTGACGATTGTATCGATAGTCATATTCTGTGTTACGCAGGCCTGTTTTATCTGCAGATCTAGGTGATATATTCCAGACGTAATAGTCCTAGAAACGATTTTGTGGTTTCCACAATAAATTTATACTCCCGAAAAGTAACATTGTTATTGATTATAATTTCTGTAAAAAGGCAAGTTAAGGGACACTATAAGTAATCACATAGGAATGTCTATTTTGTTTTTTTTTTCTTGTTAACATGGCTGATGTGTGCGTTGTGCAAACATTTAATTATAATTATTTTACAATCAATTTTTAATTTTATTACACTTAAACATTTTTTTTTTATTGCAATGATTTTTTTTTAATGTCCTTTTTTTTATTTAAAAAGATTTTTTTAAAAAACGGACTAAGTAAAATTATTGTTTCTTATAAATTAATGTTTAATTTTTGTAATTAATTTCAGTCGATATTATTTTATTTTGTTTATTTATTTTACACAAAATGATTAGAATTTGCAACACATTGAAAAAACATCAATAATTTTTTTGATAACGAAATATTTTGAATGAATTAACACGTTCCCGCCGACATGTACCACTAGTGGTACATTGAGGAATGTCCCATTGGACGGCTTGTACCAGGCATATACCATTAGTGGTACAAAGAAAGAAATCAATTTGATGTTTATTTTTTGCTAATAAAAAGAAAAAAGGTTTGCAAATGAACTGAATTAAAACTATTTAAGCGGCTTAAACATAAACATATATATTATTATTACACAGCCGTCAGATGCTGAGAACTACAAATTTGACCGCCGGTGGGAACGTATTAAATCATAAATTCGAAAATTTTATTAATTCTAGAATCTTTGTCTTGAAATTTTGAAAATAAAAAAAAAATACTTTGTGCCTTTTTGGTGTTACTCGGAAAATCTTCAAAGATTATTCTCATTCTGGAAATGGAAATGTATATTAATTCTCGTCATTTATTTTATCCCACAAAATATTTACCCAAATTAACCGAAAGCCCTGAACGCAAATACAAATTAGTAATCCCGTTTTTGCAGAGCTTTTAACGAATTTCGGCGTCTTGAGAAAATATCATATATAGACTCTAATTGTAGAAATAATTGTTAGCAATTTTTTTAGCCAATTAATAAGAATTAATCTCATTTTTAGTCATCCTACTTTGTACTACAATATTTTCAAATGCTTCGATTATTCGTCGTGCTATGAATTACATTGTGTTTTACTTATATTTGTAGTGCTTAGAAATTTCAGGAAGATTTTCCAATTTCAAGGAAAGCATTTTTTTTTATGAGAACATAATTTAAAATATATTATTTAATTGCAAAAAAAAGTAATTTCAATTAAATTTATATTATTTAAGTAATAAAATTTCATAATTCATTAATTTTAATTATTTTATACAAAAAAAAGGAAGAGAATTCTATTTTATAAAAATATTTAGAAAAATTTTAAAAAAGTTTTTTCATTTTTATTTTCTAAAAAAAAGCAAGCTTTGAATTCGTTGCTAGAGTTTTTTTTTTGGTTTAATTAAATCTGTTCCCTTTTACCATAGTAATTTCTTTTATTGATTAAAATTTGCTTAAAAAATCATATTTGGATTTTAATTAGACATTTCGTTCGATCAGACAATCATGTATATTCTGAGAGTCACGTCACTTGTCGAATAGAGTCACGTCACTTGTAGAATGAATTGACATGTGAACAAAATGAACTAATTTTCTTCGTAAGTCACTTAAGTGACGTGACTATCAGAATAAGTATGAAATCTTCGAAGGAAATATATTCTAGGACCGTTGTGTTGTTTAAAAATAATAACAAAAATATACAAGTTGAAGGTAGAAATTATCGGCTGCATTAATTAATTCAAAATTGGAGGAAATTATCCAAGAAAATAGCTTATAGAGCAAATCCAAAATTCTCACTATTGTCTTTTCATAAACTGTAAAAAATTCGTAGTGTCGTTTTTTTCCTAAAACCAATCAAACATTTGTTAACTGATTACGAATTAGGTAACTCTAGTAAAAATGTAATTAACAAAATTCCATTGACATCAGATGGAATACATCACACATCATACAATTGAGAACAATTTGAGTATACAAACTCTTTACCCTGTATGTTTGGCAGTGTAAGTAAGTGCAAGAAGTAGCGAACAATCAGTCTTGATATTTTAGGCTAAAGTTTCTATTTCACCAACTAATGCGATATTATCAGAATCAGAACATATGGAAAAATGATAGTTAAAACTTTGTCCAAATAAATGCAGTGACAGTTAATTTCGCTATTTCAACACCCAGTATGGGGTAAGAGAACCATGTTAAAAATTTTATTACCAAATTTTCTGTGAAATAGAAAAGTAATCCACTAATTATAAATATGCCGTTAATGATGGCGAGCAGAAGCAAATCTAGGGTTAGCGGCTTTCTATGTATATTATAAAAGACAGTTTGACAGCAACACATATCTAGGAATCTAAGGAATAAGCACATTATGAATTACATCGGATAACGTGTTGTTGAGTTGTCTTATATTAGGACGAACACGTAAAAATCAATAAAACTTTTGATTCTCTACCACATAGCCTTGAAATCCTTCTACAATGATTGTTTTTGCGCTACAAATGTAGTGACAAAACTAATCTACCCTCTGACAATAATATTTCTTATTGTTCAATATTCTTTGATAATACCGTACGCAATTTTTTGTTTATAAATTTTTGGGACAATTGCAGCGCTGCAAACCAAGTGTGTGTAAAAAAAAAAAAGACTGTAAATAATGCGTCTTTAGCTTGTGCAGACGTGCTCAAATGAGTATCCCAGTTGGAAACTCTTTATTGTATGCTTTTTGGTAATACCAAAGGCTATCTAATGATAAAGTATGGAAACTTCCTATTCTTACCGTACCGTCGTTTTTCAAATTTTGACTGTTCTTTTTCAAACAATTTTCTCTCCATTGCTGACATAGATAGAACTAAAAATTTAACGTATGGGTGAAAGAGAAACAATATTTTAAAAAAAAATCCCATCTTTCTGGGTAATTTTAAAATGTAAACAAAGAAACACAGACAGAAATTTATATAGAAATGTGGGAAATTTTATAAGATTCCGTCTGATTTTTAAGAACATTTCCTTCTCTCTCTTCCTGATGAATTTTGCCTATGAAAACTGCACGTACTCTTATGTATTCTTTCGCACTTATTGCCACGTGCTTTTTCTGGTCACTTCACTAGCTTTCCATACTTTATCATTACCTATACTTTGGTAATACCTAATGTTTTCTGTGCTTGTAATTTTGAATGCAGCCGAAAATTATATATACATATAAAAAAAAATCAAAATAATAAATTAAGCCTGTTGAATAATTTTGCCATTTTTGGCTTTTATTGATTTTACAATAATACTTTTAATTTTTTTTTCTTCTAACTTTTTCTTTCAAATTTTTTTCTAATATAATTTCTTAAAAATTTATTTATATTTTATTTTAATTACTACAAATTTACAAGTTTTTGTTATTTTTGTTTTTTTTTTTCTTTTACATTTAAATTTGTTTAAAAACTTTTCTTATTAAATTATCAAACAAAACAAATTGAAAATTGTCTCCTTTTTGAATTCATACAAAAACCAAAAAAAAAAAAAAAAAAACGAAAAAATATCTAAATTAATATTAAATTAAAAATTAACAATAATTATTGCAAAAATTAAAATTAAAAACGAAAAGAAAAGAAATTACAAAACATTTTTATGAGGAAAATTTTTGTATACATTTTCATTTTTATTTTAATAATTTTGTTTTTTATTTTTTAATTAAATCTTTATTTTCCTGCTAACTAATTAATGAGCAAAAATAATTGAAAAATATTGAAGAATTACTAATAATAAAAAAAAATTACATGTGCTTCTTTTTTCTTGTTTTTTTTTATAAATTCTTTTATTTAATTATTTTAATTAAATATTAGAAGTTTTGCTTATTTTCTTAATTACTTTTCTTTCTTGTTTTTAATTTTATTATAATTAATTTTAGGCATATTAATTATATTTTGTTTGTTTTTATACATATATAAAGTGCATTAAATTTTTCCTTCTTTTTGGTTGTTATTTTTCTTAATTCTAATTAAATTTCATTCAGTTTTCTTTTCTTTTTTTTTTTAAATTGAATTTATTAATTTTTGTATTAACTATAAAAAATGTTTTGTTTTTATTTTTTTTTTTTTTGACAAGATGTGACATAATTATTTCAAAAGAAAAATATCAAAATCAAATTCTTAAATTTTTAAAGAAGCCTCTTTTTTCACATAAAATTTTATACAAAAGCTGAATACTTGAATTCTTGTTACTGAGAAGTTAAATACTTGTTTCAAAAAAAGAGTTTAAAATGGCCATTTAGCATCATTAGTGTCTAATTACATAATATCAGGAGCCTGAAAAAACAGTGTAAAAAGTTAGAAACATTTTTTCTCTTCTGATTTTTCATGAAAAAATAGTTTTGTAGCTTTTTTTCATATTCTTGCCATAAATGAAAAACTAAATGATAATTTTCAGTCGATTTTTTTTAAGGTGTAAATAGACATGACTTTTGATTTAGACATGTAATTTTCGCTTAAAGTATTAGTTTTGAAAAAAAAACAAAATATAGCTTTTCAAATTAACCGGCAACCGGACCCGGAATTAGAAAATAAAACTCTGGAACGAGACCAAGAACCGAACCCTTCGAAAAATCATAGCCCTGATTATATTTCCAATTTTAAAGATTTATAAGACAAGAAAAATGGGATTTTAGGTGCTAAACGTTGATAAGAACAAGTAGGAATGTGTTCCTTAATTACGTTAAAAAATCCCAATAAAGCGGCAAATGAAAAACTGCATCCATTTTAGACTAATTTTTCAATATTTTAACAATAAATTCAACTGCCACGTTTCAATGACAGATTTTTAATTTCTAAAGTCACACTCGATTCGGAAACAGAGAGTAATGCTCGATGTTCCGCTGATTTTTTTAAGACGTGGAATCAATAAAAAATTGCTGAAAATCCAATATTGTTGTAACGAATTGAACGAATTCACCAACAGCTAAAGAAACATGTTAAATATCTTTTTGTTTTGTTTTTAAACTAATAAATAACTAAATTTGAATTTAATAATTAATAGTTTTGTTTGTGTTTTTTTTTTTCAATATGAAAATTTGTGCGTTTTTAATTAATTACTGACTGGACGCACTTTAAATTAAGATGAAATTTTGTAATAATTTTGTCACTTCTTATGATACGATTTTTTTTTTTTAAATTTAATTTCTAAATTGTTTTTATTTTCTGGAATGTGTAAATTAGTTGATAGAACAAAAAAAAAAAACAACAATGATATTTAATTACTAGGCATTAATTTTCTTATTTCTTAAAAATCTAAAAAATTCTTTAAAAATACAAACAACATACAAAAAAAAAATTACTTCATTTAAATTGTTTTGGAAATCATATTGCCCATTCTTTCTTCCCGCCTCGTAAAGTTTAAAACTAAAAAAATTAACATACGCTTAATTTTTAATAAATTCATTCATTCTACGCGAAAAAAAATATTTAATTAATTTTATTTTTCTAATTTTTATTGACTATGTAAGCGATTTGCTTTTGGCACGGCCCCAACAATTCGAACTCTTGGACTAGATCCAGTAGTTGTTGATGGTGTAGTTGATGATGATGATGTCATCATTTTTTGATTACCATGTTGACCAATTCTAATATCATTACAATCACAAAATTGTGGTGGTGGAGCCAAAACAATATTTTCAGGACATTGCATATCACAATTGTTACCACCAACAATACTATTACCATTATTACCACCGCTACTCATAATATTATTACCGCCAGTTAAATTTGTAACAACTACCGAAGATGGAATTATTTCATTTTCAATATCTGCTTCAATTGGTGGCGGTAATTGTACTAGAGAGACAGCAGTTCTTGTTGCGCGGTTCATTGCAATCGCAGCAGCTTGTTTTCTTGTTAATGAATTATGACGTTGAAATGCTTTAGCAGGTGGACTCGGACTTTGATCACCATCATCACGATCCACTTCATCTCGTAAACGATCATCATTATTATGATCACCGTTATTATTATCAATTTTAAAATGTTTATCATTTTGCTGATGTATTAATTTATGTTGATCACCAATTTTTCCAACAATTTTCTTTCCACATCCCAATGATATAATATTATTACCGACTACTGTTTTCTGTATTGTCGGAATTGATGTTGGTGTTTTTAATTGTGTCTTTATTGTATTTGTTGTATTCATTGATGACGTTGTTGTTGTTGTTGTTATTACTGTTGTCGCTGATGTTGTTATTGTTGAATGCGGTTTCTTTTTAATTGTATCAGTATTATTTGTTGGAATTTCTTGATCACTACTAACACCCGATGATGAATTGTCACCTTCTTCATTTTGTTCAATCACAACTGAACGATTTGTACTATTATTTGGTTGTTGCAATTGATTTTCTTGCCGTAATAAATCATTTGGATATGATTTTGAAGTTTTCAATTTAGTACGCATTTTTTGAATTTCATCAACAGAAAATGAATGCGGTATTGAACTGGATCCAGAACTGCTTCCGCTATAAATTGAAAAAAATTATTATATTTTATTGAATCAAATTAAAAGGGAAATTTTCTTAATTACCTTGTATTACTATTACCACTATTCTCAATTGGTGCATCAAGTAATGTAATTTTTTCATTTAATTTAGTATTTCGTGCAACTAAAATTGAATTCTCATCTTCACCATCGGATTCACTTAAACTATAATCAGGTTCTGGTATTGGCGGTGCTGGTCCAGTTAGAACTACACCCATATTACCAATTCGACTTGATTGCATCTGATGTGTATGTTGCTGTTGTTGTAGTTGTTGTTGTTGCTGCTGCTGTAAATGTTGGTGATGTTGAAGAAGGTGTTGATTTATCATTCCAATTCCACTTATTGGTCGACCTGGTTGTGCATACTGACTTGTTGGTGGTTGCTGATGATTTGCATGATGGTGATGTTGTTGATGCGTTGGTTGCTGCGGTTGTGCTTGTTGTGCCTGTTGCTGTTGTTGTTGTTGTTGTTGTGTTTGTTGTTGCTGAGGTGGTGTTGAAGTTTTTGGTGTTGATGATTTTCGATTCTAAAAACAATGTTTTTTTATCATGATCAAAATGAAATTCAATTTTGTCTAGAATACTAACCTCATGACGAGCTCGATAACCAACATTCCTAATATCTTGTGGTGATGCATATAATTTTGCATTCGTACATGGATTAAAACTTGACATTATTTCACCATTATCTTGTGTAATTCCATTAGTTATGGTTACGGATTTTGCAGCGA
This sequence comes from Xylophagus ater, assembly GCA_963422695.1. Classification (NCBI taxonomy): domain Eukaryota; kingdom Metazoa; phylum Arthropoda; class Insecta; order Diptera; family Xylophagidae; genus Xylophagus; species Xylophagus ater. The sequence continues at coordinate 64,123,834 of OY730478.1, read as the reverse complement.
TATTCTTTTGAATTTTCTGTTGCAGTGTAACTGTACTTTCGTATTCTGAGCCACGTGATATATCGACTTTAACGACTTGCCCAACAGGGGGTGGTGGTGGTGGATGAGTTGGCGGTGGTAAATTAAGTCTTTGCATTGATCCGTGAATTACATTGACATCATCTTGTGAACGATGTCCTTTGACGCCAGCCGTTGAAATCCAAATCGACGAAGATGATCCATTCAATTGTGTTGCCAAGTCGGGTGTTGAATGGAAATTTCGTTTTAAATCTGCACCAATTGTTGGTATCGCACATGGTTTACCACGAAGTGTTCCATTTTTAGTTTTCTTTCGCTTCATTTCGGCTACACTGGCATAAACTAGTGGTCCTCCTTTTTGTGGTGAACCATTATTTGGTGGTGTAGCTGCACCACTATCAGTTCCAGATTGGAATCTTGAACTTGTCATCATAGTCGAATAACGATTTGAACCATCAGCAGCTTCACCTTGCTGCCGTTGAAATAGCTCTTCTAATTCTGCCGCTGTAATTCGACTTGACGTTGGTCGCGCTTTTATACTTGCTGTACGTGGTTGAACTGGGGTTCCAGGATTTTGAGTTGGTGTTGAAATTGATTCAATCGAACTTGATTTCGCTGGCATATCATCATCATCTTTTTCTCCACCATTTTCTAAGCCGGCCACCATTGATTTTGCTCGTGCGCGGCCAACACTTAAAGTAGTTTTAGGATCACGACGCGGTGGCATCGGTGCTGGCATTTTTCCTGGTCCCAATGACATTTTCCTAGGAAGTGTGGCACATTGCCGTGCCGAAAGTGGTGTTCCAAGGCCTTGTTGTACGATTTGTTGCTGTTGCATTTGATTTGGAAAGCTTTGTGATATTACAGTCATTGAAACTAATGCACCAGATGAACGAATCAAATCGACAACATGTTCATGTGAAGATGCTCGAACATCTTCACCATTAATGGCAAGTAAGAAATCACCGGGTCGTAATCCAGACATATCGGCTACACCACCAGGATCAACATCATCTAAATATTGTAAGGCTGGAAAGCGATCAGATGGTTTCAGTTGCATAAGGGGAGAAGATGCTTTAGCACCGCGTAAAACGAAACCGAAACCACGCTTGGCACGATGAAGAATCACTGTTCGTGGTTCAGACATTGATCTAAAAAAAAGGAATTCAATTGAAATACTAATTTCCAAAGGAAAGCTCGATCAAATCTTACGGTTTTTTCATTCTTGGTGCTGTTGCACTATTGAATTGCCCGCTACCATTTGAACTGATACCACCACTACCATTCGTATGATGATGCTCGCTAATCATCCTCTGTTGATGTGGTGAACTGTGATATTGACTTGCTGTTGAAACATTTGTGATATTTTTTTGTCGTATATTAACTTCTTGTACACATTCAGCTGGAAAGAATCCCGAACGTGATGTTCCACGTACGTAACCTTCTAGAAGACCGCAATCAGTTGAACCAACAACTTCAATAACATCTCCTGGTTGAATACGTATATGACCGACAATATTTCCAGAGTATGGTTCCAGGCATACAACCGTCGTACTCGGATGACCAATTGAACATGCTGCACTATCAGAATTTGTTCCTACACCAGATGAATCACTGATTATATCACTTGTATCACCAATACTTTTATCTGTTAACAAAAAATATAGTATTTAGATTTTGATTGAAATTTTTCCTTAATTAAAATTCTGTTCAAAATCGGTTTTCGGTTTTTTTTTTCCTTTTTGTGAATTGGAGAAGATCTCATGGAGTGCAATTTTTTAAATGAAAATATATATAATAATTTGAAAGCATTTCAAAATGTAATTCTATTAAGTAAAAAGAGAAATTGTTGTTTGACCTGATTAAAAAAGAAAACATTAATGAATATGGGGTTTGGTTGGTTACCACCCTAAATGCTTTTGACAAAATGCTATTGCATTTTTACGTCTTAAAGAGAAAAACAAAAAATATTTTTAAGTGTAACAACCTGATGTGGCAGTTAAATTGGGTTTTTGTTCTTTTTATGATTTGCAAAAATGGATAATGTAAAAACTTTTCCAATTAGATTTTCCAAACAAAACAGAAACTTCCTGGCTGGACGATAGCCATTTTCTCAACTAAATGAATCGAATATGAAACTAGAAAGAACATCTACACGAGACAATATAGAGGAAAAACTATGTTGGCATTTATTTATTTAGAGTTCAGGCATTGGTATTATGTTATAAAGTATTTTATAGTTTAGTTTTGTTAAAGAATAAAAGTGTTAAAAATAAGGCTAAAATCATTGTTTTCAAAGGTCGTCCTTCTTATTTATTACCACCAACCATCGTTATTCGTTGTGTTTTGCTTCTGAGGGTCTGAAATTTTAAATATTAACAACGATGAAAAAAATATGTGAAATAAAATGAATGGTCTGTGATACCAAATGTCATGAGGGGAATTTCTTCTATATTTCTTGACTCTTCTCAAGAGAAGGATCCAAGAATTTAATACATATACATGGTATGATCATTTTAAAATGCATGCCGCATAAAATTGGGAACTCAGTGATATTTAAGAGTGCTTGTATTTTATATAGTTTTTGATACTTTTGGGAATAGAATACTAGAGGAGACTACTGCATCAGAATACTTCGATAAAATTGCAATTGTTATATATTTTGTTTAGAGTTGTTATCAAACAATACGACCAAAGTTATTGATTTTTATAGTTGCAATTTTTTTGTTGTTGGGTGCGCTTCGAAAATATTGAGAAAATTGTGTTTCACTGGTCTAGGGAATAGAGATGATTACATATTGTAGGTTGATATGGGAAATAAAGTAACTATCATCGTGTTATATAAATTGCAATCAGTTTTTATAGGAGGTCATTTGATAAAAGGACTTGATAAGAATGAATAACAATAGTTAGAAGTTAGGTGGTTTATATTGTTTTCCATTTTTAGAATTAATAAAAATGGGTTGAAATAAATAGCATCTTTGGAATATGAATTGTTTAAGGAAATTACAATATTATCATGATTTTTAGATTCATTTTAATGAAGATTTATTCCATTAAGAATAATGTTCAAAGTTATTCTCATTTTTTAAATAATAGGATTAATTTCAATATATAAATAAATCTTGAAAGGCGGCTTAATGAAAATGTACTGAACTACAGAGTCTGTGTTGGCGGTTTAAAATGCCAGTCAGGACAAACATTTTTTTTTTCAGATGTTCTTAGGTTGAATTTGTGGTTTCAGTCCTACGATCATGTTTCGGAGGACACGTGAAGATTTGATGTTGGCAGTAGATACAGGTGCAAAGTCATCTCACTTTTTAACGAATTTTTTAAACTTTAAACTTTTCTCATGAAATCTTCTCTTTTTCCAATTTTTTAACTAAAAAATTATTATTTAAAATAAATTAGTTATTAAAGCATAAAATTGAAATAATTTCAAAAACGGCATTCACATAACAAATGTAAAATTATTTTTAATTTTTTTTTTAAATTCTAAACAATCAATTTTTAACAAAAAAAAAAATTAACACATGCAAAACAGCAGGCAAGTAAAAAACAAATGAAATTTTTTTGTTTAGTTTTAATTTTAAATTTAATTAAAAAACAAAATCACCTAAATTTAAAACAAAAATTTAATCTTATTTCATTTGTGATCGTATTTAAGTGAAAATTTCAAAATATCCTTTTTTCTTTGGTGTTTTTAATATTTTCAGTGTAAATTTTTTTATTTTTTTTATTTCAAGTATACCTGTTACAATGCTGATATCATCTTCATGGGATCGATGACCGGATGATCCTTCTGATAAACTCGAACTAGCTGAACTGTATGGCATATGTTCAGATGGACATGGTGATGGTGGTCCACCACCGGAACAACGTGTCAATGTTGAACCACCACCACCAAGTAAACTACCCGACGATGAAATTGAACTTGAACCCCAACCAAGACCAGAACGACGTCGTGGATTATACCTTGGTGGACCACGAAATGGGACTGCGAAAGATTTTTTGTTTTTTTTGTATTGTTGTAGAGAAAGTGTATTTTATTTTAATTATTTTTTTTTTAAATAAATAAAATTAATATTAAAAAAAATTATAAAATATAAAAAATTAAAAAAGAAAAGAAACAACAAAAAAAAACCTTTACACGCACTTAAATAAATTATTTGTTTATTATTTTTTAAATAAAATTGGATTTTTTCAAATTCTGTTTGTTTCGTCTTCATTTTTAAAATAAATTTTGGTTTCTTCTTAAATTATAATTTTAAAAACATATAAGTATAAAAAATCACTCAAAAGTTACTTAAAGAAAAAAACTAAAAATAAACAACAAAATAATATTAATGTTGCTTAGTTCACACAAAATGAGCTAGAATTAACTTTATGTGTAGAAACGGTAGACTAAGTGAATTTCAAAAGAAATCGATACAATTCCGCCGATTCCATTTGAAATTGATTTAATTTGAGCAGGGACCGAAACTTTCATTAAACTTTTTCAATAACTGTCTTCTTAAAAGCTTCGAAAGAACTTTTAAAACAAAAACTGGAAACTTTTAAATGATAATTATTGTTAAAAGTAGTTGTTTAATTTATTTATCTATAAAACAAAAATTCAGGTTGAACTTAAATTATTATCTCGCCTATTGCATTATAAAAAAAGGACTAATCGACAAATATTCGTTTTTTTCCTATAATAGGTCTGTTTTATTTGCCATACCCTACCCTGGAGCAGGGTAAGTGGCAAATAAAACGAGCAAGAGTAGAAGAAAGTTTTAATTTAAATGTTTGTAGCGTTGCTTAGCAACCATATTGTTATGAAATGAGGAACTTTTAGCTAATATACTTTTTATGGTAGAAACTGAACTAATTCGGGTGCAATAGTTTACACCTGCTCTGAAAGTAGTGTAGGATTTGCTCTTTTGTTGTTTTTGTTTTCAATGTAAAAATTTGCTCTACCCCAGAGCAAGTCGCAAATAAAACAGACCTAATGAGTGCTATAAACTCGTGGCTCCATGGGTAATGTATTGAACTTAGAAGTCTGTGATCGCGGATTCCACATCCCAGTCAGGTTGGAAAAAAAATTTTTTTATTAGTTCAAATTTGTGAGTTCAGTAGTTTTTGTCAATGTTTCACGGATTGTACGTTAAACCGTCAGTTCCGATGAGTTAGGGTGGTGAAACTACAAAAAAGAAAGTAGTAGTAGTTGTTAATGATGGTAGTTTGGAATCTGGACGGACGAGCTCTATGTTATCTTTACTAGCTTCGTTCATTTTCTTAGTAAAATTTAAATAAGTGATTTCAAAGTCTGCGAAAACTTTTATTATAAAGTTCTATTCTGATTAGGTTCTAGTTTTTTTTTTTGTTTAAAACTCATTAAGCTTAGAAATAAAAATTGAATTCCAACCAATTTACCAAAAAAGTTTAATAAAAGTGTCTATCCCTGAATTTAAGCTTTAAGGTGTATGCGATAAAGCATATGAATCTTGAAAATTAAATAGGTGGAAAAGGTGTCGTCGTTTTCGTTTTTTTTTGTGATTGTTATTATTATTTTAATTATTATCATCATTAATTTTTGTGTTTATAATTTTAAATAGGAACGCGTGCAGACTGTGTTTTGTTAAAAAAAAAAATAGTCCACCAGATATTTTAATTTTACATAAACATTTCAATATCGCGAAATTGGTTTATAATTTTTTAAAATTTGTTTGTTTTAGCGATTTGACAAAAAAAAATAATTATTGAGTCATTTCAATCTAATTTTCATAATGGAAAAATATCGTATTAAGTATAAACAACCGGAAAACTCCACTAGACTTTTTTCAAGACTTATTTTCAGCCCGACTGGAAAAAAGTTTTGTGGAGATTCTAAAAATTGGACTTTTCTTTCAGTCCGACTGAAAATAAGTCTTGAAATAAGTCTAATGGAGTCGTGAGGTAAGTATTGTAATTCCTGAAATGACAGTAGACATCTTAACATAATCTAGATCAAATTTTCTAATTTGCGATTGACTGTGAATATTTTGTAATTTATTCAGAAATTTAAAGAAAACATTTAATTTTTAAGTTATTAAAAAAAAGTTTTTTTTAAAAAAGATTTCAGTTTCAGATCATAAAATGATCACTTATCTCCTTTCTGCATCCAGAATCTCATACTAAGTTCTTCTGTTTAGGTTTACACTAAGAATTTAAATCAGACGTCGTTTGGTTTTTTAACTTGACTTAGAAAGGACAGTTACGCCTTAACACCATAGTTATTGATTTTAAAACGAATATTTGAACTCTAGAATTTACTGTAATTGAAAATGAATGTGTTTCTACTTAAACATTTAACGATCAGCTAACAACAAAATTAATATTTCTAACATTTAACAATTCGAGATAAAAAATAAACATAAAATGTTATATAGTTTGGTTTGCTGATAATTTCAAAATATTTAATAAACATGTTAATAAAAAATACTAAATATTAAAAACTATCAAATTTTAACGAACAATAAAATGTTTTTATTTATTTTTAACAATGCATGACAAAAATCAATTAACAATAAATTGGTGCATAATATTGGTTTCATTTTTAAGAACATTAAAATTAAGACAAAATAAAAATTTAATTAAAAAAAATATTAAAACAAAAAAAAAATGCATTTAAAATAGAGAAAAAAGTTATAGATTGTGAAAAAATATTGTTTTTGAATGAATTTATGAAGAAAAAACGGAAAATTTGTTTGTTTTTTTCTATAAATATTGTTGTTAAGTTGTTGTTAAGAAATGACTAATAAAAAAAATAAAACTACAAGAATTTAAATAAGAAATTTTGTTCGTGATTAACTCTTTTTTTCGTTTATAAACAAATTACTTGATTATTCTAATTAAAAAGGTGAAACAGACACGTTTTTAGTTTCCAGGTATTTGTCTCAATCATCGCACATTGATCTTGAAATAGCTTTCAAATAAGTTATTAATACATCATGTAATTAAAAAAAAGCAACATATAGACTTTTAACATCGATTTATAGCCGATTTTTTAATATCCTATAGTAGAAATTTGGGCTAATTAGTTAACAAATTTAAAGCGCAATTAACTTTGAGAAAACCAAAAATCCAATTTGAGTAGTTTTCATTTTTTCAATGTTTTCTTTTCTGAATAACTTTGCTTCACTTTACTCAATTAATTTAGGCGCAAAGTATGTTTATTTATAACTTAGCCGATGCTAGGTTATAAAAAAATCCACCAATTGGAGCAAAGTAACAACAATTCCATTGATTTATGCGTACATATATTACGCATATATCGAATTCGAAACAAAAAATTAACACGACAGGGATGTGATATGGATATGAAGTTGGGATACTTTATATTATTCATACTTAGGCTCTGATTGTAAATCTTTTCAATTATTTAGTTAAATTGGAATGTTTTTGATCACCTTTTTTGATCATTTAATTTCTATTTCTAAAACGATATAAAAATTAAAACATTATTGGTAAAATAATAAATAATCAATTTTCTGTTTAAATTTATCGAAAAAAAATCAATAATTTTTATTGTATTTGAGAAATTTTTTTGGGTTTACACTCGGATTTTTAATAAAACATTTTACCTTTTTTAAGTGGTTAAAGAAACGTTTTTCTTATTAATAAATAAAGGTAAAAAATTATATAGTATTGTATATAAAAGTATCCATTGACTGCTATTAAACTTAGGTATATAAAGTTCCGGCCATAATTCAAAATGACCAAAATTTCCAGAATAAAGATTTATAGTACCTCAGTTTCAATATACGTTTCAATAAAACTTTCAGATTATGGAAGGTGGTAACTAGTTTAATGATTTTATCTTAATTAAATTGGGTTAATTTTCCGATAAATATAAAATGAAAATTTGTATGCCGAATATTTTCGTGGATCAATTAAAATCTTTATTGTTTTTGTTTTTTTTCCACTAATTACTTAACCAAATTTAATAATAGGGAACTAATCTGGTTCAGATAATAAGAATTTTAAAATTGTTTTTTCTTTTTCTAATGAAAAATTTTCAATGACGCCACATTTTAGAGCGATACTGTATATTTCGAAATATAGTATTGAAAGTTATTTGGAATTTATCTTGAATGGAAATATAAAAAGGCCTACATTTTTTTTCCATAATTATTGATTTATTTTCGTTAAATTTTACTCGAAATAAAAAAAATTTTGTTTCAAAATCAATGTTAAATTTGGTATAAAGTAAAAAAAAAAACGAAGCATTAAATTCAATCCACTTATCTCAGCTGGTAATCATAATAAGTAAATTTTTAATTGAGAAGCGGCAATCAAAATCAATGACGATCAGAAATATTCCTTTCCCGAACCACAAAAAAGAAAAAAAAAACAGAAAAATTTATTAGAATTCAATCATTTTTCAGTCTTAAAAAAATCAGCTAACAAGAAAAATTACTTTCTAGAAAAGATTTTTTTTCCAAAGGTCTATTAAAAAGTGAATGAATGTAAAAAGCCCATCTTCAAGCTATTTATTACTTTTTTTTTTAAAAAAATATTTTTATTTCTAATTAATTTAATTTTTATAATTCGTAGTTTATTAATCAGAAAATCGGTTTGAAAATAACATTTAAAATCGAAATGAGTTTAATAATTAATCAGGAAAAATGAAATTAATAGAAAATTTGTTTGAATTTTGAATCTTACCAGATTTTGGTCATTTTTATTTCATTATTTTTATTGTTTCCAGATTTATTTGGTTATCAGTATTTTGATACTTAATTGGTCGTGTCGGCATTTTTTATTTCTTGTATTGATAATTACTATATAAAAATGCCTAAACCAGATAAGTCAAGCTTTGACAGGTAAATTCTAACTCCAACAGTGCAAATGGTTTTTGGGACACTCATTAGCTAGTGTGTACTGAGTTTATGAAAATAAAAAATAATAGAACGCTGTCTACTATTTGTGACACTATTTGGAATGTGAGTCGAGACGAAAAAAAAAAACATTAATATGAGCTTGTCATAACTTTGTAAGAAAGTTTAAATGCACCGAAAAGATAGTTCTTTAATAAATAATTTTGCTAATAATTTTTCTGCTTTTAGCCAACATTTTTGTGATTGTTTAAGTTTAAATAGTTTAAATGACAATAAACTACAATATTTCATTTTGAAATAATTTTTGTAGAAAATTTCAATTTTATTTTTTCTTCATATAAAAGTATAATATCAAAAATTTAAGGTAAATTTAGTAAAAACACGCAAAACTTAATTTTATTATTTAATGTTTTGCGTGTTTTTATCACATTCTTAAATGTTGATGGCTAGAATGTTTGCCATTAAGAACGAGAAAAAAAGAGATTTAGATTGGATAAATAAAAAAATAAGTATTTTAAGTGTTTTATGATAAAACCTTATTTTAATTATTCGCAATAAAAATTAACAGCAAAAAAGAAACAAAAAAAAGTAAAAAGAACACAGAAAATATTCGCAATAAAATAATAATTATTATAATTTTGTATTTCTATGTTTTGTATTAAAGAAGGATTTCGAGAAATAAAGGAAGAAATGAATATAATGCTAAAAACATTTAAACACGACGAATAACATTACCAAAAAAAAAAAAAAGTTCTTGCGTTTTGATTGACGAAATTTATTTGTTATTATTATTATTATAAAGGACTTTGTGCGAGAACCAGATCCTAAACTAAATTTAAAATCAACTAATTCGTAAGTTCATTCGTAACTTTAAAACTACTTAATAACCAAGAAGAACGGAAGCGGCCAAGAGGTAGTACCTCTGATCCAGTGATTCCCAAAGTGGTCTATATCGACCCCCAAGGGTCGATTACGATCTGCAAGGGGTCCATGTCAGCGAGAAAAAAATTTGGGGGTCCATAAAACGAAAATGGGGGTCAACATTAGTGGATCTCATATAGCCAGGTCGTGACATTAATTTTGGCATTCCATGAATGGAATAATCCCCATACACAGATAGTACCTATTTACTTACATAATACTACCTTATAATATAAAGACATATAACTATTTACATTCTACATAAATTAAAAAAGTACCTATGAAGTAAAAATTTTCAAAACATGAATGTTCTTGAAATGTGAAGAAGAATTATATTAAAATTTAAGTTATTAGGTATATTTTGTGATATATGAAACTCTTTAAGAATTACACACTACTACGGTTTTGTAAGTTGTTGCCCTCCGCTTTGTGGTCGCCATACAATTTAAACTTGTAAAAACTTGCACATAAGACAGAAAAAACTGAATTTCTACTAAGCTATATGGAATTTTAGACGGCATATTTTTTTGAAAGTGCTAACCATTGGACTGCGTCATAACATACTGAAATGATTTTCGTTTTTACGAATATAATCATTTAAACATGATACGACTTCGTTGGGTCATTTGAGGGCTTGAACCTCGTGGTAGGAGTAGAAAGTTCTTTTCGCCGCTGTCATAGTTGTCGGAAATAAAATACTTCCTGGACGGGCAAAACTGGCAGTGGGAGATTCTGCATATAATCAAACTCCAAAACCATGATAGTGGTACCAACCACTTGAGAGTTTTCAGTGATTTCTTTGATTTAGTAAAATTTGGACGCCTTTATGAACTGGGAGTTAATTTCTTAACTATTAATTAATTTCTTCGTATTTTGAGCACACTTCAAGTTGTGGTCCCCAAAATGACAAATTAAAATTGACCTTGAAATAGGATATCTTGAATTAGTTTCCAAAAGTCTCATCTTCAGAAGGACATGCATTTTTTCCACATTGGAAAACACAATATGAGTCCCTGTTTCTCATGGAACATGCGTCTATACGTGAAGATAAAATAACGGCAAAAAAGTAGATTTAAAAAAAACCGACATGAGCCCTTTTCGAAATTGGTGATTCATTTGATGTTGATGAATTTGCAAAAAATTAATATAGGTAAGCAGGGGGTCTACCCAAAACCCAAAAACATGGCAAGTGGTCCACGAGGCAAAAAAGTTTGGGAACCTCTGCTCTAATCTATACTGCATTTTTCTGCCAGTTTCTCATTTTTTTATACGAAACCTTCCATAAAAACTTCTAAAAACTTTTCGACATAACTAGTTTCGATTTAAAAAGTACATTGAAATTATAATCTTTTATTGGTAACGACGAGCAAAGCGAGCAATAAGGCGAAGCCCTTTTGTAAAATCTATAAAATTACAAACAAAATGATTCTGATCGTAGCTAATGGTAAGAATCTTTACTAATAGAGAGTAAATACTAAAAAAAATTTTGATTGAAAATTTTTTTTTCAAATTTAGTTTAGTATTAATTTCGCACAAAATTATTTAATAATAAAAAAAAATTATTAAAGTTTTAAATGTAATGAATATAAATATTTCGCATTCTATAAATTATGAACTCTATTATTTATTTTATGAAAAATATAGTTTTTCAAAGCACAACAAAAAGACAAAAAAAAATTAATTTAATAAATGTTTTAAATTTATTTTAATGATTGATGAAACAAACAGATGAGATATATAACAACAAATTTATATATGATAAATTTTTCTTTTTCTATAAAAAAGATAGACTAGTTTTTTTAAGGAAAAAAAACAAGTTTTAATAACAATAATGGCGTCTATTCTACGATTTTCTATATTAAATTATGTTATGTTGCGGTGACTTTAGTTATCTTAATCTTTCCAAATTCCACTTTCTGAAAAAAACATTTTTTAATATATACGTTAAAAGAACTTTAAAAAAGCTCTTCATAATTAATTTTATTAAAAATTTGGATAGAGATTAGTATTTGTTTTAGACATTTCAAATTTTTACATAAAATAATGTAACAAGACCTAATCAGATCCTTTCAATTTTGCTCTATTTAAGTTAAGAAAATACGATGAAATTTTTGTGAAATCAGAAAAATACTATTTTATGTGAAATTTAACATAACATAACATAACATAACATAACATAACATTAAATTTGAATGCAGAGAATAGACCCCAATATTAGAAAAATTATCTAGAAAAAAAAATGTTTTGTATAGAAAAGGCGGAAACGTTCAAACGGGAAACGAACAAATTTTTTTAAAATTTTATTTAATAAATATAATAAATAATATATTTAATTAGTGTTTTTTTTTTTTTTTTTTTTTTAATTAAACATTTCATCTATATAATTATTTTAACATTAACTTTATGTAAAATTTCATAACAGAAAGATTAATAAACATAAAACAAAAATAATTTTTTTAAAACTATTTTTGCATTAATTAAATTTAAAAAAAAAAGAAGAAAAATTAGGTTTTAATATTTTGTTTTGTTTACTTTGCTTACCAATATCATCGGATTTGTAATTCTGTATCATTTCGGCAAGTTCTAAATTTCCAGCGATAACAGCAACCTGATTTTATAAAAAAAAATTTAAAAACAAATTTTTAAAATTAAAATAAATTACAAAATAAAATTTAATTCAATAAAATAAATATAATATAAATAAAATATTAATTATTCAATATTACAAAAAAAAAAAAATATTCAAAATAAATTATAGAAGAAAAAAACACCACAAACTTCTAAATAAAAAAAAAAATTAAAAATATATTTATATAAAAAAAATTTTTTTTTAAAAATTGCCATAACCAAAATAAGTTATCAAAAACTAAAAATAAAAGGAATCAGAAAAAGCTTGATTCGAATTTTCTTTCTTTTTTTTTTTTATTTTTAAGAGACAAATAAATACCTGATAGGGTGTTTGATTTGCATAATTAAGTGCACCCCTTTGGGCACCACGAAATAGAAGCATTCTAGCACAAGCCTCTTGGTTGTTAACAGCGCATACATGCAATGGTGTATTACCGGAAGCATTACGGCCATCCATGTCAGCACCATAAAACAATAAATGTTCCAAATGGTGGACAAGACCATGACGACAGGCCTAATCATACATGATAATAATAATATAGGAGGAATATATGAGAAATTAAAATTGTTTTAAAGAATAGCTTATTCACTAATTTAATAAAAAAAAAATTAAATAAATATTATATATAGTAGGAGAGAAAATATTTTTCTTTTCAACATTCCCATAAATGTACTAAAAGTATATACTAGAAAGAAAATTAGAACAATAATAAAAGAAAAGGGATTTTTAAGATTTTAACTTTTCACCAGTTTAAAAGTTTTAAAATATTTTTCAAACAAACCTCATGCAGAATTTGTACACGCCTGAAAATATGCAATTTTTTAATTTCCTAACACAAATTTATGGAAACTTTATTATACTAGGATTTCTGAAAGCTTTTTGGTTTGAGAATGATTATTTCTATGACTTAAAAATATAGTGGCAAAACTAATATACCCTCTGGTTGGACCTACCATAGGGTATAATGAAGGGCGACTGTTTTGTAATGATTTTCTTAACAACTGTTTCACAGGATATATTTCTAGTTTTTTAATAATTATTAAAAATGCCATATTGTAAAAAATTACTAAAAATTAGAAATTGAATTTTCAAAATATTTATGTATTTTTGTTTTAATAAAAACAAACTAAAATTTTTTTGGTAGATAAAAATTCTTTGATTTATCTTTTTGAAATGAGAAAAACGGCTAAAATTACATTGCTTTTGTTATTTTTTTTATGCATAGTCTTTCTGTTATAGAAGAAAAAAAAAACAATAAGTAAATGAGTTCAATGAAGCTTAAAAAAAAAAAGAATTTTGTTGTGCCTAAAGTCTGGAATTTTTCTTGGTTTTTGTTTATTTTGTTTTTCGATAATCTCAAATTACCTAAATACCATATAAGACAACGTTCTTGTGTTAATCTTATTCCAAAAGTATTCGCATTAATATTAGAAACTATCTGTTTGCACAAATTATTTTTACAGGGTCCACCAAAAGAAATATTAAAAACTTCATGCAATACTCATTGAAAATAAGACTGGCTAGAGTAAACATAAAACTAGATATCTTTTCGGTTAAGCATTAAAATTAATTTTCAATTTAAGTTACCTTTGAAAGGAGTAAAAGGGGTTACAAGTAAAATATTATTATTTATTATTTCACAAAAATAGATTCAATTTTATCCAGGTTTATATGAGTGCTCAATATGAGCAAAACTTGTAGGCATTTTCTATAGTCACATACGCTTTAATAAAAACATGGCGACAGAAGAACACATCTCATACATATTAAGGTATGTGTATAAATGACATATTTTGACTAAAAATTACCCTTTTCCTAGGTAACACTTCAATTGGTGTACCCTGTAAAAAGTTTTTTTTTTAATAAATTTTGAGTCACAAGCGGGTTTTGGTAACTACAAAAGATATCAATTGTTTCTATTTTCTTAACTGTTTTTATGAAACGACTTTTTGGCGCTTTTTATTCACTCGAGTCCACATAAATATTTATTTATATTAATTTCATACCGTTGACTTAGTGTATAATTAAAAATAAAATATTAACAAATAATATTTATTGCTGACGATTGAACTGTGAAGATATTGGATATCTATTATAAATTTTGTGAATTTTTATTTTGTTACTATACGGTCGAATGTTAAGCTCTAAAGACATAAAACAAAGGCTAGAAAAGACATACATATGTAGAGCAGCAGCAGTTTGGATAGCAAAAATCCTAATAGACATTTTTAGGCAATAAAGTTAATCGTTTCAATCACAATGGCAACAAATAGTGCCAGTATGTCTGCAGAATGTTTTCAAAAATACAAAATCTTGACGCTTTAATTTCCAATAAACTTGACACAATTCAAATTTCGTTTAACTTATTTTTAATTGCTTAACTTTTTTACTTTTTTATTATGGGAATTCGTTCATTCGAGTTAATTATCATTCTGCTAGTTAATATATGGAAAAATGTCATTAAAAAAGAATTCAAATGGATTACTTTACACTTTCACACCCATCTTAATATATAAAATGCCGTGCCACAAAATATTTTTGGTACTAACTTTAAAACTATTGATCCAATTTAGATGAAATTTTGGCGTTCGACCGAGTGGCCTATTTTCTATTTTTTGTTCGATTTTAATGACATAAATAGGCACTTTGTAGTCTGACATCTGGCTTAAATAAATTGCTATTTAAAATCTTCTAATGCTTGGAGGAAGGAGATAGAGACCTTCCGTAGGCATTTTTTCTATTTTTTACTATTTTAAAATAACCGTTTTCGTTAAAAGTTGAAATTTGCTCAACTTTTTCGTTTCATTTCGAATCCGTCTGATACGGGTACATTGTGTGTGACTAGCTTTCCATTTTTCAATTGATATATTTAACTTTTAGAAGGCGGAGCGGACCGAAGCGAAACGAAACATTCTGTCTGATTTTTTTTATTAAAAAAAATTTTGTATCTTGTGTAAATTTGTTAATTTAACAAAACAAATATTAAATTGAGTTAATTTCTTCTTGTAAATTTGTACACTGTTAATTAATTATTGAGCTACTAAAAAAATTCAATGTCATAATGGATAAATTAGAAATATTTTGATTTAATAGAAAGAAGAAAAAATTTTAAACCAGCAAAAATTATTATTAAATATTAGGTTAAGCGCGTCGAAAAAAATTTACGTTACAATTTATTTAATAAAGTCATCAAGGTGAAAATTTTAACTTTCCAATTTGAATAAAAAAAAGTTTGTGAAAATATTGACATAAAATAATTTTGGACCTCAATATTAGTTTTATATGAGTTTTGTTTGAAAATATACATATTAGCAACTTTGTCATAAAAATACTTCCTAAAAGGAGATACTAATTAAAAAAAAAACACAAGAAATTATTTATAATGTTAATTTAAAATATTATTAATATTATTAATGATCCTTCATTTGTGTAAGACACTTACCTGATGTACTTCCTGCCACCCTTGATTATCTTGTGTTCCTAATGTGGCATGATCATGTAACAAACTTTCGCTGATCTTTGGATCAGTTTTTTTCGTTACAGATAAATAAAGTGGTGTTAGACCTCTCCCATCTTTGTAGTTAGGCGATGCACCTAATTCAAGAAGAGTTCTAAAAATTGGAAAGAA
The DNA here is from genome assembly GCA_963422695.1 of Xylophagus ater. Taxonomy (NCBI): domain Eukaryota; kingdom Metazoa; phylum Arthropoda; class Insecta; order Diptera; family Xylophagidae; genus Xylophagus; species Xylophagus ater. The sequence continues at coordinate 64,107,777 of OY730478.1, read as the reverse complement.
ACAAATTTTAATGTACAATTAAAAAATTGTAATAAGCAAAGGTGATTGGATTTTCTGGAACTAATATATAATATATTATATTCAATATTTTAAAGAAAATCCTTGATTTTTTTTGTGTTGGGTGATCGAGAATTCCTGTATATAGGCACTGCCGTCTTTTGCACCGTCTTTCATTTCTTTGGTATTTGTCACGTTTTCTCCGAGCAAGACCGACTGCATAAAGTGATTTTCGAAACACGAACTGGGTACTTAAATTGAAACGGAACAGATGAACATTTGTTTCTTTCCTTTAAAACCGATTAGAATCCTTAACAAAAAAATCCTTGATTCGGCAACATTTCCGTAAATAAATAAAAATTAATCAGTCACTTGCAGTTGCAGTACTTTTATATTTTCCTCAAATTACCAAGCTTTTTAGAAATATAATTCTATAATCTGATAATTCCTATTTTATTTTACTTACGAGTAATTTTTTATGCTGTTGTTGTGGTTGTGCAATAAATTGCGAGCAAATCAAATACTTTTAAATAATTTTAACGTTAGTTTTAACGGTAATCGACTTTTAACCGGCCGATTACTGAATGATGATTGAAATTAAATCTGTACCACCAGAATACATCATCTCTTTGAAAGTACTATTTTCTTTGTGATTTTCTTTTCTACTTTTCATTTTGCCATTAGTTCTACGACGAATCAAAATCTTATGCTATTAACATAGCAAAACAAGTGATTTACTCAAGCGTACTTCAGAATAAATTTGAAAAAATATGATGACATCTTGAACAGATTTGCAGGATTTTGCCTATGAATAACTTATGTATCATCAACAATCCATATTCGAGATCAATCCATTAACATTAAAATTGATTCATTTGAAAAGAAGAAAACACTTAAGTTACTTCTAGTTCTTGAATCAATTTCTTCTACATTCCTTATGTACAGTCTGTTCCATTATAAATCACACGAAACTATTTTGAAAATGCGTGTAATAAAATTAAAACTAGAATAAAGCCCAAAAGACTGAAAGCAACGGGGAAGGTATAATTTGGGTTAATCATTAACGAATTATTTTACAAGGTTTATAAGTGCACTTGATTATGAAAGTGGGCTAAAACGGGTCTCACACTAGGCGATTAATCGGCCGACCGATTTGATAGTTGAATGGTGAATCTGCGGATTGTATGGACAGTCTATACGATTTCGATAATCGGCTGGCTAATCACAGTGTGTGGTTCCCTTCTACAAATAATCCGGTAACCATTTCAAGTGCACTTAATTTTGAAATTCGAAAATGTACGCGGTTTACGTTTCTTAATTTTTTAAATTTTTGTTACTGATTAAAAAATGCAAAATTGAATGGGTTGGATGAAACTTTGTTACTACGTTTAATGGGTGCCAATGCCTTTTTATACAATTGCACCAACCATACTTTAGTATCGATACACAGGTAAGAATATCCTATGTATTAGATATGGCTTTACAGTCTAAATCATCGTATACTTTTCAGTTTTTCCGTTATACAACAAATTATTTGTTTGCAAATACATTGATAACATTACATATAAGTAGAATTGTTGGTTTATTACTTTCGTAAGAGACTGTACATATGTGAATTTTGATTTATTGCATGTTAAGTTCGCCTATATATGCTTTACTTTTTAGTTGACCAGGTAAATTCATATGACTGAAGGTTCGAAATCTCCGCTAATGTTAAAGGCGCATTCGTTTACTGTACAAATGTGGCGTACATTTTAAGTGTGTATTTATCCTAGGCGAGAACATCATAGTAATGTTATAGATTTAATTCTGATGCAGAAAGAAAAAAAAGTAATAACTCCCCGAGTCTTGTGTTTACATTTACCGCGTTTGATTAATTGCGGGACAGAATGGAAGTGAACTTTAAAAAGAAAAACTTGAATGTGATGATTATAATAAAAAATTCGTCTAGAGACGTATATAAATACAAATTACGTATGTGTAACGAGAAAACTGGAAAACTGATGCAATATAATTTCTTTTTAAATATGGTCATAATTTATATGGATATAAAATTTTCAAGTTACAACATTCTGATAACTTATGATACTCAAACATAAAATGTTCGTTCATTCTAGTTGAATGATTAACTGTATTTCTTAACTTAAAATTTATCATTTATCATAGACAAAAACCCGATCTTCAACTGATCTTCATTTTTCAATAAGAATATTGTTATTGTTTATGTGCGAAAAGAGTATAGTTTTCAAGTATGTATCTATTTAAGATATTCGTTCGGAAATCTAACGGTTTAAAGATCAATACAAAACATTCTTTTTAGTCGTCCTCTTAAAACACAACACAAATTACAATATTCGATTTATTCTTTAATTTTCTTCAATGTACTTGGAAAATAACTAATTTTTTTTATGAGCAATAGTTATATACTTAACACAATTTCTTCTTCCAACAAACAAATTATGACAATTCAATGCCACACAATAGCTGATCACTTAACACTATTGAAACCCACAACAATTTCATGTTATAGTTATAGTCTTTCATTTAAAGTTCAGAAAAAAAAAAAACTTCAAAGTGTTTATGTAAGAATTTCTAAGATATAAAGATTCTATTCAGATACTTATAATAGAAAATGAGTGCAACTATTTCGACCAACTAACCAGCGAAAAAAAAGATCAATACATTTAAAAAAACGCGAAATAATGTCTGTTGTTGTTCAGATTTGAAAAGGAAAAAAAACAATTTCGAAAAAAAGAACCAATTTTATGTGGTTAGTGGTTATAATCACCATCACCGAATATGGTCAAGACAACACTCGTATGTATCAAAAGAAGTATAATTCATATAGTATAGTAAGAAAATGCGCGTGTTTGAAAGTCTTCGCCAAAAGGGAACTGGATTCTTATAAAGTGATCATAAAAAGTAGTCAAACAGAGATCTCTGGCCGATCTAAGGTAGAGCAAGTGATTGATCTATATATGTTATTTTTTATGTTTTTCTTATTCATATTGAAGTATTTTCTTGTATATGAATATTGTTTTGATATAGAAATGATCTAGTTATAAAAATCATTAGACTTGGATCTCGATTTAAGATCATATAATTTCAATGAATTTTTATGTTATACATATATCTTATATGATCACTATTAAAATATTTTTAATTTTGGGTACGACATAGGTAAATTGTTACCTGGTTTAACTGGAATAATGAGAATGGATTAAATAACATCATAAACCATCATTCATGATACTGTAATGAAATTAACAAAGAAAGAAATTTAAAAAATGTGGATGCATTTTTATTTTAAACTCGAAGTCGGTTTAAATACGTTGCCCTTTATAGTTACTATGGCTAATATACATCCGATTATATATTTTTTAATATAACTTTTAACATTTTAAAAAAGATTTTAAATCTAATATATAGGTATTTTGAGAATACAGTCAGTAACAACTTTACGATCATCCGATTTTATGCGGCTCTAAATTGAAGCAATAATTCACTTCAACAAGATATTTTAAAATGTTTTTATATTTATATCTTTTACGTCTAGAATTATTTGCCTTAAAATAAATTTTATATTATACTTTGTTCATATATACACATGTTCCAAAAGTAAAATATGTTGTTAGACTAGAAACTGACTATTTGCTTTAAATAGCCTTAACGGGAAGTGTCACAACCCTAATAAGATCGAAGATGTCGCTACATTCTAAAGATTTATATTTCGAAATAAAATTTGTATTTGTTGTTTACTTACGTAACAGCTTCTAATGAGTCTTTTTCAACAGCCTTATGTAAAGCGGTCGCTCCATCCTTTGTTCGATAATCTAATAGAGCACCACCATTAACTAATGCTATTAATAATTTATTTGGTTTTTTTGCTCCGGTCGCAACTGTTAATGGTGTCTCACCACTTTCTGGACAATGAAAATTTGGATCCAGCCCTTTAGCACACATTTTAGCAATTTTTTCAACATGTCCACCATTAATACATTCTAAAAATCGACGTAAATTTGCTCTAGTATGAAGTGCTTTTAGTTGTCTCTCGTCTAAATTTAACATTTTATAGACGCGTCTTTTATATTTTAGCTAAACACAAAAAAAAAACAAACAAAAAACAATTAGAAACAATAAAATTTGTAAAAATCCTTTTTTTTTCAATCTTACTTCTAGGTAACCAACTGGACCATTAAACGGATAGTCACCAAGCCGTCGTTCTTCATCGAGAAATTTTCCAGCTTTACCATTTGATGGTGGACAAAAAAGGCCATAATTGAAACTTTCTTTAAGTTCCTGAAAATGAAAGAAAAAAAATATATTAGAATCTTTTATTTGCTCTCAATTTTCAATTCCTTCTTAAAAACTAATATCACAATATGATATAAGATGAAAGGAGTTCCTTTTTTATACATATAGAATGCCTATCGTACAATATGTAATATAAAGAATTTTTCCGCTTAAACGAGTATTCCAACATTTCTGTAATATCAAAAGAAATCGATATAAAAGTAATTTTCCATTCAAATACTTGCTTCTTGAACACGTTCGATTTATTCAACTTGATTTGATATTAGATGCGGCCCAGAATAGTTAAACGATTTGATAAGGTATAGTGGGTGAAATAATATTGTAACAGATAGAAGCATCTATCGAAGGTACATATATTTTGAACTTCATTCTTATTTTAAGTTTGGATAGTATATGGATGGGAATAATGTTGCCATTAAAATAGATAGAAGATGCGAATAGATTTCAAAATAGAATTGATAAGGTAAGTACACTTGAAAATAAGAATTTTTTTTAAAAAAAAAAAAAATAAAAAAATAGTAGGTATAAAATATAATGATGGATGAATGAATGTTAGGGCAACAGCGGGAAAAAAAATGATAAAAGATATAGAAAGCAATACTTGACCTATAAAATAGTTTTCTTCTTTTTATGATTCCTACTTGAGAGTCAAGAATGATGATGGTAAACTATATGAGAAGATGTATGAGAATACCATGTACAAGTCAAAATGATATCAAGAAATAGGAAAATAAATCTGTTCATATAGAGTTGCAGTTAAAAGAAAAAAAAAAAAATTTAAGAACGAGTTAAATGACATCTTGAGAGGATGCAGACGATTTTTTTTCTGCATAGATACATTTTCATTTCTATGTACAGATATATGTATATGTATATACAGAATTTGGCATAATATACGAAAACGAGTTGGAACATTTTTGTAGAGTTTAGAAGACGTGTTTCGTTGGAGATTCATTTCTTATATTCTTAGAATTTGTTTTTTCATGTATTTTTAAAAAAAATTAATCATTAGGGGATGATAAGAATAGCAATCGTATTTCAGTTCATAAGGTTAACTGCTAAAATAAACAAATTGTTAATTAAAGGGTGTCTATGCTGAGTGTCCATGAATTGCTATATATTATGGATATTTGCACTCATATGGCAGAAATATTTCCAAACAATCGCTCAACGAACTTCAAAATTAGATCTTCAACATCGAAACTATTTGTTCTATCTACTCAAATCGGGTAAGCCTTGAATTTTAACGTATACTTAAGTTAAGCTACTAGCAAAAAAAAAAAAATTAATCATATCTCAACTTATTAATTGAAAGAATCAATTTCGTACTTAACATAGTATTCACGTATGTTTCGAGAATATCAACCTTGAACCACCAAAAACAAGATTACTTTATAATTATTTTTTTTAATAAGTTATAAAACGACAGTAATCTTATTCTATGATTTGTCTTAAAATTATGTAATCATGCTTTAAAATGGTAAATAATTTTCCAATAAATTAAATAGGATTTTTTATATATTTTAAAATAGAATTTTAAGTGGTTAATTAGTTACGGAAATGGAAAAAAAAGTTCTAGATACTAAAAAAAAAGAAAGATACTTGAGAGTAATTAATGTTGGATTAAGAATTTTTAATTTTTTATAGTTTCTATTGAGGTCTCCAGGTGACTATTGATTAATCACCATGAATGAATTTGAATTGACAAAGAATATTACAAAATTTGCAATTCAGAGTAGTTTTACAACTCAATAAATTCAGAAACAAAAAAATGTATTGTGGAGGAGTTTAATAGCTATTGTAAGAAGTTTTAAATTTGCGTGCACATAATATGCAATCACTATGAATATGAAGTACTGTCATTGCTTTATAGTTGATTGATAAAATCATTAAAATTTTATATGAATATTTCTCAGTCAGGGCGGTATTAAACTAAATCAAAAAAATATATATATAAATAAAATCGGTATAGAGCCAACTTTTTGATATGCTATACATGTCGGCTGAAAATTTTTGGCAATTTATAGAATAAGCGATTTTGGACTAAAATTTCCTTTGGAACAAGGTATACTAAATTATGTAAATTAAAATGGTAAATCTTTATTTCAAAACTCCAAATTTGTGTGAATAAAGAAAAAAATGGGCTTTCCTTGCATCGATTTTAGTCAAATCCGAGAATTTTTTGACCCTCTTCTATAGACTAAACCTAGTGCCTTGCAAATGTTGTCCAATATTTGTGTTTTTAAATAGATTTGTATAAATGTAGGAAACAAAACTGGTTACTATCTACCGTAGGAGGGTTAAGAAATTTAGCGAGTACATAGATTAGTTAACATAACAGTGGGTTGATGATCTAGTGAGCCATTAGCTTGTGGAAATTTATTAATCAGGGCAGTGCTCAGTTTTTGTAATTTTACCTTTTTTGTCTTCATTCTGAAGTCATTCTAACTGAATGATTTCTTTTTATCTGAGTTCATTTTAATAAATCAAAGAATTAAAAAAAAAAATTAATATAATTATATAATATTTTAGCTTAAATCTTAGATTAACAATAAAAATTGTATCAATTCTTGTATCAATTTAAAATAAGCGCAGAACTTTTTGGGACACTCTTTTATTATGATTCTATATGTTTTATATTGTATTTAATAATAACAATATTTTAGTTCTAATTATCTGTTTCTTATCAAATCAACTGACGTATTGATTTGATATTATTGAACACAACACTAATCGTTTAATCTAATCTAAAGTCTACATTATAATTTTGTACAGTTTAATGAACTTCTTCCAGTCAGTACTTAATGAAATTCGCCTGTAAGCGCGTTCGAAACAATGTTTTAGTTATTTGCACATTTCTAAAAATATAATTTATGACATTTTTCAAGGGTGCGGTATTTCTTATTTTCTACTAAACTAATCACGTTGTTTTATGTTGATTATGTTGCTATTTTGAAAAAAAATAACAAATGTTTTACTATATATTGAAGAGTTTATCCTAAAAATTAACTATTCATGTTTCTAAATTGGAAATTTGTAATGAGAATGACTTCATAATAATAAATATTCTTGATTTTGTTCATTTACATAAAAATTACTTATAAATGAGACGCAAATATTGACTGACAGGGCTGCTATTGGCGAAGGATTCATGAAATAGTGTCAGAAAAAAATGAAAAGAAAATCGTAGGTTATTTGCTTTTGCGTACACTATCAAATCAAAGGCAATTCTAAGTAAATTTTGAGTGATGACGGATTAGGCATAAAAATGTGATAAATCTAAGCACGTAATTTGTTTTTGTTTGTTGCACTTGTTCAGTCGATATCTAAATATACTATACTAGTACTATTGTAGAAGCCTATGCGCCAGTGCAAATGACAACACTTAAAAAAGGAGTTTTATAAAAATAAAAAATAAAAAAATCATAAGTTAAGTCTTTGCTACTCGATGACATTTTCGTGTAAAACATTCGAGAGGCCTGAATTTACCGTACCCCAACATAGCAAAAATTGATGTTAGGCGATAGAATTTTTTAGACATCATCTGCCATGTTTTCAATAAAAGATTACTATTTTATATTTTTAAAAAATTATTTAAACTATTAATCGAATAAAAATTTTCTTGGAAATCTCAATACGAAAATACGCTAATATCAAAAGGAAAATCTACTGCCAGTTTAAGTTTTTCTTGCATATTCGTATTTTGTTTCCTGAGTCCAATTTAAATAGAAAATCATAAACATTTTCTTTTTTGTTGTTGTTGTTATTATATCCACATGTTTTCCGGGATGAAAAATGAATTTTTGATTTTACCCTCGTTTAAGAAGTAAGATGAATATGGTGTATTTGCAGGGTGAAACCCTCTTAAATTATATTATTCTAGAAACTTTAATTTGGAAGGAAAAATTAAACTATCTTGAAAAGACTTCTCGTTAGCACACGTAATCGTATGAAGTATTGATTCGAAAGAAACGAACTATCAGGAGAGCTGTAATAAGAAAAAATAAATCTTTGTGCAGTTTTCCCTTATGTTTTGCTTCTTTGGAAAATTCGTTATCATAGGGAATAAATAGTTGAAACGTGGTGGATTTTATAACCATCCAAACATTTATTTTGTTTAAGAAAAAAATTCCCTTTTTTAAAAAGAACATTTATCGTTAAGGGTTTCTCATATAAAACGGATAGATGGGTCATGAGCATGTATAGAAATGCAAAACATTTTGATATTTTCCGACCCTAAAATACGTTTAAGTCATCATAAGGCATAGACAGAGTTCACTTTAAAGATTTAAAATGCATATCGTTTAAATTGCGACATTATAGCGGGAAGGTACCAGTCATTCGAATAAACAGAATACAAGTTTCTCCAAAATTGCGTATGCAAAATGTGAACCAACCAAGGCCAAAAATCGAAACTGAACCTCTTCAAATATTTCTATATTTTAATCGATTCCTAACATATCTTATAAAAAAAACAATGATACTACTACGATGATATTGGATATCATAACTTAACTTTTCTTGGACCCGTACCAGAATCTTGAAGAAATAACTCACCATAAGAAAAGAGAGAGCTCTCACGCAACTCACTCACAAATATTTGGACATTTATGATATTTTCTACACATAAGGATATCAATTTAATGTGCATTTGTGTCCCAAAATTCATTGAAGACCAATCTATATATTGAAGAATATACGCTGTGTGATGTGATGGTAATTCATTAGCCGAATTTATAAAGGTGCGGTGCTAATGAATTCGCATTTGGTACTAATATATTAAAACATGTCTGAGAATTCGAGGTAGTACAAAAAGGATGATTTTGGTTAGCGAGTTATATTTTTTGTGCCTTCAAGAACGACAATGGCTTTTTGAGGGTATATGTGAATTCGGACAGAACAAAAAGTTTGAACGAATATTTAGTTTAATTAACTTTTATACCCCCAAGGGGATGAATGAAATCCCGGACGATATTAATTTCGTGTGTTACTGTTATGGGACAACCTATTTAATGGGATTTGAGTTGTATTACGTATATTGAATATGTTTGCTATGTAGTTTTATTTAACTTCATTTATGTTCTAAAGTTTCGTGTTTCTGAATTTTACGATATATATTTCATGCTGTGACTGATGGGAGGATGTCCATGGCAAATGGCATATATTAAACTTTAATTTTTTATATACAATATATTTGAGTATTTTAGACAAATATAATTATTTATGCAAATCAAATTTACATAATTTCAAAGAAAAAAGGAACTAAAATATAATTTCTTTTTTATTTGAGGATCTTATAACTTTATAATAGTTTCAACGTAACATTATAATTCTTTAAAGAGGAGCAATAATAATACAACAATCTGAAGTTTAAGCCGAAATCACAACTTAAAGGAACAAGATTACAAATAACTTTTTCGAAGTTGGAAGCAAATTAATTAAGTCGTGCTATAGGAATATCGTATTAATCATGGACTCTCAAAAAAGTCCATTAAATTTCATATATTTTTGAATTTCTCTAAAAATATTTTCATTAATAAATTCATTACTTTTATTCCACTCATGTCCATTTCTATTTGAAAAGATTTAGTTTAACGTTTTTGTGTCTGACAAAAGAAAAAGTAAATAAATAACGTCACGCATGAATCCCTTTTTTATGTAAAATATGTGTGTCTGGTTTATTGCCTTTTTTCCGGGGAGTTCTTATAATTTCTAATGTATAATTCCCTAACCAAAAAACGCCGTAATTGAGATCCTTCTATATACGTTTTTTTTTCTCCATTCGATCCCTGTTTCCTCCCACTTTAATAATCCTAATTGACTCATTCACATTTTGTTAGCTCATGGATCAAATGGCCCTTTTCTATATGCTTTTGACGTTTCTAATAATGAAATGCAAAAAGGATCATTAAAGGAACGTTATCGTTGTTGGGCTAGAGCGACGCCATAGAAGAACTACCAAAAGAAACAAAAAACAAGGAGCGGAATGGATATTCATAGACACCCATCAATTGACACGACAAGAAGACTTGAAATAAATATGAGTATGAGAAGAAAATAATGAATAAATGAATGTTGGAATAAAAAGAATAAAATAAATAAAATTCCAGCACATGATTTCGCATTCACCTGTCAACATTTCATATATTCCTTCAAACAACTGAATCGCTTGTTTCCCCAAGAGAAAGGATGGTATTTGTACATTCATTCATCCTGCGGGAGAATCACATTGGGACACATATTGTGACTTTTTTTGTGTAGATATATTATATATAAAAGTATAGTCGAGTATTCCCAATGAAATAAATTAACAAGCATATACAGAATTGCAAAATGTATGTAAACGCAGTTAAAAGTAGGGAATTATATTCAAGAAGGGAGCGCGTATATAGTACGTAATTCCACTTGAAAGATTTTTTGAAATGAATTTTCTTACTACGATATAATATAATAACAGAGGAGGGCTATCAACATGGTCGCACACATTCCAAAAGGCATTATTGCTAGTTAGTCTATCCACCTTCTTTGGCACCCTTTCTTGTCTTTAGTGAAATTTTTTTTTTGGAAGGAGAATTTTTTAGTCGCCCTTTTGAAATGATTTCAATCGCTCCAAGTTTCAAACTTTTACCAAACCACGGAATCTGATGCACGTGCTTAAGTAATTATTTTTATATGAATGCCCGTTGTTAGGTGGAATAGAAAGTTAAAATAGGGTAGCTTTGCTGTAAAGAATGGAGAACAGTAAATTGGAAGCAATAACAAACGACGCCAATATTTGTTTATTTAGCTTTTTATCATGCGTTAAAAGATGTTGCCATACACAAAATTTTGGGAAATTTTTCAAAAAATGTGCGAAAATAGCGTTGTACTAATCGCTTTACAGGTTTTAAAGTCGCTACTACTTTCCATCGGTCTTTGGCACGGCAATCTATATTGGATGAAAAGTTTGACCATGTGTATAGAAAATTTAACACAAGACTTTACGAAAGTTCTGGCATGATGGAATTACGAAAAGTTTGTCATACCAAAGTTTGATCGTGTGTAGCGACTTTTAGATTTATAAGGCATGCGAATAGTTTTAATGACAATATTTTTGAGTTCAACTATATTCTACGTTAAGATGCTTTCCTTGTTTTAATTGAATTAAAAATACAAACAATAAAAAATACGCTTGAAGATATTTTCGATGGCATTTCTACCGTGAAATTAAAAAGAAAAATACGACAAGAAATATAAGAAAAAATCAAATGTTAGAAAATGAAATTTAATTGAATCAAATCCAAAAATAACTCCGAAAAGGAAAATATTTGTTAGAATATTAAAAAAGAAACTTGTCCCTAGGATAACAGAAAGAAAACAAATACTATTTCATTCAGACAATAATCTGTTAAGAAATTTTGGGCTTTGTGCTATTTTACTTTTCACTCCTTATAAAATGAAATCTATTAAATGAAATAAAAAATACACTCCCATTCTATCAGAAGCAAGCAAAAACATGGAAACTCTTTTATTATCCGTAAGGAATTCAGTTCAAGAAAAATCAAAAATTTCATTCTAAATAAATAACTCATTTCAACTTAATATTTTTTAAAAATAATTAGAATTCTTAATAAAAAAAGAAAAGAAACGAAAATTATTACTTCTCCACGAATGGATTGAAATTTGTTCCCACAATATTTTGGTATTTGGGATAACCACAAAGAAAAATATTAATCCTATTAATTTCATCCTTTTTCTGTTATATAAACTGGAATAGCTACTTTAACATTCAAACACATAGAATACAAAAAAAGGACCAAGTTTTCTAAGAAGATTGACAGAAAAAAAAAGTTATATAAGAAACTTCGGTCTTCTCAAAGACAATAAAAACAAGTTCTAAATATGGAACAAAGTTTCGTGACAGTTTATAAGTAAAAAAAAAAAAAAATACTTCATAAAATACAATTCTGGGTCTTTGGAAATAGAATGGATTACAAATTTTCTCAAGAAAAACCCTGACATAAGTACCTGGCACTTTAAACCATAAAACTAGAAAATTTGTAATGGGAAATTAAACAGAAAAGAAAACTCTTATAAAAAAAAAAAAAAGAAGAAGAAATAATTTAAAATTTTGAACAGAAAATTGGAGCTGACATAAAAACTATTAAGGGTCGTATTCGAATTGATAAATCTGGCAGAAAAATTTTTTTTTATCAAATAATAATGTCAGTGCTAAGTGAAACAAGCTCAAAAATAGTAAAGCATTCCTAATTTTGTCAAAACCTAGTGGATTTTCATCAAACTTCGAATGCATCTTTATGGGCAGGCCAACTTAAAAGATAAGATAAAAAGCAAAAATAGAAAAGCACTCATAATTCATAATTTTTGGTGGTAGTATTCCAGGGAACTCGTCGGAAAAATATGCTGTTGCGTCTGCTTCTATGAAAACTTCAAAAGATCTTATCAAAAACTATATTTTTTATATTAAAAATCAATTTTATTAATTTGGAAAATTAGAAAATTTGAATATTAAAACAATAACCAAAGAAGCCTAAAAGAAAATAAGTAATAAATGAAAAAGGGTTCCTCCTATATACGCTTCTTTTCATTTATCTTATTAATTATGAAATTAATTTTGAGAATTAATTTTTTAACTCAAATTTATTGATCGAACAAAAATTTTTAAAGTACAAAAGTTAAAAAATTAAGTACAAACATTTTCAACTCACAAAAACTAAAGAAATATCAAGAAATTTATTAAATTAAATTTAAAATTCGTGAGAACCCTAAATCAGATCATATCATTGTGATCCTTGAATAATTTTTCTTTCTTATCGTTGAAGAAAATTAATTACAGCGAAAAAGGTTTAACGAAAAATTATTGTAATTATTATACTTTTACTATAAAGTACGTACGTACTTCTCATTTTCTCATTTTCTTCTTTTTTTTCTTTGCTTTTGAATTACGAGTATTTTAAAAATTTGCAATTTTTTATAGTTTTTTCTTTTTCAAATAGAAATAGTTTCGTTGTCGACTTTTTGAAAACTTCATGCCTTTCATCCATCATCCGGCGAATTGATAATAAATCACCAATAGAACAACACTAAACATCAAAATGTTTTCATTTCGAGAACTTTCACTGCTTGGAACCGAAAAATAATAATTAGTCAATAAATATTTATATTTTTATGCGCTTTTTAAACCATTATTTTTAACCTAAAAATAATTACTGACATTTGGGTATGGAAAGTGATATTTTTGTATACCAGGTATTTCAATAGATTCACTATGTTTTTCGGAAATCGAGATGTAGTTAACGCATAGTAAAATGTAGTAAAAGCACTGCGCAATTAGAAACTGGGTAATCGCTATTGAGGACTTATGTAAATTCTGATCAACAGTAATGTGAATCAGTAGTATCAAATTTGTCATTATATAGACTAAAGCCAAAAAGCATACAATAAGAAGAGTTCTAGAGTTGCAGCGGTGCAGCGATGCAAAGCTGCCAAAAATGTATACAGAAAGAAATCTGTTCCTTTTTTCTGTGCAAAAAGAAATAGTTTTTTCCAGAAAATAAAAAGACTATGTTTTTACAAGCCTGAAAAGCAATCTCATTACCTTTTGTGCGACACATTAGTCATGATAGTCTATATAGTTATAAGTTGTTATTCCGTATATTGGAATTACTGATATTTACTCAAACACGCAACTAACTTAAAGTTATGTTATGAAATACCGATTTGAGAAGGATTTTCCACCCCTTTGTCATAACATAAAAGCGTAAATGATTTTGCCATTAAAATAATACTGATGTTCTTAAAGTAATGTTTATATGTTCATAAAATATACATAGAAGAAAGTTTCAATATAAAATAGTAACACTAAAAATCTATTAAAACACACAGTTTGTATTCCCCTGTTTATAACTCATAGAGCTATTTTATGGTGATTCTAATATTAGGTTTATTTATTTGGAAATTTGTGTCTGTAAAATATTTAGCAAAATAAATTTGCAATGAACACCCGGTACAATGTACTGAGCTAAATAATTAAAAACAACATCTTTAAGGAATGTACATTGTAATGTGCAACAGTTTCCACATTCTTTAAATTAAACCGTTTCTTTTCTTTCTGATTTGATTAATTCGAGAAAACATGATTCATTCCAAAAAGTTATCAATCAAAAAACTAATCTTTGAGATTTTCAGTTTTGTTTTTACAATTAGATATCGATCAATAGGCGCAATTGATAGCACGTTACATGCTGTGTCAAGTGTTGAATATTGATAGATAAATAGTAATAGGTGTGGTGGTAAGATTTGTTAGAAGCATTAATACACCACACCCCAAAGAATTGATCTCAATTGCGAACGTTTAGAAAAATGTATATTCTCTAATCTAGCCACATTTTGCATCATTTTTTTCCTTTATTTCCTTTTTGAAATAAATCATAGTGGAATCCAAGCATGTTTATACAATAATAAGAAATTGATATGCTCAATAATATTCGCACATCAATTTTCTTTAAAAGAGGACATTATGATTTTATTGATGCAATTTATGTTGGAGACATAAGTTTGTATTGTATGGAGGAGACAAGTCCAAAGCCCTTTACATAAAAAGCAAATTGCAAAACTGCATGATTGTCTGTAATTATGCAGACTTGATTGAAGTTTTATTTTAAGTGATGCTTTTATTATTTTGTGATCTTGTTCTTTCTTTTCTCTGCAAACGCATTCTAAGTGGTTCTATTCAAGTTATAAATCTTGATTATTTGTCTTTCGGAATTTCTTTTAGAATTTGTTTTTGTGAGATATTAAAATCCCTATTATTACAACAGCCGTTACGCGAAGATTCAATTGATGAGCTCTGTTAACAGCAATTCTGACGAAATTAATAATAATGAAGGGCAGAAAATTGAAGGTGGTTGTTGATTTTTCCATGATATAAAAACAAAGCTGAATATAGCGATAATATTGAGTTCAATGAACCCGTTTTTTCTTCTTTTATAATGGGGATATTTATGACAAAACCATTGAACTAAGGTTTGGAACTACGTTATACAGTGCCAAGTATTGTTTTGGGTGAAAATTGATAAATCAAAGACAACCAACGACCACGGAAAAGGGTTAAATAGTTTGTAGAGTAATCAAATTTCCCTAAACCCTGTAAAGGGTTTTGGTACGTTTTCTTGTGTTGATTAAAATTTCTCCATTTTTGAAAATAGAAATATAACTAAGATTTTTTTTATATGTGGAAACTGTCATGAAAAGTTAAAAAGTTCTAAAAAAAACTTCGGCATAGAGAGTTTAAAATTGAAAACATAAATTTCAATGAAACTAGTTATAATGTTTTTTGGGGAACAAGGGAGCGCAGATCCTTGTTTGTATTATAATTACGATAAAATTAAAAAAAAAAAAACATTAAGCTTCAATGTAAAACTGTTTTAATTTCTCATTAATTTGTATAAATTTTAGAATGAAAAAAAGAAATTCTTGGCTAGTTTAAACTAATTACTTTCTCATTAAATAGCGTAATAAAAATATCTAACAGTAAAATAAGTTCTTTGCAAAATTTTATCATATATAAAATTTTTTGATGCTTTTGAGAAAATAATTAATTAAAAACTCCATAATGAGAGTTCATTTAATAAACAGCTTTTTTTTTTCTTCCGCAAATTTCTTTACAACAGCAGTTTAAAAACAAGCTTCTGCTAAAATGTTATAAAACAACATTTTTTTTTCTTGCAAGCTTTAAATTTTTGAATACGGTAGAAAATTGATGAGAGTAAAGTATTTATTAGAAATGTTTCTTTTTCTTCTATAGTATAATAAATCATTTCTTGAAAAGAAGGATATAAAAAAAAACCCAGATGAAATGATGATAGTTAATGATTTTGGCACAAACTCCTACGAATATCAAATAAATACCTTTCTTAAAGTGAATATACGAAGAAATTTCAAAAAATATTGAATCAAAATTTGACGGATTTGATTAGAAAATCTGACGAAAGAATAAATTATAATAGAAAAAAAAGTAATAACAATTACAATTGCAAACGATCCGATGATGTGGTAGAAAAAAAAAATATAAAAAATTTAAATAAGAGAATTAATCATAAGTTTCAGATAGTTAAAATTCGTTTTGTTAAGATATCCAATAAAATTTAAATTACAGAGGCGCGAGTTAAGGCCCAAATATAACATATGGCATGGGTATGAGCAAGAGCATCAATAAATGCGGAATAAATTACAATGTCAGCAGTGCGATGAAAATTTTGACATTTTTATAGATATTTTTCAAATAATAATAGACTATCTTGTATTAATAAAATTAATGTCTTCGCCATTATCGCTTTTAAATTTCATAAACCTGGAAACAATAATATTTTGTTTTAGCCAATGAGTTTGTTTCAAAACTTTCGAATATTAAAAGTTCAACTACAGTTTGTTGTGAAGTTGGGACACCTGTGACATCGACCTGAAAAACCAAATGAGTTCTATTTCCATGCCACAGTATCGAGTTGTAAATCGATATATGGGAAAAACATTTCCAAGTAGCATATTTTAGTTTTTATACCGTTTGTTGATCTTACCGACGTTTATGAGACTTGATATAAAACGTCAAATGTGATATTTGGGTTGATTCTAAAAAGTTTGTTTCATGTCGATGCCTATCCATGTTCCTTTACTATTATTGAACTAAGTTCTTTAAAACATTCACGGCCAGGAATATCTAATGTAAATCGTTCGGGACGAGTTTAAGTCCAAACTTTATTCAAATCGGTATATCAGTTTTTAAAGTACATCAGAAAAACTAAACGAAAAAGTCTATGGACAACTATTTCTGCACTCTGCTTGGATTGATTTTACTGAAATTTAACATGTATGTATATCTGACAACTTGAAGTAGAAATTAAAATTTAACAGCAATATTTCTAACTTAAACATCGATTTGTAAGTAATTTTTTATGTTTTCAACTCATATGTATTCAGACTTTCGAGCGTTAGGGTACATATCTACAGTGGGCATTATTGTAATATTACATAAAATTGTTAGTTTATTTTAATTAAATTTTTTTTAATTATTTTCGGTTTAAAATACAGTTAAAATTAGTTAGCAGAAATCAAAATGGAAAACATAAATGAAAAAAATCTCTATAATTAAAATATCTCGTGTAACAAAGCATAAAAACTGATTCAGTACAATGCAAAAAATTCATTTCATTTATAAAATTAATTCAGAATAGCAAATGGCTAGCTAATAAAACAGTTTTCCCGCAAGTCAAGAAAAAAAGAAAAGAAAATGAATTACTCAATAAGATTTCACAGTTGTCCCTTGGAGTCCTCAGTCACCAGCAAAAAACAAGACATTGCCATAAAATAACAAAAAAAAAGTGATACACGAAAGATGCTGTAATTCACCTGTCAAAGAATTTCATCTCATGCAAACATATGTACAATCACTTTCGTTCCTCTTACCTCTCATTGCCTGTTATAACATTTTTGTCTGCATTTTTATAATATTCATAAAAATTTAATCTCACGAGTTAGCTGTCAAATTGATCGAATACCCAAACATGACCAAAAATATAGTAATAATATACGCAATTACGACAATTAACAAGTATGCGCTCGGACTTTGGTGAACTAAAATATTGTGTAATGAGCATACTTTTCCATGTAATCAGTTGAAATATATAATCTTAAAAAACATGCGCGGGCGATGTTCGGATTTCAATTTTTAAGACCTTCTTAAAACCACCTCCTCCACTGTTAAGATGTCCATTACCGAAAAACCCGTTTTTTTTCTTTTAGTTTCAATATCAATTCGGCAGTAGGATCTATATAGATGATAGTAAACTGTCAGCTAATAGCAAAAACTCTAGATATTCCATTAAGTGTACAGTTTGTAACTATTTGTACATGTAATATACATGTAAAAATTACTAAAAAAAAAAGAAAAGAAAAAGTGATCGCATTTTCTGAATTCAATGAGACAAAAAAAAAAAATGATCGTGCCATTGGAACTTTTTGTAAGATCGGATTATTAATTACTTTAAGACCGATTAAATTTGTGTAGTAGAAACCAATCGCATGGAGATTATCACATAATAAAGAAAATCCGGTAAGATATTCGATATTATACATTGCATAACGCATTGATCTTTTTGGATGCAGACATAATACATATATTAAGATAATTGTTTTCTTTCTTTTCTTGTCTTAATACAAGAAGAGATCGCTGATTGCTTTCGATATTATACTGCCGTTTATTTTTGATTTTCATTGAAATACTATAAAAAGAAAACCATGCATTCAAGTCGCGGGCGATTGTTTTATGTTACCTGATATTCGATCAGTATAACTGTCAATTTGAAATTATCATTTGTTAGCATATTCTTTTTTACTTTATTAGTATTATCAATTAGGTAAAGAAAGATAGGCATAATGAGCGTATTTATTTCCACATAGTTATCTGCTTCAAATATTGCCGGGGACTTAAATGTCTCAGCAGAAAGATCAATAGATCGTGCCCCTATAAATTGGCGCCAATGATGTGTAATACTGTTCTTGTTGTGCGGTAATATATTATTGCGAGGAAACAACCTTATAAACATGTATCGAATTCCAAAATGTATTTGAAAAAACAAAATGCAATCAGTATATATACAATATTTTCTTTAATTTTTTTCTTTTCTTAACGCAATGGAAGAAACTTATACCTTGTAATCCCGTTAATTTTTCTTGTTGATAATGAATGAACGCATTTTTTATATATAGGAAAAATGCATCTAAATAAAAAAAAAAAAAAACAAATATAGACGATCTTTAAATTTTTATTGGGTTAGTAGAGAAAAGTATATAAATTGGCTGTTATTATAGCTTGTCTTAAAATCATAAATAAAACGGGAAAAAATACTATATAAGTATAGCGAAATTAGAAAAAAAAAGAATAATCGGAAGTTATGTATGGAATATATACTTCAGAACATGTTTTAATGGTCAGCTGATTAAGAAAACGGTAAAATATAAAAATTAATTATAGTGTAAATTGTATTTAATTCAGTTCATTGATAAATATTCATTTCTATAGTCTTCAAATTAGAAATGAAGAACTAATTAATATCAAAAGCTGTAAATATGATAAAAAAAAAAAAAAGATTTAAAATTTTTGAAAATATTCAGGCCGAAAAATAAACTCTGCAGAAAATATCAAAGGAAATTACCTAAATAATAAAATAAGATGGTCATCAAAAAATTTTCCGATTATTATTATATGAAATGAAATCTTAATTAATCAACCAACTACATTATAAAAAAAAAACATTAAACGTTATGAACAAAATTTATATTTACTTAACATGTTCTCGCGGACAGTAAAAAGCTCATTTCATCTGGTATCACAGTGAAAAAATGAATGCTATATAGAATTCACGTCCGCGAACGTGTTAATAGATAAAAGGGTGCAGATTAAAATTGATCCAAATTCAGTTTTAAGAAAAACACCTTCATCATCACCTGACACAGAACCAATCGAATACAAATTGCTTGTCAGCACCTTTATCTTTTTATTCTTAAGAAGAATTAAAGAGAACGCCATCTCATCTTATTTCATTTAATCGAAATTTTATAGAACAAATGAATCCAAAAATCAAATTGGACCAAAAAAATTCAGACCAAACCAAAAACCAAAAAATCTTAACTCATCTCGAAATAATAACAAAATTAAAGCAATAATAACGAAAATGATTATTAATTGGGAAGAAACATTCCTTATTTGAATTATTTACAAAAAAAAAAAAAAATTGATTGAAGTTTAAACATAAATCGATTTAGAAATGAACTAATAATAAAACTAACAAGAATACAGCCTTCAATTTAGTTTTAGATTACGATCCACCATTTCGCAGATAGACACAGCGCCATAGGCTCTCAAAGTTCAGTCCAGTTAGAACGATATCCAACGGTGATATCGGTGAAAGAATGGTGTTATTGATCGCTATGCAATTTCACGTTGCATTATCGAGGAAAATATAGAAGAAGCCCTTTTTTAAAAGGGGACTCCCCCTTGTATCGCATTATATGAGATTTATAAGATAGATGAACGATATTTCATCACTTTAATTTAATGAAATAGTGAACACACGTGCATGAAATTTGTTCCTATATACATGCATGCATTACCATTGACAACAATACGCCACAATATTCATAAACATCATGTGGACAGCAAAACCACACAATATAAGGAAAATAGATATTATGTTACTACTTTTATTACTATTAAATACAGACTATATCGAAATGTTTAACAAAAGTATGAATTAGGTTTGAAGACAAAACTTCTTTTTGAGTTACATACATCTTCGTGTAAAAAGTGACTATGTCACAATATGAGCTATCCACGCCAATTTTTCGAAAGCATGATACTTTAAAAAAATGAGAAATACTTTTTGAATCTCCCTTAATTATCATTTCAGGCTAAAATTTCCAAAACCGACCCTAGGTTAGATTAGGTTGTGGTGAGTAGGAGTAGTTGGATATAACGTTTGACATTTTATGGACCCATTGTGATTCCCACAAGACCAAAAAAAATTAAAAATTTCTTTTATACTATTTCTCTGTTTTGTTTTCCGCAAAATTTTAAGCATCTATAAATTGTCGGAGAATAAACTTTCCAGGATGTTAAATATTTCCTAAATTATAAATCTTAAATACACGATAAAACTGAAAGTGTATGGACGGGTTTAGAGTCTAAGACTTACTGGCAATGCTGGCTTCTACATGTTTCTACTACTTTCTTTGAATTGCTCATGTGACAGGATGCACAAAAATTAGTTATAGTTTTTAAGAGCTATCCCCTGGACACAAGAGCACCAGAATGTAAAAATATAAAATCTAGAAGGAACATTTCGAGACATCTTGTATAATAATAATTGTCTTGAAATCCAACGGATTTAAATGTAATGAAATGAAAAAAATATATATATATATTATGTGGAAAAAAGAATGCTCAAGAAATGCACATACTTGCAATTTGGACTGTGATAAACTTGAATCAATAATATTATTAAGCCCAATGAAAAAAAAACCAACACCGTATATACTAAGTATGTATATAAAAGAAGAAAATCTAAAATAATCAAACTATAAACATAGTAATAATACAATTTTGTTGGAAAATAATGTTGACTAACTGCAAGATCATAGCAATTATGGTTTGAAATTTACCGCTTGGAAATTCTGTGTCGATTGCAGTAATGATTATAATATGGCCATGTCCGTTTTATAGAAAATTCATATAATAATAATATAATAATACTAAAAGGAAAAATGCAACAAGAAATTTCTTTAATTTCAAAAAAAAAAAAAAAACTAACAGAAATGTAAAACGAGAATTGTTACATTAATGCCTGTTATCCAACAAGATATACAATTTCCATTATCTCTCCTCGTAAGACCTTAACCTTTGGTTAATTTGAAGCAAATCTTTTTCTTTATATAATATACTTCGGGTAAGGCCAAAATTAATAATTATTTTCCTTACTATAACCAAAGTCAGATTACACCTTTATCTCAGATTTCGTATACCTGTCTCTAATTATATCCTATAAAAATACGAACAAATGCTAGTTAGTTGCACTGACACAGACAGGCTTTTAGAAGGGTATTTATGCTTTTAAATGCTTCTATTAGGTTTAGTTTAAATGCGACGTATTTTTGTGCAAATATAGATAACGTTTTTGAAACCAGATCATCAAAAGACATTCAATGTACCTGGTGTATAAGAACTACAATTAGATTTAATATGATTCGTGTTTGTCAAAATCTATGTTACGAAACTTTTTTCTTGAATGACACATGATTGATGTTGAATTTCTTCCTATTTAATAAAATTCCAGGATATAGAAAAATAATTGAGAACATTATAAATCACTTCACTTTATAAGTTTTCATCTAAATCACTCGGCTTTCTTTTCTCATCGACAGGTTATCTTGTAAGAAAAAAAAAAAAAACATTTTTCTGAATAGGTATACTATAAATATCTTTTTATTGATGATCATATTGATCAGTGCACTTTATTTTAAATCGTGATCCATCTATATGCAATTTTCTAATCCGTATACTAAGAACTTAACCATCAGGTATAAAGATTCTTTAAAAAAAAAGAATAATTTTAAAGATAAAAAATATAACAAATCTTGTAAATGTGGTGTTCGTACAGATAGAGTACAACCAGAAGCAGATCACAAAAAAAAACAACTATGTACATATTTCGAATGTAATTCGTTTTCATAGCCATTTAAATAGCAAACATACTATCTTTCTGCAATTTCAGTAAAACATACATGGAAACAAATAGAAGACCTTCTTAAATGAGATCTACTAGTCACGCAATTTCTTCTTTTCAATATTATACTTACTGGTTTTCTTCCATAGAATCTTCTTGTAGAACTAGAATGTAGGCACACAAAAAAAGCTACACTAGGACTAGACGGCATAGAAGACTTAGGTGAAGCAAAACCAAGTTAAAAAAAAATCTTTGAGAATAAATTTTCCAGTATTTCTAGGAAGATGTAAAACGTTAAAGAAAAAATTAAATACAAGGGAAATACCTTTAGAATATACCTTCAAGTGTATCAAGTTCAATCTTTTGCAAAAAGAAATAATAATCTTAAAAGACCAAATCCAATGTTATTATTTTTGTGTGTGCAGAAACGAACGATTTAACCTAAACCTATAACCATCGTACAACGGGCTAGTCATTGACCTTATCTTGGCCAACGGTGCATACGTTTTAAGCGCGCGCGCAATCGACCACAGACAACATCATGTTGTTTGATAGTCGGTACTTGGTTAACTAAAAAACTGGTATTTTTCTTTTTTAAATGTAAGTAAGTACGTGGATGGAGGAAGAACGAGATGATAATGATGAGATCAACTTTACCTTATCTCTTTCGACTTCGATATGTTCTGTTTTTAAATTTTTCGTCGGGATGCTGAATGCAAATACATAGAAGTTCAGTTATGCGAAAAGATGATGATAATGATGACCGTCGTATTTGAAATGGACATGTGTATGGAAATCCAAAAAAAAAAAAAAATGGTTGATATTCAAGACAGTACTGCAATCAATCATGCGACATTGATCATTATGATGATGATGATAAATAGAACTTTATGAATTTGTAATCCAGAATAGAAACAGTTAGTTTGGGTTGACATTGATTGAATATTACAATAGTTGGAATTTTTCTTAAACGATTTAAGATTTTATTAGGCAGATTTTAGAATATGTCGACACACTATTCAAAAATTTGGACGGAAGATATAGTTTGAACAGTTTCAAATATTTTTTTAAATGTTTCTTATGACAAAAAAAAAACGAAAATTAATTATAGCCAAATTTGTCCTCAGGCAATTGAATAAAGCTGGTCCAGGGATAATAGAGCCAATCACATATATCACCAAGAGGAAGTTTGCTATAATACACAATACCATATATGTAGGTATACCTAGTATACGGCCATAGCGCGACTTGCGTATAGTTTTGTTGCGACTTTTTTTTAATACTTTAAATCATCGACCTACTGGTATACTACATCATTTTTGTCAAATCTCTAACAGACATATTTTTTTCTGTTGTTCTTTAGTGCCCTGTTTTTAAATGATTGTCTTTTGCACCTGCTGCTCTTCCATTTATTGATTCCACTACGATTGGTTCTTCGGCAAGAGTTCTTCACATTGTCCATCGAGTCGACTTGGCTTAATTAGAGATTAAATTCTATGTTGCATATATCTAAATAATTTGTATGGACAACTTCAACTATGTGTTCATATTTTATAGTAAAACATGACATTTTACATTAAAAACATTTATCCTATTTTGTTTGAAATTATTTGATATTTTTCCTCGCCTACGTAAAAATATGTCAACTATTTTAGGGATTTCATTATTAACCAATTTTAAGTTTTTATAAAATGTTCATTGAAAGTTATAAATTTTTAAAAATATATCAAAATAAATCCATCAAAATGACATAATCGAGAAATATAATACAAATAAACATCAACGTTTTTGAATTTCAAAATCATATATAAAAATCGGAATTTGAATTTTATTCAAAGACATCGGAGATAGACCGCATTCCGCGCTAACAAACAACAAACATGCAAAAAAAAATATAATAATATATATAATATATAATATACAAAATTTACGCCTCGGAGCAATAATTTCTGGGCCCGCCAATTTAATCAATTCCTTTTTTTTGTGAAAAGTGCGCAAATCACTTTCGAACATAAAATTTTACGCAAACACTTCCAGTAACAAGAAAAAAATAAATATTTAAAATTGTTCACACAAGTCAAGTTTTGTAAAACTGACAAATATCATAGAAAAGTGTCCTACAACATTTTTTTCTCTGCTCGTAAAGTAATTTTAACACCTGAATGAAATTATTAGATCTTATTTAAAGTCCGTGATCGTTTATAATATTGTCTTTTTATTATACTTTGTATTTAATATATTTCTTGACAAATAAAAAGCATTTCAAATATTTCAATAAATCGTTTGACCAATGTGAAATATTGAACATTTTTTTTGATCCCACAGGTTCCAACCGTTTCCACCGGTTCGGTATGCACAAAAAAGCGCTGTTAATTTGGTTGAAAGGATTCTCGAATGAATTCCTTTAAAATATGAGATATACACGTTTATATATTTAAATATAAATTACTTACTTAATGAAAATAAATGAGCCTCAAATGTAAATAATTAACAAATAATTTACACTGATTTTGATGAAGTATTATTAATCAATTGTAAAGAACGCAAAATAAAAATGTAAATTCAATCAGAATTCAAAAGAAATTTATTTAAATTTCAATTATTTTGTAGTATGGCCACCGAAAAACACCCCCAAAGGCAAAACACATTATTGTGTTTTTCTCTTTGCCAGCAAAATAATGTTCATTTGTGAATGTTTTATTAACAAAAATAATAATTCAATAATATATCATTTGAAAAAATCAATAAAATACTTTCAAAAAAGTGAACGTTAAAAATAGTATATTTGTTTGAATAGATTTTTTACCCTGGAGGACATGCGCCCTGTAGATTATCCTTCTACAAAATGACTGCACATTATTATGACTTAATTGCTTCGTATATAAACTTGAAATTATTGTTTTAATCGGATTTTGTTGAGAAGGGTTTTTTGTATGAATAGATTTTACACGTACTTATTAAAGTTCAGAGAAAACAAGTTCTATTGAATCGTAATTCATTAAAAATTAACAACTTTATATGGAAATTTTGTACAAGATTGAAATTTGCCACCACTTTTTTCATGTTGCTGATTATTTATTAGATAATTATTTTATGTCAGTTTATAACATTATCTACGGATTTAATCTATTTTACGACATTTATGACAAAATATGACAAATTAAGAGATCGAAATATAATTTTGTGGAAAATTATGTAATGTTTTTGTTTTTTGTTTTTAGACAAACATTAAAATTTTATAGGGTTACAACAAAATGGCATTTAGGACACTGTTCTTTAATAAAATGCAAATGGTTTGGAGTAGTTCTGAGCTCTTTCTTAAAAATGAATGGTGTTAAATACCACGCTATGTGAAAGATAATATCGTTCAGGTTAAATTACGACCATTGGATGACATTATCACATAATATGACTGTATTTTCTTTTATAATAGGTCGGATGATATATTTTATATCTAGAATTGTTTGTACTATGGCATATTTTGTGTCACGTAGCACCATTTTGTTCAAAAAAAAACATCAGAAACGTCAATTCCATTAAGTAGAGGTAATCAACAATAATGGTCACTTTACAACAATTTGAATTTTTATTTCATTTTCTAATTTCATTACCACTCGCTCGGCCAATTTAGCTAAAATGCAATACATTGATAAATTTTATTAAAATTAGAAAACACATTTTTGAGTTATCCTGTACAAGGAGGGATGCACGGACATACAAAATCGATATAACATTTGATTGTCAACACATCCAGTGTCCTATGCGTTGCGACTGTAGTGACAAAACTGATACACTTTGTGATTTGTGAAGTCATTGTAGACAAAAATATACTGAAATGTAGGGAATTTCTACAATGTGATGAGTACTTACTGCACTCCCTTCATTTATAATACGTATTTCTACATAGTTTTTATATAAGGGCAAACTTTGAAGTGAGATCATTCTTCATGTCCTCATTTCTACAATTGAAATACATTTTTATTGAACGAATTGATACGAACGACAAAGTCATCCAAAACGACTCGACCGAATATTTGATCGACTTTAAAAGCAATAAAAGTTGTACGAATCCATATATATATGTGGAAAACTGAAAAAGTGAAATCGCCATCGCATGGGTTCGAACTCAGCACCCTTGGTTTACAAGTAAATTGACTTTCTCACTAAGCCAACGACTCCACTTCTACAACTAATTCAGATTCTCCACTACTTTTGTACAACTTATGTGTACTACTTCTTTTACTCCTACAACTCGGCCATCCTGATAATACAGCCGCCCTCGGCTGTCGTCACACGTCACAAACACAATGCCATCATGAGTGTAGAAAGCACAACACAATTAAAACACACACAGGTTAACAACACAATCAACTAAAGTGTTCCTCATCCTGGTTGAGCCCCCAAATTGTGGGAAAACTGAAAAAGTGAAATCGCCACCGCATGGGTTCGAACTCAGCACCCTTGGTTTACAAGTAAATTGACTTTCTCATTAAGCCAACGACTCCACTTCTACAACTAATTCAGATTCTCCACTACTTTTGTACAACTTATGTGTACTACTTCTTTTACTCCTACATATATATATATTTTTTTTTAAGTTAAAAATGTGAAGAAAAAACATTAAAATTTCGATTTTAGATTTTTCTACTGACACAATTTTTTAATTCAATTTAATGGAATTTCATCGGAAATCAAATTATAAAAGTGTTCCAAATTTTTCTAAAATATAAAAATTGTCTGTTTTTCTTCCATTTTTTTTGTTACTGTGAAAAATTCTGCATCGACTAAAATCGCCTTCAAAATTATAGACTTTAAAAGAAATTATTAATTGAATAAACAACAACAACAAAAATACTAAATTACTTGTAAAATATTTCAGCTGACCGCTATTTTATGATATATATCAAATTAGGTAAGAAGAAAAATAAACTACAGTGATTTCAGGGCCCCAAATAAAGTGCTACCTATTCGAATTGATGTTAATAACTGGTTTTACCCAAATTATTCCTCTCGTTAGTCTCTTGTTTGATATCAATTTATTGTGATTACCCAATCCCCCATTATCCGTCTAATAAACATTCACAAAACTTCAAATGCTGTAAGAATTATTAGAGTTTGCCTAAGTGCATATTATGGCATGCATGTTATAATGAACATATGGCAGCATATTTTCCGTTTTATGGATCCGCAGAGCTAAATGTTCTACATTCAAGTATAGTTTGTCTGATTACTGATATTGTATATGATGTGGAATATCTTGAATGACCAGTAGTCGAGGTACATAATCCACCCAATAAAAAATACTGTGCGTAGCAATATGCCTATTAAAAAAACCATTTTATAAGAGAAATATATGATAATATAAATCGTTTTACGGATTAGTTAGAAAATTAGTATTGTCGTGTTTATACATTAGCATTAGTAGGTAGT
The DNA here is from genome assembly GCA_963422695.1 of Xylophagus ater. NCBI lineage: Eukaryota > Metazoa > Arthropoda > Insecta > Diptera > Xylophagidae > Xylophagus > Xylophagus ater. The sequence continues at coordinate 64,079,761 of OY730478.1, read as the reverse complement.
ATTTTAAATTCTTACTGAGCAGTTATTAGTTTATTGATATATGGAACAATACTAACATAACGAATGAACAGCAGGAAAAAAAATTTCATTACTATAATTGATCTTAACATACTCTTTTTAAAGGGAAGTGTGCCTGGATTACTGAAACGAATGAATTACTGTTAATATACATATTTACTGATATATGAAGTGTTTTGAATTTTCAATTAATCAATCAATCAGTCTGAAAGAATCAATACGCAATCGACAATGTTTTTATCATTGTACTAAGTACTTAACGTCGACATACAATATATTCTTCGAGAATTCACAAATTTCTAATGTACCAAATAATATTGTATTATCTGAGTGATGAAACTTAGTTTTTATCACATTCAAAATTCAAAAGCTAAACGAAGTTATGTAACTAATGGTTTGGTAACCACATCAGGTATAGGAAGTGCTTTTCTTTGCACACTTCACGTACGTGTAAGCAGAGCTATGAAGCTCCTTGTGTTTTTTAAGGATTCCGTTCTCGATTTGATTTCAATTAACTGTTGTATTTTTAAATATCATTTAGAATTTATAGAAAGGGCAAAGTGAGCAGAACACTAGAGTGTAGAATGGTCGAGTTTGTTTAGACTTGGTTTCTAGAAACTGATGAGATTTTGGTTCAAATCCAGCTCTCGATTCTTCATAATTTTTTTTTTTTTGCCTACAAACGCAACTTTTCAAACACAACGAGATACCTTGTAGTTTATATGCAACTGGGTCTGCTTTAGTTAAGAATTATTTATCTAGTTTTCATTACCAATATACATTTTTATTTTTTTCTTAATTTCTTTAGTTCGAAATAGTGTCTTTTCTATTGTAACAATACGCAAATTCAATAAGGCAAGGATTTTGTCTATCTTTATTACAATAGCATAAATCATTAGATTTCGACAACATATTTGCATTCTTTCACTGACTTTACGAATTTCGTATCAAACGATTAATTTGTAGTCGAATAAAAGATAGTAGCACAAGCTGATATATAGTATAGTATGTAGTTGCCTTTATTTTCAACTCAAGTGTATACTATCCACTCCCTCTATCCCAAATGGTGGTATATGTTTTTGTAAAACGTTCCGATTGCGGAAGGGTATCGGAAATAATAAGTTTTTATTAGTTTAAATTAAGCTAAATTAAGTTCCATTTACAATATGTAATAGGCACCGAACATAAATGTTCGTTTTGTGAGACAATTACTATGTTTATATCGGTTACCTACCTAAGCGATGACATTTGCCTAAAACATCGATGTAAACGACACCCTAACTAAAACCTACCTAAATATTAGGGACGGATAGCGCCATTTTGAATTTTCCTAAATCAAAATATTCTGTCAAACATTATGGTTACAAGTATTTTAAAGCAAACGTCAAATTTGGGTAACACGATGTAAATTGATACGATTTTTTACCTAAACTTTATCTACCTAAATACTGCTAGTTAGGTAGGTTTTAGGTAATCGATGTAAACATAGTAAATTTGAACAAAACGATAACCCCTTGAATTGCCGTAAAATTGAATTTAAATTAAGTTTACATAAAAAAATCCAATATAAAAGTTATGTAAATCATAATTTAGGACAGAGGGAGTATATCTTTTAGATATTCGTATTTCAACTTTTGTACATACTTTTATTTTTCTATTGAAATATTCAAACTATCAAATAAATAACTAAACAACTTACTAGAAGGTGTCACTTACTCGTTCAGTTTATGTTCAGCTAATCTTAGCTTAGGTATGTGCATTAATTGAATAAGATGAGAAATTGGTAAGGAAGTTAGTTTAAAATATCTTCTTTTTTTTTCGATACATAAAAATCGTGAGCCTTTTTTGACATGATATTTGATTGCGTTTTTTGATGGAATTCGATTAACTCTTGAAATACACGAGTATGTATTTTTTATTGAATTCAACATATTTTGTGTTTCTTTTTTCCAAGTTTTATATATGTACCTAACAAAATGAAGAAAAAAAAAACGCAGAAATTGATACATATTTTTGTTTTTTTGTGGTCGTTATATGAATTTTAATAGAGAAAAATATAGTGGGTCATAGTTTTGGTCATTGGTTGTGACATCAAAGTTTAATTCAGTTCACATTCAATGATTCCATCATTTTATTTTTTGTTGTTCTTTTTTTTTGTAGATCATTTATCATAAAATATGACAGATATGAAATCAATACACCACTTTTTTTTCCTGCTAGATGGTCAGTTTGGTCTTTTATATTCTATATAATAATCCATGACACAACAAAAATAATATATATTTTTTTTTCATGGTTATTAACTTTAGTAAAGTGCCATTCGACTAAATTTGCAAAATATTTTTTGTATCTTTCTGATAAAGAATATAATTTCTGACCAAACAAAAACAAATATTCATTAAAAAGCTTCCTAACAAATGAAATGGACGTCGATTTAATGTCATATCAAATAAGTTTTTTTTTCAGAAACATTTCTGCAATTATAATGTTCTTGACCTCATGCTGATCGAAAATAAAAAAAAAGTTATCGTGCAAAAAATAATTAGAACTTCTTCAAATTAACATTTTAGACGTGTTTCTTCACCGGATCAGAACAAAATCCTACATTAAATGCAAGTCAAGCACGTTATTTTCATTTACTGAATGATTTTGTTTAAATTCGTATCTTGTATTTTCCACGGGGCTATCCTGCTCGAATGTATAACAATTTTTCAACACCCTGTAATATATTATTATTATTAAAAAAAAAAATATATATCAAGGTTGTCCAACCCGCAGCCCGCGGGCCGCATGCGACCCAAGGCAAGTATCAATGCGGCCCGAAAATTCAAAGTTGCTGAAGCATGACCATTTTTCTAAGGAATGATTTGTGTGCTTGCGCTCTCGTGGTAAAGCTGCCAAGTGACAAACAACAGAAACAGGATGAGAACAGAAAGCTCTTTCTTTATGTAGTAAATGCTTTCTGTTTGAGTTGCTCGCTCAGCTTCACTGTTCTGTTGTTCGTCACCTGGTGGCTTATGTGAAGAATGAAACATACTAAGTGTAAAATTAAAACCAATATGTTGGATGAACACCTTGAGAACTGCCTGAGAATTGCAACCACGTCAATCAAACCAGATATTGACGGTTTAGTTTCTCAACTTCAATGCCAAGTTTCACTGTCATTTTATGATATGGATTTATGCATAGTAATATACTTGTGGCCCAAAACACCATGTCTTCTTCCAATGCGGCCCAGAGAAACAAAAAGGTTGGACACCCTTGATATATATATATAAAAGATTTAAGGAAAATCAACTTTCATAATAATCAGTATTTTTGTTTTGTTTTTGTTTTTCATATATAATTGGAAAATTCATTATTTTCAAATTTGTGAATGGTAATGGCGTGAAAATTTGATTCGTTCATTCCTTCGAGATGTGTGTGGTTAAATTTTAATTATTTGAAGTTTGCGCGTGAATGGAAAAACTAATGTGAATTTGAAGAAAATTGTTTTTGTTTAAAAACTTTGTGTATTACGGGAATGCACGTTAAATTATGTAATCTTACTTATTTAGTTGCAAATAGAAAACTTGCTCTAAACAATTCAGCACCATGGCAAATTTTATAATACAACTTTTAGCATTTGAAAAATGGCATTACTTGAAATATTTATGATGGAATACTTCTTTTTTTTTTTTAATTAAAAAAAAATTTTTCATTAACATTGAAAAATATATTATAATAATTACTTAACTTAATTTATTTTTTGCCAATAAAATACAAGTGTTGTCAGAACTTACCTAAAATGAGAAAAAAAAAATTATTTTATTTTAAGATTTAAAATATTTTATTAATTAATTAAAATAATAATATTGATCGAAAGAGCATACGTTTATTTGCATTTTCCATCATGCAAACTTCTAAGAGGAAAATTTGTATATACATATTTATATGAAAAATTTTAGCTTTGCGAGAATGGCCCTGTTCCTCATCAAGTATATATTCTCCCGATCTAGCACCTTGGGATTTTTTTTAAGCTTTAAAACCTGAAGAAATGACTGCCAAGAAAAGGATTTCTAGCAAATAATAAACTCATGCGTGAAATAAACGCCTATGTAAAGGCCTGACATAAATCATACAGAATACGTTCGAATAAATGTGTTTCAGCCAAACCTCTGACTAAAGCAAATGTATTTTATTTACTTCCACATGGGAGTTACAGGTGATGCTTGTGTGCATGCCAAACCGGTGCGATAAGATGAAAAAAATTAATTTTAGTCTACATACATATATACATACTAGTTAGTCCTTTATTTCGGTACAAACCATTGAAACTATAAGAGCTTTATATACTGAATGAAATTATTTTTGCGTCATGGTTTTAACCTATAATCAAAATTTTGTACATTTTTGAAATTAGAGCAACTCATTTACAATTGAAATGAGTGGACAAATTCCAAAAATATCAAAATCCGCTATTTTCCAATGAAATCAGTTATCTCCTACGCGATTTTTTTTTCGATATCTTTTAATTGATCATTTAATAGATTCGAAATTTTCATTCTACTAAAATCTCAACATAGAACTGTTTTCATTCGTTTAACGGGAATCAATAAAAAAAAACAAAAAACAAATTTCAAGTCACGGTTTTTTTTTTCTTTACATATTTTACAATTGTGTGATTCCAAGAAGAAAAAAACCACGACGCGAAATAATCAATTTGCATGCGAAATGAACAGGAAAAAAAAAAAAAATTGCAATTGAACAAAAAGACAGTAATTCCGTTGACAAAAAAAAGCCCAAAAGCAAAACTCATCTTTAAAAAAAAAAATTCTTCTGGCAAACTTATTATGTTTTATTATTCACGAAAAATACGTCGAATAATAATTATCTGTGGCCAAGTGTTCCTTTTGTTTTTGGTTGTTCAAAAGAATTCGAAACCAAGAAGTAAAGAATAAGAACAGGTGATCGATAACGTGACTGACGTGTTGTCAAGTACAAGAAAATAAATCATGATTTTTTTCCAATGATTTTAAAGCTTAGACCGCAAAAAAAATTAACACGATCCCAGTAGAAACAAGGAAAAGCTTTGACAGAGGCCACAGCGTTAAAAGAAGAAAAAACCTAAGATATGCGGTTGAACAAAATTAAACTATTGGTGTGAGCTTTACGAAATCTACACCTCTTTATACAAAAAAGAAGAAAAATTACATTGCGACATTACTGAATAAAAAGACATAACACTAATGTGACGGCGACCTTCCACAATATAATTTGATTATCGAATTGATTAAGGGCATAACGTAGACTATTCCTGAATATTATCAACATTAACTGAAAATAATGTTTAGATATTGATTTCTAATGACAGTCAATTACGTAGTAAAAAAAGAACTGCAAATGAATTTGTTTATTGACCAATTCCATATATTTCTTGTGGGAGAATTCCAAGAAATAACACTAATTTTCACCTGTTTTAATGTAAATCTAAGAATCTATAAAACAACACAGCAACAGTGGACATTATTGTCCGTTTTCTACAACGCATTTATTTCAAAGCACCATCTTCCAGTCCCTTACAAACCAAAAGGATTTATTATTAAAAATATAATTAAATTCTTTCTTATATATTAAATCTCAAGTAATGCTCATTTCTTTATGATTTTACCTTAATTTTGGAAAAAACTAATCAAAAATAAAATACCAACCATTTTCATTTATTGGGCGCTAAATATATTTAATGGCGTGCATAATTCGAAGTGATGTTCCCAGTGAGACAACTTTCTGATAGTAATGAAACGAGATTGTAAGGAACGCTTATTACTGTGCTATTAACTTCTGATTATCGTAGAAAATAACATGTGGAAAACTCTTGATAGGAATGGAAACGCATTCGCAAACTTCTGCATGGGGATTACTGATAGAAACTAATGTAAAGGTCCTTTCAAAGTCAAACAATTTGAAGAATAGTTTATGAAGAAAATGAATCCACATATCAACAACGGACCGACCTCTGACGATATATTTTTAATACTTTGAATAAAATACACGTATTCGTTTAAAAGTAAACGTACTGAATTAATTGTATTGATCTATTTCCTATTAAATATTAAAATTGCTTTTGATTCCTTCACACTTTTGGATCAATCCATATATAGACAAGACAGACCTCCTACACATTTTAGACTAGACAGTCATTAAAGTTTAACATTTTCGTTATCAATTTTCAAATAATTGATTTTATTAATATTTAATGATATCGAATGACGAAAAACAAACTCTATAGAAAAATGTCAAGGTAAACCTATTTCAGTACTAAAGGTTGACATTGAATTTGATTCTATTTCGGGAATTCCTTCCACGAAATGTTTGTTAATCAAATTGTTTGGTGGAATGAAATAAATCCCACTTCTGAAAACTACGCCATATCGAATATTTGATGAACAATTACTATTTTTTTTTTTTTTTTTTGTTAATCTAATACTCTTTAATTACAAAAGTCTTATAACATGAAATATTCAATTCTTTGGATTTCAAACAATATCATAAACGAAATTATAGAAAAGCAACCTAAATAAATCAATGAGATTTATATATCCATCGAAAAGCGATTTACGTGTGCTTGTTTCAAAAATATGATAACATCTTGAATATATGTTATGTATATAACAATTTTGTTTTTACTAAAAACAATAGTATTTGTTGTATATTAGAAATATCATAGCATAACTACTGTAGCTGTATATAAACTGTATTTTGATATCTCTTAAGAATATGTGTCAATCGATAGAAGCATATTGTGTCCTGAATTCCAGAATTAATATTTGAATCGAATAAAAGTTTTATAAAAAACAGATGAAATAAGTAGAACTGGCAATATTTATGACAAATTAGTTTTTGCACGTCATTTCTATGAATCTAGAACGTTCATATTTATTCCTGAAATTGTATATTTAAGGAAATCTCACCAACCAAATATGAATGGGTATAATATTTTTTCATTAATTTTACTACCCTAAATCCGAATAAATGAAAAAATAAAAAAAAAACGTTGTAAAAGAAATAAATTTGGAGAATTTTTTGAACATAATTTGTTCTCTGATTGTCCATCCGGAAATCAATTTTTATCCCCGTTTTTTATGTGTGTTGTAGAAAAACGTATATCCCGAATCTTGTTGAATCTATTCCAGTGCAACAAAAAAGAAATACAACATTCAGAATTGAATATAATCGATTAATATTCCCTTTGTTAACGCAAATGGTGCAAATTATTACATTTCTCGTAAAGGAAAAAGGATTTTATATATTATTCATTTTGTACAAATTGGTTGTGACATTTTTTACAATGGATTGTAGACGTTTTTTATGGGACTATATTATGATTTAGCTACAATGAATTTAAGGTTGGCCTTTTTGTTTATAAGGATAACGTACCGTATTATTCATGTCATGTAAAAAAGTCGTTGATACTGTTCGATAAGCGAACTAAATTAGTTTAGTGTAGAATTATAGTTTGAATCGAAATCAAACGTGAACCAGAGCTTTACTATTTTTGTGAACAATGAACCTAAAGACGTTAAATTCACTCATAATCGAGTTAAAAAATGAATTTATATGAAGCGAATTGAAAGGATTTTTGTATTATAAAAAAAAAACTTGAGGTAAGCCTTAGGGAAGTTCGTTCCACCCGTCGTGACTTACATATACAAAACGATATTAAAAGTTTCCAAACCACTGATCTGCATATATTAAAAAAAAATTTTTTTTTGAACATGTACAAAATTTATACTTTTATTTTTATGACTAAATACATTTTATATATATTTTCTTTTTTTGGGATGATGCCTTCAAAACAATATATACGACGTTCGAAAGTGTATAAATTTTTCATACATGTGTCAAATATGACATGAAAAACCACTTTTCATGTTATAAAATAGGGATGTGTCCTTTTATAGAAAATACGCTTTTTTTTGTAGGTTAGTACAGGGTGTGTCTTGAGGGTTTATATATAATCCTTTTGTTTCTGTTCTATGTGTAGTTGATTGTAAATAATTTTGTAGGGTCTTAACTGAAGAGAAAATAATCACACATACAATATCCTTACTCTGGCAATACTCATATTAACTATTATATAAAATAAAGAGCGGGGATTTATCGAAAAAAGGATCCCAACTTTTTTCGTTCTAAACAAAAAGAACTTTAAAAGTTATGGATATATAGTACCCTTCTGGATGGCTTTTTTTAACACCATGGATTTCATTAAGGGTTGGAAAATGCCACCGTCCTGCCATACGATTTTAGACTCAAAATGAACCAAGGTTTACTTTTGATATCCGGATAGTATATAAATTTATGGATTGTTAAACAATTCAAGAAAAAAGTTTTGGTCCTTCGAAAAAAGGGGTTATTCTTTTTTTTATTAGAGATAGTGAAAGAAAAATTGAATTTATTTTTAACTTTATTTTTTGGTTCTAATGTCAAAATTTGATCAGTTTGAATTAAGAAAGTTTAAGAAATTCATTTAAAACTAAAACAAAAAATAAAGATCTTTGTGGGAAGAAGATGGTTTAAATTTAGGCGAAATTTTTTTTGGGCCGAAATTTAATTTTAATGTCTTTTTCGGGAACGAAAAAGAAAAGCTTGACTGAAATTTTTGTCCTTATAAAATAAAAAGGTTCTCTGAAATCAGTAATGTTTTGTTACGGAATACTCGTTAAACCGGGATTAAAAAAAAAAAAAAAAAAACTAAAAATAATTAGTTTCAAATAAACTTTTAGTGCCAAATGTAATATTTATGCTTTTAAAAAGCTACAAACGTAACGAATGGGAAACGAAATTCGAACTAAAAAACTACAGTCTGTGTTTTGTAAATTGTCGATTATTATGGCAATTGTAGTAAATTCAAACATTTCAAAATTTACAAAAGGCCGGTTTGAAATCTCACTTCGGAAAACATCATTTAATATCAAATATGCGTCGAACACGATTATGAACTGCGACAATGTTATCCATTTTTTCATGAAGGACACTCACACCCACAGCTCTGGCCCTGGAATCAATCCAAATTTTTGAACTTCGTATATCAAAGTAAAACATCGATTTTAAAACTAAACAGTTTAAATTTAAAATTGAGGTCTTTAACACCCAAAAATTAACAATCCAGCAATGTCATAATATTTTGTTTACAAAAAATTAATTAGGCATAACAAGCATTGAATAGAAAATTATTTTTGATATTAAATTTGCGAGAAAAAAAAAAACAATTATAAATCAAAAATTCCTGTGGTAATACGAAATCCCATTAAAATCAGAGATCAAACAATATTTAACGATTGTTAATCCAACCGACAAGTTTTTCGAACGAGTAATCATTATTACCACCCACAAATAAAAGTGTCATTTTCCCTTTGGATATGTCATTATCCCAAAATATTATCACTGCCATTGAAACGACCTTGACAACATTTATGGATGCCATGAATTTCCGCTAATTTTCCTAACTTAAAGTATATAAACAGAAGTAAAAACTATTAACGTTTTTTTCATGCTTTCATGTTTTCAAAATTCACGTAACTCACGAAATGATGATTATAATGTTTGATGTACAATTTGTTTGTCGAATGTCTCTATCATAGGTCTTTGTTTTTTATTGTTGTGAATAAAAACCGATTTTGCGGTCATGCAATCCAAATCATGACAACTTTTTACAATCAATTTAATTTTGATTTCAATTCTAGGAGCTTTTAAAAGTTTTCCTCTAATAAACTAAACACAAATTGTCGCGGATGCATCTAATGGGATCATCTTTAAAATTAATTGATTTATTAGTTTGTTATATAAAAATTTAATTTATATCACGAAACAAAAAAAGGCGTTTAATATCGAAACAGAAATTATTACTAACGAAATCAATAAAAATATACTGGAAGAATGTTTTCGATTCGAAAAACTCAACGTAGACGACTTCGTGCATTTTATGGTCTAACTTAAGGGTGTCCAACCTTTTTGTTTCCCTGGGCCGCATTGGAAGAAATCATGGTGTTTTGGGCCACAAATATATTACTATGTATAAATCCATATTATAAAATGAATGTGATACCTGGCATTGAAGTTTAGTTAGAAACTAAACCGTCAATATCTGGTTCGATTGACGTGGTTGCTGCAATTCTTAGGCAGTTCTCAAGGTGTTCATCCAACATGCTGGTTCTAATTTCAAACTTAGTATGTTTCACTCTTCACTTAAGCCACCAGGTGACAAACAACAGAACAGTGTAGCTGAACGAGCAACGCAAACAGAAAGAGAATTTACTACATAACAAAAGAGCTTTCTGTTCTGGTCCTGTTTCTGTTGTTTGTCACTTACTTGGCAGCTTTAGCACGAGAGCGTACACAACATATAAATCATTCGTCAGAAAAATGGACATGTTTTTGAATATTTTCGGGCCGCATTGATACTTGCCTTGGGCCGCGGGTTGGACAGCCTTGGTCTAACAAAATAATCGTCCTTAAAAGTTAAGATCCATGAAAACCTGGAGATCTCATCTTTTTTCATTAGTAAGCTTTTTTTGTCATTCTATGGGATGAAAATTGAGTGTTTAATAGCTGATAGGAAATGGCGAAAGCTTTTTTTTGTATAGTATTGCAGTTCAAGACGACTTCCGGAAATTTAGTGATTAGGCAGAAATAATGTTTATTTTATAAACTAGGGGGCTTCGCCCCTGCTCGCTTCGCTCGCCAACCCCGTGTCCCGGAGTGGAATTCGAGTAGATTTTAGTTTTCGTGTAATGTAATGGTAAAAAATATAGCATAATAGAGTAAGAAGCAAAAAAAGTATGTAACTGCTTTTGTGATTTATTTCACTGCTTCTTCAAATACAATGTTTTTATGACCTTTTGTTCTAGCTTGCACTCTATTTTTATACCTCCTCAGCTTCTACATCGTGATAGAGCGACATACAGTTGACCATGTGATATTTTATATTTTCTCCCAATCATTCCAGGAAATATAAAATGTGTATACGTATAGTATAAATAATATAAATAATAGCACATGTGATCATTTCTCCTCATTTTTAATAATATTTGTAAAAAAGACTCCGTGTAGATAGATTAATCATTCAGTTCTGATTTTACGAATCTGACTCACTTTAGTAATTGAAGTCGATGATATGGTTAGCAAGAGATTGGCTTAGTAAGACTAAGTGCTTGAGATCGAATCCCCGTCCGAGCCGAAAATTTATTTAGTTATAAATTATTTATTAAGCTTTTTCTACTACAAAATATTTATAAATGATGTGCGGAAAAAACTTTTTTATATAATAGATAGATTAAATTTATTTTCGTGTAATTGTTTTTTTTTTACTTATTTATTAAAATTACTTTTTTATTATCAAAAATTATTAAATTATTTTAACCTTGAAATGATTATGAAAAAATTTTAATGAGCTTTTAATTTAAACACACGGAAATGTAATTATTCAAAAGTTTATGTACAGAAGAAAAATTAAGTTCCTTGACGAAATTATCATTTTCGATATCCATCCAACCGTCTTCATTCGCAGTTTAACTCAGATAAACTTTGCTATTTTTATGAACAAATGACAAGGACTGTAATGGAGAATAGGTAGTCACTGACCCGTACTGAAAATTATTATTATACTTTGTAAGTTATTATATAATATATCTCATAAACAGAATTTTAAATGTCATGAGAAGGAAAATTATTTAAAAAATCAACGTAAAAGAAGGAGGGAGGCATTGGAATAGGGATTTTAATTACAACATGACGACATCCACATTTTGAATTACTTCATCGTTTATTTTAACATTATGTTGTAAGAGGACAACGAAGGCTGTGTAATTCATAACGACTATTTTTCGCATTATTGAAAATTTCGGTTGTAACAGTAGAAAAACTCCATGTGGCGTTCTTTTTTTTTAACAGAGTGCTCAACTTTGGAGCTGGAATCAAAAATACTGCTACTCAATCAAATTGAACTGCGTGGATTTTTTCAGTGCGACCTCTACTTTCATCGTTTATTTGTATTTCTATAAATTATTTTTACAAAACTAAGAAGTTTCACTTCACAAATCACCACACTCAAAATATCTTTTAATATCTTTTTTTTATAAATCTTAGGAAGCAAAGATCTTAAAAATTGTAGTTTTAGTAACTTTACTAAAATTTGGAAAGTTTTACATTTTTAGATTTCTAATAGCCAACAGTTTTTCTAGGAAGAAATTGAATATAAAAATTTTGAACAAATTATTACACCTCCAAGAATAATATGTATGACTTTACAAATTAGGATTTTTTTTTATTTGCGATATAACCTGAAAGTTATTATTATTGATTTCGTAATTAAAAGTCTTGTTATTTGAATATTAAAAACCATAAAAACATTGTAATAAAATATTTTACAGCAATTAATAGAATCGATATAACAAGAGCGTTCTAGCTTTTTCTTTCGTTTTATCATTTTAATATGCAAATTCAAACGACTTCCATAAATAGATGAATTATAATGTATGGAAGTTCAAATAAATAATAGTAAATAATAGTTTATTGATTGCTATGAAAGCTAATTTGTTAAAACTCATTTCAAGAAAAAATTAATATATACTTGTATTGAAATGGCACGAATATTTGTGATAAAAAAGAAAATCGGTTAATAATATCGATATTTTTTTTGAATGAATTTCACGAATTATTTACTTGCAAAATGCGCTCATAGTTCACAGGATGATAAATTTTGGGATATAGCCTTTGATCAAAATATTGATTGTCTGTGAACGCTATATACAAGGTGGATTCCAAAGTAAACAGGACTTTTAAAAAAAAACAGAACAAATGGTTTTTCCGGCAAAATCAATTGATTTTATTCAAAATAGTCTCCTTCTGCTTCAATACAGCTTTTTGCACGGTCCAAAAGCATGTCGAACGAGTGTTTTAGCTCGTTGGCCTGTATGGCCGCCAGTATGCCGGTGCAAGCCTTTTGGATGGCCTCTACGTCTGCATAACGCTTTCCTTTCATCGGCAAATGCATTTTTCCGAAAAGGTAGAAGTCGCACGGTGCCATATCCGGTGAATACGGGGAGTGGTTGATGGTTAAAATGTGATTTTTGGTGAGATAATCGGTCACAAGCGTCGATCGATGAGACGGCGCATTATCGTGCAACAAACGCCAACTTCCATCTTCGCGATATTCGGGCCGAACCCGTCGAATACGGCGCACCAAACGCTTCAAAACTCCTAGGTAGAATACCGCATTAACGTTTTGACCGGGTGGAACAAATTCTTTGTGGACAATACCCTTGGAATCATAAAAACAAATCAGCATTGTCTTCACTTTTGACTTCTCCAGGCGCGATTTTTTGGGTTTCGGCTCGTCCGGCGCCTTCCATTCAGCACTCTGGCGTTTCGTTTCGGGATCATATTGAAAACACCACGTTTCGTCACCAGTCACAATGTTATAAAGGAAGTTTTTGTCCTTTTTGACCTCTTTAATGATGTCCTTCGAATGTTGAATTCTGAGCAATTTTTGGTCATTTTCGCACCGATGACACAAACATACTGACACTTAAAACGCAATAACTTCACTTTCAATAGATGAAATGTCATGAAATTCTCACAGGAAGTCGATAAAGGATGGCAGATTCTAACGCACCAGTCGACATATAGATGGCGCCACTAGGGGCGCTAGATTCAAAAAGTCCTGTTTACTTTGGAAACCTTCTTGTAGTGTTCCTACCATTAGTACATTAAGATATTTAAGCATTTATTAGGTTTGACTATAAAACTCATTGTCAGAAAATTGTATGTATATAAACGTTAGACAGAACCAGCTCTTCTTTACCGAATTTGAATAAAGTGTAAAATGAATTAGTCTTTAGTCCTAAAGTTCAATGACAAAGTGTAATACTAATATCCAATGTCAGGTATTATTAGACAGTTCAAAAGTTCATAGTGTTTTATTGTTAGGAGATTATTTATAACATTTAACATGAGATTATCCAATCAGATTTCAATGATACTCCACTTGACTGACGTCAATTAAAACCGTTATTCAACTGAAAGTAATTAGATTTAAATATCTAAAATTAGAGTTCACTCAATTTGAATGATCTTATGTATATTGCCATCTTCTTTGATTTACATCCTATAATTTTAATAATATTACCAATTCGGAAACTAAGACTTATTAATAATAGTACAATTATACAAGTTTCAAAACAAAAATCAATATTCGCAACCTGTGTGTAATAAATTCTAACCTTTATGTAAGCCACAAAGTACTTATATGTTTTATTAAAGTTCCTCGAACAACAACTTCTGCAAATAACTACTGGTTTCAATCACATCTCACATATCACAAAAGACAAGAGTCTTATAGTATGTAAAATTTACATCGAATTACAAGGAAAACTTGTACTATTGTCGTTTTCTGTTACAGAATTAATTTAATTTTATAACTTTACAAACTTATCGAATATTGTGAATAATACTTTATCATGCGGTCGAAAAGATTTCTATTTTCATAATACTTAATTAAATATTGATGCAATTGAATCATTCTTAAGAAGTTAAGACACAAATTTCCTTATTACAGGTTTTTTATAAGTATATACTTGTATTGAAATGGCACGAATATTTGTGATAAAAAAGAAAATCGGTTAATAATATCGATATTTTTTTTGAATGAATTTCACGAATTATTTACTTGCAAAATGCGCTCATAGTTCACAGGATGATAAATTTTGGGATATAGCCTTTGATCAAAATATTGATTGTCTGTGAACGCTATATACAAGGTGGATTCCAAAGTAAACAGGACTTTTAAAAAAAAACAGAACAAATGGTTTTTCCGGCAAAATCAATTGATTTTATTCAAAATAGTCTCCTTCTGCTTCAATACAGCTTTTTGCACGGTCCAAAAGCATGTCGAACGAGTGTTTTAGCTCGTTGGCCTGTATGGCCGCCAGTATGCCGGTGCAAGCCTTTTGGATGGCCTCTACGTCTGCATAACGCTTTCCTTTCATCGGCAAATGCATTTTTCCGAAAAGGTAGAAGTCGCACGGTGCCATATCCGGTGAATACGGGGAGTGGTTGATGGTTAAAATGTGATTTTTGGTGAGATAATCGG
The DNA here is from genome assembly GCA_963422695.1 of Xylophagus ater. Taxonomy (NCBI): domain Eukaryota; kingdom Metazoa; phylum Arthropoda; class Insecta; order Diptera; family Xylophagidae; genus Xylophagus; species Xylophagus ater. The sequence goes on along the minus strand of OY730478.1, from coordinate 64,064,616 downwards.
TCACAAGCGTCGATCGATGAGACGGCGCATTATCGTGCAACAAACGCCAACTTCCATCTTCGCGATATTCGGGCCGAACCCGTCGAATACGGCGCACCAAACGCTTCAAAACTCCTAGGTAGAATACCGCATTAACGTTTTGACCGGGTGGAACAAATTCTTTGTGGACAATACCCTTGGAATCATAAAAACAAATCAGCATTGTCTTCACTTTTGACTTCTCCAGGCGCGATTTTTTGGGTTTCGGCTCGTCCGGCGCCTTCCATTCAGCACTCTGGCGTTTCGTTTCGGGATCATATTGAAAACACCACGTTTCGTCACCAGTCACAATGTTATAAAGGAAGTTTTTGTCCTTTTTGACCTCTTTAATGATGTCCTTCGAATGTTGAATTCTGAGCAATTTTTGGTCATTTTCGCACCGATGACACAAACATACTGACACTTAAAACGCAATAACTTCACTTTCAATAGATGAAATGTCATGAAATTCTCACAGGAAGTCGATAAAGGATGGCAGATTCTAACGCACCAGTCGACATATAGATGGCGCCACTAGGGGCGCTAGATTCAAAAAGTCCTGTTTACTTTGGAAACCTTCTTGTAGTGTTCCTACCATTAGTACATTAAGATATTTAAGCATTTATTAGGTTTGACTATAAAACTCATTGTCAGAAAATTGTATGTATATAAACGTTAGACAGAACCAGCTCTTCTTTACCGAATTTGAATAAAGTGTAAAATGAATTAGTCTTTAGTCCTAAAGTTCAATGACAAAGTGTAATACTAATATCCAATGTCAGGTATTATTAGACAGTTCAAAAGTTCATAGTGTTTTATTGTTAGGAGATTATTTATAACATTTAACATGAGATTATCCAATCAGATTTCAATGATACTCCACTTGACTGACGTCAATTAAAACCGTTATTCAACTGAAAGTAATTAGATTTAAATATCTAAAATTAGAGTTCACTCAATTTGAATGATCTTATGTATATTGCCATCTTCTTTGATTTACATCCTATAATTTTAATAATATTACCAATTCGGAAACTAAGACTTATTAATAATAGTACAATTATACAAGTTTCAAAACAAAAATCAATATTCGCAACCTGTGTGTAATAAATTCTAACCTTTATGTAAGCCACAAAGTACTTATATGTTTTATTAAAGTTCCTCGAACAACAACTTCTGCAAATAACTACTGGTTTCAATCACATCTCACATATCACAAAAGACAAGAGTCTTATAGTATGTAAAATTTACATCGAATTACAAGGAAAACTTGTACTATTGTCGTTTTCTGTTACAGAATTAATTTAATTTTATAACTTTACAAACTTATCGAATATTGTGAATAATACTTTATCATGCGGTCGAAAAGATTTCTATTTTCATAATACTTAATTAAATATTGATGCAATTGAATCATTCTTAAGAAGTTAAGACACAAATTTCCTTATTACAGGTTTTTTATAAGTATTTACTTTCTTACGCTTTAACTTAAGTATAACCATAGACTAAAATTAGCTAAATTCCCGAGTTTGATTCTAGTTAACAATAATACTATTAGAGAACTAATTTGTTTAAATGATCGATCTATTAAAACTAGCCGCAAAATTTTAAATGTCCAGCTGTATAAATGGAGTGTTCTAATGAAAATCTGGAAAAGTATTTATAATCAATAGTTTCCAGCGCCCTTGCCTATCGATGAATTAGAACGAAAGCTACAAGGAAAAGCAGAGAAGCTTTTTCGATCTTTTATTTCACATTTCTTGCCCATTGCATTTTTTGAGATCGCTTGAATCCAAATCGACTATTTTCATTATGTTGTTCGTATGTTTGGTCACTTGTTTTGCCTGCACGATAACTTGAAAAGGGCTTCTATAATTGTGTGGGAATTCGATATAAAGACATTTCATAATAAGGGGTTGAATTGAATAAATTTTAGGCGGAAACACTTAGCTGAAAGTGGGTGAACAACATATCTAATAGTATGTGTAAGAAAGTTGAGTGGTTTTTCATATCACGTATTATTTTTTTAATTCAATCATTTTTATTCAAAGTGATAGAAAATGATGTTTTTTCTTCTTTTTGTATGACAAGTTTTTTTATTCCAAAAAAAATATATGCCTGTGGCTAAAAAAAACCACTTCATCTAACATTGGAATACGCGCTAATGAAGACGATAGTAGTGATGTGGTGAATCTTTTTCATTTTACAAATATTACTGTTTGGGAAGTTATTAAAAATATGATTTTTTTTTTTTTGAATAATCAAAAATTGCAATTTGATTATTCGAGAAAGTTTTTTTTGTTTTGTTTTAAGGAAGTATCAAAAAATTTTCTCATAAAACTAAAATTAAATTTTCAAAATTGGAATTTTTGATTTCTTTATTTGAATTGTAATAAAATAATTGTAGAAAATAATTTGAATTTGAATTAAAATATCATTTGAATGAAGGCGAAAGTATGATACGAATTTACGTTTTCAAACTTGATTAGAAGAAACTATGGGAATCAACTTGTCTAATAGACAATCACAAATCAGAATGAATATTTTCTTACTGAATTAGAAACATGTTATTTAAAATTTAACTCTAAAAAAAATTACCAAAACTACAAAATTTTTGTAACAACAAAGCCACAACTGGAGGATATATACAAAATCCAATAATCCATATTCTAGTTTGCATATATACTAATCTAATAAATATGCATTGAAACTGCTTCTCATTAGGAACTTGAAATCAACAAACACACTCAAGTACTGAGACGCACTGATATACTGATATATAATAAATAATTAAAATTCAATACGGATTTTAAAATGGGAAGAAAAAGAATTTGAACAATATTTGCAAATCAATTCAAAAACATGGAACCATTAAGTACATTTAGGCCCAATTTCACAATAGCATCTGAGGCGCAGTTTGGAACTTAAGTTAAACTTAAATTGTAAAATGAATTCCACAGTTAAGGCTGAAGTAAAACTTAAGCTACCAGGCTTAAATGTGAAAATCTGACTGCATTGTAACTGCTAGTCTGATTATAATAAAATGTAGTACCCAAGGGGAACGGTACTACGGTTAAATTTTCAGCGAAAAGGTAAAACCGGGACTGGGTTATTTTACGTTTGTGTGTCGACTTACTCAATTTTATTCAAATTTGGGAAAAGGTAAGCTTATAATGAGATGATTAGATATTGTCTATGAAAGTTGGGTGGTTTCTCTTACCAGATATTTATTATTTATGGTTTCTAATATTAAATCTACGCCACGTAAATATATGATAACAGTTTTTGTGTTTTTGGCAGACTAAAAAACAAGTTCTTTTTACTATCAAAACCGAAATTTATTTCTATTTTTAATATTTCACAAAACAAGCTTATCTAACTGCGTCCTTCAATTAATATTAACAATTTTTAATTCCAATTTTTGGCGAAATTTTTTTTATTTTCTTGATTTGAATAAAAATCCGTGTTGACATTAATTTTAATATAAAATAAAAGCTAAATATTTAAATATTGATTGATCAAGATTATAAAATTAAAATAAAAACAATTCGAAAGACGACTTCTTTTCTTCGTTAAATAAAAAAAAATTTATATAATTCGATATCATCGATAATCTGTCACAGTAAATAATTTAACGAATCTGTCAATTGACGACCTTGAATGATGGTTTAAATCTTCTTTGAAACCGTATACGACATCCCAAAGTTAGCGCAAGATAATCTTAATATTAAAAATAAAAAATCAAAATGGTTTTCATATAAAAGATTTTTGTTGTTTATCAAGAAAATAACAAAATACGAAAATTTCTTGTTCATTAATATCTGCTTTTGGGAAGAAATCGTGCTTTGACCTCACGACCGCGGTAAATAAAATATTGAGTAAAAAAAAAAAACATTTTATCTAAAAGAATTCTATGGCATAGCGTGTCTTCAAGTAATACAAAAATATTTTACAGTACTGTACAGGTCTATTAAAGGAAAAACAAAAAAAAAACCAAGTACAGCATTGACATTGGTACTTTACTGCTAAAATTTTGTTGTTTTTTTTTGGCTTTTCTTTAATACTTTTCCAACTTTGTCTGAACCAAAGTATTATACGATCATCATATACCACGGCCATCATCTCATTTTAGCTAAGACTACCAATGTTGACTTCAAATTTTACCATGACAGCATGATCTTAATTTGTTATATATTTCGCTTTTATAAACTTGCTATTAAAAAAATTATAATGTTGTTTTCTTACGATCGTGATCATAATGGCAATAAAGCGTTAAATTTTGATAGGAAATATTTGTGTTCTTCTGAAAGATAGATAAAAAAAAAATGAGGATGATTTCTTGAAGATTCGTACACACGTTATTTAATTCAAGCAATTCTCCACTGATCTTTAAGAAAAAAAATATGTCAACGATCTTCAAGAATTACTGAAAATCATATTGTATAAGGAAAACTCTTATAGTATTTTTGAATTTAAAAATTGTGTTCAATGATCTTTAAAGATCTGTACTAAAACGACTTAGAGCCGATTTCACAGTGGTGACTTAAGCCTAGTTTGTTGCTAAAGCAATACTTAAGCTACAAAGTGCATTTCACAGTGCGGATTATTCAGAGCTTAAGTAAAGCTTAAGCTAGCAACATCGAAAATATCTTTCATTGTCGTCCTATCTGTTTTCTTACATGTAAAAGGGTTATTTCTTCGGTCGAGAAATTCGCACTCCTTTCATTTCTTCCTTCCATTTTATTGATTTTAAATTATTAATTTATTATTTTAATTTAATTGAAATTTATTTTATTTAAATTCGAAATTTTTACCGCCAAAAAAAATTTTTTTTTTTTTTTTTTAAATGTATAACAAATCATTTACGATTACAAGTTATGAAGAAATATTCACAATAGCGCCCACTTGTCAAAATCATTTAAGCCTGCACTGTGATATGTAAAAAAAAAAGCTGAGCTTAAGCTTAGAATCTTGCTTAGGCTTAAGCTGAGCTTAAGCCACCACTTTGAAATCAGCCCTAAATCAAACGAATTAATATTACATGGTTTGTGTGGACCACGCTTTACTATAGAAACATTTCAGGAAGTAATGTAAATAATGCAAGGGCGATAATGAACTCGGAAAAATTCTTGAAAGTCTTGGAATCGTAATTTCGCACATATTGTATGAAAACATGTTTTATTTTATGATTGAAATATATGCACTTTTATGGAGACAAACAAAAACTGTACATTTTACTGACATTTTTTTTTTTTTTGTTTATTTAACACTTTTTTATGATTATAATTGTTAAATGAATAAGCAATAAAAAAAAAAATACCATATCTTTAAAATTATTTTTTAATAAAACTTTTGGTAGCGAAAAAAATAATAAATTCAAATAAAATGTTAAAAAATAAAAGAAATTCTTCTGTTAAAATTCGTGTGGTTTTTCTGGAAAATTTCAACGTGAAATCAAAAAACCAATAATAATAAAAAAAAAAAAAAACATCAATTTAACATCATGCAAAAAATAACAGTTAAAAAACTAATCAAAATTCATGCCAAAATTTATATAATATTTTAGCAAAACTTTTATCATACACGGAAATTCAATTTAAACATTTTTCTATGGAAAACTAATAAATAAAATGATATTGTTAATAACAACAAATAAAAAAAGAAGTATAAATAAAAATAAAAATAATAATAAATAAAATTCAAACAAAAGAAATAAAATAAACCATCACCTACCCTGAACCAAAAAGCGACCTTTTATATACGATTAAAAATATTTATTGTAAATAAATAAATAGCAGGTAATTTCAAATTTGGCGCCATTGAAATGCATACATAAATTCGATGACATCACATTAAAAATGTCAATCATAAATGAATTAAAGACGGTAAAGTATTTAATTTATTAAAAATCCAGCGATGTAATAATCATTTTTTGTTAATCCGATTTTTTTTTTTTTTTTTTTTTAAATTATGTCCAATAAAAATCATTATCCAGCGGTCATCGTTATTTTATTGTTGTTGTTTTAATAATAGTAGAAATTCAAGCCACAGTAATAAAATAGTTGGGTCCAATGTTAGTAGTTGTTGTTTACAGCGGTTATTCATGTGAAAGCACGTTATTTTAAAAATTAAGCATAATGTATAATATTCATTTGTTAAATATGAATTTCAACGTTGCCATTATTAAATAAGCATAAAGCATTTTGTCAGTAAAACACACGTGTTATAAATAAATAAAAAAAAAAAAAGAAAATTTTAAATTAAAAATTAATTATTATAACATAATTATGAAGCTTAAGATACATAGAATATGATGTGTGAAGGTAATAATAATAAGTTTCAAATTATACAGCTTTTAAATTTAATCCATAATCATTGACCATTTTTTACATATCTTAAGCTATAATTATTTTTGTATAATTAAGTACATTTAATCGAATTTACATTAAAAACCAAGAAAAAGTGTATTACAAGAATAATTAAAGAAAGTGTGAAAGAAAGTAATAAGAAAAATTAAAGCTTTTTAAGAATTACATTTTAAAATCTACTTAAACTAAATCCTAAATTAAATATTATTAAATTCAATTATACGAGAGTATAAAGTTAGTTTTAAGTGCTGCTTAGACATTCAATTTGGATGTGTTAAAAAATTAAATAAACATTGTAAATAATCACTGACATATATCTTAAAGTCTAATTTAAACCAATTACAATAAAACTACATTAAGCTGGTTGAAATATATAAGCACATACTACAAATCCACGTGCCAGTACAATTGGCAATATTTAATTCATTTGAGAAGAATTACAAAATATGTGTTTGTCCTTAGTTAAACTTGATTCAAACTTCAAAACGAGAATATTAAGGATTTCAGTTACTTGTTTACAGTTCAGTTTTACTTTGAAGTTTATTTTAAAGGAAGGCCCAGTTAAGTTTTCGACATTTTCACATTTATATTATCTTTGAATCTTCTTCTGACAATGTTGTTAAATATTCACATGTAAGAATGTTTTATTCAAAACTATGTATTTTCTAAACGGGTCTTCTGACAATGTTGTTAAATATTCACATGTAAGAATGTTTTATTCAAAACTATGTATTTTCTAAACGGGTCTGCTAAACTTTTTCAGAGCTATGCAACCGGTGTGCCACGAGAAATAATGCATTTCAATGCTTTCAGGAGGAAATATAAGTAAACTATATTTTTAGTTGTGGTATTATCTCACAGAAGTCTGCGAAGTGCTTAAGTGTGCCGTCAAGCTTAAAAAGTTAAAACACTAAAAGCTTCAAATCTAGGGAGCAGAAACTTTGTATGTTAATTTTTAAGGTGTGATATTAAGCTTTAAATCTCTGATTTCATGGAATAAAAGCATAAAATATAGATTACCTATTTTAAAAAATTCAACATGGAAAAAAACTTGATAGAAGTGATTAAGCCTTTTTATGTTTGAGTCGATTACTGAAATAAAATGTCCAAACATTACCTGAGAAATAATATTCCTTCAAACATTTTAAATGAAAGCAATTACTTTAAAAATATTTGCACTGAATAATAACATAGTGTTATAACTTATTAAATTTAGTTTAAATTTATTTATTATTTAAAAAGAATGAAAAATAAATGTTTGTACCTTTATTAGTGTGCAATTATTTTAATTCTCCATTTTTCTATTATAATTTCAAACTAAATTAACTTAACTGAAATTTATTAAAGGTGAACAGTTTTGTACAACAAGCTCAGGAAAATCGCATATGCAAGGTCGGGTCGCGTGTGTATTCTTCTCTTGAATGAATAAAATATGTATGAACTAGTTTTATGTACTATATAAAAAAACAACACATTTTCATGTTAAGAAAGAAGAAAATTATGGTGGTACTTTCACTTAATTAGACCTCTTACTACATGGGTAAATAGGGTAGGTTTTATTATTTTCTTTTTTTTGATTTTTCTTTAGAAAAGGTAAATTATACCAAGAAAGAATTTAGTTACATTTCTTATGTTGGCAGAAAACTAATTGACTTATTGATTAATTACCGATTAATTTTATAGTATGTAAATGATTGATTAAATTCAGGTATGAGTGAGTTTGTTTTAATCGCCCAGTGAAGAAAACCATACAAAAAAAAAATTTTTAGTTATATGCAAATTCAGGTTCTTATCAAAAAAAAAAAAAATATATTAATTTATCCTGCTTACTCATTTCAGTATATGTTCACTAAACACTACTAACTTCCCTTCCAACTCTTTTTTGTCATTAAATAATGATTACACTAAATCGATGTTATTTATTGTACTTGTGGTTTATAAAAAAGAATATTTGAAGGTAATTTTGCATGTTTAGAAATAAATCAATAAAAAGTTTTTAAGTGAATAATAATATCAATAAAATTAAATTTGTCTTTAAGGGAAATTGATGTTTTTCAAAATTGGCGCTTAAAATCTTCATCATCAAAACTACCGCGAATAATATTATATAAATGTTTTTAAAAGTTTTTTTGTTTTTAAGTATTTTTTATACCAACTCTCGTGAAAATTTATCATTAACAGAAATTTGCACTTAACTTGTTAGAATTTATGTTCTACAAGATGTTTTCTCTTTTAATTAAGATAAAAATCAAAAATTCCTAAAATTGTGACATTTATTCTTTTTATTTTATTATACTTTATCTTCTATTTTCAATCTCGAATACAATTGATTTGTAAGAATTATCATAACACGTTCAAAGTTAGGAATTTTTTAAGAGATTATGACTCCTCACATTTATGAATTTACAGAGCCCAAGTAAATTCAAAAATTCGAAAAATTTACTAAGTTATAGGGGTTTCTAGCTTTTCCTTATAAGATGGCCTAAGTCCTACTTAAAACCGTTTGGTAAACAATAAAATTGACCAGTATAATAAAATTCCAGAGATGAATTTCAACTTTGGCCTTTAGGCTGTGATAATATTGATGGAGATCGATACGTGAAAAGAAATTATGAAAACATTTCCGAATTCATGATTATATCAACAAAACGCTTGTGAAAACCAAAATCATCTAGTATCACAATAAATCGTAAAAACAAAAAAAATTTCAACTAAGGTACATCCAAAAGCTTGCATTTTACCCTATTTTTTCATTTTTTCTTATCAAAATCTTATTTTTCCATTTGAACATCGAAATTTCCAAGTTCAAAATGTAATCTAAAATTTGAATACGTTAAGAAACAAAAACAAAAATTAAAATTAATTTTTATACTAGTTTTTAATAAAAAGAAGAAAAAAGAACAAATTAATATTATAATTTTTGGTGATTTAAAAATCACGTTTAGAATAACAAAAAAAGCACAAATTTGAATGCGTTTTTTTATGAAATTTTTAGTGGTATTGGCTAAAAATTTGTCACGTATTTGAAGAAAAAAACGTTCCTCACCTTGAACTGAACATTTTCCGTAGTATTTTTTTCTATATTTTTGCGACTTTAAGAATTATTTAAAGATACATTTTAGAAAACTGATGAAAGCAGCTTAACATCTTTAAGTCATAATGTTTATCTTGTTTTAAAGAAAACAAAAATAATAATTATGTTTGTATAAACATATTATTTGCTGTTCATGGATCATGATAAAAAATTTATTTTTCTCACAATTAATTTAACATTTCAATTCCAATTAATTTGACCCGTCGTCGCCTCAATATGTGTAATAAAAGCTTTTAATTTCAATAATATTGACACTCTTCAATTTAAATTTGATAAAATGTTAATTTCGTGTTTAACAATATTCAATAATTAAATATTTGAATTTATTTTATTGGCGACAGAATGGACACTGTTGAATCAATAAATATAAAATCAAAACGTGGATCTTTCATATTTATCGCATTTATATGGGTTTTTGTTTTTATATAGTAAAAATATATTTGATAATAAAATAATATAAATACAAAACGTATTAAACCCTTATATGCAATTTAATTTCGAAATATTCCTCGACAAAATGTTTTGCAAATTGGCCTCCTTAGTTTGACCGACTAAGGCCCAATTTTAATGTGACAGCTTAAGCTTAAGTTGAGAATATAAATTGATAAACTGATGATAACTGAGAATAGTATCGGAAAAAAATATGTTCTACTGTATAAATACAACATTCAGATCTGAGAGTATAGTTTTTAATTGTTTACACATAATAAAACACGCGGATGATAAAAGTGGGTTGCAAATCAGAAGTCTTAGACGGAAATTGTTTTTCGTTAATTTTTAAATTTATAGTTGAGTAATCAATAAGGAATTCGTATGTGTAAATTATTGACAAAAATTAATATAAAATAAAAAATCAAATCTTAAATTCTTTTTTTTGTATTAAAGAAATATTTTGTTCTTATATAAAAATTTCACATTAATAAAAAAAAATATGTCAAGGCAAGATTTTTAATTTTATAATTTTATTATTTTTTAAAATAACTAATATTAAAAGGTTATTCTTTTAGAAGAAAAATCATCAAAAGTTTACTTGTTCTCTAAGATGTGGGTGGTTCCGAAATGAAAAAAAATTAACACCAAATTCAAACAAAAAACATCTTTTATATAAAATTAATTTCTTTAATTCATTTCTTAGTAAATGGAAATATTTACTCACAAATATCACTAAAAATTTGGCGTAAAAAAACCAAAAATTTTTAACCAAAAATTAAGTTTTTTTTTTTATGTTTCTATTTATTAATTACAACCATTTTCACACATCGTTAAATAACAAAAACGGCATTTAATTAGAAAAAGAAAAGAAAAATAAATGTCTTATAACAAAGTCAATTACAAATTGCCGCAAAAAAACAATTGTTTATCTTTTTAACGTTGACGTTACTTGTCTGACATCAACAATTTTAATTCTTTTTGGAAGATATTTTGACATCCAAGATTTTAGGAACTTGTACTTTAAATAAAACATACAAAAAACTAAAATTTGCTTCTAAACGCAGAGCACACTATAAGAGGACCACATCTCAGTTCCACGTAATTTACTTTCAAGGGCCACCATGCCTTGTAATAAATTATCCACAATTGCCTGGCGCTGGACTATTTCCATATAGAACAATGCATTCCATACATTTTACCCTAAATTTCCGCTTTTCTAATTTTACATGACAAATTTTATTTGAAATTTCAATCAATTCAATATAGGCTATTCTTACTTACGAGCGAACATACGGAAATTGAGATTTACATTTGAAGTTTCTTACGAGATATATGCATCAAACGTGATGGATTAAAATCACGTTGATATTCTACCATAGGGTAAATTTATACCCCGAAGTCGCTATAAGAAAAAAAACTTGAGTTTATAATTTGTCAAGCAAATAGTTAGATAGAAGACTTTATCTTACAAAAGGAGTATCATATTTAAATGCACACGCTTCAAGAATGATGTCGAATAAGCAAAATTTTAAATATAGAAGAAAAAATTTCTTTATCCCCCTTTCATATAAACAAGAACAAAAGAAATGGACCACACACCATAAGATTATCGGGCCGATTGTTGGATGCAATTTAAGTTGTGTACAACAATCGTATGACACGTATGTTGGTTGGGATATGGACATACAGATCCATACACTAGCTCCATGAGTTAAAAACAATATTTTTATTGGGCTAATTTTAATAATCCGGTGTTTTTCTAATCTTAAAGCCAGTATTTATGTCTTTCTAAACTAAGAATTTGAAATATTTGTTTTTTTCGCAAATTCTTATTTGCTGCCAGTAATGTCATTCTACCTTTTTAAACTGTGATAATTTCGACCTTTCATCCAGCTTTATCTGAATTATTCTTATCTTCTTTTAACTAAATCGAATTTTCCCTTTTCGGATAAGATGAATATCCTTAATTTATTAGATCCGTTGGACAGTAAGAATTTTATCTGGTTGAATTTTAATTTTATTAAATGAGAGATACATCTCTTTTTTCAAGGGACATTATCAACGTATCCATTGTCCCACTCTATATAATTTTATCTAGCCTATTCGTCTCGCTATATAAATAGGTACTAAAAACTAAAATTAAATTTGTAATAACTTTAACATTAAACTCATTATTATGCCTTCATGAATTTTATACTATATATTTCTCATTTCAAATCTAATAGAGTATTTTCTTACAATACCTAATTTATTTTTCTAACTGGAAAATTTCTACGAGAGAAATAATTATAAGATGGAAATCAATAGAACGAGAATAAGTATAAGTTAGAATGTATTTTTTTTTTCTTTTTTGAAATTATTCTCTAAAAGACACTCACCTTTGGTAATGATGCTAATACTTGCTGTTTAACGTCCCATACTAAACGATCAGCTGGAAACTGTAGGCATTTATACACATTCAGTTCTGGTACATGAATTCGTACTAGTAGCCAACCATCTCGTGGTTCTGGTGGTGGATCATCATCAAAAACGGCAGTGTCCATTTTCTTATTAATTTTAGGATACACGTTTTTAGAAATACGTTGTTTTCAGTTTCGGTTTGCCCAAAATTTAAATTACATCAGAAGAAAAGAAGAAGCCCACTTTTTAAGGCTTCAAATTTTTATTTGATGAGTTTTTAAGAAATTATAAAATTTGAAAAAATACATTGAAATTTTCAAATATTAAAATATTTTTTTAATTACTTTTTAAGTGTTTTGTGAAGATTTCTTTTAGTGCCCTTTGAGCTACCTTCTCAAGAAAGAAATGTTCAATATATGAAAGATAATTTTTTTTATGGCATTAGATCGTCTTTAAAGCTTTTCATATTTGCTTTTTTATACTTAATTTCTTCTTTGAATTTATATATTTTTTTTATTCCAAATCACAGTTACAGTTCGACTATTGAAATTCATTTCCAAAGCAAAGTTCAATTTCTGTAAAAATAAAAATGAAAATCAATTAAATCAAATTGAATAAATCGTAATTTGAATATTGAAAAATAAATTTACAATAAATTTGTTTAACTAAATCAAACTATAAATTAAATAAAAGATGTTTCAAAACTAAGGTAAAATAGAAGGAGAATTTTAATTGTTTTTAATTAACATTCAACCCTTAAAATACAGTTTATTTACAGATAATGTACGACGTGATCCCTTACATTTGATATATGACATCTGCCACCTGATACGTGATATCATAATACGTTTGTTTTTACAATTAATTTTATTAAAGTATAATACAACATCTTTTTAATATGTACTAACGCACGTAATTTTTTATATATAAATTTTTGGCACCATTGCATCACTGGAAAACATTCCTAATATTTAATAATATTTGTAAAAAAAAAGAGTGTAAATACATGCATTTTTATATCTCACAGAGTCGCATGGAACATAAATGTGCAATCCGGGACTGTTTATAATATAAAGCAAATTGAGGATTATCCAAAAAATTTGAAAATTATAATCTACGTTTAACGATTATGATATTCACTGAAGAAGACAAAAAACCAAACTATTTTAAATAAATCATTGGACAAGATCATTATCAACATTATAATTATTATTAGTATGAGTAGGAGATAGAAACCTTTACAAATTGCGTGTCCGATTCAATTTTATAGTCGAAAGTACTTATATTAATCCGTAGATACAAAAACCATGAATTTATAACTTTGAATAATACCCATAATTTATTTCAGGCATTAATCTAGGTGCACAAGCATATTATCGATAAAATAATACTCAGTCTTGTGAAAGACCTCTTGACTTAAGACGTTAAGACCCTTAACAAAACCCAGCTGTAATGATAAGAAAAAAAAAAAAAAAAAAAACTATCCATCATAATATAAATCCTTTTTGTACCGAACCAAAAAAAAAAAAGAAATACAACTTAAATTTTTTAAGTCCTACCTTAAAATATCCATAAAAGAAAAGCATAAATTTACCCAAACAAAAAAATGGTTATCAGCAAGTATTTATTTTTTACAAAAGAACTTTTTTATAAATTTGATAACACAAAAATACTTAAAGTTTATTATGTAATCAAAGGAAAAAAAAAAACTGGTACGAGTATGACATAACTCGCGAGTATTATCAAAAATTACCTACTTTTTAGAAGACCCTGCACAATACGTAACCACAGTTGTTTCGCCCTTTTGCAAACAAGAAAATAAGACTAGGTATGTCAATGCCAAGAGTTTTGTTGACATACAAATATCATAGACTAGATAAGAAAACATACTGCGATATAAAAACACTTAAACTTATAATGAAATTGAAAAGCACATAACCTGTTCTCCAATGTATATTTTTTTTTTTTAAAATTCATAAGAAGATTATTCCAATTAAATTATTTTTTATTCTTCTAACGAAAAAATCCAAATCTTTAAAGCATCTAGGATATGCTGTAATGACGTAGGTAGGTTATCTCTGAGCGCAAGGATACTACTCACAAATATAAATCTCCTCGAAAAAAATACGAAAATAGAAAAATCTATGAAGTGAAAATATTGCAAATTAAAAAAATAATTTCATATAAAAATAATTTTAATATCAATCTCGACAATTTGCGAACGGGCAAAATTTAAATTTTATTTAGTGGAGAAGTGGGTAAGAATTTATTAAATAACATTTTCGAAAAAAAAATTATTATTTTTTTTTTTTTTAATTTCAGCCATCCTAACAGACATTCAAGTTTGCCAACTATTGTTAATTGACGATACGAACTTACCCTTAAAGGAGAGGGAATCTTTGTTATAATCATTTTAACTAGAACTAAACTAAATCTTCGAAAGTACGAGTAGACAAACTAAAAACACAAACAATTCTATTTAATTATTATTTTTTTAAAAATCTAACACCATTTTCCCTAAAACATAAATAGTAATACATGTACTAGTTTTTAGATATTGAATTTTATATTTGAAATTGAATTTGTGAAAATAAACTTTCTCTCATTTTATTCCAATATTCTCGAAAAAAATTCCACCTTCTCAAGTACTCGTACATATGTGTATTTATGGTACATTAGATGGGTGAAGTATGAACTACAATGTAATCAGTGTTGTTGTTTATTTTGAATATGAATCTAACGAATTCCTTCATTTCTTTTTTACCTTTCATGAATATCTAACTGGAAACAGAAAAGTTTTGCCCTGCAGATGAAGAAAAAATACAGGATATATTTTTATGATTTTTAAAAAACTCAAGTGTATGACAAGACGCATTACTGAAGTACGAAAAATGTGTGATGTGCTGCCATCTTTTAATAATAATTAATTGCCTTCGGCTTACGAAGTACGTTTTTATTTGCTTCATTCAAACTCAACAATTTGAAAAAGGAATGAAGTGGCATAGTATATCCCTGATCTTTAACATGTATCAAACTTTAGATAAATTTTCTTTAGATTACATCTTGACAAAGCCATTGCAAACCGTTTAATTTCTTTCTTTGTTACTTTTCATAGTTATGGCATTTATTTTCAAACCAATGCAAATGTGAAATATAAAAACTAATAACATATTCCATTCAAGTCAGGTATAAAGATGTAGTACATACTGAAATTAAATTTGCCTATTTCCAGGTGCCTAGAAAATGAGACAGACATCATACTATGAAATATTATCTGTAATATAATATGATTTTGTATTATTAGGAGTGTACGTTTTTAGTGATACTTTTCTTATATGAGAGCCCGATAAATAAGGAAATCAGTAAATTTGAAAAATTTGTTGTAAGTTTTTCCCTAAAAACATAATAAGTCAGAGAATATTAATTATCGAAATTTAGCATTAAAAAGTAGCCTGAGTAATAAGGAAATAAGAAGCTCTATAATGAAATCTTATTTAATCACTAAAAAAAGATGAAATTGCAATTTACTTCAAACTCTTTTTGTTCATCATTACTATTAAAACAAAATTGTATTTTTCTTTTTTTTTTGTTTGAAAGAAAGTATAAAAAAAACGTGGCTAAAAACTCGAATTAAAAATATATTAAAATATTTTTGCACTAATTTTGATGATTATTTAACAAGGCATTCAGTTTTTAGTATAAAGAATATAACAGTTGTACGTTTTTTTGAAAATTAGTTATTTAAATATTATAAAATAAGTGGAATTACATAAATTAATAATTACGATATTAAACTATCTAATCGAGTACGGACAAAAAAAGCGAAATTATGTTGTTTACTTTCATACGATTATATTGTAATGAAATCATATTTAATTTAAACTAATTCTGGATAATGGAACAAAGTTTTTAAATAAATCTGCAGATTTACGAAAACGTAAACAATGTAATCAACCGAAAATCCGTAAATATTGTATTAACGTGAAGCTTAAATAAATTATTATATGTATTTTCTTAAATACACCATCCAATTCCTTTAAAAACAATTATTTCAGATTATTACGAATTTTTAATCATAATCTATGCAATATGACCTCATGTGACTACCTTACCGGATTAAAATTTAATCATTTCTTTGGGTTACGGACCTGTTTTTTATTGGCCCTTTCATAGTTTAATAAAATTGTTCCTTTAAAAGCGGCTCTAATTGAAAAGAATCACAAAACATTTTGCATTTACAGAATGGTTGCTTCCATTATCCAATCAAGATTATATTGGAACAAAATATTTTTTTACATTTGCATTCTCCAAAATATTGGAAAATATGAAATCTTTAATTCTATGACAAACAAATGGAAAAAATTGAAAATCAAACGACCTAGAGAATGTACTGTCGTACATTTATAATTGATTTTTATCGAAATTATGAGCTTCTTAAATAAACAGGTATTTATTGAAACCAACTATTTATAAAATAGTTAAATTTATTGTGGAATTGTTTCAAAATTTAAAATATATTTCATTTTCAAAAGTAAAAATCGCGAAAATAGTAAACGCGAGCAATGCCGGAAGCACGAGCTAGTATAATGATAAAACAACTCACTCCGTCATAAAATGCTTATAGTTAAGTTCAAATAATCAAGTCCAAATCCAAAGTCTAAATAATTTCTTATTTCATTCTTCAAGAATTTAGTAACTCTTCCAAATTTGTATGTACATATGTACATACATATACAACAAAACAACTGTCTCGCAAATTAATCAAATGGTCGATTGTTATCATTGAGTATTAATTGATCCATTTAAATCTAAATGATAACTATTTTTTTTATAGAGTTACAATCACACCGCGAATAATTCCAATTTCGTTTAATTAAATTGATAATTTTTTATGAATATCATTTTTTTATTGCTACCAAATTCGACGGACACAAAAACAGACAACAAATCTCATCATTTAATAAATTATGCACAGATAGTAGAGTACCAGACGGTAGATTATGAAGGTTCAATTGAATTCGATTTAATAATAATGGGACACGATGATTGGGGTCGCTTTAAGTAACGACAATCAAAAAAAAAAATTAAACTAGATACACAAGTGAAAAATAAAAACGTGATCAAGTTTTGCCGCTTTTGTATCCCGCATGTAGAACATTGAATCTCGCGATGCAATGAGGTCTTTCTCTGGCGCAAAATTTAACATTTTTTTTTGTTTTTGAGGTCGTTGTAATACTAATAAAAATTATTAAATTGATTGTTTTCAATTGGTTCTGAATATTTTTTTTTTCTCTAAATGGAAACATTGGAAACAGGCATATTGAACATGGAACTATCAAATAAACAACACATTTCGAGATCTTTAGGAAATGATTATTATTGATGGGAACATATTAAATTGTTGACATATTAAATAAGTCCTCATTCAAATTAATGAAAAGTGCTGCAATAAAATAACACATTACATGTGGATGTACAAAAGGATCATTTTACATATGTTACCGTCCTAAACAACACAATTATTAAATCAATATATTTTGGTTATTAATTTTTTTAAAAAGGTTTTAAAAGGGTTCGTAATCGAATTCGATTCAAATAGGATAAAAAAAATTAAAATATATCTGTTTAAATACAAATACTCCTGAAAACAAATCTGCATCAAAAAGAGACTCAGGTGTACTTCCTACTTGTATATATGCCTAATATTCTTGTTGTTCGTTTATTTCAACGCATTTTAATATACAGATACATATTTACCTATTTCCTACCTCACAAATTTTAAGGTCAAGTCTATCAGGAGAAACAAAACTACGGAAGGTTTCATGGTCTATTTCTTTGAAACATTCTCTCTTTCATGTCGAATCACAAATCTTTCTTGAACTTGATGGCTTCAACAAAAAACAAAATAAATATTTAAAAAATAAAAAGACTTTCACTAACAGAGGAGACTAAGTAAAGTGAAACTTTTATAGAACCAAAAAAAAAAGTTACAATTTATTTGATCCGACTCTCTTGAACACAAACACTTGTTCATTTCGAAATTGGTAATGAATTTTTCTAACAGGTAGATTTATGCCGTCTTATGTGAAAGATTAGCCCTGTTTAAAGAATTCAGCTCCCGTACTTATGTATGTTGTGTAGAAAAAATAACCATCAAATATAAATTTCTAGTCACGTTCACATCTTCTAATCAGCACTTCAACATTTTTCTAGGAAACCTAAACGGATTTACTTACAATTGTGTGGTTTTCTTTCCTTGTCCTTTAAAAAAATTCATTTGGCTTTCTGAAATTTTATCGTGGTTTTAGATACATAAAAAAAGCGAGGGTGTGTCACATTTTCTTTAAAGTTGATATGGTCATCCATAAACAACTTAAGATCGAAACGAAGGGAAACAACAAAATGATTGTGACGACAACGACAATAACAATATTAACTACGAAAATTGAACAAGAACTGAATTAGACGTAGAGAAGAAAAAAAAAAGAAACACACAAACAGGATGTTGTAGGATGTTGTTTCGAAAAGAAAAGAGCATTTTGAGCGATGTGCATTATTAGGTGGTAGATTTTTATCACAGAAGCGTATTGTTAAAAATTTGTAGGCCCTCAAATCGGATGTGTTTTCAGTACGAATTAAAATGCCTAATAAGATTTTTTTTTTGAAGAATATAGAATTTATCAAATTTCCATGGTGACCATATTATTCTCTTTAGGTAAAAAAATTTGGACTCCCTTATTCAACGGAAATGTAGATTTCTGACTAATGACTAATTGACAATTTCCATAATAATGCCCGCGTGTGGCCACTGTGGTTATTCTTAATTCGACATGTCGAATGATTTGACCAATTTTAATGAAATTTAGCATAAAGATAGTTTATAGGAAAAAATAAATTAAAAATAACGAAATCAATTTATTATGTCAACAAATTCTTATACAAACATATGATTTTGATTCTAATAAATATATATATTTAAGATTCAGAAAGACGGTAATGGCTACTTGAAGAAAATGTAGGATAATCCTTAGTAATCATCTGAAATTGAAATTACTTTCGTAAAATCGAGTTGTCGTTTTTTTTTTAAATCTGTCATTCGAATCAACTTTTTTTTTCAAATTCAAGTTTAAAAAAATGTACTTTCGTTAAATCAAATAAATACAAAAAATTTAATTTGAAACATGATTTCGCAAAATGAAAAAATCCCACCTTTTATTAATTAAAAAATTTTTTTAATTCGAAGAAAAAAAAAACGCCCAATTGAGGAAATACACGCGAATATCAATCAATAAATAAAATTATAATTCAAGGAAAAATTATTTCAATTTTAATTAGCATTATTTTGAATACAATTAAAATTATTTACATTATTAATTAAAAATATTTAACATTTTTTCGGTAATTTTGAATGCAAAAACAAAAATAATTATATCATTGCTTGTTTAGCAATTACGCGATTGTCGAGATACGCAAAAGAATTAAGAGAAAGTAATTTCCATGCGATTATAAAAAAAATAATAATATCTTGAGAATTGCTTAATAGAGATAAATGAAATAAAAGAAAATAGTTTTTTCATCCAACATTATTTGCGCGCACCCATAAGTTTCTTTTTTTAGTATGTAAGACCGCCTTTGAAATCAACAAAAATACAAATTTCGATGTTAAGTGTCCGCGTGGTGCAGAGCTTTTTCTTTTTATCCATACGTTTTTATCTATTTAATAATTTCATATCCCGGCATATTGTCATTGCGGGTGCCAATTAATTTCTTTCATGTACATAAACTGTATGATTGCTTAACGTTTCTTTTATCTTGCGCCCGTCTTATTCTGTCTAAACAAAATGTTACCGCCATACCAATGTCTATCAATCTAGCAGTTTGAGGGTATTTTCAATTGTTTTTGTACAAAAATGTCATATTGTACGCGTTTTTTCTTTTCTTTTCTTAAAATGAAGTAAAATCATTTTATTTCAATTTATACCAATTTAGGCTTACAAGGCGCTTGAGAATGCGCTGATAATCTTTAGATAAAAATGTAATGTGAACTATTCTGTAAGATGATGATAACAATATTGTGTGGAAAAAATTGTATGCAATTAGGATGTGTTTAGACTAAAAATTTAATAAGAAAGAATTAAGAATTGTCTGCCTTGGGTATTACCAAAAGAATACAACTGAATTAGACATATGAACGTGAGTATTTTTTTGGCAGATGTTCTCTCTTATTGACTATAAATGTAAAATATGAATATTCGGTGCCTACAGTATTTTTGAAATGTTTTTGATAAGTATGTAATTTATGTAATTTTCTGTGCTTACCTACCTAATCCTGCTAAATATTTGCATTTGACAAAAGCTACTGACATAACGAATTTTACAAATTACGTATTTCCAGACAGTCCTTAAGACATTTTATTACAACATCATTTTAGTGATATTCAAGTGTGGCTTATAGCGTAAAGAAGACAATAATGATCTCAAAACAATACTATAAAATTGTGACTGGAGAGAATTGAGACTTGGCTTTAATTGTATAGCAAATAACAAGGCAAATTTTGTATCCTGAATTTCATAAAACCAAGTAACATATAGTATGTAGTTAGATATTATTTGTTCGGCCATTGTAATAAGAGTTACTAGCTCCTCTCTTTGACTTATATAGTACACTCTGTCGTATCTGTTGAATAATTGTCATTCTAGACGCTGCTTTATTTGTTATCAGTTTTACATTCACATAATCCACTATTTTTCGATATTAAAACAAGTTTTTCATTTTGTAACGTACATATTTCTTTTCTATTACACAAGTTAAAGTATTTTACAAAATTGTTCAGAGTAATAAAATTCCGGTCTTGAGTCTTGACGGCATTGTCTTATGTATGTACATTAATGTAGTTACAATTTGACTAGATATTTTTACTCAATTATAAGTAAGCCAACCAGCTGTTTGACCTGAAGGCGATTTTTATGTAATTTTATTGAATTAGAAGTCATTGAGTGTGTTTAAATGAATTATTATTACAAGACGAACAAAAAAAAAAAAAAAAGTTGCAAATCTTTTCGGTATAACTTTTCAAATAGTCGCGACTGGGAAATCCAATTTAATCCATTTTAGAGATGATCAATGATAGATGAACATTTCTATTTGGCTAGTTTGATTAGTTTTTTAAAGCAGACACTACACGAATAGCGGAAATGTCCAAAATATTATTTAAAAAGGCGTTTACCATAAAATCAGATTTTATGGGGATGAAGTTTGTTATTTTTGGTAAAAATTTTTAATTGTTTCTAGAGAATATTATTAATTAAAGCAATTTTTTTTTTAAGTTCAATCAACTTTACACTGTTTTGTATTCAAATGAAGGAAGTTTCAAGTTTCTTCGTTTTTAACCAAAAAGAAAAAAAAAATATGATGTAAAAGCCAGACAACTCATCTGGTGAAGTGGGTAGAACAAGAAAAAAAAAAAAATAATATTCAAACTACAAACAATTCCATCTGTTGTATAGTGTTAAATTTTTCAAGAACGAATTTGCATGTAATTTTGAATAAAACTCAGCAGCCAGCCAAAAACAAAGAATGTTAGAAAAGAAGCCAATTAAAAATTCATATTTTGATATTTGAAAAACTGTACTGTTTTCACGTACTATGAAAAGTAGATGTGAATCACTTTTTTCCCTCAGAAGATGAACTCACTATGTGTTGTTTTCAAAAGCGAATAAGCGATTAAGTAACATGGTTGATATTTAAAGACCTAACAAAAAGTTCTGCAAAACAGCTTTCCATATTTATGTGCGCGAATTGCAGCCGAAAAAAATAATTTCTATGTTGGTACCTCTCACAATAATGTAAGTTTACTTATTTAGTTATGTTTGAAGGTGTGTTGCTTGATTGTTGAAATTTTTGACCAAATATATTCAAAATTAGTCTCTAAGCTACAAGAATTTTATCGTTTAACTGGAAAAACAGAAACCCGTCGTAACCCGTTTTAAGCTGAGAAATAACATAAGCTATAATCCAATCGAAAAATGTTGGGCTGTAATGAAGAAAAAAATTTCACCTCGGTTAATTTTGCAGACTTAATTCTTGTGGTGCTATATTTAAAACGATCAGGAATACACTGCAGTTACCGAATATTCAAATTGTATCTAAATTTGTGTTCATTGCGAGTTTTCATTTTGAAGTCATTTTAAAAAGTAGCAATACTGAAAAAGAACTCTTCGAATTTTTTACTATCCAATACAAAATTTGCAAAACTAGAATTTTTATAATTTTGTCTGGCGCCAATAATTTTCTATTTTTATTTCATTTTCCTTTTTTTCCCGTTATGATAAGAATAAATAAGAATTTTTGAAGGAATTTGTTTATCCAATTCTGCGACAAAATTTTCTATTTATGCAAAAAAAAAATCAAATCAAATCAAATCAAATGAAACGAATCAGGAAAATAAATAAAATCAAATGGTATAAATTGAATTGAATTTTCCGCGTCCTAAAAAAAAAAAATGTCAAATGTCATCCACAAATTAATAAATATAAAATAGATTGGCAGAGAAATATAAATTATAAAAGCTTTTCCCATTATCAATGAAGACACTACTAGACTCTATATTTGACAAAAAAAAAAACTTGAATAATTTTAGTGATGGATAGAATCTATAAAAATCATTATTATTATTATTATTATTATTATTATTATTATTATTATTATTATGATTGCAAAAAGGTTTTAAAAGAGAGAATAAATAGAATTACTTGGGAAAAAGAGGAAGTAGGATATCCCGCGTCTTAAATCGATGTTGTTGTTGTTGTTTTTTTTAAATTCAATCAAATTTCAACATATTTAACTCTCGACTTCCCTTTTATATATATCATAATAAATCAGTTAAGGCGTTTGTGAATTTATGACAAAATTAATGGGAATTATTTCAATAAAATTTGATTTAGGTCACTGTTTTCCCATGGTGAACCGCGAAACTATATAATAATATATAAAACGTTTTATAATTTAATGAATTTATAAGTTCTGGAACTATAAATAAGTTTTGTATTATAAATTATAGTATTTTCAAAAGTTATCAAAATTTTGCTTTTATTGTGGATTAGTTGATCAAATTAGGAAATTTTGGAATACTTAATTGGGTAGAAGAAAACAAATCCTGTCACATTTTCGGTGTTGAAAGTAATATTTGTTTTTGCTTTATGTGACATTCTAATACTGATAGAATAATTAAGATTAAAAATAATCTACAAATTAAAATTGTTTTAACTAAGAGTTGTTAAACTTTTAATATGTTTTACTTAAACTAAATCCAAGAAATATAATTATAAGCTTACAGTCTTATTATGTATAAGTTGTGGCAGAGAAAGAACAGATTGCGAAGTTTAATAACTTCTACAATTGACTAAAGGATTTTGTAGGTATTAAGATATAATAGTTCATACAAAATGCTTCATTATAAATATTGGCCACAAACTTTAAAATATCTAACAAATCTATAAGCTACCTACTTATTTGTTCATTATTTTTTCCAAAGAGGGAGAAACTAACGATCTAGTCTAGATAATTTTTTATTTCCAGATGTAAACTAAAATCAAGAAATCATATCCTGAACTTCTTACTGCTTCATAATCTGATTAAACCAAAAAAAAAAAATTAGTTTCCTTAAATTTTAGATGAAGTCTAAAATCAAATTACACTATTTCACGTAAAGAAATGAAATATACAGTAAGATTCGGTAAGATCCTGGAATCACAGTAGTACCTTCCGTAGAGACTACTGAAAATATTATTCTGCATATTATAAATGTACAGGTGACTTCCATCTCACGTGGTCATACGAGGCACATAACTTATTTAAAATGTATATTTAATGTGGAATATATTTCTCGCGCATTATATGATTGAGCATTGCACGAGGGTTACATGTATTTCAAAACAAAGTACTCAAAATGAAATGATAACATTCCTCTCATCATCTAAATTTTAACTAAGCAATTAAAGAACGTTCAAAATTCAATTTATCCACCCCAAAACATAAAATTTTGAAAGTAATTTCAAAGAAAAACCCACATATTTTCTTCCTTTTTTGTAGAAAATGTTATTTCAATTTATATTAAAAGGAGGGAAAATTGTATTTTTTATTTTTTTATTAAATTTTACAAAACTTCCTTTAGGGCAGACGAATGGAAAACTTTTTCTAAAAAATTTCCCACACAACGTATAAAAACCAGACAAATCTTCTCCGCATATTTAGTTGCATACAAAAATATTGTATATATAGTATAAACAAAAAAAAACTGTGGAAATTGTAAATAGCAAACCAGACACCGACATCATTAATTTCCTTCAAAGTTTATAGGAAAATTCGATTTTTCCTGCAATTTCTATATACAAAGAATTTTCCTAAATATATACGACTATATGCAGCATGGCGACAGACGATATAAAACTGTCTATGTTATATTATATACTTGTAAATGAAGATGAAAAGTGGAAAACTTTATTTTAGTAGAAAAACAGTACTCTATCAAAGGAGTCTGCTGTATTTATTAGAACAAGAATAGATAAAATATTGTTTACTTTAGCTGTGAGAAAAGGATTTTTGTTACGTGTCCATGTTTAGCCATTTGTAACAAGGAAATTTAATAGAAATTGACTAGTTAGTCCATTGGAGAGTACATATGAATTCAGTACAAAAGAGTTCGTATAAAAACTTTGAACTAGAATATTTTAAATTGAAATAGAATTTTCCATAATTTAGCACCGGATTCCGATGTAAATTGAAAATTTATTTACATGAAAGGTAAAAAAAAGGATGACTAAAAATGACTCAAATTATTACTAATATTCTTTATGGTTTTAATTCTAAAGAACATTTAGAAATTGACGTCTTAATAATATAAAACAAGATAATAGATAAAATCTCTTAGGAAGAAAAAACAAAAAATGTAAATAATGGCAAATAGTTTCAAACGAAAACGAAACATCAAATCTACCTTTGTGTGTTTGGGCGTGAATGTGTTGGAGTTGACTTGAGAGGAATATAAATCCATAGCCTTGAACAATGCTAAAGAAGTGTCTTAGACACATGACATGTATCACCCTAGTAATGGATAGCTCATTCTAACTATAATTTCGGATAATCCATTAATACATTATTTTGGTCAAATATTGGGATATTCTTTTGAACTGATAACAGATATGACGCCCACATAGTAGAATAAAAGCTTCAGACTCAATTCTTATTAATACTGATTGCTGGAAATTATGACATATTTGATAAAAGCGCTGTTGAAGATGATCTCAACTGTATCGAATTTGTGCGTTTCATTATAATTTTAATAGAAAACTTATTCCAAAAATAAAAGACAATAATTTTGCAGCCGAATGGAGACTTTATGAATGACATTTGAAGACTTATTTGCAAGTATGTACATAGTAGCAATTGAAAACTTTGAAACTTTTTTTTGCACCATAATTTTGCAACTAAAATATGGAAATGGTAGGTTGTGATTCTATTAAAGGAGGGCAATGACCTCTACTCTATTAAAATATTTACTAATGATCAGACTTCTGAATAGCATTTATAGGAGGATATCATATTAAGCCTTAAGGTAACTTCTAAATGTATTTGAACAATTTTTCACTTAGAAACGTTATATGACTTTTTCATTTCAAATTTAGTAAAACACTTTGCTTAGGCAATGTAAATTTACAAAATAACACCCTTTTTTAAATGAAAACTTGTTGCGTAAATACAAATGTTCAAAATAAACAAATTACTAATGCAAAAATTAACAAAAACTAGGAATTGTATATCAATCTTAAGCAAACCTGAGGAGACTATGAATTTTATGCCAGTCGTAAAATCAACAAACGTATACTGTGAATCCAATTCAATCTCTAACATCGTATCTTGTTTGACTTTCTTCTTAGAATGCAAATGAATGGAAAAAAAACGTATAAAAACCTTCAAGCCTATAGCTGATTTTTTAATACCCTCTGGTAAAAATGAGACTCGTAGTAAACATGGAAACTCAACAAAAGAATGACGAAACTAACCATATAATACCAAATCGAATTAAGGATTATTTAAACTATGAGTTATGGAATACCCTTATATATAAATCGATATAACTTTGGATTCTCTATAAATCTAGTGCCTCGACATCATCCTCCGATGATTAATTCTATGCGTTACAGATGTAGTGACAAAACTAATATACTCTCTGGTAGTATCTACCATAGGGTATACAAATTAAATATGTGAGGTAAAGGTTCGCAATAGAATGCAAGTCGAATATCTAAGTCTTCTGTTTCATTCCTTATCAAAAGTCCTATAATGATAATCATAGGTCATCAACAGACGGGCTTCAGATTTATGAATATAAATTAACATATTTTTCTTGTTGATTCAAACATAAAAAAAAGTATATATATACAAAAAAAAAATCTCCGTATGTGGAGAACGGATTTACTATTTGACTTCACAATACATTTTTCCATTCCTATTAATTTCTTCACTTTTCTGTTTTTTTGCTCAAAGTAATATTGAATTTGTCCACCCGCAATAAATTTTCAATGTTCTTCAACCAGTTATATCCTCATAATATATTATGTTATTGATCACTTCGCATAGCAGAACTACGCTTGAAATGCTTTTATACATAAATTACAAATGTTTCGAACATATTTCAACATTATTTTTTGTAAAAGACGACATTATTTTCTAACTTGATTTTTTATTTTACATGAAATTCCTTCACATAAAAATACTTAGTAAAATATCTTAAAAGCATTTGGAAAAGTGACAAAACAAAATTTTCTTTCTCATAATTATAGAAATCTTAAGATTTGAGTATTTTATAGAATAAAATTTTGATTTTTTAATGAAAAATCAACAAAATCTTTGTCTTTTCTAAAATGAAATACAAGTGCAGATTAGGCAAATACCGACCTTGACCACATAATTATATTTAAAGACACTATGGAAATCTATTCTGCACATTCCCTTGAGTCATATTTGTATGTTAAATATTCCATTTGCCAATTTTAAGTACATCCAGACCCCGACTTGCGTTGTTGATTGATTCCACAGAAATTCGACGCAAATCGAAATAATCTATTATATTCCTTACATAGTGCCTTCTAATACTTCTTTTATTGTGCTACGAAAATTTTAATTTCACAACGAGGAAAAAAAACAGATACAACGGAAAGTGAATTCCCCTTTATGGTTCATTTGACCTACTCTAGCAACGATAGTAATAATACCTAAAACCACATCCTAGAAAATAGCATACATTTGAATGTTCAAGGACTGTTTGAAGTCGATTAAAAAAAACAATTAAATGTAATTTTTATATCAAATAAATATATCACATAAAATTGGTTCAAAATCTTACAGAAAATTAATCTATTATTTCGAATTGAGTCAGAATTAAAAAATGTTAAAAAGACGATTTTCAAAAAAAAAGATTAAATCACATACGATAAAAATTTATGTGATAAATTTCGACAAAAGTAGTTGATTAAAAGTGATTCATTTCGTGTTATGAAACTATTTAATTATTTTCTTTAACAAAAACATTACTTTTTAAAAATGTTTTGTTCTATTCACTTTTTTACACGCAATTTAAAATTTTAATTCCCAAAACAATTTATTATTTGTCAGGCTCGAATCTAGGTAAATAGTTCATATAATAGATATTCGATGTTTTAAAACAGGAAAGTAGTTTTACCTAAATGACACTGACAACTCTATATGTTAACAAATGGATAAATAAAACTTGAATTCAGTTAGTTGGAGTTATTGTCTTCGAGAACTATCTATGTAGATATATTAAAATTTAAAAGAACGTTTAGAAGTTTTATCAATTATATACAATCCCTAAAAAATGTTAGATTCTTTGCGGATAAATATCGTATAATAAGCTAGGTAAATCAAACATACCAACTATTATAGAATAGATGCAAAAAATATAATGTCGTTAGAACTATAAAACTAACCAACAACGGTTGGGTCATTGTACTAAAGAAGATATTTGTATTTCATACCATAAGTTCTGCCCAGGCATACATATATAAAAAAAACCAAAATAAATAAACTTGTTCATTTAAACTTTGTAGATTATTGTAGAAAATACTTAATTTGAAGAACATAGAACTAAATATAAAAACAAAGCATTTTATTTTTCATCTTAAGTACTTACAATTAGGTGTCGTAAAAGAATCACATATCCACTCAGCATATGTATGAAATTCAACATCCCACATATCTTTTCGAAAGCAACACCCACATAAGGGGATCTAATCAAGAACAAGCTTAACAAATTAGATTACGGACTAATAGTAAACCAAGCATCCAACATAATGAGCAATGATAGAAAATTATGAAAACCAGGAAATAATTGACCTAAACAATTTTTTTTATAGAAATGTTTAAGATTGAAAATTTTCGATAAACTTTATGTATTTATTTTCATTAGCAGCCTGTTTCCACCCTCTTCTTCAAGGTTAGTTAATCTTAGCAAAATTTTGTGATTAACTTATGATCTTTCCATAGAAACTAAACTGATCTGAACTGTTCCCTAAAAACCCAATTTATTGAAGTTACAAATTTTATCGCCTGCAGGTAAAAAAATTCGTGGGCAGGAAACTTGTGTTGTTCGACATGGACATGCAATAGATATTATTTTAGTTAGTAACGTGTCAACTAAAGAATAAAAATTGTCATGATGAAAAGAAAAAAATATATAAGGCAGAAAAGAAAAACGATTGCAATAACACCAAAATGATGACAGTACAATATTTTTGTTGGCACTGAAAATTAAAATATTCGAGGAGAGTATAGTCTGCTTGAAAACAACGTTTTATTCGATTGCATGGATCTCAAAAATCTTTTGAATCACATTAAATGGATTTAGAAACCAAGGTAAATTGAAATATGGTACTCGAGATCATTAAGATCAACAACAATCATTTAGCTGAGTGCGTGGTTTATTGGATAAAATATGTAAGTGACAATACATTTGTCTCCGTTTATATCCTATGGTAAACAGTATCAAGAGTATACTTTCTATCCAATGTTTCAAAGCAACTGGTACTTGACTTTAGAAAATCAAAAGGGTATACAAATTTTCTCTGCAGTCATAATTTTAACAAAAATTTTACTGTCATAAATTTTTCTGTTTGTAAATTAGTCACAAGTCCAGAATAGGCAAATTAGTCACAGATTTCAGGAAACTCGGTAAATCCAACCAAGAGTAAACATAAAAAACGGTTTAAATCCAATTAGTTTTTCCTGTTTCATTTTTATTTAGTCATTAATTAGAATTTAGATCAATATGCAAGTAAGTACAGAAAAAATTTCCTATAGACCGATTTTAGTTATCAGTATCTTTCAATTTACAAATTGATTACCTAAAATTGGGCATAAGAAAGCACTCAATAAATCCCGTCGAGGTACATTCTGACCATTGACCGTTCATAGATTGTAATCCTCACGACTATACTTTCGTTAATGAATATTTTAATCCAAACACCACCACCACGTTTTAGCCATATTTATTATGTTGTGAAAATATGACCAGAACGAATTAAAAAAAAAAGCGAGAAAGAGAGAATGGCTTAATTAACGCGAAAGCAAAAATGAAGGCCGTGAGATTATTCAAGTTGCGCGAATGCTTTCATGTCGCTTTAAACAAAAAAAAATGGTATTTTAAAGGCATTTTAACTGAATTTTTAAGAAATTTTTGTTCAATCGACGAAGAGATCGTTAATGGTGAACTGTATAAGAAAGCTGTGTGATTGCAATCGATATAACCTTGCTAAAATTGTTTGTAATATGATTTATTTAGTTGTTTTTTTTTTTTGTGGGCAAAGTGGACCATTTTTTATTACGTAAATTTTTGAGACATTTATAATAATGATAATTATTAATTTCATGGGGAAAAGAAGAACTAAAAATTGACCAATGCGATATATACCGAGTGTTGCCAGCAGATAAGTATAAAATTCAGAATCATTGTACAAAAATATTAATAAGTATGCCGATAGGATTTGCACCATGAAAACCGAAGAAAACTAAAGTACTCCAGCCAGTACAAACAAAAACTTTGTCTGTAACATAAAAATGGCTACAAGTGGATCAATAATTCGAAGAATTAAATAAAGAAACGGTATAAAGATATACATATATAAGAAAAGCAAAAATAACAGAAACGAACAATTAAACAGCAAAATACTACTAAAATAACAAACTTTTAAAAGGATTTTGATTTCTATATTTTTTATGAAAACATAAAAGCACCTCATACCAATATGTAAATTTAGTATAGATACTGTCTCCCACCCCTGCATAAGGATTGAAAATATGCATTTTTCAACACATTCACCCACAACTACATAGTATCATAAAAAAGAATTAATACTAGTAATATCACTTTGTATTACTTCTTTTATGATAGTAATTACTTCCACTTCAATATAATAAAGTTTGTTTATAATAGAAAAATTGTAGTAGAAACCACTAACCTACCAATAATTTTGGTGTGAATTTCCAAATGGGAAATTATAGTAAAAGCAGTTGAAAAATTAATTATGCATTTACATGTACTATCGTCTCTTCAAACATATTCCAGCTGAATTTTCTTACTAAACTATACTATCAGCTAGCAATGTTATACGCTCTTGGGGATTGGATACTTCTATCTAATATTATATTTATTTTATGTTTACTATTAAAGAATATATTTTAAAGTATGCAATGCATTCATGCATGCATAAATCAAACATAATTATGCAATTTTATGTGAACTAGTTTTTTCTTTCTATACTCTTATATATTTACATTGATTATTATTATATTATTAGTTAAACTGTTTGATATAGTAGCAGCATGCTTGAAAAGTGAAAAACACCATTTCTTATAATATTTATTTCTATTGATAAAATATTAAATGATAATAAAAGCATGTACAATTGCAAATGATAATATATATAACATATATACTATACATAATTATAGCGATCTAAATTAATTTACAATATAGCAAAAAGTACAGAGTGTTCAATAAATAACAACAAAATTATCAGCTTAAGGAGAATACACTAAACTATCGTACTTCCTGCGTACAAAATATACATCTCTCTAAATTAAAAATATAAGTTCAACAGAAATACAACTCCGTCATCTATCTCGAAAAAGGTGAACTAAAATATAGAAATTTGTATTACATTAAAGCGAAAATGCGCTACAACTATATTTACTTTATTTGCAAAGTTATTAACATCAGAATCAGAATTAATTAGCTAATTAAATAATTGATTCAAAATACCTTAAAACAAGTCTACGAAAAAAAGACAAGACAAAACAAAATGCCAAAAGAAGTTTAGTATCAAATAAAGAGAAGAGAATCTATATTGTGCAGGGACATTAGTACACAGGAAGAATCAGTTGAATGCACAGTCGTTGGAAATCCTTATTATTACTCTATGCTAGTACATACTATATATATATACATTTGCTGTATTTTATTGGGAATTCTATCGGGCGCTAATTTACTTTCTCAAAAGAACGATTTTTTTAAATCAATGTTCTTATAACATTTAATTTCGGATGTTGGTACTACTGATATTATTTGACAGCAGTTGAATTTAAACAAATAAAATTTTTTTTTTTTGTAAAGGACAAATAATACGTTCTTCTATACTCCGGTTCCATTTCAAACTCACATTCATTTTAATAAAATTTAAAAAAAAATCTTTTATATTTTTTCTGTAAATAAATTTGACATTTATTTTGTTTTTATTAAAAAACATGCAAGGCCACCAATTTATAAAAAAACAAAGTTTTGATTTGCGTCATCTACCATCTGGCAGATGTCGCTTAGTACATATTTTCTATCCATCGCTAATTTAGCGCCCAATTTTATCAGGCGCTAAATAAGAACATATAAATGTATGGTAAGCACCGATAGAATTCCCAATAAAATACAGCAATTATGTCCCTAAATTTAGCTAAAAAAGAAATTATAGAGAACTTGTCTGTCCTTTTCATAATTTTGTATAAATTTTACAAAAAGAAAAAAACAATTTAGGAAATTAAAGCAAAATGGGGGAATTCCTAAGAATTCATTGATAATTCTTAAATTTCATTGTTTTTGGATGTGTTATAAATTAAATTCAAATCACTAATACCATATTTATTACCTGATAATTAATAATCGAATTTTATAAAATGATTAATAATAGATTTCCGGTTTATTTTACTGAAACTCTTTTCTTTTTTCAAATTATTCATTATATTTCTCTTACAATGAAGCCAATTTATTAGTTATATCAGCAAACTCAAAGGAATTACACGCATTTTTCATTACATTTTTTTTGCTAAACTTTGATTATGTAATTCAATTTTATTTAATTTACCCTAATTTGAACCTGTTTCACAGACAAAAATAATATCACATAATAAGAAAAATTGCCTTAAAAAGGCATTTAAGATATTAAGATATTCAATTTGAAAATTGCCGCTTAAAATTTTATTCAATTGTTTTTCAACAAACATTGAATGAAAGTTACACGTTCAAACACAACTTAAGTAATTTTAAAATAATTTTATTTATTAAACAATAATTTTTTTATATATACCTGGCGGTTACAATACTAACTAATTTAGCGTTTTTCTTGTTGGACATTGTTTATTATTCATTACATTTGAATACAAAAAAATCGATTAGTAAAAATGAGGTGATCAAATATTTAGGTACGAAACCCCGAAGGCATTATTATTAAAAACAAAAACATTAAAAGAAAAATCCAATTTGACTAGGCTTTCACCAATTTGATATTTTCTTAGAAAACTTGTGAAAAATTGTAATATGAATGTTTAATGTTTTGCTTTTGAGAAATCAGAGAAAAGGTAAAAATAAAATATGATTATATGAAATTGACACTTTGGTAGATAAAATATATGCTATATAACCCTTCTGTAGTCATAACTATTGATGATCATGAAAGTGATCGTCGTGGCCGTTATTATCAGAGTAGGCTTGGGTTACACAAAGTCTTTATGATACAGAATTATGTTATGTTTTAATTTGAAATCAGGTTATCATATATAAATTTTTGTTTTGTTTGATTTTTCTTATAATAGATAAAGAAAACCATATTAAAAATTAACGAAAACTAAAAAATTTTTAAAATAAAAAGGTATACAATCGTCGCTCTGATATTAGCCGATCATGCTTATTAATAAATGATTGTAGTTTTTAGGATGAAGTTGTTATCTTTTTGAAAATACCATATAAGACTAAAATAGATCACAAAATCGCTCAAATAATGAATATCGAGTAATTGTCATAACATTTATCGATCATTTCGGTCATTTATTTTGATACGATTTAGGAACTGATTTTTAAATTAATGACTATATATTAGCGTTAGTAACCTATTCCGTCCTAAAATGGATAAGAAGATAATAATCTGAAAAAAATGATTAAAAAAATCACTACAAAAAGTTGACTTTATTTTTAATTATCAAATTTCCTACTAATACAGTGTCAGACAAAAACCTTTCAGAAATACTATTATATTTCGATAAATTTCCATCAGCAAATTAAAAAATTGCATATTTCCAGGCGTGTAATAAAAAAAATTAATTAATTTCTATCTGATAGATGACTAAGTTTAGACTTAATATAGTGTAAATTTATTAAGTCTAAGGAAAAACCGATACATATAGATGATAACACTAATATTATTTTTTAATTATGAGTTAAACCCTTAGCCACATATGCCTAGATTTAAACCTTAACCATAAAACCATAGTTTTGAATACGATTGAATAAAATTTTTTTTTCTGTCAAGATTAATCGTATTTCGAGACAAAAAAAAAAAACATTACTGTTCCTTACCTAGTTAAATAATAGAATTTTTGCAATTATTTTCGCTGAACATAATAACAAAACAATTCACATAAACCGTTTTTTTTTAATTACAAGTTAAACCATTTTTTCTTTTTTTTATATATAATTTCGTAACATTTAATGGAAACTATTTTTTCCAAATAGAATAAAAAAAAAATTGTTTGAATTCAAAACGAGAGTAAGAAAATTTTCCCAAACGACTTCATTGAATTTATCTCTCAAGAAAAAAAATATCATTTACGTAATATGTATGATAATTTTTCTAGAAATATTGCGAATCTTAGCGCACCGCGGAAATTTTATGGAAGAAAAAAAAAATCTTCCCAAAACAAAACAATCTTTTCTCACCTTTCGGACAGGTCCACTTTTACTTTCAGTTGTTTTTGTTTTGGTCACAAAAGTTTTGTAAGTAAAAAAAAAAATAAATTCTGCATATTTTCGATATAAATTTGGTAATTTCATGAGAATTTTAGTTTTTTTGTTTTTTAATACATATTTTGAATTGGAATTTAATATTCTTAGAAATTAAAAATAAGATGACGATTCTATTTCATATTATCGCATATATTAATTTCCGGAATTTCACAAGGTTCCTGCGGTTAAAATACGAGTGTAAAATTTATAAGAAAACCACAAACAAACTTATTATGCACCAACGATATCACGATAATAAAATATCATAAAGATCTCTGATTAATTGTTCTATGGAAACAAAAAAAAAGCGAAGGCGACACCATCAATGAAGTAACCTAATGCATTCTTAATAAGAATCACAGTGGATAATAGATCCTATAGAAATCGGTATTAAATGTAAGTTGCTAAATTATCCCAGTCTATGAATGTGTATAATTCATTCATCAGATTTTCAGAATTTAATTTATTATCATATATTCATCATCTTATCACAGGATTTCGATCTACCATGTATATCAAAACAACACTATAGGAGCGACTCGGTACGATTAGGCCAAAAAATTGGTTTAAATCACATCGGTTCGGTCAATGCGACCAAGCCGATCCGATTTAGTATTTATTGGTCTTTATTTATGGTACAGACTGAAATAAAACGAATTGGTTTGGTCCTCCCGTAAACTTGCTGAATAATAAGCTCAACAAAAAATGACAGTTGTACTGGACCTACTTTACAAAAACAAAATAATTTCAACACTGAACTACACACGTTAGGTTCTCTTCTTCATTCGTAGTAGATTCGAGATAGCATAATTAGGTAACTTAAAATCGAATTTCCAAAGATAAAGTTTGAATATAATTAGTCGGATACAAGAGAAATAAATCACACAAGCTTTTAATATGACTAATTTGTCAGAAATGATAAAAACTGAATTCAATTTATGAGGAATAAATTCCATTAAATTTTGAAATGAAAAAATCAAGGACTTCCAGAATCTGATTCGAGTACATATTTCTAAAGAAAAACTTTCTCTCAGTCAATCAAAATGTCGCAACAAAAATCTACTTAAAATGATGCTACTAATTGAATACATGAAATTGAAATTTAACGCTCCTGAACGTTGATGAATAAAAATTACTCTTAGTGCACGATAAGAAGGTCTTCGATGTGATGAAATTGTCCCAAAGGGCACTTATATATGAAATCATATTGTATAATTTAATTTTATAAAATCTAACCGGAAAGACTAAAGCAGTGTTGTAGGTGTGGGAGGGTCTATAATTAAAACTTTGTTACAAATAATATCTTCATAATTTTTTTCTAATTAATTTTAATTGTATAAAATGCAATATATTATGATATAACAGATTCATGATACAAAATAACAATCTGTAAATTCATGAGAAACTAGTTGAATGGGAATTCTACTGAGTGCGAACCTTTAACTTTTCAATTTCCCTCTTATACAGAGATTTTCTTTTATAATCGTCCTATACTAATTAGCATCAGCATATGATTGAGCAATTTATATCATAGATAGAAAACATTGAAAAATAGATTAACATAATGAAATGGGATTAAAAGATTTTTTTTTAGGAAATTAAGTATGTGGAGCACATCAAGATTAAAAATGCTTGACATAATAGCAAAATCGATATTTTAGATTAAGTATTACAATGATAGTCAAATATAATGGTAATATTACACAAAACTTTAATAACACAAGTTAGAACTGGAATATAACCAAAATGGGAAAAATTTACTAAGTTTTAGCTCTTATTGAAAAAAAAGGAAAAATTCAGATACTCAAGACACAAAACTGAACTCATTAACATAAACGCATTCTCACCAATCGGAATCATAACATTACATTCGACGACCAAAATGAATTTAATCTAATCAGTGCTTCAAACTTAATCCTGTCAAGCTCAAGATTTTCATGAATCCAAAGCAGAAGACCCAAAAATTCATTGTGTGTTCCGAAGTCCAAGTTTATGTCTAATTTTTTGAGTCTCCACAAGACTTTTTTTTCAGTCGGATTGAAAATAAATCTTTAAATAAGGCGTGAGGAGTCCATAAGTAAAGGATTGCCATGGATTTTAAATTTTTATATATGAACTTCAGGGCTCAAATAATATCTTTTAATTTTTTCTTATGGCGTAGTAAATGAAATCTCATATAATAAATCGTTATTTATATTCTTAAATAACAGCAGGCAAAGATTAAATTCAACGTCATAAACCTTTATTAATTATTATAATATTTTTGAGGAAAATCTTAAATTTTTTTTCGCTTCAAACATAAGAAAGCAGGAAAAAATCGTAAACATTTCTTGGAAATTTAGTGAAATAAATGGGATGTAGGAGATGAATTTTTTGTGTTTTCATGATAATAACGCATTTGAAACATATTCAAAAGAATTATGCGTACTTCTAAAAAGAAAAGAATGCCTTTTTGTTCTTCACATAAATGTAATATGACGTCGTATTAAAGAACATCCTACAACCACATAACTTCCCGGACGGCTTAAATTGTTAGTTTTCATTCTCCTGGAGACAGGTACGTAATATTTTATTTGTTCTTCTTTTATTTTGAAAAAAAGATTTTCATCCGCTTTCTAAAAATAACCGCAAATTGTTTATGTGGAAAGCTGGAAGTTTTCTTTAAAAGAAAAACAAGCTACGTCGTATTTTTTGGACAAAACAAAATAATAGAAATCATCATATTAAAAAGAAAAGCTTCTCGAAAATTATATAATATATGAAAAGAATAAGGAAAAATTCTTCAGTGAAAAATTACTGTCTGATTAATTTGCATTTAAAGCATAGTACGCAGTTAGTAAGCACTTCAAGCGAAACGAAATTTCCTATACTAAATTTAATATTATAAACAAATCGGTTTTTTAATGGTATTATTTCTTCCAACGAAAAGAAAAATAAGCTTTTTCGAAAATCTTGGGCGAGGTGCATTTTCTGAATAGAAAAATCTGTCAACTTAAACCCTTGAAAGCTATTAGCGCAGAGTAAAAAATATAATCAACTAAATTACAATTATAATAATATTTAATTTAATTTCACGGTTTTGGAATAGCTTCACACCATAATGAAAAATGATTTTTTTCTTTTCAGTTCGTTAATTAAACAAATATACTTAAAAGTTTGATTAAAATGAAATTGTTGAAAAGATTCACGGGTAGCACATAATTAAATAATTGTTTACTTCCATCACTGAAAAAGAAACCGCGGACCATGATTTTGTATGAATTGCGCCACATTATAAAATATCAATAGCGATATAAATCGTTCACAGTTTGGTAAACAACTTTAATACTTCCTAAGAATCACATTCCATCCTCTCGTAGTTTAATGGCGATTATCAATGTTAATGTTAACAATTGAAGGTTCGTCCAGATTTTAAACGAATTTCTTGACTAGTATGATAATTCCAACAATAACGATGTAAACAAGTAATCTTAAGAAACTGGATTACATCGAAACAAGATAAACATATTTTATTCAATAATGATTTCGAAATGTTGATTGACCCTGGAAATTCGAAGATTTCACATTTTTCTTTAATCACACGTTAAAACCTTTTTTTTCGTAAGACAAACAATAGGAAATTAATTAAGAATTTTACGAGAATTCCACTTCTTGGCAAAATCTTAGGTTTACTTTTTAAAAATCACTTCTTGAATTGATTTTTATGAATAAACAAAAGAAAAAAAATGTATTCTTGAGGATGGTCGAAAGGTAAGTAGTTAAGTGTATTCTTATCCCAGCAGTTAGTTAATCCAAAATTGGTGAGGATTTCTTAAATTTAAGTGGGATGAAAATAGCTGATGGTTTCCTGCTGTTGTGATTTTATATGCGATGATCAAGACACCATTGGACCAATAATGCTAACCAGCAAAAAAATGTATGTATGTTTGGCTATATGAGTGTTAAATTTTACGCTAATCGCTTTTGCGATTATTACTTTAGAAAATCTTAATATGAGAAGAAAAAAAAAATTCAAAATCAAATAAATATTTCAAAGTTCATTCTTTTAACAGAAAAGAATTTTTTCTGCTAGGAGGAGATTGACCGAGAATTCTTAAGAGTGGGTTTTTCGGGAATTGTTCAAGAAAATCAAAAAGAGTACACAAAATCAAAAGAACATAAAGAAAAGCAATTTTTAATCTTGTCGGCGAATATGTTAACGACCCCTAAAGTTAACATAAAAAAAAACATACTAAAGAATTAAAATGATAGTAGAAATGAGGTGGAGGTGGTTTTTAAGTTGATATTCATTTATATAACAGACGCCTTTTCTTTTTTCTGCCGATTTTGGTATTCATGCTAACTTACTGTTTGACATTTTTAATTAATTAGTTTGACAGTAATATATCAGCCGTTATGTCAATGATCTAGCAGAAAATTTTGATTTTCAAGATTATGGACAACAAAAATTATTATGCATCATATTTCAGAGATATACAACAAAATGTCAAATATTTCCAGAGTGGTCCAAAATTAGGTAGTGTAAAATTTGTCGAAGTTGACATTTACACGTTTAAACTAACGTTTAACAAAGTGGTTTTAGAATCAAGAATTAGGATATGGATAAATTATCATCGTTTCCCTTTCTATACTTGCATTTGCCATTATGTCATGACATATTAAAAAATTCTGCATTTTTTAAAAGAAATATCAAAAGGATTTCACAAACTTATTTACAGGTTTCCGCTTTAATAAAAACCATTCGAAGGGAAAAAAAGAATGGCGGAGCATAAATTAATAACACAAATAGTTTGTAAGCCCCTGCATTTTTGTACATATATGAAAAAAACCCCTGAAAAAAATGATTGAAATTTTTGAAAGGATTTTTAATCAAATTTTATGCAAATGCTTACTTTACAATCGGTTTTTTGGTTAAGGCGTGGTTAATTGAATATTTTCTATGAATCGTGACAAGATCAAAAATAATAATTGTAATAATTGTAATAATAAAAAAAAAAATTGAGATTAAATAGAAAAAAAAAATTTGGTGATTTTTGGGCACGATTTTTTTTTCAAATTTCTTTTTATTAATTCAAAGAAGGAATCTTTCGACAACACTTTTATTTTTGTACTCAAATTTCTACAAAAAAAATTAAAAAGGTATCTGGAAAGCAAACCACTTAACTTTCTTATACACAATTTTTAAGTTTAATTTGCTCATTAATTAAGAGATGCGAAAAATATTTAGATGAAGTTGCCCAAAATTGCCTTCTAAGTTAAACCAATTTTTTGTACATGAACACGAAACATTAAATCCACATTTGCTTAATTGTTATGCAATAATGTAAATATGAACCTGACATAAAAATAAATAAACACAAACATTTGGACTTTTGATTTTTATTATTTTATTACAAAATTTTTATTGCAAAAAAAACACCTTTTTCCAAAATTTTCCTGTTTTGTTATGTCGGAAGATAAATATATTCTGAAAGATTTAAGATCATGGCTTATGATTATTATAAAAATAATTAAGAAAAAAATCCAGAAAAAAATATTTTAAGATGACAAAAGTCAGGTATAAACCAGCCATCCAAAAATGTGTTAAATATGTTCAGGTATTCTTATTTTACGAATTCAATTGTTTACACTTGTTTACTAAGAAGAGAAGTTAAATAGCATAAAAATACAATCAATAATAAAAAGAAAAATAACCAGACAACAATGATTTTAGTCATAAAAGGTGCCGAAAGGACAAGTAATAAGAATATTCTTTCCGTTCCATGTATTTCCCAGTGTCATAAATACATCATAAAAAATTTGTTTATGATGGAAAAACAAGAATAGTCTTTTTGGCATCAATAAAATTCTTTCTTCCGCAAATAAAGTCGAAAGGATATAAGAAAAAAAACGGTAACTAGGTAACATAGTCAGTAAAATAAGAAAAAAAAAAGCAAACGGAAGGGCGGAAAAGGACGTATTTCTTTTTTTTTTTGAATTCTAATAAATAAAAGGAATAAAAACCCAAGGATTTGAATTTTCAAATAATATGAAATTGAATAACGAAATTCTATATAGAAGAGATGCTTTTTATTAGAAAAGAATTCAATTTGTATGCAATAGAGAAAGAGAAAGACCAACAAAAAAAACGACTTTTAGAATTGTTTCTAAAATGGATGTGAAAAAATCTTTAAAATGGAGAAATTCTATTTTTTGTGAATATAAATATAAAACTATAGTATAAGATTTTCTTTCCTTGTTAAAAGCCTCAACAGAATAATATCAATAAAAATGAATATGCCTAGGTTTTTTTTTTGCCCTGAAAAAAAAAGATTTTTAGGGTCAAGTGATACAGTCTTAAAGATACGATTTTAGATAAATATTATATTTTATTATTATTATCATTATTTCTGTTTATACATATTAGGAAATATCATGAGATTTAAAACCCGAAAATAATGAAACTATTTTAATAAAAAAAAGGAATCGACTAGGATGTAATGGAGCTCATAGTACACAAATAAAATAATGAAGTTCCGAACGTAAAATCCGTAGTACTTTAATTCTGCAAATTCCGCGAAGTACTTTAAAAATTTAATTAGTATTAAAGTTATTACCAATTGTCAACTGAGCTACGTATAAGTAGCCAAAATTGCCATGCCGTATTTAAAAGTGAAATATTTGAAGAGAATTCATAAACCGCGGTAAAAATAAAGCTTTCATTATGCAAAATTTTTATATGGCTAATAATCAAACAGATCGTACATTACAGACTTTAGATAGTTCCATTAAAACAGAATTATTTTCGTGAAACGGCCAAATCATAAACCAAATAAATACTGAAGAAAATTATTATGTTCCGGCAGAAAATCCAGTTTCCACATCAAATTTCAACAAAATCGTTACGAGCCACCTTTTAATTAATTTTACTTTGATTCTTATTTCCACTGGCAGCAATTTCAATCTTCCTACAATAGTCTGGCTTTCGATATTTGAAAATTTTGGCGGGATATTTTAGAAAATATAAACAAATTTTTCTAATCAGACTTTTATAGTTACACGCTTCTAACGTAATTTTAACAAAAAGTGGTCATTAAAAAAAAACAAAACAACTGAATTGCATTAATCTCATTTTATGTATAAAATATGAAACTATTCATTAAAGAAAAGTTCCCCAAAAAAAAAAAAATGTCTACAAAACCCAAAAATTATGACCGCTAAAATGCAAAGCGCATTTCTTTTTTTTTACAGTTTTTAAAATGCAACATAAAAAATTCCACTGATTTTTCTTATATATAAAATTTTTACAAACGTAAACAGAGAAATAAATTTAACAACGAAAAAAATGTCTAACTTTGAAGATAAATAATAATAATAATAACAAAACAAGTACAGTTTAAAAAATCATATAAAAATGAGAAGCTCATTAAAAACGCTTTTTGACATTGAAGAGGCCGACACAAAAAGCCAACCAAAAAAAAACCACACCTGAAATTATATCAAACGAAACCCAAAACCACACGCAAAGAAAACTAAAAAAAAAAAAAACCAAGATTAAGTTAGACATGCGCGTTTAATAATTAAACTATGTAAGTCAAAATCAGTGCCAATACAAGGTATGTATAGCTTGCTAGACCAATATTAAGGGAATTGCTGGGAAATTGTAGTACTAGAGACAACACGATCCGCAGCGGTTCTGTTTAAACGCAGAGTTTAATTAAAGTTGTTTGGCCTAAAAAATTGATAGCACTCATAAACATTTGATTTTTTTGGTATTTGATGTTAATGCTTCTGTTCATTAATGGTTAAGACTGAAAATATTTTAGTATACGATTATATCTGATAAAAAATACCATCGTCATGAAACGATCAAGAATTCAAAGAAACGATCATC
Source organism: Xylophagus ater (assembly GCA_963422695.1). Lineage (NCBI taxonomy): Eukaryota > Metazoa > Arthropoda > Insecta > Diptera > Xylophagidae > Xylophagus > Xylophagus ater. The sequence goes on along the minus strand of OY730478.1, from coordinate 64,022,091 downwards.
ATCATCATCCGTGATGGTGAACATCAACAAGTACAAAAACGCAAGTTTTCTTAAGATTCGTTTTTTTTTTTTTCTCTATCGAAAATTATAAAAACTTTTTCACTCTGACTCATTTTCATGGAATTGATTTCGACTTGAAAAAGATGACAACAATTCGGGTGGTGATGATTCGATTGCGCAGTCGGAATGAATAGTAGTATCGATGCGCGAATACCTTTAGGGTGATGAATTGTTTATGAGAAAAAAAAAAGGTGGTTTTATTTTCGCGTTTATGAAAAAGAAAGGAGAACAGGTAAAAATCAATGCAAAAAAAAAAAAAAAAAACAAGACTAATAAAACTTTTTTTTTTAAAACAAGTTAGTTTACTTCTATACCCCAAACCACTCTCCGTATTCACGTGAACATAAGCATGTTTTCTAAGAACAGAAAAATAATTATGAAGGATACTTTTTCGTTTCGTTTTTCTTTTTGTGAAAGGGTTTTTTGTAATCGGAATTTCTGGAAATATTTCTGGGATTTTTTTGAAAATATTTAAAATTTTATGGTTTTGAAAAAAAAAAAAAAAAAAAGAGACAAACATATAAAGCAATAACCAAAAAGAAATTAAAAGCGATTAAAAAAGTTCATTGCACGGTTATTAGTTATGCTAGATTAATAATTGTTATTTTTTTTTTTCTTTTATTTGTTCAACATGAAAATATCTATGCTTTTAGAAATATGAGAATGAGATTATTGCTCCAGAAAAATAGAATGTGCACGAAAACCAGACAAGAAACTGTGATCGGTGTCAAGTCATTAGTAAAACAAATATGATCTGAAATTCTTTCGGAAGGTGTTTTGATGTGTTTTGGAATGGTGGATTCTGTGAATGATGTCAAAAAACTAGTTTTGGGGGATATTTTGATTGAAAATTGAATTTTTAAAATCATATTCGGACATTTGGCGGATAGTAACTTTGAATTATTATTGCTCAATTATTATGATGAGTACAGTCAGTTTCAAAAGAAATTGACCGTCGTGATTTATAAATGTTTGTTCCTAGAACTGCAAGCATTTATAGATAAATATAAAAATTTCATTCAAAAATGTATGCCAATAAAAAATTAATGATATTAGTCATGAATAGATTATTAAAAAAAAATTATGGATAGACGTGAAGAAACGAAAATTTAATAGACCAGGAAATATATAACGACAAATTCGCTTTCGGTTGTAGACTACGGTGTATCGTTATGTAATTGGGAATTTTATAGAAGCTTTTAAAATAATACATCACGATTTACAACGATTTCTACTCCTGGTGGTTTTGTTCGGAATATGTTCTGATCTGGTTTTAATATGTTCGAAGTAAATTTATCCCATAATAATCATCACTGAAAATAATTGTTAACAACAAATTAAAATTCCTTAGCTACCTTTCTTTTGATACAGACTTTTTTAAAATTGGTATACAATAGCTGACTAATTTCCGTAATTTATAAAATGATAAAAATTTGCGGCTGATAAATTTCTTCAATATTGAAACGATAATTTGATAATAGAAAGAAAAACACAGAGTCCTTAATTTCGATCGTTAATCATTGTTAGAAAAACCAAAAAAAAAAAAAAAAAGAAAAGAACAAAATCCAATAAATTATATCTTGCTCATTAAGAGTAATACTTCCTTGAGCTAAAATAAATGTTCATGTATCCCATTTTTCCTTTCGAATCTGTTTCTTTATTATTATAGAAACATTTTGTTTTTTGTGAGGTTTCTAGTTAATTACCAGTTGGATAATTTTGTTAGCCTACAGGTGAAATACACCCTTCCTCACCCGTAAATCCTTTTTGAATCTGATTCCTTCATGAATGTTCTTTTGTTCCTATTCCAGACATTTTGAGACCATTACAAAAAGCATGTAAATACTTTATCGCATGTAAAATTAATAATTATTTTATGTATGGAAAATTTTTAAAGATAATTTCTTTGTTCCATTAAAAGTAACTAATCTAATATTTCCTGCCTCAATATACATATATGCAGCAAGAATAAATTTATCAAAAAAATAAAAATTAATAAATTCTTAATATCAAGTTTAGGTCAAAAATATCATTAACAATAGGTCTATAACGCCAGAAAAATTCTTTTCTTTTGAATTAGAACACAACATTTTTGTTAATATGCTGTTAATTACTTTTCGTTACTTGAGGCGCCGGCCTGATCGTATATGTATATTTTTTTCCGACGTTTTGTTTATTTATCTTAAAGGTAGAACAATTAACTTCCTTTTAATGAAGGTTAACATTCCACCACATTGTTGGAACAGGTATAAAATTTGAAAAGAAAAAAAAATTATTGTACATTTTTTTATAAAGTTTGAAAATAAAAAGTCCACTTAACAAAATTTCAATTGCTCTTATAGGAAACCTTACTAAAATACAAGAAATATAGGGATTTTGTACAAGAAATGTCCTAAAATTACCTCGTTATGAATTTCTCAAAGTAATTGAGGTACAAGTTACATATATTGGGTAGTCAAGACTATGAAACTTGATATTTTCATCTAAAAACTCTTCCCTCGTATGATATTTCTGACGGTAAAATTTTTAAAATTATTAAATTTTCTTATTTTCTTTTTCTTTTCTTTTTATAACATATTACAAGAATTTTCATCCTTCTTTATCGGAGGAGAAAGTCTAGTAATCAAAAATCGATTAATCTCAATTCATCTTAATCCATAAAAAAAAAAAAAAAAATTTCCTTTTTTTTGTTCTTGTTCTTAAAACTAAATATAAATAATGATAAACATTATGTTAATAAAAGAAAAGCATAAAGGTGAAGTCATATCATACCGATCGATTAGTGAAACATCAAAGTAGAGTGCTAGTGTCTTAAGCAAATCAGAAGATAATCATAGTCTGAATATACCCTAAGAAAATGTTTCTCTTGATATCTTATATTGTCGCGAAGAGTTTTAATACTTTAATATCGAAATGATATAGGCTTTTGAGAAAATATTATGTTATATAATTTCGTGTATAGGAATACATGTACAAGTACATATCTTTTATTGCATTTTGACTCATTATTACACGTATGTATTGTCTCCCTCGCACTAATGGGAGATTGGAGCAGAAATTTCGGCTGGTTTAACTGCTTTAGATATTTTTTTTTTTCTAAAGAGATAAGAACTAGCAGCTCAAAATAATAATTTTAGAAAAAACAAATAACAATTGAATATCATCTAGGATAGTATAAATAATACTTTTTACTAGCACAATGTAATACAGAATGTTCATAAACATACGAGTATATGCGTACTTGTTTACAAGGAAACTGATTTAGAAGTACGCGTATTTGTAGTGCGGTCAAAACAAAATATTAAATGAAATTATAAAGGGAGGCTTTTAAAAAAAAAAAGAAAGTATTTTTGCCCTTAAGAGACACTCTATGAGGAAAAGTTAATAGAAATTACAAACAATTTTTAAAAAATATTCTTTTCATATAGAATAGGTTTCTTAAGGTTAAAAGAAAGAAATTTGTTGGTTTTGTTCGATTCGACATTTTGCAACTTCATCAAAAACTGTTCGTGAGTTCTATTTCGTTTTTTTTTTTGTATAACAAAAATGCAAGCACAACTTTTTTTGCAATTATTTCAAAATATCATTATTCAAATGCGAAATTTAAAAAACATAAATTTTAAATATTATTGTTGGTTCAAAAAAAATTACGAGTGAATGAAATAGAATTTTATTTTATCGAAATTAAAAAAAAAAAAAATTAATAATAAAACATTTTATATTTAAAATTTTTATTATATTTTATGTTATTTTAAGTTAATGAAGGATTTCATAATTATGACATAAATTTAGCGTCTTTTTGTAACTATTTTCTGGTGATTGACATTAATGACGAACTTAACAAATTCTTTTTGATAAAATATATAAAATTTATTGCCAATATTATATTATCTTGTTAAAATTTGATAAAAAGAAATGAAGAAATTATTAAAATAGGTGACAAAATATACATCAAAATTAAACCTTTTATATTTTTTTTTTTTGAATTTCTTAAAAATATTAAATATCAAAGAAATGATAATTATTGCGTGATCAACATAAATTCCAACATGTCAGTTGTTTTTACCTTGGCCCTTCCAATCCTCTCTAATTCATACAAAAAAAAAAATATAAAAAAAGAAAGCTTCCAAAAATTGTATTATATGTTATTTTGAACAAAAATCAATCAATACAAAATTCATTTTCTGCAAAATTTTTAAATCAATACTTTTTAAAGAAATTGAATGAAGATCAATCATTTCTGACCCATCAAATTTACAATTTCTTTCTGTTGGAAATAAATTGACCTCCATGCGATCTGGGCAGGTTAACAAAAAAAAATGTATTCGTATTTTAAGGTACGTCCAGATTTTTCCAAACTATGTAAGTACCACTAAATCCAACATACAGTAGAAGTCATGAAGAAAATGCAAATTTAAAATATATACCAGCTTAGTTTTCTGAATCTCGATCATAGTTTGTTGATAGTTTAATTTCTAAGTATGAACAAGTGAAAGTATAAGATTTCATAAAGAAGTGAATGACCGCACAAAGATCAACTCGATGATGAAAACCAATTCGTATTAAACTTGGTAAAAATATAGATCATAGTTTTCTCTTTAAAATAAAGTGAATTTTTACTTGGGTGGCCAAAGAAACTTAGATCCCCTTTTTCAAGGTCTCTAGGATTTTGACAGGATGGCAAGAAAAGAACACAACTCATGTGTAGTAAAGAATGAGAAATTTGGTCATATCTAATATATAAAAATTAATGTTTGTTTGTTCGTATTTTATGCGCTGCCACACCGTTCGTCTGATTGGGATAAAACTTTGCAAACTTATTGCTTGCACTTGCGAGAAGGTTATAGGCATAATATTTTACCGAAGTTTACCGAAGTGTGCCGAAATATTTCGAAATTTACCGAAATCTCCCGAAAATTAACGGTCTTTAAAAAAAATTGTAAAATAAGATTTTTAAACTTCGGCAAATGTCGGTAAAGTTCGGTAAATTTCGGCACACTTCGGTAAAATTTGGCAAAATATTTAAAAAATGTATTGAAATAAAATACAATTTATATAAAAAATCAAATTTCAAAGGAAATTTCCACAATTTCTTCTGTGGCAGCAATGCTCCGGGTACCAGCTAGTTGTAAATAAGAAATATAGAATTATAGATTATAGGCACAATTATTATAAAAATGAATAATGAAAATAAAATATAAAACAGGAATATGTTTACAAACATGATTTATAAAAAAAAAAGAATTAACGAAAATTTAACAATTTTCCATTCTAAAGACACTACTCCAGTGATTCTCAACCTTTTTTTTGTTGCGGTACACTTTTAACAATTTCAAAAAATTTGGCGGCACACTAACAATAAAATAAGTGTAAAAGGATAAATTTGGCGGCACACATCAAGAATTTGTCGGCACACAAAAGTGCCGCGGAGCATTGGTTGAGAATCACTGCAAATTTTCCAAATTTTCACCTGAATTTTTTTTTACATATTTCAAATGTTTTCTTTATTTTATTTAATGATAATTTTTAATCAATTTGTTCCCGCGTTCAGCATATATTTAATTCGCTATTTAGATGGACCAAAATAGTTTTTTTTTTCTTTTTCTCTTTTTTTTGAGTGTTTTCAGTATATTTAAATTTAAAATCAACACAATTCCAATAAAACATAATAAAAACAAAACACGAGACATAAAAACGGTAAAAAAACAACATTGAAAATTTTAATTAAAGACAAAAAAAAACCACAATCGATGAATCAAACGATTTTTTCTCATAAAATCGATACTAGCAACATAAAAAAAAAACAACGATTCTCGTTGTGTACTTTGGAAAAAAATGTTGCTATGTAAATTTTCAACGAAAAAAAAAAAAATTAAAACCGTTAAAAAACGCTTAAAAAAATAACATACAAAAAGATGAGAACATTGGATGCGATAAATGTGAACAAGATTGCCGAACAAACTAAAAACAAAAACTTAAATTTTCTTTTTACTTCATTCAACAAAAAAAAGAAATAGTTTGCATAATTTTGTGTTATTTTTATGTTGGTGTTGTTGTTTTCATCTATTTCTATGAATTTCAGTGACTTTGGCTTTGAATTGATCTTAACTTTGAAGAAATCAGAAAGCATAGAAAAATGATTTTTTTCTGTATGTTTGGAATGCAACGTCATAGACTACAATAAAAAAAAATTTATAAAGGGTGTCTCCAATAATAGCGCCAGATTTAAATGTCGTGCTATTTTCGTTTCATTAAGTTTACAGTACTGAAATCTTAACATCTGTCATCTACCATTGTTGCTATTAATAGTCATGGAACTTTGCAGGAAGGAACGACATTATTATTGACAGTTTGGCAAGTTTCGAGCGCCCACTGTTGTCAAAAAGACAATTCCACAAAATTCAAATTGTGCGTTTCTTTCGGAGGATTCTTTATTTTATTAATTATTAAATTCACTATCGAATGAGGTATAATTCATACCTGTAGGACCCAGAATACCTGATATATACGTATACCTTCATACAAGAAAATTCTTGTGTTTCCTGTCCTAAAAAGGAATATTTTTGAAAACGATGAATGGCATTTAATTCCTTATTAAATTCATCGTCGAATGAGGTATGGGTCGTCTGTATAAGATGCAGAATACCCGAGATATACACAAACTTCAGTTACGCAAATTAAATCTTGCACTTTTATTTGGGACACCCTATATGTTTCATTTGGATGTATTTTTGTTTTATTTTGTTGTTGGCCGAAACGGGAATGCAACACGACGATATAAAAATGCAACCAAAAATGCAAATAAAAGAGGTCAACATTTGCTGGGTTTTCCAATCACGACGATAATGTAGTAATAGAATATTAGGCTTTCTTTTTCATTAATATTATTTAATTTTCTGAGATATTTCGAAAGATTTGTGTTTTATTGTAGTTTATCAAAACAATTAATAACAATAATAAAATACATGTAAGTTGACAAGACAGGTTTTTTCATACCGTTTTGTTCCGGAACAGAACAGCAGGTGAAAGAAATGACATGGAATATGAACTGCCATTTATTCATTAATACGAAAACACAAAAACGAATCTTTTACTTGGTGTAGGAGTTATTGTATTCAATGTAAAAATTTTTCTTTTCCAGAACAACTAGTGAAAAAAATACCCTTTTAGTGTCACATAGGGTCTACTATTAGTAATCATCAACTGAGAGATTGAGAATCATAGTAACCCCACTCAAAAATTGAGCTACACAATGATTTGATAGCACAATATTATACCCTATCCATAATGGATTTGTATTAATTGAGTAATTTAATATTGATAACCAAAAACATACTAGGCTTTCCCGGAACGTAAGAACTAGTTCCGACTCGGTGGTTCTTTTATTCAAGGTAGTTGTACGCAAAAAAGATATCTAATTTTTAGGTCAAATGATTTACACAAAATAAAAGCAGTAAAATCCTCAAAATAAATATAGATAACCCTCCTACAACATGGTTTCGCTTTAACACGCTAATAAAAATTGCAGAAACCTATAAAACGTGTTCGCTTTTCGTAGGGAACTATCTATATAGGAGGCTTACCTGTACTAAAATAATTTTATACCAATTCTCCCAGACATATCATTTTTAATTTTTGTATAGGAAATCTAATAGTAGAGGCAGACATAGAGTATTCATACCTTAGTATCGATACTACAGTATAGCCTTGTACCATGGTATAAAAAGGGTTTGGCACACATCAAACATAGTATTTGTCTGACATTTGAAATTCTGCCATTTTAGCGAGAATATGGGAATTTCTTTTCGCTCCTCTTAAATCCTCTATATGATTCCTACCAATATCTATAAATTTTGAAGTTTCATCCACCGATAAAATTTTGCGTTTTTCCTTTCGTTTACCATTTTTTTAAAATAAAATTTTCAAAAAAAAAAAGTGTAAACATGTGTCAATTGCTCAGCTTACCTACAAAATTCCAGTCGCTATTTGCCGCTTAAATAAAATGGCGCGACAATCACTAAAGAATAGATTACAGTGGCCGAAAAAATGAAGTAAAAAATGAAATACCACATACTTTTTCGAATTTAAATACCAGATTTATGCTACGTAATTGAAATGGTATTCAGCTAGTATTCGACGACACACATATGGTATACGACATGGTATCCTTAAACTATGGTATGAATACCCTATGTGTGCCTCTAGTATAAGATACAAACCTGTCGAAATAAAAGGAGCAGATCCTATGTTCGCAGGAAGATTACAGAACTAAATAAGTTCATTAACTCGAGATTCTTAATTAAAAGGAGATAATGATATACGATTTAATAACAACCATATTTGCTTTGTAATTATTTATTAATTGTGCGGTCAATGCCATCACTTTTCTACTAATTTCTTTTAAATACAAATTCTTAAAAAAAATGTACCTACTATTGCCAGTACGTCAATTAGAATTATTTGACTTACAGATAGTGCCGATGTACGAGATATTTTACAGGAACCAATTTCTTTATAAACATTTTAAAATTTAGTTTTGCGGTCTATTTTTTAATTTCCTTGATTATCTCGAATTGCAATAACATTATTAATCTGTTGAAAAGACAAATAAAAGTAGCAAAACAAAATCAAGGTGGCTACACGATTGTTTCAATTAAAACTTCCAAGATCTAAAAAATTTTGCACTTAATTACTTAATGCAACAATTCAAGTAAATTAGTACTTGAGGTCAAACAATTTCGCATTCTTATTTATTTCTGTTGAAAAGTAAAATTTTTAGATAAGAAACATTTTAAAATAAATTAAGACATTTTCAAAATCAAAACAAATTAATATTTATCATTAACAAACTGAAAATGTTTTTGAAATAATATACTTTAAGAAGATTAAATCCAGAAGTTATGTGTTTTTTTTTTTAATTAAGAAAATGGCCTCCTTTGCGAACTGACCTTTTCGTTTTCGAGTTAATAAAGTGATAAACAAAAGAAAATTATTACAAAATTATAATTCCAAAATATATGCTTTTGTTGATAATTAAAATTCTCACTTTTTCATTTGACAATTTGACTTTGATGGATAGCAACTAATTAAATATGTTCAACAATCTTGAAGCGATATTTTGATTTATCCTCTAGGAAAGCTGTGCAAAGAAGCGATTACCTTAGTTTTATTTGAATTCAAAATTAGACACATTGTAGCCCCAAGAAAACTCGGTAGGATGCAGTGAAATTCTGAATGAAAACATTTGTAGAAACACAAACCATTTTGAAAAAAAAAAATCTAGCGCCTCGAACATAAAAACAAAAAAGTTTAAATTATCCAGCATAGAGGCATACATACTAAGTCTGCGTAAACTGCCGCCAGCAATGTTATTTCAATACAATAACTTCGAAGGTTCAAACTCAGCATACTCGGTTACCAAACAACATTGAAATAGAGTCCTGCTAGAACATTATGCTTTATTTTAAAAATTGCATAGCTTGAATTAACATATGATGAACTCTAATTTTAAGTGTCCTCACACATACGGCATTTTTGATGATACAAAAAATTGTATGTAATTTCCTTTTCGGTTTCCCTTTGATATGGAAGTCATTAATAAAAATCTGCGTACCCAAAAGTCAAGTCAACCATAATAATAATGAATTGACAATATTAAGTTTAGTTAATTCAATTTTTTTAGGAACGTGATAACGACGCCCTCATTCAAAACATCATATTTTTGTTTTCTCTGAATTTTTTTTTATCCGTTTCCACCAAAGACACACGACAGGTACATTACAATATTTTCTTCCAATCAATCCAAGAAAAAAAACTTTTAATGACCGGTTTTATGATGATGTATATTTGATTCATTTAATTTTTTATTTCTTTTAAAGTTGCTTGCGCAAGTTTTTCACATTTATTTAGCATGCGTATAAAGCTTATATATTCATTTTGTTGGTTTATTATCGCAATATCTCATCCAACGGGAAGAAAGGTTGACGACTGCTTCAAATACATTTCAAGGTAGGTTATTGGATTTTCATTTAAGTATTTGCTTAATTTTTTCTCGCGACTTTTTTTTTTTTTTAAGTCAATGAATATATTTTTTTTTAAGGGAATTGAAAGTAAATAAATTTTTGTAGGCCATTCAAGTGAAAAAGTGTTATGATGATAACACTTTCATGATATTAAAGAAAAAATTTTGAAAATATTATTTAGTTTTTTCTTTTATGAAAATAAATTAGATACTACCGCTGTCCGAAACCAAGGTATACATAACCGGATTTGTTTTATGAAAACTTTATTTAAATGAAAATAATTGACTGATTCGAATGAAACTCGGTATCCAGAAGTTTTAGACCGGTGATTATGGATCTGAGATCAGTTTGCAGATAATATGAAAAATGAGTTGGGTGAACGAAGCATGTTTTAATAAATACTTATTAGGTCTGTTTTATTTGCCACTTGCAAATTTTTACATTGAAAACAAAAACAACAAAAGTGTAAATCCTACACTACTTTCAGACCAGGGGTAGCTCTCATACCGAAATTAGTTCAGTTTTCTACCATAAAAAGTGTATTAGCTAAAAATTTCCCATTTAATTACAATATAGTTGCTAAGCAACGCTACAAACATTTGAATTAAAGGTTTTTTCTACTCCTGCTCGTTTTATTTGCCACTTACCCTGCTCCGGTGTAGGGTATGGCAAATAAAACAGACCTATTATATCCTACAACTTTCAATAATCAGAAAATTTTACAGAAACATATACAATAATTTCGGACTGAGGGAGTAAAATTGATTTGAGAATTTGCTTCAGGTAAATATTGTATATATAGTAGTTATTAAAAAAAAAATTATTTGATTTTGGTTTAACACGCCCAAAGACTATGTGAATGTTGTATTTTTGAAACAAATTTTTTTTTTTTAAGTCAGTAATTTAGAAGTACCTGTTTGCTTGATAAAAAAACAAAAATAAGGCCAAGGTGGAATTGACCATATTTAAAAAGTTTCTTAAAATTTTTCATCTAATATCATTTGCACGACACAAAACGAGGAAGTCGTAGAAATATTAACATTTTATGAATTTGATAAATATTTAAACTTTACTATTATTATTATATTATTAGTATAAAGATTGTTATCCTTTTTTTTCTCTTTCCTTCGAATAACAAAATCGTAGGTCCTAATAATAAATTTATTTAAAATTTAAGAATAAATATCAACCTATTTCTTTCGAATTTTAATCAATTCGAGTCTATAATCCTAAGTGAAGCGGCCCTGCCAAGGCCTACCTTTATCATACATTCGAATGAAATTTTTGCACCCATTTTAAATTATTATTTAGAATAAAATTACTAAATAGAAGAAGAAAAAAAACCAACATTTTATTTAATCAATAGTATTTATTTTTTTATCTACTTAAAAACAATTTGATTTAATGATCGATAAAACTCACGAGGCGTTCGTTTATTTGCGCGTAGCTGCAAAATTATATTGTTTCTTCTGTTTTTTTTTTTGTTTTTTTTTTGAGATATTGGAATAATTAACAACATTCGAAGTGGTTTAACAGAATTCAATCAATCGATCAGATAACAGTACAATAAACACAAGGGAAAAGATAACAAAATTGATAAGTTTATTTGATTATCTATTATTTTTATTATAATGTGACTTTGATCGATAGAACTGACCATAACCATTTGAAAATCTGGGTTTTAAAAAAAAAAAAAAAATTTAAGGCGCCAATATTCAAAAAATAACTAATGATTTAAAACTCCCAACTAGAAAAGGGATTTTCGATAATGAACTTGTCAAAAGATTTACAAACTTAAAAATAATTGATTGGAAAAATATTTATTTTAATTCTAAACTTTTGATTGATTTTAAAAGTATATTTGTGTTTGTTAATTTTAATGTTTAAAATTAATTATAACGAATGTTTTTTACAGTAGACCGGTTAGAACGCAACAATAGATAAACATGAAAACTATTTCCATTATAAATTCTTATTGCGATGGTTTAAAATTTTTTTTAAAAAGAGTTTACATATATGCGAATCTAATGAAAGTTAGGTCGTGACATCAAAATCAAAATTATGTTGTGTATTGAATTGATCCTCGGAATAAAACCGAGTAAATTGTATATAAATGAATAAAGATTTCGAAATTCTAGAAGCATAATAAATTATCTAGGAAGATCACGTAAAATTAGGCCGCACATACAAATTACTGCAGAGAGATAATGCGCAGCGTAAATCGAGGGTCGCCTTCTATTACAATTTTTTATGTTTCTCATTATTTCACATAATGCATACAATAAATCCACACGATTGTGGGACAATCGAGTTGGCCGATTATTTGCATAGTGTATTAGCCCCTTAAGATTTTTGAAAATATTCTATGCCGCCCAAGTTTCAAATATTGCTTATTCAAAATTTTATGACTAGTATCACGTAAGTTTTGTGTATAAATTAAATAATATAGAATTAAGAAAAAACAATTGTATAATTTTAACGATTTTTCCAAACATTTAAAAATGATAAAATAAATCAAAATTGGTTGATTCACAATCATAAGAATTTTTTGAAGGTTTTTTTTTTTTGTTTCGAATACAATTCAAATATCAATCAAGTAGCTTTTTTTTTTGTTATAAAAACCAAAAATCTGATTTAAAATATTGCATATTTTTTAAATGAGAAATTACTTTCAAATTAACTTTTAACACGCCAAAGAAACAGAAAAAAAAAAAGATAAAATCTACTTTTTAGCATTTTATTGAAATCAAAAAAAAGTCATTGCCACTGTTTTTAGTATATTTCGAATTTTATTGTTTTAAATCAAAATATCATATTAAAAAACAGAAACAATTAATTAAATTAAATGAATTTGAAATAAATTAAAAAAAAAACAAAAATGTTTGGTTAGGTAAAACAAGCCAAAAAAAAAAAGAGTTTAAATCAAAATAAAGGCAAATAAACTTTTGACGAATTGTTGTTAATTACAAACAATTGTAAAAAAACGCTTGAACCGGAAATGAAAATTCAACGTTTTTCAAAAAGGATAAGAAAACAAAAGGAAAAATTTAGTTCCCGAGGCTTCAAAAATAAGTCAAAAGAGATTTTAAAGTATTTATGTTTTGTCGATAAAGACGAGAAAGAAAGGACACTTTGACAAAAAAACAAAACAAAACAAATAAACATTTTTTTTTATTTTCTTTTAAAGGAGAGAAAAAAGCAAACGAGTGTCTTCTTCCATGTCAATTTCTTTTTCGTGGAGTTCAACACACGCCTACCTACATTACCAATTGAGAACATCGTAAAGTTAGGAATAGAACTTGCTTACATCTAATATTTATCCACCCATTAACCATCTCGGAGATATGCAAAAAAATTCTTCTTTTGTTTAAAAAGGATTTTAGAGAGGAATCACAAAAGCATTTTATTCGGCGAATAAATTTAGAAATGTATGAAATAAAAGGAAAAAAAACTAAGTTTACATATTTCTCGATTTAGTTACATTTTCAAAAAAAAAATCTATATGATTCCTTTAATTTCAGTACAATTCTGATAACAATAGGAGTTTGCCAAAATATCAAGAACGATACAGTTTTTTTAGGGTAATAAGTCAAAGTAAAAAAATATGCCGACTCCAACTTCATTCAGCTAATGTTCCAGAAACTCTGTACACTGACATTTGACTTTAGTTAAAAATATCTTTAGATATGGCAATTACATTTTTGTTTAAGTGACTCCATCCAATTACGAATCAGTCCGATGATTAAATTAATTTAATCTGGTCCTTAATACTAACAGTTAGTTATTAAGCAGAACCTTAAAGCTTACATACTAGTTCCTTTTGTACTTTGCTCTTCGGTACAAGAAAATGTTGAACTAATTCATCAAGTATCTGAATTGGTTGGAAAGATTCAAAAATTGAACTTAAACCAGTTCAGGTATCAAAAAATATTAAATAAAACTTTGTATTTATTGCGAATTAAGTTCTTCCTTGGAGGTTTATGCATTATGTTGCAATATTTTATTGTAAAGAAAACCAATCTTTTAGTAGTTCGATAGTTATATGATCATAAATTTTGAACTCATTGTTTACCAATTTCTAAAGCTTTCAGATCCATTGATTACCACTAAACTAGAGATTATGGACATGTTCCTTGAAATAAAATTCAGCAAAACCAAACAATATGTCAACACTTGACAACTGTGTTTTATTTTTTTTTTAAGAAACAAAAAATTACATTGAAAAACATACGAAAAAAAAAAATCAAATAATCGAGATGAAAAAAGTACTCAATTGAGCCGACACCCAAAAAAGTGCCCAAAACCACCCAACAGCAAAAAAAAAAAAATATGTATATGAAAAATCGAATTCACAATTTTTAAGGAATTTTTGGAATTTTTTCTCTACCTTAAGTCATCCCCCCTCATTTCACTAGAAAACATTTTCGATTGTAAAAGAATGAAAAAAAAAAAAAAAATACAATAAGCAAATCTGCCACAATTTCCTTCTTTTTTTTCCTTTTTAAAAAAGAATAAAAACACTGCGTGAATGCGTGCCTACCAACTTAATAAAAACGAAAAAAAAAAAAATCAACATTAAACAGTTTGCAGCACTTGTCTTGACAACAAAATATGTACATCCTTCGATAAAGAGAAACAAATCCATAAGTGCTAAGGAAAATAATATGAATGAAAAGGATATCATGTTTAAAATTCCCCTCTCTTCTCCCCCTCAAAAAGACTCCAAATCACACATACAGCCACCCAAATAAAACATTTCTCGCATGAACCCTGTAGAAAATCAGGACGTACATATTTACAGTTTAAACCACTTCTGCAATGCACTATTCTGCATTAGTTAAACTAGTCAGTTATCTGCTAATGCAGGAAAATAAAGATACAAAAATTAACATGCTTATATTTAACTTACTGTCGCGTCAGTTTTATGTCCATTACTACTTGGGACCGGACCGACCCGTGGCATTGTTTGCGTTTTATATTTTTGCCCCCCAAAAAAAACAACTGAAGAAAACTTTATCTTGTGGTCCGACTTATCTAGAATAAACATGAAGGGCCTTGTAATGTTTTTGAAACCTTTGCTTTTAGCAATTTTTAACATAGCCTACCTTGCCAGCCGATCTATTCAGGATATCCATGTTTCATGAAAATCGATTAAGAAAAAATTTTGCATGATATATTTTGTAGGTGCATGCGAATTTACATCATAGTTCTATGCCTCGGTTATGCAAGTTGAGCCTAAGGCAATTACATTTTCCTTATAAAAAAAGGTCCTTCAATTATGTAAACTAAATATATGTACATTGCACCAGTTCTGTAACTTGTTTCAATTTCACTATAGTCCTGCATTCCATAATTTTGTTTTGGTAATCCAGGAATATACAAAACTCCTTTCTATGGCATTGCTTTGTAAAAGATTTTATCTTCATTTACCGGCAATGGTATACAGAACTTGTTCTGAAAGGATCCCATTTCCTACAGGGATCTATTTTGGAACAAATTAAATCCTTGTGTGTGTGTATTCTATTATTATTATCAGCGGTGGAGACAAGAATAAGGATAAAAAAAAAGAGGAGAATAGAAAGAGAGCAAAAACCAGAATTTTCTAGAAAGAGATATCCAGATTTCTGTCTTACTTTTATTGATTTAATCAGATGTTAAAAAACGGAAAAAAAAATCAAAGACTTGTTTTCCCCAACGTCAACACAGGTCAACATAAAATTTGATTTTGTTGTTGCGATTAATTAATAAAAAAAATTTAAGCTTAATTACAAACCTTTTTGTTTTGATCCGAACCACAAAATCAATATCAAAAAAAAAAAAAAAAATTGTTGATTTTTTTTTTCTTTTTTGAAATATTTGATTTTTATTTGCGTGTGTGTGTGTGTATCCTTAGAATTTTATTTTTGAAAAAAAAAGTGTTAGCGGGCACACTTTTCGAGTATCGTTTGGGTTCTCAAAAAATATTTTTATTTTAATTTTTTTGGAATTATTCTTTTTTTTCACATATTTCTACAACTTAAAAAGAAAATCTTTTTAAATTTTGTATAAAAACAAAGTACACTTGAAGAAAACAGGTTAATTCCTTTTCTTTGGAAAACTTTTATCTTAAAAATAAAACTTGAAAATGAATTTTCATCACTTTTTGATTTTGTTAATTTGCGTGAATCCTAAAACAAATACAACCAAAAAACAAAATTATTTAAAAATCAGAATTGCAAATAAAAAAAAAAAAAACCGCACAAAAATAACCGGTTTTTTTCGTTTTTCGGAAGAAAAGGCACAAATTTTTTTTTATTTTAATTTTAAGAAATTTTGATTCGAAACATTTCTTTTCCCTTTTTTTGGCGCACCACACTTCTTGGAAGAAAATTTTTGGTACAAAAATTTACTTTTTTTTTTCTTCCACCCACGAAAAAAAAAGAAACAAGAGAGTTCTTTACCAAACAAAATCACTTCCTTTTTCACAAAAAAGGAACTGTACTCAAATTTTAGAAACACCTTCAAGAATTTAATAATATTTTCAAAAACAATAAAAAAAAAACCGTTTTATAACAAAAAAAAAATTATTTTTTTTTTCTTTATCCCGAAATAGACGTTAAACTCGGCACACACTTTATTCTACAAAAATTCAAACTCAACTGATGAGAAGAGAGAATACGAAATTGTTTCAAAAATTTTGTTTTTTTTTTTTTACGAAATGATGAAAATGAAATTGGGATGGAACATTATGAAATTGAAATTTTTGTATACGCTTAAAGAAATTTTCCTGCTTTTTTTTTGTTATCAACAATCATTTTATATCTCTTTCGTTTTCATATTTACTATCTCTTTCGTATGCACACGCAGATTTGCTGTTATCAATTTTATTGAATTCTCATGTTTTGGACATTTATTTTGAATATTTTAAAAATCATCTTTTCTTCAGTTAGGAAAATATTTTGAAGAAAATTAAATTTAAGATAAATTTGTATTTCCTTTTCAAATATAAAATACAAAAAAGAAATTACTTTTTATTCCAAACGAAAGGAAATTTGTGTTCGATCTGGTAATACTGTAAATGTACCTGTTTTCTGAACTGTTTTTCTCTCAGAGAGGGAGTAAATTGAATTATTGTTCATTTCAAAACATTCCAAGTCTCATTTTGGAATTTGTTGAAATTGAATAAAATATTAAAAAAATTGTAAGAAAAAATGAGAGAACTATTAAATTTTCTACCATTTTCAGAATAATCATCAGTGTTCCAAAATCTAGACCGGATTAAAGTACGTTACAGTAAAACCTCGTTTTGCCGCTAACAAAATATAGTAGCAAAAATCAGAGAAATCAAATAAGATTAAAAATCAATTTAATAAAAACCCATATCTCAAATATAACATTGAATAACTCAACAATATAATATAATATATATATATAATATAATAATAATAAATCAATTTTCAATATTCAAATGCCCAGCTTCACACATAGTTCATTTCCATGAACGAAAAAATATATAGAATACGCGCTGTGCATGACGGCCATTTTGAATATTTATTTTCATACTTTTATGACATCACATGTAGATTTCCTTTCAAATAAATAATCCTGATTTTTCACACAAACAATGTATTTCAGGTCTCGAATGACGTAGGGCGCAGAAAAAGCCTATTTGAAATATGGAAAAGCGTAATCTATATATTCTTTCATTCATGGTTCAGCTCATACTAAAGTCCAGGGCACATCTTGACGTTCAAAGCACACACGTTTGAAGTGAGGAGGGACATGAATTATTTAAAATAAAAATTTTAAATTTATAATACGTTTATTAATATTATATATTCATAAAAATATTTCATACAAACTTCCTTGGTTTCAACTTTATAATATATATTCGATAGTTTTGAATGTGCGTTAATAATTTTTAAAAATGTTCCTATAAAAATTCTCGACAGAGCATATTTTTATAGGAAGATTCATACACATTCAAAGAATTTATAGTAAAATTATAGTAACGTTTCTCGGGCAAAATTTTTCCTGCAATGTTGGCCGTACTTTTCATACTAATTGAATTTTGTACAAGCGAATATTAATCCCACTCACATCGCTAGTTTATGCATGCCTCGGTGATGAAAATTTGGCATTACACATGTTCACAAAGGAAGGACATCGTCGTGCCTATGACGTTCACTCTAAACGCCATGTACTGATTTTCTTATACACCCTGAAAGTTAGACGTAAATGGTATTTTGGTGGTGACATTCTTATTCAAAACAGAGTTTCTACTCCAGACGTTAATATCATGTAGAATGAAAGATGCATTTTGGGATTCTTCTTTTTCCTTCCTGGTGATTACGAAAACAGAAATCATCACAAAAGTATACATATGTAAGAAAAGTCAAAAAGTCTTTAGAACTAGAGACATATACAGGAGAACTGCATTCAGAAATTGCAAATTCTTCATTATTTTTTTGTTTTAAATAAAATTTCTGCATACTTTCTGTCTAGTCACGAAAAAATTCTTATAATGGAATTTTTCTATTGTTTTTCTTGTCTATGGAAAAAGATTCAGTATATTCCTTTTCTGCTGTTTGAAAACTGTTGTGCGAGAGATTTTTTCATAAAGATGTAAACACTTTAGCACCCACATCAGATACTATTATCCGAACCAATAAAACGAACTCTGGAGAACCATCCAAGGAAGATGGTTAGGAGGGTTTTTTTTATGGCTTAAGACATTCCGCGATTCTTGATTAGATCGATGTATAAATGCGTGAAAAATTGTATACTGCTGTAATGGAAATGAAATTCAATTTTAATAAGATTTCTAGTATGGTGGAAAAGGTGAGGTGTTGGAAGAATTTCTCAACATAAAATTAACTTATTTTTATCCGGTGAATATTATTTTTATGTTGATTGGAAATCGTGAAATTATCAAGAATGATTTATTTTTGATATTAATCTGTAAGGAATGAAAGTAAAATAATTTGTTAACAATAATAATCGATACTGATATTTGATGGTAGTTAAGGATGTTGAACGTTTAAGTTTATGATAATATAATGTATCCATACGATTTGTAGAAAATGGCTTAGAATTCAGTCAGAGACATTGTTGCATTTTCGTTGTAGTATTGAAGCGAAACATCAAGATTAAGAAAGGCTGCATGCAATCGATGGAGATGACTTTAATCCCAACGGGAATAAACTAAAGATAACTATTAAACTAGAAGAGAAACACATTTCGTCCTCTTCGGGCCTTGTTGGAACGAGTTCGGTTCACAAAAGCACATGAATGGAGCATTCCAGCCGCAGAAACCATACGTGAAGTACAAAATGTGGTTTCAGAAGAAATTACTATATGTTTCAGATGAAACCTGTGCACCAGTTAGAAGTGCTCTCCGTATAGCACTGTACGGGAGCGTAACAAGCATGCACTACACAATTCTTTCTCCAAACCAATTAGAACTAAACAAGTTCATTCAAAATAATTGTTTACCGCTATTAAGTTTGGCTCAATTTATTTCAATTAAACTAATAAATCCGGCCTAGAAACTAGGTAACTGTTCCGAATTAGATTTTCAGCATTCAATCTTTTCAATTGGAAAACCATTCAAATTTTCATGCAATGCATCAATGTTATATAATTCAAATGTTGGCAATCGCAACATATTTTCCTAGTTATTGGATATTTATTCATTTAGCAACAGAAATGACTTAATTAAATCAGTGAAAGTGAAAATAATAAACAATAATGTTTTCATTATTCCTTCTTATTTTGCTCACCGCAACGGGCACGCATAATTAACTGCATTGAAGTCTTTAAGATTTTCATCTAAATATGGAAATCTCAGTCATTGAAAATCTGTCCATCCACATCTTCACACACACACAGAACTAAAACTAAAGATAAAAGAAATAAACATAAAATCAAAATAAATGTTATACATAAATAAGAAAAAAAAAAAGACTGGAAAAATCGCATGGTTCACCACGGTGACATTATCTCAGAGGAAAAGATTTTTCCATTTCAGATTTTCCTTCTTTTTTTTCTGTGGTTTCTTATCCAAAAATACTTTAACGTAGAAATAACTTCAGCCTATAGTTCCTATCAAATTGTCTGTATAAAGGGAAATCATCATTGGGGAGCAATTTTTCATTTTAACGATTTTATTATGTTTGTGAAGAAAAGTTCTGTACTATTGTGCGTTTGCCATTTTCTTCTTCTTCGTGGTGGTGTATCTCGAGTGTTTGACAGTATCTTCTTGTTTTGGTAATAGTTCAATCTTTAAAGATTTCATGCTGATCATTAGGTGGATCACACATTTTGTTGTTATCTGAAATGAAAATAATTTGAAATAAGAAAATAATTAAATCAAAAAATAATGAAATAAACGAGAATGATAGTTCACCAACCTCGGCACTGTTGGATAATAACTCGAAAGGCAAAAAAAAATCTAAGATTTCTGATAAGGCCTATAAATTTCATATTATATCACGGAAGGGCGAAATGTTGTTGATGAAACCACCGCCCATGAAGAGATTCTTCATACATATTTTCGTATTGATTAATCTTATCCATGAAAACAGCATCTATAATATGTAAAATTACATTACAAAAGAGGAGATTTTCTCTTTAGGAACTATGAGTTCCTAACTGATTTATGCTTCATGGTCAATTGGTCAAGATGTTTCCTATTGGTAATTTATTTAAAATAGAAAGTTTTCGCCTTTTGTTTTTACTGTGTTCCTTTCATTTATAAAGAAAACTTTTGAGTCCAATAAAATCAAAAATTCGGCTGCTACAGCTAATGCCGCCGTTTTCTGTTTATCCAACTAGACTAGTGCAAATCTTGCTTGTACTAGATTTTAAGTTTCTTCATCCAATAAATATTTATTCCAAATAATATCACAATAAGTATAGTCAATAAAATGTAATCATTCAACTCACATAATCATTACACCAAACCAACTAAAAAGTATCCTTTTTGATACACCACAGGCACGATAAAGGACACTTTATCGTCATTATTTTAGGTTTACGCACTCAAATTCTTTTCACATCCAATAATATCAAAATCAAAAATAGAACCTTTTTGTTTGTTATAAATTTAAAAGACAAAATGACGTCAAAGAGTATTTTGGGTACAACGAAATTCTATGTCAATATGTCGATGTCAAAAAAAGATGAGGTTTCCTTTGGGTACGTGACTTTAATTCATCTGAAAATAAAAACCTTTGAAATATTTTCTAAATTTTCCGATATATTCATGACATTTTGTGGGTTTAACATGATGAAGTATGATTAGAATCATCAAAGATGTATGGTTTTTAATTGATTTTCGTGGATGTGAATGTCTGGCAATGGCAAAGGTAATTTCGAAGGTCGTTTCAAATTGAAGGGTGAAGGTGACGTCTACAAAATCAAAGTTCAAATATCAAAAACAGAAAATAAGGGTTAAAATATTATAATAATGGGGTCGATATTATTTTCACTGTTTTCCATATTCATAAACTTTGAAGAGTTAATTTGTTCGTTTGACTTTTCCATTTTAGGATGTATGAATAATTTTAATTTAGATCTAAATTTGAAATAATATACAAAACGTTAGAAATGGCTGGCATCGGTTATAATTCGATTTTAAATTACTACTCGTGTATGTTTTAATTCAAATTGTATTTTTGTAAATATTGTATATGCATTATCATTGCATTTAAAATATCTCAAGAAAATAATTCATTACTCTTCCCCTTAAATTTCAGGCCACAAAAAAAAAACGAAAAAGAAATTTAAAAGAAAACTACTTCCAATTTTCCATTTCAAAAACAAACATAAATTAAACGATATTGGGTCAATTAAATGGCCTCAATTTGCAGGTTCACCGTATTACGAAAATATTTCACAATTTAATTTTAAAGTAGTTTCGAGTATTTATTTTTCGTGGTAAATTAATTTTACTTATATTTTTTGTCGTCCAGAAAGTACAGCGTTTTTTTTCGGTTCTGACAAAAAAGGGAAACAAAACATTAACATGAGTAAAACGGATATAAAAGTACTCAAAACAAGAAAAAATATAGTAAACTTTGTACAAATCATTAATTTTATGAGAAAGGTCACAATCCTTATGTCATACTTCATACATCATAAATAAGTCCCGATATATGTGTATCTTCGGATCTACGATATAACATAATAGGTGCGTTTTTATCAGAAGTTGCTGCAGAGGACAGTAAAATGTTATATTGAATACAACAGCAACTCCTGACCAAAATTCTTACTCCAATTTTTTTCTTCAATATTGAACATATAGATGGCTCTGTTTTGTGTTTCTTAATATTTGAATGTTGTACTCCTGATGGTTATGACAGTTTTTGTTTGAACATATGAAAAGTATAAATTGAAACACCTTTTAAAATCGATTCATATTTGTATAAATTTGCATTTTCTTAAGTTGTTTTTTCTAGCTTCAACTATTTTCTACACAATTTATTTACAACTAATGATTTTTTGACTTTCGACGTTTCCATGTGGTTTGAATATATGCTAGCAACATTTAAGTTTTGTGTTCCTCTTGCTTCTTTTCGTTTTTTTTGCAAGCTGCTTTGATCCGAAGCAGAGCAATGTGGAAAAAAACGCACCTAATATGGTAAAACCAAAATACTTTTTCCTCTCTCTAATTTCATTACAGAGTGTTCCTGAATTTTTTGATATCTATCTATTTGAATTTAAAGAGACTCTACAAAACATTAGTGTGAAACCCTAACTAAAAATGTAACATAATGCAAACTATGCGACGTTTTGTCTGAGGTTAGATAGAGATTGCTAAGCCAACCACAGCGTAAATCAAGCCGGTGACAGCAGTTTAGAAACGTTTTGAACACCACGGAATAAATAATTTAATGTCAGTTTGTTTTGAACTTTATCGGATCACACAAGGCACTCTCCAACCATATACTATTTTACTTTCGAGTTATAATGTTACATCAAAATCTTTTCAGGACATTCAGTACAAAAGAAATAATTTCTTGAATATTATATTACTCTCCCATCTCCAACTCCAAAATAAAATGAGGTCAATACTTATCCAACCAGAATAGAATTATTTATATTACGTTTAAGATCCTTGAAAATCCAGAATTTTTGTTCCTTTTCTTGACATCGCATCTACAAATACAAGTTTTTTTGCTTTAGGTTTTTCATTGCGTGAGTTTTCCTGTATATGAAAGAAAAATTGTTTAAAAATTTTCCTTAAATAAGGAAAAATAAATGTTTGTAAAATATGGAACACATTAAAGTAAGTTTTATAAAAGATTAAAGATGAAAAGTTTATAATTTAAATTGTTTTCTGTCATATTTCAAATAAATAAGTTTGTGATAATGTAAATTCCATTAATCGCAGGTAAATACTGTCAGTTTCAGTTCAGTAGATAACTTTGTAGGTTGTATAGAATCCGATATAAATCTTCAATGAGGCAACCATAATAATACTTCGATAGTGTAACATGAATTTTCAAACTAAAATCTTTAATTACATCGGGACACTAACATGTGTTCGAAGTTTTAGATGCGCAACTTAAATAAAACTAGATACAGAACCATTGTGGTTAATTTATTTAATGCAATTTGCAATTTATACAAGGCTTCAAAGTCATGACTTGAATAAGTCTTGAAAATTTTGTTTCTTAAATTAATTATATTAAAAGTATAGTAAGTTAGTTTGTTTCTGGCGGCATGATGCCCTGAATAGCTTAATTAGCAGAAATAATAGACTTATTTCTTTCTTCTAATTTTGACACTCCTCAAAGTAATCAATCAAATATTATAGATCATTATTTTCTGTAGACTTTACCCACATGCGTCATAAGACTTAATTTTTCGATTAATGATATTAAAAACAATCATAAAACAATTGTACTTATATTGTCGCGAGGTAATCTACATTTATGAATAATTTAAATCATAAAACATTTTGAAAAAAGTATGAACTGAACTACAAAGATGGTAATGCAACTTCTTTAAGAATAATACTTGTTTCCATTTACCAATTCATTTGATTACCATACGACTCCATTGGACTTATTTCAAAACTTATTTTCAGTCGGACTGAAAAAAAGTCTTGTGGAGACTTTAAAAATTGGACTTTTTTGTCAGTCCGACTGAAAATAAGTCTTGAAATAAGTCCAATGGAGTCGTGGGGTTAGAATAAAGAAAAAAAAAACTCTTAGTTTTCATAAAATGTGTATCAATCGTTTCCATGCGTATTTGAAAGATCGAATCGAAATGAGATTCGATCCGTGTATGCTTCCGCGCATTTGAATCCGCCGGATCGAAATTGATTTCGAAAGAGTTTGAGCTTGCATTTTATTAAAAACGTCGGCGCATAAAATGTTCATACTTAAAGCCCATAAAAGTCGTTTTAATTGAATGTTTTTCAACAACGAAAAGAAACAATATATTCTTAAAGTACTTGACTGCCTTTAAGTAAAAGATATGTCGGTAATTCCTGGTATGGGATAGAATTTTATTCCTTATAATTTTTATTTTATCTTTTTTTTTACATTTTTGCATTAATTTTTGCGATTTCGATTTCGTTGTTATTGAAAAGAACCTCTCCCACGTCTCTAAGGCTACCTCTTTGATGAATTTAATTTGACAAATGTGAAGATTTCTTGCCGATCTGAAGTGGACATCTTGCATTTTGTTGCATTTTCATGTTTGTTGATCAATTGAACGATTAATTTTGATGATGGCTTTTTACCTGTTCTCGATTACTCAATGTTATATAATCTGACAGATTGCGTTTGTTTCGATTACCATTTATAGAGATGCAAATCGATTGATTGGTTTATGGAATAAAAGAAAAAAAGAAAAAAAATACGATTTTAGTTATAAGAAAAAAATTGGAAAAATGAATTTTGATTATGGAAATTTTTTTTTTGTAATTGAACTTTGATGATTTTAACAGCAGGAATGTTCCACTACGTCACATCACATGAAATATTTTTTTTAAAAAAGATTAATGTACACTTACATTATAATCACGTGACAGCGAGGTAGTGGCTTTTTCCCACGTTAGCTTAGGTATTATATGTTTATTTAAATTCCATAATTTCCTATATTTTAATTTGTCTCAAAAAGTTAATATTGAAAATAAAATTGTTTATTTGAAAGTTATATGATTTGGTAAACCTTAGATATTAGTTCAGTACTTATTTGCCTCAAATGATGCGTTTGGTTGTAGTCCAGGAATTGTCCTAATTGTTCCAAACATGGTTTATAATCACAATTTCTTCATATCTTATAGAAATTTATACATAAATTTGGATGGCTAAACAAAAATTCTTCTTAAATTACAGAATGTTATAAAAACTGATTACTATTATTAAAATTGATAAGAAATTTACTAAATTCTTCTAATTGAATACCAAAGGTCTAAAACTGCTAAATACTTACATTTTCAAAAGTTGTTCCAATTATTCGAATTTCCTATGCAAATTCTGTAAAAAAGCAAAATTATAAATAAACAAGAAATTGTTAAAATTTACTCAACTGTATGAAATAATAGTGTAATCCGTTAGTTAGCGGTGTTAACTGTACAAGGACTGTCATTTTATAACCAACAATTATTTTTCTGGGAAAATCATTGAAAAACTCACAAGATTTTAGCAAAAACATTTAAAAAAAATTGGGCATTGCTAGCTTTTCGATTCGGTAATAAAGATTTTAAAAGATTATGTCCCATAATTAGAGATTTGATAAGTGAGGTGAGTGGTCAAGAAGATCCTGTACTTAGGCATTTACAAAATATCCGTATAAAATTTTGCCCTCAATGTTTGATGTACTCTTTATGCTAATTGATTTTTCTATAAGCAATCATCTGCCCCACTCACATTGCTAGAACGTGGCTTTAGGCACATGCACGAATGTAATTACAATAGGTAAGACATTCCTTATTCAACATTCGTTAAACTTACTTAAATTCAATATTATTGAATTAAATTTTTTTAAATGTCATAATTTTGTCTCCAGTAATATTATAAAATGTAATTTTTTAATGATATTGCATTAAATATAAAATGTTCAATGAAATCTCATCAATATTCAATAATAATCATCATATTCAGTCATTTTCAGTGGAATTTATTTATGTGGTTATGTCATCGATTCTTCGTTTTAATGGCTAAAAAAACTGGTAAATTATAAATTTGTTTTTTTTGTCCAATTCACTTTTATAAATATTCTACAAAACGGTTTCAATAATTTTTACTAAATTTGGTATTTAAAAAATGTAGATTGAAATAAGTTGTATCAACTTTAATTAAATATAAAAAAAAAATTGCACTATATTTATTAACTATAAATAAATATTAAATATATTAGCACAAGTTTTCAATTTCTTTCGTTTTTAATTTATATTTTTAATCGAATTTTAAATGCTATAAACGTGTGCTAGGGTATAGTTGTGCTATGGTTTTCAAGATTATAAAATATCCATCAATATATCGTCTAAAATCCAGACCTGGAATACCAGAATTATTATTAATTTTATTTTTTCTTCGTTGAGTAAATTCCACAAGTAATGGGTTTTTTTTCAAAATTTATGTAATTTTACACACGTGCTGTTAGCATCATAATAAAGCGTGTGCTAAGTACTTTGATCTGATTTAATAAATAACTTGTTAAAAAGTATTAGGGGTATTCACACTTCATTGTATCAGGTCGGGTATAGCACAATAAAATGAATTTAAAATAAAGTAGTTTTTGTAATAAATTTATGCAGGAAAAATTTCGTTAATTCTTCATCAACGGAATTTAAAAAAAAAAAACAAAATGTCTGGATATGAAATGCCTAACTAAAAATCAAGTGGATTTAAAATGGCGTATGGATTTGTTGTGTTACTTTCGCTGCCGCCTAATTTGACACTTTCAAGCCAGAAATTTCTTGTACGTAATAAAACTCATATTCGCTTGTTGCTTTACAGAACTCCAATGATTTGCAGCTCGTAATAATTAGGTAAATTATTTTATTTTTATTTTGAAAGTTGACTTGAATTTTACTCTATGATTTTTATGATTTATTACTTTATAATTCGATCTGTTGATATCAAGAAAATGTTCACTTCGTCCAAAGGACCAAAGCTCTTGGAATAATGTAATTAGTCTTTTTTCAAATACAATATTTAAACTCTTTCCAACGCGAATCGTATTCTTCTGGTTCGTGGCTCAAAAGGATGCGGTTTTAATTTTGCATGCTGCGAGCATTTTATTTTCAACAAAATAACATATTTAGATTTGGGAAATGTTATCAAATAATTCATAATCAAAGCTTGTAACGATTTTGGGATTGAAATATTAAAAAACAAAAAAACTTTTTTGAAAATTTTTCAAAAACAAATTTATACAAAATTTTTAAAATTTTTCACTTAAAACTTTTGATTTCTATGAAAGAGTATAATTGATATTATATTTCTTTATATGTTTGTTGTACTGAAACACCCAGTACATTGTTTCTTCGAATCCAGTCTTTCTTAATATTTCAGAAATATTATCAGTTTATAAACAGAAAGGTTTACAAAAAAATATATGGTTTTTTCTTATAAAATGCGAAATATTTCAGTTCTCCGGCAATAAGCTTTTTACAATTTTTTAATTTGATAAATTTTCCGGCACTTTTCATAAAAAATAAATCAAAATTTAGATAAAAAACTTACCTGTTTTCAAAATTTCCATTCAAAACTTTCACACATTTTTAATAATTAAAACTAAAACTCTTTTTTTAATTAAATTAATTTTAATTTGAAAACAACAAACACTTTTCAAACCATTTTAACTTCAGTACTCGAAAATTGTTCAACCTTTTCTAATGGCGACTTTTAAAAAACTAATTTCTTATGAAATTGTTTTGAATCTTTCCCTTACGAAAAAAAAACACAATATTGTCTTGAATTACTTTTTTCAAAAAAGAAAAACAATATTTCTTACCGTCTCTCGATTTGCAGGTTTTTTTTTTTTTTTTTAACTTGGGGACAAAATTTTTGCTGAATTTGCCTAAAAAATATCCAACGAAAGAAAAACTTCAACTTCTATTCGTTATGTTCTACAATATCAACAAATTTATAACTTAGTTGTAAAAAAAGAAAAAGATAATGAATTTTATGCTTTAGAAAAAAAATTCTTATTAAAACACAAACAACATTTTATCCATATACGATATATTCGCGAGAAACGTGGAAAAGTTATCAGTTCATATAATTATGATCGCGAAAAGTTCTTTTTTTTTTTAATGATATCTGATCTGTTTCTGAGCTAAACACTTGCTGTTCAATTTGTTATGTGATCAGTTTCGGTCTTGACCGTCTTCAAGACTTTGTATGTGAATAAAATTGCAACTTTTTGATAACATCATTTGAATTTAAAACCAAAAAAAAAAAGAACAGCGAAGAAAACTTAACACCGAATGCAATTGCAACGTTATAGACGAATATTTTCATTATTTTGTGGGAAAATTTTAAAAATTATGTCCTTTTCTTAACAAAAAAAAATTATCATTTTCTTTTCCGTTTTTGTAATCGAATATAATTCATAAGGTTAGGTCTACACCGTCAATTTGTTAAACTCGACGAGCATTATGTGTCACACTAAACCAATTTCTGCATAATACCAAAAAGCATACCATAAAATAGTGCATATCAGCTGAGTGAGATGACAGAGAACACTGGCCCATAATTCGACGATCAACTACTGTTTGTGAAAGTCTGAAGAACAACTTTAAACAGCAGCTTACCAACAATTTCAATAGTCCTTTTAAATCGATCAAATACCTTTGGGATAACTTCAAATTTAACCTAATTTTCATGAAAATAAAAACAAAATAATTTCTAAATTAAAATGAATTACAACCAATTATTTTAATATAAAGTTTGATTTTTATTTTCCACCGAAAATACCAAAATAGAACGAAAAACTTTTGATTATTTTAACAAACATTAAATTTTAGTGTTTTCGAAAATAAACTTTCTAGAAGAAAAGTTTTCTAAAAAAATGCAGATTTTCAGTTGTTTTGCAATAAATTCCATGAAAACTGTACAAAAGTTATTTGGATTGTTAGTTTGGCAACAAATTTGGTTTTGGTCACGTTTTTGGGTTGTGAGTATCACCAAAATAAGAGCTTTTTATTATATTTAAGCATTCAAATTGATTGCGCAATCAAAGTCTATTTGTATGACAACAAATTGCTGCATTTTTTTTTTTTTTTTTTAATTTGGTGTCAAAGAAAATATTAATTTTCTAAAAATTCTTAAAAGTATTGTTTTTCTGCAAAGTCATCCAATATACAATTTCCGGTTGATGCGTTTTTCGATTGTCCACATTCCAATAAATGTATCTTACGTATTTACCTAGAATTAAAGCATACCTCACATGCCTGGTAATTGCATCGCATGCATGAAATTTTATCATGGTTTTTAATTTCATTCTAAAACAAATCGCGTATTAAAAAGTTTTACCAATTTTTTTTTTTTGGTAAATACCCAATTCGGACGCGACCGAAGTATACATGCATGTAAACTTAGCCTCGATCTGGTGTAGGCTATCCATGTATTAACTCTTATATTGTCCATTTTAAAGAAAAAGAACCAACTATATAATAACTTCCATTTGCTATAATCATATGAAAAAATAATTCACTGCACTAATAACGAACGCTAACAGATAACATAGCTCTCGGGATTTTGATATACAAGGATCTACTGGATTTGGTAGTTTTGTCCTATAGAAGTTAGTGCCATACATTTCTTTATACATGCTATATTGCTCTTGTTTGGGTCTACAAAGTGATTCAATTGATAAACTATAATATTAATGTATTTTCCTGAATGAATGAAAATATCCTTAAAAATGTCGACAAAACCGATTATTTCCATTCATTCATGAGTTCATTAACCTGTAATAATATTCTTTTTTTAACCTTTCCACTTTGTAGTTGAAGGCTCTTTTTAAAGCATTCATTCTCCACAAAAAAAATATTTCATTCAAAGTCGTCGACTTTTAACTAAACGTTATCCATTCAAACAATTTTATCCAAACATAGAAGAATTCATATCCACGAAAATGTATCTAGCTCAGCGTCAAAACAAATTTGTAGGAAAATATACCAGGTGTTTCATTCGGTATCTGAAAATATTAGTACATAGCCCAGCTAGCATTTTTGGTAGCTGACACGTTTCTACCACTAGTGGTGATATATAAATAAGTAGCTGACACGTAGCGGATACTGAAAATGTTTTAATCTAAACACAAAGAAATGCTAAAACAATGAATCAATAGTATAAATAAAAGATACGACGATCTGTATCGGAATAAAAGAAAATTTAGACGGTCCCGCTTGCAATATGTTGTCTATTAAATTGGCGCAGAAAAAAATAAACCCGGGCAGAGTTTGTTTCAATTAAATTGGCGCTAAATCAATGTTTGTGACGTTGGAAAAGAGAAGTACGACGAAACTAAATAATTGGAAATGGAAAATTTTAAAAAAAAGAGCGTTAGCTGAGGAAGATATTTCTCTATCGGGTACCATAAAGAAGCCGTTGTTTTCATAACTGGAGTAGTAGAATAAATTCACATTTTGTATAAGAATTACACAGAAAACAGGATCAAGCAAGACATCTACCTGAGACATTTCATAGCTAATAATGATCAACCTGAACGGTCATAATAAAGGCATTTATCAGGTTGAACAGACTAGGCTTTGCAGTGAAACACCCAGTACAGGAGGATTTTTGTTAATATAGTATCTGTAGAAATTTGTTTTGCGCATCCATTTATACATTCATTGGACTTTTCTATTATTCACTATTTTTATAGAATGAAAGACTTTGGCATTGATTGCACTTTAAACAAACACAAACTTGTCGCCTTGATGATGAAGATGATGACGATTAAAAACTATAAAGGACAACATTCCATCAAATAGAAAATTGCATACATTTAAAAAGAAAAAAATGGTATAGGAAGAAAATCTTCCTCTTCAATAGGGACAAAGTGACATTTTTTCCACCCGTGTTCTCCCAACCCTTCTTTAACATTTCGAGGGATCCTTGAAAAAAATGCGCTAACATTGAACGTGATAAGGATGAACATAAAATTATAAATGCTTCAGGACATCTAAAATAATGTGTACAAGGAAAAATGTAGACACGTCAAGGTATTTAGAATTAGTATATGGCATTACAAAAAAGTTTTCCTGAAAACAATAAATATGATATGGAATGTGGAAAAATATGATAATAGAAACATTGGAAAAAATAATTGTAAATGGCTCTTTCTTGATCTTTATCTTCAATATAAGTGTTTTTCGACTCCTTATGTTGATACTAGAGGGGACTTCCCGAGTGGGAAGAAAATCTATTATTAATGAAAACTAAAAACATTTTTAGTAAATTTTTTTAATGATATACATAAGTACGTAACATTTTATTTTTAAGTTTTGTTAAATATAATTTAAGTAGAATAATCTCTCCACCTGGGCGGTTTTTAATTGCACGGCCAAGTTTTTAATACCAACATTTCGAACTGCACTGTAAAACTCTTTTTTTTTTATTGTATTTTTCGTTGTTATCGGAAAATTTGAAATTTAAATATTCCTTAAAATTTAAAAATAATATAAATGCACGACTGTCTGTTATTCTGGTAAGCAATCACAGACCATAGTTTGATTAATTACTTTCCGAGGTCAGTGAACAATCGAGTAATTGAGGTCGTAAAGTAATTAATTCCTTCCTATGTTAAAAGCTAGAAATCAAAATTTTTAAGCAAAAATGACTGTTCACGAAGAGAAGTAAATTATTATATGAAAGAAAAATAAAAACGTAATAAAAGTACAAAATAAGAACTATTCTCTTAAAAATACATATGATTCTCTTTAGCTATCTTTCATTTGTTTTCAGATTACATTATGTTAGTGCAATGGAAATAAAAGTTAATCTAGCTTTAATAAACAATTCTAACCCTTATGTAAAAAATACAGGAACTAGCACTTATAATATTTTTAATATGCAAAACAAAAAATCTCTTCTACTCATTTTGGCGCCTAAAAGTATAAAGAAACGTGTGGTTTTTGGTTACAAAAATTGAGTTAAAAAAATTTCGTTTACTTTCTTTGTTTCATTCTTTCTTTAGTCCAAAATCCATAAGACTATTATAAGACTATTAATGCTCTCGCTTGCTACAATTATCTTATAGGTTACTTCATTCTTTCTAATGCAAAATTGTAATTTTATTTCCTTATTTTGTGCGAAATTTTTTGTTTCTGTCATTTTGATAGAAGGTATTGGGAAGATTCGTCTAATTTCCTCTTTCCAAATTTATTCTGTTTTGTTTCTCTTAAATGAAAGAATAATTTATTTTAGCGTTGAGTACTCAAAATATTGGATTAATTCCATTTACTCAAGTAATTGATTGTTCAAACCATGCCCTAGTAATCACTTAATTGCTCCCAAAACCATCTGCCAAGAAACCCTTTTCCTCACCCAATAATAAGATATATTTCTAATAAGTAAAATGTTTTGTTTTTTATTTAAATAAAATTTTCAAAAAAAAATATTTACAAAAAATATCATTCATAATTTGGTGATTCAAATTTTTTTCTTTTTAATAATAAAAAAAAAATATCATTTCAATGTTTTTATTATTTATTAAATAATTCTTTTTTTTAATTTTTAAATATTTCTCATTACAAAAAAAAATAATAAAAATAATATTTAAGAAAACAAAAATAAAAAACAATATTAATTTATTTACAAAAGCAAAAATTCAAATTCAATTCAGTTTGAAACATAATTAATATTTCTTTCTACTTGCTTTTCACCTCAAGATTTCTAAAATATTGTTTCTTAAACATTTTAATTATCAATAATTCTATCATAATTATTATTATTATTATTTTCGTCTTTTTTTTTAAACTAATTTTCAATTATTATTAATCTTTTTTAATTGTGTTTAATTCCATATAAAGAAAATAATCCAGGAAAAGGAAAATTTTCAAGAAAAATATCTTAATTTTTCTTTTTTATTAAAATTGGTTTTAAATATTTTTATTTTTAAATAATTTCAATTTGGTATTAATTTTTTCTTTCTATTTTTTCATAAGAAAATTTTCCATAAGTTTCGTTTTATTAAAAAAATCAAAAATCAAGGAAATTGTTTTTATTAGTAATTTTAATTTCCTTATTTTGTATTTTTTTTCTTCTTTAAAAAAAAATGTATTTTTTTTATATTTTATTTTCCTTAATTTAAACTAAAAAATTGTTTGAGTATTTTTTCTTGTATTCTAAAAACAATTTTCAATACAAAAAATGAACAAAGCGAACCATAGGAGTTTAAACATTTCTCTATTTCGGCCTGACCGCTATGGAACTTTACCGACAATGTCATTAAATACATCACTGCACTTTCGTTTCAAAACCAGCTCAGGGGCCCTATTATGGAATACGATCGTAAACGTAAGGCGTGTTGTTGTTAGTGGAAAACAATAACAACAACACGCCTTACGTTAACGTTACAATTACGATCGTATTCCATAATAGGGCCCCAGTTCTCGTGCCGCTGCGGTCATCCGACTATGCTTGCTCACTTCGAGCCAGCCCCCCAGTTCACTCATCTCATTTCGCATTTATTAGAATCTCTATTAGAACTCGATGCAACTCTTTCTCGAATTGGTTAGTCTTTCCAATGAAAGACACTACCGTAATTACGTTCGTACTAGCTAACTACTCCTTTCTTAGAGTGCATGCATCCAGTGTAGCAGGTCTTGAAAATGCAGAGCATTCACACAGAAAGTTTTCTGATGACTTACTGCCCTCCAGACAGGCTACACAAGGAGCAGTGCAATGGCACAAATTTTCTCCTAAAAAAATTAAGAACAAATGTTTCGAATTCTAACAACAAAAACTGCACAGCGCAAACTAAATTTGGGAATCGAAGTACTTTTCTTTATAATTTCTTTTAATATTTTGATTATTAATTTTTTGTTTTGATTATTAATTTTTTATTCAATATTTTGTACGATTTTTGTTTTTACTAATTTAAATATTTTTTGTTTTGTTTCTATTTTCTGGTTTTTCGATTATTTTTGAGATTAATTTAATTGTCTTTTTTTTTGTTTTATTTTAATATTAATTTTTTATTAATTAATTTTATCTTTCATCTATTTATAATTAATTTTAATTATCTATTTTAAAATGTCTTCCTTTTTTTCTGAATTACATATTTTCTTATTTTACAAATGATTGAAGTAATTTTACTAAAATTGTTTTATATTTTCATTCTCCATTTACTTTTTAATTCTTTTTCTTTAAAAAATATTAATGATTTTTATTTTTAAATTTTTTATCAAATGTCCAAGATTCTTTTTTTTTCTGTTTCACTTCTACTTACCAAAGAAAAAGGAGAAAGTATTTGGAAAAGAACACATAGGAAGAACAATTTAATTATTGAACACAAATTTAAATCAATACAGGACGTTTTTCCGCGAACCAAACCAGTTCGGTTTGATTTGGTCCATAATCAAGTCCAATAAAAATACAATCGAACCGGTTCGATCTGTCATCATATTATGTTATAATCCGTTTCTGTACCGATTAGTGATTATGTAGTAATGATAACATTGCCAATAGCAACATGAGATTATTTGGGCATAGTGATGAATTATATTGTGTAAACTTTTTCCGATCACTATGCCATCAAGTAAATATAATCCTCATCGCAAACTCAATATATCCCGTAAACACCTCTATCTAAATGAAGCTAGCATCCTATTTAAAAAAATTGGCTTCGCTTTGTTCTACTTACTGCAAGGATACAAATGTAAAAAATAAAAGAAACTACTTGCCCCACAAGCAATTTATTCATATTTTTAAATTTTGTGACAGGACCTTTCGTACCAATTTCAAAACTCGAAATTGAATTAACAAATTTAAATTCTTAACTTCAGTTATACATTTATCGAACTTTCTCCTAACATGCTGATAACCAACTGCTTTAGTCAGTACATTTCTTGTGGAGACACGAGAGAAAGAGAGATAGTGCAACGAATTCCTTACTATTTCAGTAGCTTGAATTCTAATAATCTAAAAGTAAAAACAATATGCCAAAACTGAAACTGGCAAACGGAAACTTTTCTACTACTTCAATATTGAACTTATCTATTGTCATTAAAAAGAAAAAACTATCTAAACGGAAATTTACCCATCCTAAAAAATTCCGCAATATTTCAATCCATTACAGCGGACTTCTGTATAAACCCTGTCCGATTTTCAATTCCTCCATTTCTATTAATTAAAATTCTTTTAAATCTTATGTAGAAGGCGACTAACTCTTCAATGCCCAAAGTCATTTTTAAAATTTAACCACATCAAATTGAAAATTTAAAAAAAAAAACAAAATTTACCCGAAATCTGATAAGATTCAAAATTCAAACAAATATTCTGTTAAATTCAAATATTGCAATAAAAAAAAAAATAAAAGTCTCGATTTGTGCCATCTATATTTTAAATATAACATTAAATAACTCTGCTAAAATTAAACAGCGATAAATAATCATGCTTAAATAAGCGGTTATAAAATGTATGGTAACTGCCTTAAATTTTGCTCCAAAAAAAAACACATACCAACTAATTGAGATCGTGTATAATTCGCTTGAAATTTGCAGCTTGCAACTTTTAGAGGCTACGATTTTGTTTGAAAACTGAGGGGAATCGCGTATTACGATTCGACTGAATTTTCGATTCGATTTCATACACTATGATTAGTGTGGTTGCTGAGAATTTCACGCGAATCGTATAAAATTCTCAAATTGATGAAATTTTATCATCTGATGTTTTTATTTTAGAAATTAATTTCAAATTTTTGTGTTTTAGTTTTGCTTTCAGTTTTGACATATTTTTAAACAAAATATCTAAGTCTTTTCGGTCCTAAAATAATACGTTGGCGGTTTTTTACTATTTTGTTATAATAATTTTCATGTCACTCGTCCGGCTTTCAAGATACCTTTTGCAAGGTTAGGATTTAGTAGAAATTTAAGCAAATAATTGTTAAATTACTTGTAGTTAAGTTCTTTTGCATTTAAAAAATTCAAAATATGATAATAAACATTTAAAAAAACCCTGTTTTCGGCAACTCAACACTAAACCCAATGAATTTTATATGATCAGAGTGTAAAATGTTTTCGATCCTCAACTTATGCGATATCAAATGAATGATCGAATCGTATTTTCGACACAATTTTGTTCGAATCGTAACACGCGATTCCATTCCCGATTGTTATACCATGTTTCCATCTCCTTGAAATCTCGCGATTTTGAGAAAGAGATTTCAAAGTGTTTCTATCTGGCTGGGAGATTTCATTTGACGTTTAATTCTGAAAAATAGAATTCGAAAAAAAAAGAAAATTTAGAATGGAAAGACCCCAAAAAAAAATTCTTTTAGAGCATCAGCTGGTCATATTGAAAAAATTTATATTTTTGTGTGAAAGTAGACGAAATTCATGTTTGTTAAAATATTACAAAAAAAAGCGAGCCAAATAAAAAAAGGCGCGCAATTCAAATTATTGAAAACAATCAATCAGGGTCGACAATTTGCCAATTTTGACACATGCTGAATAGCGTTGAATAAATTTTCAGGGTTGAAACAAAAATTTTTCGAGATTTTGAATGAAATTTCAACAAAATCTCAATGATATCTCAAGATTTCGAAATCCTCTATTTGTATAGGAAATCCAGTAGATTTGTATGTCGATTTGGCGAAATCTAGCAAAATCTCGAGATTTGAGGGAGATGGAAACATGGTATATAGGGAAATCCAGTAGATTTGGCGAAATGTCGCAAAATTGCAAAATAAGTATTAGTATAAGTAAATAAGAATTATGCTTTTTCGATATGATTTGAGTCAAATCAAGTGACGCGATTTCCACTTCCGATTCTTTTTATAGTTATTAAAAAAAAAATATCCTTTTCTTTAATATTTTGTGGATTTTCGTTTTGCTTTTGTTTTATTGTTCAATAATTAATTAATTATATTTAATAATAATAATTACTTTCTTCTAAATTTCTGTTTTTATTTAATAATAATAAAAAGTATTTTATACAACGTTAAAAACTATTAATTATGATTTATTTTTATTAATTTTTCTTTAATAATATTTTTTGCATTTTTTTTTTTAAAAAATGTTTTTCTTTTCAATAAAATATAACTTAATTAATAAATTATTTATATTTAATTACAAAAAAAAAAAAAAAATTTTTTTTCATAAAAATATTGTTTTTGTTTTATATTTTTTTTTTTTAATTTTAAAAAAATTTTATATTTAATTTTTATTCTCTTTTTTTTTTTATTTAATAATAAAACAAGATCAAAAAAACAAAATATTCTTAAATACAAGAAAAATAAAAAAAAAAAAAAAGATATCCCTTAAAACAGATAATAATTTCAGTTTAATAATAAAAACAATAATACAGAAAAAAAATAATAATAATAATAATAATAATATTAATAATAGTATTTTAATAAAAGTAATAAATATAAATAGTAGAAAAAAAATACTTTTTTTTCGAAATTTTCCAAAACATCGGTTTCGAATCTGTTTTTTTTTTTTTTTTTTTTTTTGTGTAGATTTCCGCCATTTTGTTTATTGGAGAATATCTTGAATATTAAAATTATCAGTGTCCAAGGAATTTATTAAATCTTGAACTGGTAAATTTTCTAAAAATTCTAAACTAAAATCAGAATTATTCGCAACAACCGAATTTATTGTTTGATTTATCGATGCAACCGTTGCGACACCAACCGACGATGATCCTGACGTCGATAACGATGTATGTACGTTACCATTATTTGTAGGAATCATATTGCCAACATTTCCACCATTCGCAGAACCTCCTACAACACCGCAACCAACAAGACCTCCATTCCCACCACCATTATTATTTACACCACCGCCAACCACCAATGAATTATTTCCATTTCCAACATTCTGTTGTGTTGCTATCGTTTGATGAATCATCGAATGTTGTTGTTGTTGAGTGGTTGTAGTTTGAGAATGTTGTACAAATTGTTGTTGTTGCTGTTGTTGTTGTTGAATTGTTAATTGTTGAGATTGTGACATATGCATTGATGCCAATTGCATTTGTGTCATCATGCCTTGTTGATGTTGTTGATGTTGCTGGTGTTGTTGTTGTTGTTGATGATGCTGTTGTTGTTGTTGTAACATTTGTTGCATAGCCGTTTGTTGTTGATGTTGATGTTGTTGAGTTGGTCCCATACTACTACCAGAATTAACAAGCATTCCTTGTTGATTTTGTTGTGTCATTTGATTTTGTTGTTGAACTTGTTGTTGTTGGGATCGTAACATTTGTTGTTGCATTTGAACAGCAGTCATTTGCATACTACTTGCACTACCACCGCTAACAACACTACCATTTGCGCCGACACCAACAGTATTCACATTTGGATTACTGCTACCACCGCCACTGGTCATGAA
The DNA here is from genome assembly GCA_963422695.1 of Xylophagus ater. NCBI lineage: Eukaryota > Metazoa > Arthropoda > Insecta > Diptera > Xylophagidae > Xylophagus > Xylophagus ater. The sequence continues at coordinate 63,983,502 of OY730478.1, read as the reverse complement.
ATTTCCTAAAAAAAAAAATAATACAAAATTATATCGTTTTGTTTTTCTGGTATTTATTTTGTTTCTTATTTACCTTGATGAGTATTCGGATTAAAATTAGTTTGTCGCATTGAAGCCGCAGGATTTTGACTACTGAATGACATATTTTGTTGTTGTGACATAATAATGTGTCGCCATTCTTGTTGTGATCCAATTGGCATTCCTTCTGGACCAACTTGTACATTAGGTGGACGCTGAGAACTGCTCATTGATGTACCACTACCATAAGGCCCGCTAGCATTCAATGCATTACGAGGTGTGCCGGCATGTCCGGCAGCGGAATGTTGCATATACATAGAATGTTGTGGTCTCATCATTGGTCCTTTTTTCCAAAAAAAAGAAGAAAAATTTAGATATACATTTATGTTGAACAAAAAAAAAGAAAATGGTTACCTGATGGAGGAATCGGTTGCTGCCCCATACGTCTCATAGCAGCAGCTTGAGCTGCATTTGGAAATCTACCACCCACACTACTACTACTACTATTACTACTAGTACCACCAACTCCACCACCAGCAGCACCTTGATGCATCATTGGTGTTTGCATTAATTGTCCTTGACTTGCTTTATATTCAGGTGGTGGCGGGCGATTTCCTGTCATATGTTGTTGTTGCATTGCTTGCGCTCTCATCATTTGTTGCTGTTGCATGAATTTTGCCTGACTCATAGTTATTGGAACACCACCATTGCTACCATTACCACTAATGACATTTGATAACATTGCATTGGGTCCCATCGAACCGCTATTCATACCGTTCGGAATCATTTGTGGTGTCATACCAATTTGATTTGGTATACCATTCATACCTTGCTGATTCATACTGCTCATTGTCATCATATTTGGTCCATGTGCCATTTGCCCAATATTTGGTCCCATTCCTTGATTAATTCCACCGCCCATCGGATTCCCATTCATACTTTGTCCCATTGCATTACCACCAATACTGTTTACATTTGTATTTCCGCTAACCATTCCGCCAACACTTTGAGGTCCATTATTTGCTGAGATTTGATTTATTCCTGGAAGACCAGCTCCAGTTTGTGATTGATTCATTCCGGTTGGTCCTGAATTTTGTGGATTCATTACATTTCCATTGATAATACCGTTTGGACCATTTGGATTTAGACCATTCGGACCGCTCATATTATTTGTACCAGAATTTGAACTATTTAAACCAACCGAATTGGCAGCTGCAGCTACAGCAGCTGCTTGTGCTGCTGCAACAGCTTGATTTTGTCGTTGTCTCATCGTTTGTTGTTGTGTAAAACTGATCGATTGTGATTGTGACATTGTATAAGAATCCGTATTTGGTCCAGCGGAAGACATTTTAACTAGTTTGAAAAAAAGAAAATAATTGTTAGTAAACTTTTAATTATTTTAAAACTGTATATAGACTCAATACTATTCGTAGATGGATTTTAGTACATTAAATCAGAACAAAAACATGGCTCATTATCACTACACACTCTAGTTAGAAGATAGTCTTCCATCAGTCATTGAAAAATTTCAGCTCAATTTAGTATGACCGAAAGCAGTATGAACAAAAATAGTGTAATCGCAATTTCCTCTGCGTGAGCTTGGCAGACAATTCGTTCTTATATACATAGAGGTATGCCATTTTTGGTCGAGTCATAAGTGCTTCAAAATATTTTCTTTTTACCTTGTGCATTATTTATTGATGAATTTTGTTGTGAATTTTGTGAAGTATGGCTGGCTGCAGGCTGTTGTTGTTGATGTTGCTGATGTTGTGGATGTGATTGCTGTTGTTGATGTGTTTGATGAGTCTGTTGTTGTTGCTGATGTGTCTGCTGTTGTTGTTGTTGTTGTTGCTGTTGTTGATGTGATTGCTGTTGTTGTTGTTGATGCTGTTGTTGTTGACTAAAATAGACTCCTTGTTGGGCTGCCACCGAGACATTACTTTTGAGATCACCACTCAAATGTAAATGTTGACCGGTAGATACCTTTAATGATTTTGACTGTTAATTAATTAAAATGAAAATTTGAATAAGCTTCTTCAGTAATAAAATATATATAATAAATTTTGTTTTATCATGAAAGATGGAGCCATAAGTAACATCACAATATTAAAGATTCCATTGAACTATAATAATATTACTTATAGACACCTCAGCGATGATGCTTAATACATATATAGTTGATACTTTTTCTAAATGGAAAAACAGTCTTTTTTTTCGTTGAAATATAATTTATCATCAAGATTGGTTATTTCCTCCAAAAATGAAAGCTAATATAAAATTATTGTATTATTTTTTTTTCTACCAAAAAAAAAAGGTTACAAAAATTATACCCAAAAAATTTACAGAAATGAATAAAAACTGATATCATTTTTCTTAGTTTACATAAAGGCCTCTTTCGAAATTTCAAATAAACAAGAAAAATATCAAGACAAACGATATTCATTAAATTTATTAACAACAAACAAAAGTAACAATAAAAACTCCAATTCTAAATCTAACGCATATATTCATGTCATTTCCATTCCTTTTTGGACTGACTTGGGACACCTTTTACAATTTCTCTTTCATCTTTTATTAATTTCAAAATTAGTTAGGGCCTGTACGAATACTGTTTATAAAACAAGTTTAACCCTTATATGTCACAGATGGCTTTCATTTTTTTAAAAAAATGTTTGTTATACGAATTCTTATCACAGCGACTGTCAAAATATTTATCGTTTTATGTAATATTCTAATTTTTAAATTAAGATTGATCCGCATTTAACGGATTCGGGAATGTACAGTATGTATGACAAATGTATGACAATTGATTGTTACTTTTCCCCTTAGAAAATTCTACTTCTGAAAAATACTCGATTTAGTCGATTAAATTAATATTCGCACACGCCTTCAGTCTTTGGACTTAGTTAATTAATAACAATTTCCTGTTAGGCCCTTCGATGTAAATAAGTAATAATATTAAATACTTCCATGTATGATTTCTTTGAACTTCTTCTATTTGTACAATTCAAACTAAAATAGTGTTAAATATTGAAAGTTTTAACCAAATTATTCCATAAAATATTTGTTTTTTTTTAAAAAAAACATCTTTTTGTGTTTCCTTTTATTTGGTTGGACAAACTTAAATCTAATAAATGGACAACAATACAAAATGACCTTTGAAAACATTGTCGATCATAAATCATTTCCCATTTTTTTATGATCTGTGTATCATGTTTTTTAACTATGAAAATGGATTTATTTCGATGTGATATAATCAAATCATATTTTTTAAGATGAAAACCAAAACAGAACTATTCAATTGGAATTTTCGACATTTTTTTCTTCATTTTCTAAAGAATTCATTTTGGAATATTTTTTAAACAAGAATTTTGATTCGAAAGACTTTTATATAATAAATAGATTTTACTTTCTTCAGAAAGTCGGCTTTTTGTATAAAGAAAAAAAACAAATAAACAAAATTTTGTTTTTACATTGGTCGTTTTAAATTCCTAGATTTGGATTTCTGTGAATTGAAGAAATTTGTATTTCTATTTAATTTCCTAATACGACAAATAAATTCAAAATTTAAATAAAAAATGAAAGATTTGAACTGATTCTAAACTTGAAATAAGCAATAATATTGGGAGTAAATTATGTTTATTTTATTCGGCTCGAAGGACCAAAAAACAAATGTCTGTTGCTGAGAATATTTCAATTTTTTTGTTGAATTAGAACTGGAGCAACTTTTTTTGTTTGTTATACGAGTTTTGGGATTCCAGTGTTGTCATATCGGAAAAAAATAGCAACAGTATACATTTTGTTCCAGTCAAAAATGACTTTTCGTTATGAGTTTGCGTGTAATGCCTGTCCTTGCAACCTATTTGTTCTTTGTTGGAATAATAATGAATTCTAACGAATTAACGTATTAAATTAATCAATTGCACTTTTCGTACATGAACTACTGTTTACATCAAGAAATCAGAGCGCCCCGCTACACCTACACCAAATTTGAACATAGTTAGTTGATTTTCGAAATTCACAAAAGCTAAATACAAATTTCATTTAAAAATCACAGACTTTTCAAAATATAACCCTTTTCTGCAAGGGTATTGGGTCAAGATAACCCAAAACACATACCAAATATTTAATCACTATTCCACTTTATATGTCTGTTTAATATTTATTTGAAATTTGGTTGATTAAATATTTAGTATTTGAGTATTTAACTTAACAAGTTTTAAAAGTAAATAATTTATTTTCATCATCTTGATTTTATAATATATTAAAAGAAACATTTTCATTGAAAATTCTTGTCGGCTAAAAAGAAAAACACCTTTTTTCGGTTCTTATTCAATTTTTAGAATATAAAATTAAAATTGAATTGACATTTCTTCATATCCTTTCAATAAACCCCAATAAAATCTATCAAATTTCATTTAGTATAGAATGAAAAGTGAAAATTCTTTCCGATTGTGTATACTATCGTTTTTCATAGAAGGAAATATATATTCTTCTGAAATGAAATAGGAACGAAAAAATCTGTACCGTCAACTGGAAACACTTTAACTTAATAGTACAAAATAAATGTCTAAACCATCTTGTAAAATATTGACTACCCTTGAAGCCATGGTATCTATTTAGTACAAACTAAAAGGGTGTATGTATAAAAATAGTAGACATGATTCGCACCCACGTTTGCTAAGATTGATTGGCACATTTCAATTTCTCAATTAGTTTTCAATACCATCATGTACCAATTCGAATTATTTCTTAGCCTTCAATTAGGTAAAATTTTCAAGATTCTGGAGGTCAGGTACATAAGATGTTTCACACTTCGGAAAAAAATATTTGTAGTGACTACCAGCATTATCGTCGTTTAAATTAGCAACATTTCTTTAAAATAGTAAAAAATGTTGGTAAAGAAATTGAATATATCGAGTTACGTTGCTGTTACGTATATAAACTAACAAAATAGCCCCAGTATTTATTCGTTATTATTTACGTTTCTCATTTTATTTAGAAAAAAAGCTTGTGAATTTTCAAATCAAACCAAACCAAATCCTATACCATTACAACTCATCCAGCTTGTTTAAAATCAACCTTGGAAAGCATTACCTATTCATGAAATCATGGCATTTCGTTGTTGCTATGTAGTGCTTTTTCCTTATTTGTACCCTATGTTAGAATATCAATAAAGTATATTAGATCTAGATTTAAAAAAAGTTTTGTCGTTTTTTAGATTTAATTAGAAAACCACAAAATAAATTTTAAAAGGACCAGGTCGATCTTCATTGTGTGGAAGATGGATGCCACAATACTATTCCCAACATAGGGTATCAAAAAATCGGCTATACACCAATTTTAAGTTTCTATATGTTTAGCATCCTCGAATTACAACTCTTCAATTTTAATTGTCAGTTATATAGCCTTTGAATTTATCGCTTTCATCAACTAAAAATCTTTTCTCTTTTTCGCTATAAAAATAGCAGCTAATATAAGAAAAAAAGAAAATTTTTTTGGTTCTTTTCTCATTGAAAAAGGAAGCAGAACTGAACCAAAGATTCCTGAAAAGGGTGTATATTACTCAAATCAGAATTTTCATGTGAGAAATCATATATGGTTTTTAACCTAACTTAACGAAAATATTTTGTATTCGAACCATAACTGAGGGGAAATGTTCACTCAACTGTTATTTAATTAAAGAATTCAAGTTCTTTAATTAAATAACAGTTCAAAAGAACAAAGATAAATTAATTTCTATTAAAGCTTTACATTAAAGTCAATTGTAATTTTAAAAGATTTCTTGAGATGCGACTCTCTCGAATATGGCAGTGCAAATTAGCGCGATATGGCTTTTCGGTCGTGATTATCATAACATTCCAATAATTATTGTAATTTAATTTAAATAGCGCATAGAATTCATAAAAAGCTGATGGCAGTATGGCTTAGCTTAAACACAGCCTAAAATTAATTCACTACTTAAGTAGATTATAGTTTAATCAAATATAATGAAAAATTGTCGCACAACCATTTCGTCACCACGTATTCCTTCCCATTTAGCATCATAATTAAAATGTCTTTTAATTGTAGAAAAATTGAAATATACGTTTATTAACTTTTAATACTACCAATTTTCAAGTGTAAGCCATTAATTAGTATGAAATTAAAATATAATCGAAATTTATTTCCGAACGTGTGGACATCACTTTAGATAAATTTCATTTGACTTTATATCGAAAATACAATAACAAAATATTTTATTATTAGAATCGTCCATACACTAGAAATTCTTGATGTTTCTACATCCTCATTCCGAATATCTTACTATACTATCCGATAATGGATTTCCATAAATTCACCTTTCTTATACGAAGTTTTTTAGATTGATGTTAGTCACAACCAGATAAGCGCGTTGTTACTCTTGTGTTGTTTCATACTTGATATATTACAGGCAAAAGAATCGTTGAAAATACTTCTGGATATATTCATTATATACATATCATAGTATGTATATAGATATATAGAGAACTATGTACTACATTTTATAACCAGAAAAAAGGAAAATTCCTAGACTTGGGATTCATTTAGTCATTTATGGAATGAATTGAATTGTTTGTGAACAAGTAATTTTGTAGTGAAATATAAAACTATGATTGGTAAATTAAACACTATTGATTAAGGTTGATACAGTGAAATATCAAGATTCGCCACATAAAATTCAGGTATTCCGGATAATAAAAAGCGTCGTAAAGTTAAGCTTTTTTCGGATTTTATTACATCTAATTTTTTCAGTTTCATGGGGATAGCTGACTATTCGAAAAAATGTATGGTATAAGGTTGGATTATATGAAGATACTGAGAACTTGAGTGAATATTTTTAGGGGAAGCTGATAAATTTATAAAATACAATATTCCAAGTTTGAAGTTTTCTGCGCATATGTTGTTAGAGAATATGTACAAAAAAGTTTCCAAGAAAACCGGCATGATATTACGAATTATAGAGAAGTTTGCAAAGGAACAAATTTTATTGAGCTGTAGATTCATAGTCGATTTGAAAACGACATTGTTAAAGTTCAAATCAAATGTATATAAATTACAATCTGAAGCACCATTGCCAATTATTTGAATTTACTGAGAGCTGATCGAAACAAGTACATCTAAACATTTCTCTAGTAGAATGTTGTAACTCACAAGTACAGAAAGCTCTGAGCTAGTACAACTGACGTTTTAGATTTCCCAGTGACCCTTATTGAGCTAATTTCTGATGTTTTTTATAGGCGGAAAATAATCTCTGGTTGTCATGAAGAGTTCGACTAAAACCCAATGAATGTGTTTATAAATTAACCAGTTCAGTAGAGTTGACTTGATATTAATTAGCTCTATTACTTATTATTCTTACGTTTTTTTGGACTCTTTGTGGTTTGTTTTTCCAACATTGTATTTCTAAAAGCTAAGAACAAAACACATCCTCATCTTCATTGAAATAGAATTACAAAACTCCAAAATATTGACAAATAAAAAAGAAGTAGTTTAAAAACCTTTGGCCATTTTTAACGCAAAATTTTTTGTTGAAAAATCCATTTCAATTCTTCAATTTTCTAAGATTTTATTATAAAAATATTTCGTTTTTATGATGGCGATGATGGATTTTTATGTGTTAACGTAATAATATTTAGTTTATGTGAGACCATTCTTTTAACAGCAAAAAAAAAACAATATGAAATGTGTTTTATTTCATCTCTAAAAACACTGTATTAAAAGTTATTAGTCCATCTTGCCCGCGTTTAAATACTTCGAAACATTCGAATTTCTGTTTGTGTTCGATGAAATTGAAAAAATTATGATGGACTAATAAAATAATTGCATTTTATTTGAAATAAGAACATTAAAAAAGAACCAAATTTCGTATTTTCAATGTATTGTATATAATTTTTTATTTTGGCACTTTTTCATAATAAAGCCTTGTGTCAGCAAAAAATACATGCAAAGTTTGGAAAGAATGATAAATCACTTTCACAGTCAGTACAGAAAAATCACAGTTCTTTTAAAAGAACGATAACAATCTGTTCCTGTTCTTTAAATATCACAGTTTAAGTCATCTCTTGTTTATAGCAGCGATGTCCTAGAAATTTGAAAACTTGGGCATAAATAAATTGTTTGCTGTAGACTTTGAAAAAGTTACAAGTGGGCCAACTGTTTATTGGGCATCTCTAGTTTAGAGCAAAGTCGAATTTTGTGTTTACTTATTTCCCACATAGAGTAAAAATTTAGTAACTGTTCCGCCCAAGCCCGCTGACTACCGTTCGCAATCGTTTTAAAATTTTAAATTTAGATGGCGTAAATCGTATTGTGTTGTTGCATATATAATTCGGTATTTTTCTAGAAAGATCATTTGGGTCTGCGGGAACTGTGTAACACGGTTTTTTAGATTTTTAGCGATTCTCCTAGTTAAAGTATTTTAATTAAGGATAAAATTAGGAAGAATTGAATTTCTTTCTTTTCCCAATAATTTTTAATTTCAATTTTATTTTATTTTAGATATGTGTACTGATGCAAAACTTTGTTTAACTGATTGACATTCATAATGGAGTGATCTCTAATTATGTGGCAAAATGTTATATCTGTAATTCAATAAATTACACGAAATAGTTTCTTATGTCACTTCAAAATTAATACAATTTTTAAATCTGGTATCAAAATCAACATCATGAAATATCCATTTGATTAATTAATTTCATATAATTTGTTTTAGAAATGAATTACATTGCAAATATTATAATAAGTTGGATATGATAACTTCAAAATTTGTAGAATCCAATTTCTTGCTTTCATTCCTATGTAATGTAGAATAATTTCAAGAGAAGAAAATTTTGTAAATCTTGAAATCCCTTCCAATATTCAACTAAATTTCTATATACATTCGTCCTCCAACCTTTGAAGCAACAAATTTACGAGTACGTACAAAGTAGCTACTACATAGTAGACAAACAAACTAGAAAATGAAATGAAACTTCTCATATAAGGAGGAACACATAACCTATATAGGACATACATATATCTAAGAAAGATTTATGTTTCATGTTGCTCATATATAGATGAACTAGACTCAAACCCCAAAATATTCTTCTAAGGATATATCGAATGGGGTCTCAAACGAATCAACATTTTTTTTTTTAAATAAAACGATGTAGATGTAAGCATTCCAATCACATAAATTGGTCCAATTCACCGTATTTCTTCTTTTTTTTTTTTAGAAGGATATACAAATATACGAATGTATTTAAAAAAAAAAAAAAGCTTTCCCATAGCACATATCTCTGTGTTTCTACATCTATACTCGTTCTAACAAGAGACTACTTATACTGCCACTACTTTCAGTCCATTTTGGGGTTGGTTTTTCCTTTATCCATTGCTCCAAATTTTATGTTTAGGTTCTTCACAAATTTAAACTAAAAAGAGTGATGAAATTTATATTCTCCTAGGCAAAATTTTTATATTAAACTTTCTTGTTTTTTTTTTCGTCTCGTTTATATATATTCCAGTGCTTTTCACTTGAAAAATCTTTCTATAATATTCTATATATTTTTTTCTAATTTGTCAGCTATTGTGACATTCCAAGGGGAAATTTATGCAACATGAAAAAAAATAAAGAAAGTTTTCCATAATACTTGTTTTTTTCTTCTTCTTTGAATTGAAAAACATTTTTTTTCTTTTTTCGAATGAAAATTTTCAAATTAAGAACAAAATAAACAATAAATATATATACAGGGTGAATAAAAGGTAACTGAAAAAGTTATCATATCCTCTCGCATCTTCGCAGTATCGAATATGTGGAGCCTTTGAAGGTATATCATAATATCAATAAATATGAAAGTAGATAATTACAAAATAATGAAAGCCAATATTAAATCACTGGCCAGTTTAGTGTCTCCCTAAGTTAGTGTTCAAATGCAAAATATTTTCGTTAAGTAAGATTGAAGATAATATAGATGGAGTATAAAATTGCAGAAAGCAAATTGTGTTGTTAATTTCTTAGATGAAAAACAACAATATCCAATCATCTCTAAATTCAAATCATTAAGAATCCGAGATTAAGCAAATCTGAAATTCATAATTTGCAAAATAGTTTTAAGAAAGCATATCAAAAATTCTGACTGTGACAGGGATTTCTTGTCTAGAATAGGTTAACTTCATCTATAATAAAACAAAAGACATTTATTAACTGTTATCTTTGTTCTATTATCCATTTTCGATTTTTGCGATTTCAACAATTTTTAAACTCTATCTATATTCCAATACAGAATTCATTTTACAGAAAGCTTATAAAAAAACTGAAAGTCTTTATTATATCAAAGTGTTCCAAGGCGAAGAAAGTTCTAATATGATTTTTCATATGATTGGCCCTGTATATAAGAAATTTTCTCAATTCAAGATACAATATATACAATTTATAAGAAATTGATGAAATATAATATTCCCGTGCGGGAACTTTTCCTCTTGTTTAATAATTACAACGATTTAATGTTGATGGTTTTCTTCTTAATTATGATTGTTCACAATATGCGAGTAGGTTAAACTTAAAGGGCAGATTACTTCGAAAAAATTTCTTTTTGAAAAGGAATATATTCTAAATTCCATCTTAACCCTAAATTGCAATAAATATTTGATTAAAAATCTGCTTGTAGCTAAACTAAACCAAAATCTAAAAAGTATGTAGTCACCATCAATTTCGCGAAGTTCTTCCCACCAGGTGTATTTTGTGGCTAACCAAAAAAAGAATGGTAATTTATTCATATTTGACTTTATCAAATCTTTTAAATTACAATTACATTAACTAAATTGTAATTTATAAAATTTCAATCATATTTTAAATTGAAAAGAACCAATCAAACTTTTTAAGTGTGGAGTGAAGAAACAAATCTATAAATACAAAAACCGAACAATTAAAGGATGCCATTCTAATATATAAAACACAAGTTTCTTATTGAAAAGGATAATAAGATGTTTAACACCCCAAAAATATGAACTAAACTACAGGAAATATACTTTCTTTTGTTCAATTTCTTCCCATACACCCAAATTGTCGATATAATCAAAACCATTCAAAATAATTATGTTCTAATGTTTAACAAAAACATTGTTCAATATAATCACATTATAGACAGATTTAAATTACTTATGTGTGTGTATATTGGCAACACTATATATAATTTCAAAAGAAAGTTGATATCCCTAATTGATGTTTGTTCAAAATTTTCTCTTTTTTCATTTTCACTCATTCTCTTTTAACTTCTCATCCCTTATTTATTTACAATTCATTGAATTACTGCCCATTTACTATTATTAAACAGTTCACTGTTAATCTACCTAAGTGCAGAAAAAAAAAAGAAAGAAAAACAACAAAATATTTCTGTCCTTGTCATAAAATCTACCTTTCAAAAAAGCGTAATCAACTAACGCATTCTACAATACCAAAAACCTAAATCTACCCAACTCAACTAAGAAACTTTTATATACTTCATAAAAACTAAAAATAAACAGTAGAAAATCCCACTTCTGACACCAAAAAGCTTCTCTGTTTAGATATGCTTAGATTTTAATAAATACCTTCTAAAGCTTTTTAAACGATCTTTTAGACAAATTAGGATTTACACACACCAAATATGGAAGGGATAAAAACATATTTTCCCAAAAAAACATTCTTCGTAAAAGCTTTCGTAAACTTTAAGAAAATACCATCCGTAAAATGTTTATATGGAATATAGAAGCATGCGCGCAGTTTTGGTTGCTTTAAAGAAGGTCGTTTTTAACTATGCATGGCAACTAGTTGGTTTTAAATTGGAATCGGCGAATGGTTTTAATATAAGTAAATTTGAATATTTGGAAATGTTTAGATATTCAGTGGGTATATTGTTTTCATGCAGGAATGAATGAAACGTCAGGAAATTTTTCATGTGATTTTAATATTTACCTTCAAGTTTCGTTTTGTAATCATGCAAAGTATTAGCATTAAGATCATATCAAATACATCAGAATTTGGTAATTTGCAATTTTTTTTAATTCCCAGTAACTGAATGGTTACACTCCTTATGGTGTACTATGTCGAACAAATATTCTAAGTTCGATTTAATTAACGACTACACGACTAGCGCAAAAATACGCAAAAATTCAAGAGTATGATCTTTAAGGCTGATGTGGGTTTCTTGTATGATTCTTTTGAAAATTAGAACTGGTCACATAAGCATACTACATTATCCAAGAAAGGCGAATGGAATCCAAGGGACGATATGAAGTAATATATGAAAATTTGATTTGAATACAAATAAGGACAAAACGAGAGAACAAATTTCCTTCATTCATCTTCATTCTCTGTACCAGGAGAAAATGGAAATTCTTTTACCGAAAAGAGACAACTACATGTGAACCTGTGATACCAGGAACTGGTATATGTAAGATAAAAAAAAAAACAGAAAATTTATGAAACTGAACCAAATTATGTTCTTCAAAAGAATCTTGAAGTCTGGAAGGGGAACAAGGTTTTTCTTTCCTTTTATATTATTTGTGATTTGTTGGAAAATTGTCTTCTTGGTAGATTTTCTGGATAACGATATACTAATATTTTCCTTTTTTTTTCTACTTCCGCTTTTCCTTTAGAGATTCTTTTCGATTTAGTTCATTTCTTGTCGTTTTCTTTCGGTCGTCCTTTCTCGTGATTCTTCAGAGAATATAGAATTTTATTTATTCCGTGTGTCCTAAATTTCGTATCTTTTGAAATACAATATTCTATAGTTGTATTTGTAGAATAAAAGTATGTATTATCTGAAGCCAAAGGAAAAAAAAAACCAATTTTCATCGTTTCCAGTTTATTTGAAAGTGGTCACCGTTGGGGTTTATGAGAGATTTGTGGCTGAATTTTGGTTGAATTTCATATCCAGAAAAAAAAAAATAAATAAATAAAAGAAGAACGAATAATGTTATAGGCTAATTGGAAAATATTTGGCAGATTCCGGGTTCTATATAACATATATTTCTAATATTTGGCTGTCATTTCGTAGTTTATAATGGTTAAAATTAAATGAAGAAAAAAAAAACAATTTCTTTTCGTCCTATTAAGTATATCTATTAGGAAATGATGACAACATAAAAAAAAATTTGAATAGCATGTTGCTTTTGCAACGAACAATAACGAGGTTAATCGATTTTTTTGCCTTTATGAGTATCAAAATCAATTTTAAATAAATTGAAATGGAAATTCGAAATAGATTTTAGAGTTTAATTTGGGTGAACGATACAAAATGTGATCGATAAAATACCAGATTACTGTCGTCCTTCTAAACCGTTACGACAAATTTATTTAACGATGGCATTAGAAGGTTTGTGATTGGTATGCCAGCATTTAGACACGCATGTCCAGGCACATTTAACGACAAACCTGTACAATATTATTTTTTTTTTTTTTTGAAAATCATGCAAAAAATCAACAATTTTTCATTTGAAAGCCTTTTAAAAATACTCCCAAAAACTTTATAAAACTTTTATTTTGTTAATGATTTTCAGAAAATAATATTTATTTATTTTTATTGAATAAAATTAATTTTTTTTATTTTTTTAAACAAAATTTTAAAGAAATTTTTGCAATCTAAACAATTTTCTCTTCCTTTAAGATTATGTGAAAGAAAAAAAATTTTCACAACTAGATGGCCTTGTTTAGAATTAGAAGAAAAAAATTTGCACAATTAGAAACATAATGATAATTAAAATAGACAATTAAAATTCATCATTATTATCTATTTAAAGCGTGATTATCGGTTTTGATAACCGATTTTACTATAATGGTCATTAAAAAAAAGAAACTGTTTTTAGTATTAGGTCGTTGCAAAGATGCCAGAATAATTATAAATCCTTGAAGTTTTTTTGGTAATATAAAGTGGATATATAAGCGTTGCCATTTTTCATTGCAAAAACATAGATCTGTTATAGGGAGTAACTAGTTTATGGAAAATGATCTAAAGAAGAAATATTTGTGCACTGAAAATAGTATCCCACTTCTGTTTTCGATATTCTTATGGGTTGGATAAACTAAATGAATATATATTTTTTTTAAAAAAAATGTTCAAGATTTTACATAAAAACCAAATAGACATGAATTTGTTTTAATCATTTCGAAATATTTTTCATTACAAAAAATTCTCCATTTTTAAAAAGAAAAAACATGTCGAAATTTCGCAATAAAATCAAATGAAAATGATTTTTATTATGGAAAAAAAAAACAGTGAATACGAGTATTTATTATTTATGAATTCCATTTCATTTATTTATTATTCAACTGAAAATTCATTAAAATTGAATAAAAAAAAAAATCACTGTGTCTCATTATTAAAACCGGGACACATTGAGGAAGCGAAGTGCATGAAGTATTTTCTTATATTTGAACGAAGTCGGTGTATGGAAAATGTTTAGCAAAAGTCTAACACGAGAGTCGAGAATATTCCAGTTAATAACTCGACTAAAGAAAAAACAAATCGCGATACAAAACAAAAAAGCACATATTTCCAGCAAAACAAAATAAACCAAAAAACAAATAATAAGTTAAAATCGGCTTATAGCCTATTTTCTGATGTCCTAGGGCAGAATTGGGATCGAAAAACAGCCAACACTAATAATATTTCAAGGTTTTTACGCATAACTTTGTTTTGTCTTCTTTAAATCCGCTCTAATTCGCAGATTGCCTGGGCCCTAAAAGTAAAATCTATTCTGCAAATTTTATTCAGTCATAACTGATTTTTGAGTTATATTGTATACGCACGGACGGACGGACGGACGGACATGAATACATTGATATAGCCTTGCAACCCTTGTACGATGATTATTTCTATTGATTACAAATATACTGCCTAAACTAATAAACCCTCTGGTAGCACCTACCATAGGGGATAAACATATTATTATCGAATCGAATAAACTTTGGTTGAAGAAAAGGAATATGCTAAAGAACATGTAAACGTGAGTATGACATTTTGGTTGAACGAAATGTAAGCCGCATATGTACACGCACACATTTGTTTTGTACGAGTTTAATGTGAAATATGTTACTTGAGTATATATCGTAAAAAAAGGTCATTGTTCGGTAAACGTTCGACGTACAAATGTGTTCCTCTATCTATTTATCTATCCTTCTCCGATTTGTTAACGCCCGGAATTAATTTCACATTTATACAAATTGAATTTTCAATAATACTAATAGTAATTAATATTAGTATTATGGTTATTGGTAGATGAGCTTTTTTTTGAAAATTTTCGCAGTTTTATTTATGATATTAAAATAGAAACAATTTAAGCTTGTAGATTATTTATTAAAATTATAAATTCTTCTTGGCTCTGTGATCGAGTATGAGTAGGGTAAGTGTTTTAGTATTTATCAAAACTAGGTCCTTTTTAGGGACCTAAATTATAAGTAATAAAAAGCTCTAATTAACAAATGTAAGTAAGTAGCTACAATGCTTAAGTAGGTACTCTATAAAGCAAAGAGTGTGTTGCGTATTGGTTTTTTTTTTTTTTTTTGGATAATTATTATGAGTTTGCGCAAATTACTTAACGCCAAAAAACGTGTACTTATAAATGGCGGACACGAGTATAATAAAAATTATATTTTGTGGAAAGTACGCGTGCGGTTTCTGTAATAAAGAAAATAAACTTCTGATGACGTACGAAAGTGGATATATGTCTGGTGTGGATTAGACACGATAACAATGCATGAACGTATGAATAATAAAAAAAACATCGATTTAATACTTTTTGTCTTTAAACCAAATAAACAAGCTTTCAAATATATGATTTTTCGACGATTATTTGTTTCTACAAGTTTTATTGATTTAAACTTATTATAATTAATAAAACTGTAATTTCAAAAATTTTATAAACATGAAAATAATTTCAATTTTTACAAATATTTGAGTTCGAAAAAACTAATTTTCTGACTTTCAGAATAATATAGGAATATTTGCTGTATTTTATTGGGAATTCTATCGGCGCTTACCATACATTTGATAGGTTCTTATTTAGCGCCGTATAATATCGGGCGCTAAATTAGCGCTCGATAGAAAACATGTACTAAGCGACATCTGCCAGATGGTAGATGACGCAAATCAAAACTTTGTTTTTTATAAATTGGCAGCATTGCATGTTTTTAAATAAAAAGAAGAAAAACATTTAAATTTTCATTTTTATTATGAAATGAAAAATCAAAAACGAGCGGGAAGACAATAGCAAAAGTAAATTATATACCAAATATACGGAAAATGAAAACAATTTTCCACAACTTGATAATATCACACGATGATATCGTTTATATATCCGCCTGCTTTCCTCGATTGCGAAATTTATCATTTTTTTCTTCTTTATATCTTTATTAAAAACAACAACATTGAAAACAATAATTTAAGTGCAAATTAAATTTATGCTATAAATATTCTCGCGAAGACAATTTGTAATTGTTGAATGAAAAATGTTTTCTTTTTTAGTTGAATTATTTTCTGTCATTTTGTACAATTTTTTAATCCTAATCTATACGTACTTTTTGGGGGATGCAAATACATTAGCACTAATTAAATTCATTATCTCTTAATTCTTTATTATAAGTTTATAATTAACCAGATTTTCCTAACAACTAAAAATTCCGACAGACTAGAATATTTTATCAAGATTCCGCGTCGTGAAAAAAATTTATAAATCTAGGATTTACCGGCTAAACTTGATTGGCAGCGAATTGGACAGGATTTAGAAGTCCAATTTATGAAGCATGATCAGAAGTGACGTCTGAATATGGATAAAATATCCTGGTCCAGTGATGGGAAACCTATGCGCCGTGAATCACAAAGTGATCCGTTATATAATTTGAAGGTATCCGTGTGGATTTTCAGAAAATCGAAAAAGGTAGGATATATCTCATCTCTGTGACGAAAAAAGGCGAAAAATGATAGAAAATCGTCCTTTACTCACTCAATAGTAGACATATTTTCGAAAAACATGAATTGGTCTATCGTTTTGTAAGAATAACGCATGTAACGGGCATGGAAATCAGCTAGTTTCACATAAAATCATTTTAAAACAATTTTCAAAATTTCTTGTTACATACAGAATCAAAAATTTTCATTTTGATGTGGAAATTCGTTATTTTTGACTAAAGGGTCCGATTAAAAAAATTAAATTATTTTCACGCTGAAATTAATTTTTATGTTTTATTTACTTGAAAATTAGTTGACATATTTTTTTTTGTATGCCTTTTAAGACATTGGCATTTAGAAAGATTGCACATTTTTATCTGGTTTTCGTCTGGTTTTTCGTGTAGAAATTTTTTTAATGTTAAAAAGCGTCAAAACAGTAGTCGCCAATCTTAACGACATTCATTTCATGCTGTTAATTTTATTACAAAAAAAAAAAAACAGAGAAATAAAACTGCAATTTCTGTTGTTGTCGACTAATTCGATTTTAATATTTTCTGTATTTTATTTTTTCGAGGAAAAATTTATTATTAAAATTTTTTCCTTCATTTAGAAAAAATTCAACAAAACAAAAAAATTAATTTCTTGGAAATTTTAATTATTATGAAAAATATGAAAATATTGCGTCAATAATAAATCTCTGCGCCTTTTTTAAACAAAATGTTAAATTAATATCTCTATAATAGTCGACCTTCCGGAATTTAAATTCCCAATTTCAGAAAAATGCATCCACTGCTAAGCTAGGAGCTAGGGACATATTTCTACCAATAAGTGGATACATATTATCTTCTATGCAGAATGTACATTTCAAGTTTGATGAAAATTCGCTTACTATTAACCGAATTATGGGCGATTTTCTAGTTTTGTCCCATCCCAAATTATTTTTAGCCGACATCTTAGACAATAGACTTACTTTGAAGTCACTGCTTTTAGCCAAATTCACTATCGCCTTACAGAGTTCCATTACACAGATTTCGATTACCACCTATTTCATTTCATGTTCTTACAACAATTTCTTGCAAATTTAAAAATTTAACAAATTTATATGATTCTCGAATTTTCTGCGACTTTTTTTTTAAAATTAATTACATAGGTATAGAGAAAGTCTGACTTTGAATATAATGTTTTTTTTAAATGTTTCTGTTGAAGCCGAGGTCATGTTTGTTTAATAAAATGAAATTAAACTATAATCTAGAAAACGTAGTATAATTATAATGTCATCGTGTAATTTTTTTCTAAAATATAATTGTTTCGAAGCACACTGAGAGAGACTGATGCACCTTGAATAATTTTCATATAATCGTAATTCAACATGTTCCAGAAATATAAATTTTTTTAAAACAAAATTGTTTTCGTTTTTATAAAAACTAAGGAATTTATTTAATGGAAATAATTTACATCGACTTAGAAAGATATGGCACGAAATAGAGCAAGTGGATTCCTCACAAATTGAGCCAGACAACACACATCAATGAAATGATTAGCAACTAGGAATATCTATACTCCATCCTCGATATTTTCCAAACACTGACCACTTCGAACTATCGGTTTTTTTCTTGGCACTTAGGAAATCAAATAACATATTGTTTAATCCTTTTTGTGTATTAAACTGCAGGAACTTTCTTGAATACGTTTTAGATAACATTTAACCGATTCGCTCCTGCTATACATTGCTACTAGTGGCAGTAATGCGCTGGCGGTCTATGATGCTACCTGGGAAAGGTTCTAATAAAAATTATACAATTATTATGAATTCTGTCTCTTGCTCGGTTTCCGTTATTTTTTATTAATTTTAGTTCCATTTCTGTAATATAGATGGCAATAGTCATGTATTCCTGCTTAGATTATATTTTTATAAATTACAAGGGAGCTTCGCCTTCTGTTCGCTTCGTTCACCAACCTCCGTGTTGATAAGCAACAACCAAAATACTAAACCAATTAAAAAAATTTATCAAGGACGCGATCCTATTTTTTTTGTTTTTTATTTTCTTTAGCGGTAGAAAGTAAAGTTTTTCTCAAGTATCGGAGAATTTTATATGGTGGATAAATATCAGATGTAAATCAGCTATAATAAAAGAAATTATTAAATACAAAAATTCTAATTTATTAAAATTATTAAGTATTTCCGCTGATTCTTTTTTTATTATTATTTCATTCATTAATTGATTATCAAAATGGTTATCACAATTGATTCATTTATAAAAATGAATAAAAGTAAAAATTTACTTAGTAAAATAAAAAACTAAATACTAAATTTCTTCTAACTCTTCTCTCGAAATTATTCAAAAGTTTCAATGCTTGAAATGAATGTTCATTTTGCAACTCGTTTCTACTTTCGCAAATTGGATTTGTTTTTATCGAAAATAATTTCATTCGTTTCATTGCTTAGTTTTATTTTTGTTAAAGTTTCGTTAAGAAAGTAAATATAAAGACTTTCACTAATTTTCAATTTAAAATTTTCTTAACTTTTACAAACAAAATTGAAAAATTTTTTTTGGGTTTATTTTTTTTTAAAGAAAATCTACGTTCTTTTAAATCAAGAATTAACTACAAAAAGAAAAAAGAACGAGGATACTATAAAATTCAATGAAATTCATCCTTATTAAACCGATAAGAAATGGGGCGGGAGCAAATTGAGACGTAAGCGTACCGGGCGGAAACAGAATGGGTGGAAGCGGATTGAAAGCGGGACCAAAACGAAACGAATGCGGGACAAGAGTAAAGTGAACCGGATGCACAGCCGGACAGGAAGAGCGAAACGAGAGCTGAACGGATTTTGAAACGAAAGCGCAGTGGAGTATTCAATGACATTATCGGAAAGGTTCCCCAGCGGTCAGGCCGATATATAGTAAAGTTTAAACTCCCTGCAATGATGTGTTTTGTTAGTATTTTTTACACTTACTAGTTTTTGAAAATATGTCGAATTATTTAATAAAAGAATCGGAAGAAAAACCTGAACGTGATTGGATTTTAACGATGAAAATTTTTCAAAAAAATATTTTCACAAATTTTTGATTATAAATAATAACAAGTCTCGGTTCCGTTTGCTCATCGTCTGCTCTGGCATTATTCTGGTGATGTACATTCTCTCCTGTGATTTCTGTGATATTAAATTTTTGTGGGTGCTTAAGAAAATTAGAAATTTAATAATTACTATTATGCAGTAGAAAATTTATTTTTGGACTAGTATTTGATTTAGTATAGTCGAAATTAAATTTTCTTCGTTTCCATTTCTCGCTCTTACACATGGCTGTGCTGTTTTGAGGCCATTCTGTCTTTCTCATATATTCACAATACAATATTTATACTCAACATTTTTCTTTCGAGTTCTAATTTTCATATAAGAGATTTACTCAAAAGCTTTATTTTAATCAAAAAGCTTTTGATAGATGAAAGAGGAAAATAAATTAAAATGGGGGGTAAATGGGGTGCTCACACAAGGAGGAGCAAAAAAAAAAAAACTAAAATGAATGCGATGAATATGGGATAGTGTATAATAAAGATTGTAATAGAATTGGTAATATGAAAAGTTTTTGAAGATACGAGAAATGATTTTAGTTAGTTGAGATTGAAAATGCTGTGGGGTTTTTTTTCCCTGGTAGGGGCGCTGTGTGTGTAATGATGATAATCAAAATGAAAAGTAGATTTTATTTTAAATTAATAAGGGCTCCGTCTCAGGTTCTCTATCGCACGTCAATGTTCTTAACACTTTTTATGATAATTTATAATTGTCAAAGTTATTTGAACAGTTTTTTTTTTACCAAATAATTGTCGTTTTATCATCTCACCGATAGATGGAAATCATTTCGTTGTTTTCACAGACAGAAGAAATATTAAATAAAGAAATAAGCTTTTGTTTGTATATTTTTGCCTGACATTTGAACTCTAAACTGAGTACTCCATAATCACTACAGAATAATTAATCGATTATAAACATATGTAGGATATAAAAATTAATGAAATAAAGATCCTATATATTCGTATAGTTTCCATATTTAAGGTGGAAACATGATTTCCATTTAACTCACACATAGAACTATGTGTTTATTATTTAATAAACAACAATTAAATTTTATTTTAATTAATTAATATATTTTAGTTTGATGAGAAATCAATACTATAATTCAATTTGATTTTTAATTGTATTAATTCCTTTCTACTTTACACATATTCATATGTACAACACATTCATATACACATGTAGAAAAGCTTAAATCCTTGAAGAAATTATTTATTTAAAGAATATTAAATAATAATATTAAGCTTTAATGTCAGTTTTGATTAGAACGAATTTCTTCATTAAAATTTCAGTTAGATATATTATAGATAATTGATTTGAATTTATATACAGTGCCTCGACAAGTTATTGCTACAATTAATGAAATTCGATATTAAGAATTGTTTAAATTAGAGAATGGATTAAATAGTTTAAACCAGATAAACTAGAAGTAATAGTGTCGAAAAAATGTCTCACCTTCACACAATTATTTTTGTCCTCTAAAATGTTTCCAACAAAATTTTCCACACATTACTCATCATCCTGGACATACAATTTTAGAGTATTACCGCTGTTTTTAGAAATCCTGCTAATTTTGGAGTATGTTTAAAAATAAATTGTTTATTTTATCAATTTATCTACGAGCTTATTCTCCAGCCTGTGTAGCAGCCCCAACGGTTTTAATAAATTTATCATTACGGTAGGTGAATGAGCCCGTAAGTGGTTCTAAACAATTTCGAAATGATAATTTTAATTGATAATTCATATTATTAATGTCTATAAGAAATCGAAAGTGAAGCGATATGCTTTTGTTTATACAATACAATGGAAGAGTAAAGGATGTAGGTATATAGCATCTCTTGTGTACGACAGATTTGGTTTATGTCGTATAAAATAAATAAAACAAGTGAAAAATCCCAATCGATACGGTTGGAGAATAAGGCCGTTATCCCACTTTGAAGAATAATTTTATAATAAAGCTCATAAAAGTTTTCTGTTAAATTTTTTTAATTAAAATTTAGATAAAACAGTTTTATGATCAAAATAAAACTTTTTTAATAATCGTAATTATTGTGATTGGAATGAAAAATTATAGTTTTTGTTTTTTTTGTTTTTAAAGAAGCTGTTAAGTTAAAAAATTTTATGTTAATTATTTGTATTTATTCATTTAGTTAGTTCATTAAAAAAAAAAAAAGAGTATAATAGCAAAAATATACGTCATCACAAAGTTATTTAAAAACTTTATCGAATAATAATAATTTTTTGGGTGATCTTACCCCCCCTGTGTGCGAAATTTCATTGTATTCCGGGC
Source organism: Xylophagus ater (assembly GCA_963422695.1). Lineage (NCBI taxonomy): Eukaryota > Metazoa > Arthropoda > Insecta > Diptera > Xylophagidae > Xylophagus > Xylophagus ater. The sequence goes on along the minus strand of OY730478.1, from coordinate 63,961,193 downwards.
CAAAAATTCTTGAATTTTATTCCTTTAAAAACAGAAACAACAAACAAAGGATAAAACCTTGCTGTTTTGTGTTCAATAACAAATCCAATATATTCCACCCCCCCACCCCCCCAATAGAATATGAGGTAACCTCAATTTACATTTGTGGTTAATTTATATTGGCCCAAAATTCTTATCAATGTTTGTATAAATGGAAGTTTATTGGAAATATTCAACTGATTACTAGCAATGTGTATTTAAATGTTCCGACAACAAATAATACCAAAAAACCAATAACAGATAGTAATGAGCAAAATGTAAATGCAATTGCAAATTGTAATTGCATAAAACACATAAAAATATATCCACATATGTATATCGATATTGGAATGTTAATAACTTATGCAAAATTTGATTGTTTTTAGTGGAAATTATGGCACCCTTTAACAATTTGAAAATATCGAATAATCAAATTTAGAATTCGCTTATTCAAAAAAACATTCAAATTTGTTTATAATAAAAGCTATATAAAAAGTGAGTGAAATTCCGTGCGAGCAGGGGCGAACACTAATATTTATTTTAGGTCTGTTTTATTTGCCACTTGCTCTGGGGTAGAGCAAATGTTTACATTGAAAACAAAAACAACAAAAGTGCAAATCCTACACTACTTTCAGACCAGGGGTAGCTCTCACACCGAAATTAGTTCAGTTTTCTACCATAAAAAGTGTATTAGCTAAAAATTTCCCATTTAAACAGACCTATTAAATCAAAATTTCCTGCAATATATTTATCAAAAAATTTGTCATCATTCAAAAAATATTTGTATAAAGTCGATTTGGAATATAATATAAACACGGATGGAATTTTATAAACATTTTAAAATTTTAGGTGTTTTCATTATTAGCTTGCCGCTTTATTGACGATAAACTTGCGATCAGATTTCAGTCAGCAAAATCGTAATCGCTTGTATGTACTTCCATTTGCTTTTTTGAACAAATTCTCGCACTCTCTATTTCGAATAGAAACCTGGAACCTAAAATTAGCAAAATTAGACAACGATTTGATGGATAATTTTGTCATACAAATCGTTTTTTGTATAAAATTTTTTTTCAAGCTTAAAACGTTTTAATAGAAAAGGCAAAGGAAATTTTTAGTACTTATGAAATCAAAAAAAATATTATCCTTCCAGTTATCCTAAAATTCTGACATGAATAAAATCGTATATTCAAATTTACATCCGCTTTTTAAAAGACCCGATTTGATTATACCAAACTTCCTTCAATATCTATAAATCTTTTCTCTTCATTTAATTTCCAATTAAAATATTTTTCTAAAATCCAACTTTTTCCATTATAATAAATAATAATTTTCAAAATCAATAAAACTTTAATTTTACTTAAACAAAAATCTTTAATTTAATAATCTTAATTTTAAAAATATGCTTTGGAAATCCTGCTAAAGAAAATTTCAGTGCTATTTTCGTCTTCACTCTCAGAGCTTGGAGGATTCTTGTTTATTTTTTTTTTTTTTCACTTAATTAAAGATCACTCATCGTTTAAGATTCGTCATTAATTCCGTAAACAAGAAAATATAATTATTTGATAGTATTTAATGCTTATAGATTCTATTAATAATTTGTTCTAAAAAAAAGACAAAACATAATTTCAAGTCTAATGTTGGAAGTTTATGATTGTTTTTTTTATTAAGAACATAATTCAAGGCTTTCATTATAATGTTTTGTTATGATTTTATAGCATAGTTTTCATCATCATAATAAAACATTATTTTCAAATTAAAAAACCAACTATACACGTAAATCATTCGTGTCCATCCGTCATTATTTCCAATGATGATCATTTTTCACACCCATCCTGTTCAAAAGCTATCGAAATATTTTATATCCAAAAAATATGAAATTATTTACTTTTAAAGTTGTCCTTCATATATTTATCATTTAAATAGCAACCAAAATGTTATTAACAAACCACCATTAGCTATCATCAGTTCATGGTCTTTTTACACTTTTTTAAATACATTTTATATGAATTTAAATTAGATGGTTGACAGAGAAACTGTTTCTACTTAAACTAAACACAAAAAGTTGCGAGCGCAGCTTAATAACATTTTTTTTTAGGATATATTCGTCTCAGAATGTCAAAACTCATATTGCATCATATGCAAGCTCTTCATGTCCACCTACGATATTTTAGTCCCATTTTTAGCTAAATTTCGTTAAAATAGCCATAAATCCTGGATTTACAAATCATGTTCATGACTTAGATTAGGATTTAAATCCAGTTTGACATTACTTTGACGTCTGAATCTGGATAATATATCCTAGTCTGTCGCAACTTTTACCCTCGGCTAACTGAGACACATTAAGAATTCGAAACACAATAATCAGTTGAATTTTAGTATAATCCATTATCAATCATGGAATTTAGATTGTACTGTTGTGGAAAAATTGTAGGTCTAAACACGCAAACCTATAATGACCCATTGTACTTGCTCCTTTCCTTACTAGGTTTGCGAGAGGCTATATCCCTGTTCCGAAATGAATTGTCGTTGAAGAGTAACGTTTTTTCACCATGCCCATAATGGCCCTATAGGTTTTAGGTTGAAGTCCCAGAAGTATTTCTATCTTCCGGTTATTAGGGCCCCATCGCCACCTCTGCTAGTGCCGATGATAATCATGATATTTTTAGGTAATTATGATTTTAAACCATAAGCGCCATATAAATTTTGAGAGTAGGTAATTAAATGGTATACGAATAGTTTTGATATTCATTTCTGTAGTCAAAATATGAATAGAATTTAGCGAAATATAAATATTATGATATTTAATGCGTTTAAAAACTATTTTTGTCATTAGTATCCACATGAGCTCATTAAAACTTATTATATGTTATCATAAATGTCGGATGAATGAATTTATGATTTTTAACATTGGTTTTGATTGATTCGAAAGATCGTTTTATGACAGCTTTTTCTTTTAGCTAATTCCTTGATAAATTGAATTTTAGTTAAATTAAATTATTTTGATAAGAAATTGATTTCAGCATTTTTTCCGTCTGCCATTTATGAGTACACTGTTCTCATTTTTCGATCCCCTCTTTTCATGCGATGAAATTCTTTCGATATTATTCAAAGTATTATTCATCGTTAATAAAATATTTTATCAAGAAAATGATCCAAATGACGTAATTTCAATTCTATTTTAGAGGAAAATACACCAAAAAATATTTATATATTTTATTTTTCGCTGAGATTTTTGTACGCTCGTTGTCTTTTCTTTTTAGTAACTAAACCCAATAAAACTCATGTAATTTATCATTTTCAATTTAAGTACAGTAAGTTAAAAAAGTAATCGTACCTGTATTACTTGTAATTTTAATGATTTAGGCCGTTATTTTCTAATCGTATCGATTACGAGAATACGTCGTTATATATATATTTTTCGTCGTTACGACATAAAACAATAAAATGGTATTATTGTGATCAGCTATTCCTTAGTCTCAAAAAGAAGTACATATATCATAAAACAATGGTCAATATTTAAGCTCGCACATACATCACACAGAAGCTTTACTACAGAATAGCATTTTTAGTTGTTGTCGTTGCATAGCAAACACACAATTTGTATTTACAAACTAGTAGAAAGCAGATGTGAATATGTTTATGTGTAAATATTAGTATTATCGTATTTTCACTTTTTCAAAGCTAAAACTGTTTTAGCTTCGCTTACAAAAAAATTTCATCTAATCGATTTGATTTAATTGACAGTAAAAAAAGAACAGTTGCAGCTGAGATATATATTCGGTTGTTAAACTTTTAAAAAATTCCTAATATTTCAGCTTTTAAGACTGACGTGAAAATTCCATGGCTAAATATACATTATTTTAAAATAACTTAATTGGAATAATTACTAGTCTGTGATAAACTTAAAATTAAAAATAATTTAGGCAAAAACACTTTTTTAGGTTTATTTAAAATAATTTATTACAACAGGACTTATTTTCTTATTGTGTTTTACAAACACGTGAGAAATTATTGCTGGTCTATTCTATAACGAAATCTTAACATACAGCAAAAAGAATAATATAGGATTTTAGAGAAGTGTACTTACCCCCTTATTCTGAACGCAGTCATAACAAGTTCTGACTGGCATAAAATGACGTCATTGTCATAACTTTTTTTTAATACTATTTGGTATTCTGGCGCGCTCATACCTAACAACTGTCATAAAAAAATATCATAAGTTCTGACCGACAATATTTTACATCACAACAGAATTTTATATGGGTTCTCTGAGTGATTCAATTGATAAATATGGAATAATTTCCACCATTCTTTTCAACACACAAATAATTTTACACCGATAGAAAAATTTCAAACCCATACAAACATTTTCGAGACTATTTCTCAAATAAACACGAAAGCTCGCTCAAATTATACCAGTTTTAAAGTGTTATAAATTCATATTTTGGACATATTATGACCCCGTTCGCCAGAATACGAATTTTCGTAGCAGTCATAATTTCAGTCAGAATATTATTGTCATAAATATTTCTGACCGCAAAACTGTCACAATGCCAGAATAAGCATGTTAGTCTGTGTACATTTAATAAAAATGGATTAAATTCCTAGATCTTACATGCACGAATGCTTTTGACATTGACTGTATAATAACGAGAAAAAGAAATAGCTTTGACGAGAACAATTTTAATTTCTCTCAAATATGTATGTGTTTCCCCCAGAGATGGGGGAAAATGGATGACAATCCAAGAGTATAGCCAAAATCAACGAAGAATTACTTAGAGAATAATATCTGGGAGATTTCGTGCTATTTATGAACTAAATTGTTTTTCCTCTTTCCCAAAAAAAAAAAAAAACTAACAGAATTAATTTTCTTCATTTATAACAAAAAAAAAAAAATCGATTTGTTTTAATAAAATTTCATACGAATTTAATTAAATTTAGAGAAAATTTTAAATGAAAATTTTTTCCTGAAATACCCAAATTCTTTTGCCAAATGAAATTTCACACTAATTTCGAACTACGTCATATGTGATGTTCCTATTTTTAATTGTTTATTTATATTTTTTCTTTATAGACTAATTTTTTAAATTCTTTTAATTTATTAGTTGTTTTTTTAATGAAATATAAAATTATTTGGTGAAACGAAATGAATTAATGAATTTTACGTAAAAACACCTTCAAAACAAAACTTGAGCAAAAAATTATAATTTTCGACTGACCTTATAAAGTATCCACAAAATTGCATTCAAATTGGTTCATAAATAAAACTGCAATCTGGTCACTTTTTATAGGAGCTACATAATTATTTCGCATGTCAAACCGACCAACTTTCTTAAGCTGAGTATTGACGAAGTAAGAGCAATTATAAAGTATCCCAACCTCCTATCTTTGTGGTGACCACGTTTGTCAGATTTGTCATATTTTCATATTTGTAACTTTTCAAATGATTTTCTATCCAGTGCTGACATAGACAGGGTTACATACCATATTGTACGAATGAGTGGCAGAAATATGATTTAAACTAACTAGCACGTGCTGAAATTTATAATCAAATGCCACAAAAAATAAGTCATGTGAAATTTTATAAGTGTGGTCATGTGTTTAACGGGAAGGTTTTAAAAAAATGCATTCTCCCTCTTCCTGATACATTCTGAGTTTGAAACTGTTCGTGCTCTCTTGCACTTATTCCAACGTAAATTTCGTTTCTTTTCTTTACTATTTTATCGCACTTCGGTGTTGACCAAACATGCATGTTTTTGCTAACGTGGGTAAAAGAGATGTAATTGTTAAATCCGAAGATTAAAAAGAGAGAAACACACATGGTTGGTACTACCATAGGGCACCTATAGTACATTTCGTTTGTTATGTAGGAAATGGACTGTGCATCCATTTAATTGGTCAGTGATATAAGAGATTAGAAATTACGTGTGTTTGTCGGTCTGAATTTTTAGTAGACTTTTATTAGCATGAAAACACAAAACTAATTAAATAGAATGAAATTTTTCCAATAATTTTATCAAAGAGAAGCTTTTAACTAAAAGCTTTTGGCCCTAATTGAAAAAATTCTTTTTCGTTTCTTTAATAATTTGAATAAAACTCCTTTAATATAAGTTTATTTGATTTAATATTTCATCGAGAATTTCATTTTAGGAGTGTTTTTATCAAAAACATTTTATATGGTTTATTTCCCATTTTGATCGTGATTGATGAAGAAAACAAGCCAAAATTTCCCAATCGCTAGAAATCGAAGATTCACGATAATTAATTTCTTGAATTTATGGAAAAGATCATGCAATTTTTGGAAATTATTATTTACATTAGGACATATCTGAAAAAATATACTATTAAATTTTTCCATATTCAATCTTTGTTAAAATGTTTAATGGTTTTAAATTTTAATTCCGGTTTTATTTAAGGTCATATTGGCCTTAAACAGTAAAGAAAATCTTATCAATTCTATTAGCTTACATTAATTTAATTAGATTAATTAAATAGTGTAAATTTGTATACATTTATAGACATTTGTACTTAATCAACTCTACTTCTGCGAAGTAAAGTCTTCGGTAAGTAAGATTTCGCGTACAACCCTATCAGGTTAAGAAAGTTCAAAGAAATATAGATTTTACGTTATTGTAAACTGTTTAAAACGACCTCAATTTTAAAAATAATTTACGATATTAGAAAATCATTATTTTTTTCTTTTTTAAATATAAATACGAAATCTAAAATCTAAATACAAAAAATAAAATATCTAAGCACAATGTTTTTTTTAGATGTCGAACATAATTTCATTAAAACATAATTTATAACAAGTGTGTTGTTTCGATTAGTGACATCTATATCTCAAATATAGCATTGAATAACTCTGCTTAAATTAAGCACCAATACTTGATTAAATAAGTGGATATAAAATGAATGGTAACCGTTCTTACAACAGTACACCTAGTATAAGTTCTATTACGAACTCTTATAAAATGTTAGTAAAATAACCTTAGACTCGAATATTCATAAATGCGCAGGATACTGTTTTTACATGAATGTACAAATATGCTAATTTGAGCATGACAAACAAAGATTAAAAAAAATTTCGACTGGAAATCTAATATTTAATTTTAGTTTAAGTTTAAGCTTAAGTTTTGAAAATTGAGAAAGTTGTACATGAATTTTCTCTTCGCAAATAGAAAATTTCTCATTCATTAAGAAAAAAAAAAAATAATAATAATTATAATTTCATATTCGCAAATATTATTTAATTCAAGCCTTGAGTTTTTGTTTTGTTTGTTGTGAACTTGTAATTTCTTCAAAGATGTACTAATTTGAATAAATACTGAACCCATTTTTAGCCGACTTAATTTGCTAGGCCCTTGTTCAAATTTTCCTAATTCGCTTAAGAAAAAAAAAGAAGGAGAAAATCCGTTCAAATTCACCCAACTTAAATAAGTAATTCTCTTCAACTGTCCTTGAGTTTAAATTATAATTATTCATAATTAAGCGGTTATAATTCAACATTTAAATTTACATTGAAGAATTATACACAGTAAAAATATACAAAACAAAACAACAACAAAAAATGCAGCAATGCAACTTATTACTTACTGATATCACAGAGTGATTTAAAAGCTATTGAAAGAGTTGCATTTGAATCGCGATTTTGGTTTCAAATCAGTGTTGGCATACCGTAATAAAGGTATTCATTACATTAAATTGAAAAATTTGACAAAATAGCGCATATACTTTTATAGAAACCTAACAAGTTTGACAAACATGTTGAAGTGTTTTTGCCTAGATTTATATTGCTCACATCGTGCCTTGATTGCTCAAGGGTTCAAGTGCGTCCCAACTATTTGGAAATTTAAATTTTAAATAAAGGATATAAATTATTGAGATAGTACCGGCATTTTTGCCATTAAACATCAAAGATAATATTGAACACATGGTGGTTGGCATACAACATTTCTTTCACATAGCCACAAAAACAGAAATCCAATAATGTCAAATCGCACGATCTTGGTGCAGAATTTTGATCAGCAAAACCAAAAGTGCTCGAAGGCTTTCAACATTAAAAATAATTTTCAATATTAACAGTTTCACTAAAATTCGTTGTTCTATTGTATAGCGCTCGATTATGGAGACTAGTAAAGACTGATGATAACTAGTCAACCTTTGATAGAAAAAAGTGAAGTCAGATTTAAAGTTCGCTTTTGCCAACACTGTTTTACAAAACTTTTAACTTCCCCATTCGCATACACGATAAATTGTTTTGCTTCTATGGCAACACAGCAGTTAAGTTAGTTTTTGTACAACCTGTACAATTATTATAATTTTTTTTTTCTTTTTGGAATTGCAAATATATGGAACAACAGCTATAATCGTGATGATGGTGGTGTGGTAGTGATTTTGTTAATAATATGTAGTCGCGGAATGGAGGATCCATTGACACGGTCATAAGACAAAAATAATACGCAACAAATAAGTAAAACAGTTTGTCTTTTTGTGTATGAGTAAAATATTTGCCTGTTCAATGTTTCGTCGGCTATTTTATGCGGTGAATAAAATTGCTCAAGCATTGAAAAATTCCATCTCAAAAGTACAGAGTATATGCACTTTACAGTGCACTTTAATGCGGTTTTTCTCAATATAGTACATATTCATATTCATTCAAAACTTCTTGGACAGATTCCACCCGCGCTACGGTATTACAATAATTCGAAAATTAGATATCACACGAAGAGACATTTCTTTAAATATTTCGCATTGTTTATGTGCTGTTAGTACTTATGGAGAAAAAAAAATTCAAATTAAATTTTAATAAAGTCGATATTGGAATGTTTACAAAAAACATGCGCATTTAGATTATTTTGCAAAATATGAAACATAAGAACAAACATTTCACACAATATCAAATCAAATATCAGAAAATAACTGTTTAACATAATATTTTTATGTTGTGCATAAAAATGGAAATTAATGAAAGCTAAAAAATCTTCGGAATGCAATTGAACAATTTTTCTTCTCTTTTTTCTTACATTTGAAGGTTATCTACCCGTTGGTTGACGTCTATTGATCTATTCTAACCGTCTATCAGTCTTTGTGTCGCGATGAGCATCAGAAAATCTGGAAGAACCAGGAGAGACTTTCGATAGACTAAACACTGACCGTCGTAATACTAATGGACGATAAATACATCCGTTTATCTTTTCCTCCGTTTGACCTGTTATTTCTAAGTATTCATCTAATTTTGTTTTGTTTCTTATAGAACCTTTTAATGTTCTTTGGGAGTGCGTAAATTTCACACGGAGATTAAACTTGAGAATACTGGAGATGGTTAACTAATTCATGGTGTAATTTAATCAATTTTGCCATTGCTCAGATGATAACAATATTAGCTATTTAATGCTGTTTCAAATTTCGATTTCTTAACACAATATAATGAAATCTAGAATTTCTTCAGTGACTAACTTCATTGGCCGACTTGAACGTTGTTTATTATAAACGCTTAAACGATCACGATTGAATTTATTAAATCAATATCTGATGGTTGTGCAGGTAAAAGGTTCAGAGCCCCATATAACTTTTCTTTGATTTCCTCATATGTTTCCCCATCCAAAAAAAGGAATCTAATCACTGATTGATATTGAATTTTTTCCGTATTTGCTAAAAAAAATGAACAATTCTTCACTTTTGATAGCTGGCAATATTAAACTAATTGAAAAATCGAAGTGGAACTTTATATGTCCTGTTATGATAGTACTACTACAACAAAATATAAAATGGCGAATCTAGTAGCGACATCTATTATACAGCCGACAACCTTTTGATACACTTAAATATGGTTAAACTTAAAATAAGGTTGGAAGTGGGTAGATCGTATATCAATGGTCCCATTTCATATATGAAAAATATTTTAAATGAATAAATTTTAATACAATATCCCAGTTTTCTTTAAGCCATTAGTCTAAGGACTACTAAACATTTTTCTAGTATTTATAGGAAACATACTTTTGGGGTTAAGGGATTAGTTATTACCCTTTAGAAAAAAAAAAAATAAAGTGCCATTTTTATAACACTATATTCTATTTCTTTTCCAAAACCAAAAATTTGCGGTTCGGTTTTTTCCTTGCTATTTAGTAAATTGGAAATTTTAACTTTATTTCGACATGCTATCGTCATAATGTATGCGAGAATTATGTATTTCTTCGTTTCATTCTTTAATTTGAGCTTTCATTTTGAGTGCTATGAACTTTTAGCTTTTTATTTTCTCTAGAAGAATAGAATTCCTTTTATTATCAAATATTCCCTTTTTTATGCATATTCCACAAAGTTCGTCATCCTTACTTTAAGTATGACACGAAGTACTTGTATTAATTGGCTAACAATCCTGCTGCAAATTTAATTAACAATTATGAAGCTATAAACTGGTTTATTAGAAGATAGAAGGAAATTTCTTCTTTTCAATTTTACGGTTCTATGAATTTTTTTATCCTAAAATTTTTAGAAAGAATAAAAATGTGAAATTCATGACAATAAAAACTTCTCCTATCCAAATTAACTATTACCATATTTCCTTCATACCACTTTTTGTTTTCATATAATTCCTTGATATTTAATAAAAGACATTGCCACTTCATACACTAGTAGAATGCGTTCTTCCATTAACATTAGAAAAAAATGATCTTATATTGATTAGTTTTACATGTCACTTAAAATGAAGTACACGTTTTTTTTTTACACGAATTTCTGAGGAACGTATTTACCGTGTAAAAAAAGAGTTGGGTCAATAAATATCGTGTAAATTAAATTTTGATACAATAAAATAGACTAATGGACATTTTCTAGAAACAAGTTTTTTTTTTTAAATTCAGGCCACCTCAAAACGTGTGGACCAATCAGAATCGGAAGATAGCAATTTTTTACCATTACTAAGCTGTATTCCCATTCTTTGGGAAGAAATCCAAAGAAAATATTATAGCTAAATGAACTGATTTTAGTGCAATGACTATTCCAATACTGTCACCGATATTTAAAACAAAAACCGAAAATACTATACGAAATCATTCAAGAGGTATATTTTCCACCATCATGAAAATATTAAAATGAGTTCCCATACATTAAAACTACATTTATTATATGGAAGAAGAACGACCTGATCTACATGGTAGATAACTTTGAAAAGAAATTTAAAAGCTGCATTTTATGGGAATGCTTTTTTTTCCTATATATGCAATTTGTTGTTGGAAAATGCTTCATGTTCATAATGAGGACTATACACGAATACCACGAAAGAAATCGATATTTTTAATTATCCAAATGGATTCGTAAAAAGTCTTCAATTTCGGTTAAAATTTTAAAATTATATTTTTCATTCGTTTTCTTTTCTAAATTGTACTAAAATTGTTATCATTTATCATAACCCGGCTTGAAACTGTAACTTAAAGGTTTTTTCCGTACATAATTGCTAAGAGTTTGAAAATTAATATTATTTTTCTTAATTTTAAGTAAATTTCTAAATGTAATTACATAGGGCAGTAGATAAATGGGCCTAAAACAAAGTACTGATGACATACAGAATCGTAAAGTACGAATATCTTTCAAAGAATATAATTTTAAAAACCTTAATTGAAAGTATATCGTGTTAGCGCAGTTCCAAAAAAAGCAAATGTATAATTTTGGTAATTCAATAAATGGGGAACTAACCCTAATTTTCTTTCCATACTAATGAAGCAAAATTAGATAAAGTCCTTTTCATTTGAAAACTTCGATCTATCTACTTGTAGGTACTTGAAGAAATTCTTAAAAATAGTTGCAAGTAGTTCGCGTAGTTTTCTCGCGAGGTACATTTTATATGTGATTTCAACATTTCAGGAGATAATCGTTAAACGGCGAACTTTACAAAGGAACAATAATTCGTTTTTCTTATAAAAATGTCTGTCCGATTTTACGGTTGTTGTCTTAAATATTCGAGTACTTGAAGTGTGCAAATGAAAAGTACTTCTATGAGATTGAAGGGCATTCTAAAGCGAAGCTCAGATCATTACATTAAATATAAAGAAATTTGCTATTAGACAAATAAATAAATAAAAAATCAATAATACAATTTAAAATTGTTAAATGGAAATTACGTGCGATTTTTATGATTTTAATATATTTCCTTTTTTTTAGAAATTTAACTCTTTTTTTTTATTAGATTATAAACCCCCAAAAAAAAATCTTATATATTTTCTTATCATTCTCGATATTTTATGGTTATAAATCGTTCTAAAGAAAAAAATTCGAACGTTAAGAGGAAAATAAAGTAATTTTATTATTATGAAATTTATATATACATATATTTTTTAAATATATTTTTATTTGAAAATTCGACTATCCCTCAGCCATATCACTGGCACACTTTATTGATGTACTCAAAAAAGTTCACTCCATTACTAAATAGATGAAGAAATTCCTGGAGGGAAGTAAAAAAAAAAATATAAAAAAGAAGGAGAAGATTGTGCAATTGATATAAAAAAAAATCCAACATGAACTCCTTTACCAACGACAGGCTATCCACTGACATCGTGGTGGCACGCGAAGAAAATAAATTATTTCATATAAAAAAAAAGAAATAATAATAATAATCATAAAAAGAAACCAAATAATAAAGCTCCAATCTAAAACTTCCATCCTTCTCCATCATTTTGAATAAAATTGAAATGAAATAGGTTTTAAGGATACAAAGAAAAACTCTCTGATCTGTACAACACTTTCGATTTCTATCTCTTTCTATATTTCAATATCTGTCTATCTCTTTTTATCAATTCAACCCCATTGCCCATCATGAGAAGGGTTGGGTTGTGTGTTTAAATAAAGCTTTTGAATATTTTTTTTTTTTTTTGTTTTTAAATTTGACTTTGCTATGAAAACAAAAACCTTATCAGAAAAAGCTTCACTTTGACTAACGGTGTTTACACAGAAATGATGTTAACTCCACCACATATCTAGCAAGGTTTTTACATATGGAACACCTTATTTAGTTGGTCACCCTTTTCGTTTATGATTATCATAAAAGCTCAACAAGGGAAAATCTGAAGTGAAATGTAAAGAGTTTGATTAAAAATGAAAAGTTCTTAAGGTATTCTCGTTCAAGATAGAGAATCTTATGAAGAGGAGTTCAGTTGAGTTCACCGAATGACTCGGTGGTGTGCCTGGTTCAAGTTAACTTAAAGGATTGATGATTCGTTTTGTTTGTTTGTTTATTTGTCGGAGGGTATGCGCGATTTTATTTTATTAAGCTGAGAATTTATGTTATTAAAAAAATGTTGTTCTTTTTTTGGGAGGAAGAAGGGAGGGGTGGTAGAATTCATTTCCATCCCTGTAAATATACTATTGTGCTGGTTTCATTACCCTTAACATAATTTTATTATTGCGCCTTATACGTTTTTTTTTCTTCTTGAATATATTTAGTATGTATTTACTATTAAACTTTTGCCACTTTGGATTTAGTACAATATTATAAGAACTATGTGTACTCATCCATCCCCTCCATTTACCTGTTCTATTAAATAGAAACCGGGTGGGAAAAAAATTTCATTCTGCAGTTATCTTGTCCTTTTTACTTCTTCTCTTACTTGACAAGTAATTTTTTTTGTGGAGCCGATTTAGGTTTTAGGGATTTTCACTATTATTTAAAATATTTTCTTTTAATTGGATAATAATGTATATTATTACGAATATATGAAGTTTTGATAGATTAACTTGTTAGTTAGTTTGAAAATAAGGACGGTTACAACACATTTTATACCCGCTTATTTATCGCTGTCCATTTTTATCAGACTTCCTCAATGTTATATTTGAGGTCTAGATGGCGCTAATGGAAGCATTTATTTATTTTATTTAATATGATTTTTGCTCGCTTGGGAATTCGTGTAGATCTAAACTTAAAAGGTCATTCTTCATGATTCGCACTTGACTGAAAATTTGTATACTAGACTTACAACATCCACTAATACAATCACTAACCAATCGAGCTTAAAAAAGGCACTTAAACCAATTGAATAAAATAAAAGAATTTGCATTTCTATAATGGAAATATACTAAATAAGTATCAGTTCATAATTTTATTATAAATTCCATCAGGATATGATGCGTGACCAATGGCCAATGAACCTTTTTTTTCCTTCTTTTGACTACCAACAAAATTAAAAAGTTTACGAAAAGCACATATAAATTCGAGATATAAAAACATAAACCGAAAATCTCATATGTATTCCTTTCCTACATGAGAACTATATGTATTCTTATTATTAAGGATTCCCTATCAGAACACAAAGGAAAAAAGAATTCTATTTATAACTTTTTATGAATTTCCTTTTAAATTACATAAAAAAAAAAAACATATGTTTTCCATTTAGAAAAGTACGACTCTAACAGATTAACGGCGTATTCTTTATGAAACAAATGAAAATAAAAAGAAACTCACCTGAATGCCATGAGTGCCACCTTGTTGACTTATATGCAATTGTTGTGTTTGTTTCATTTGTAATGTTGTTGCACCTTGAATGCCTGGCCCATTTGGTCCTGAAGCAGAATTTTGTCGTTGAGTACTTGCATTGCCTTGCGGAGGCACTTGAGTATTACCAGAATTACTACCAGCAGATGCTGGCCCACCTCTTGAAGGCAAGAAATTCGGACCAGGACTACCATTATTGCTCGACATTGGTGATCCATATGGTGAATATTGTTGTTGTTGTGCTTGTTGCTGTTGTGACTGTTGCGATTGTTGAGGATTCTGTGGTTTATTGAATCCACCAGTTGGACCCATTTTATTACTATTCCCACCAGGCCCAGTAGAATTTTGTTGTGGTTGGTGTGGATGTTGATGTTGCTGATGTTGTTGTTGCTGCTGTTGTTGCATTTGTGCCTGTTGTTGTAACCGTTTAAGATCGAAATCATTTTGTGAAGAATAGAAAAGCTCCTGTTTGATATCGACAAATGATTGTGAAGTATTTTTGTGAAATTGTGATGGAATTTGTTGTTGTTGAGGCGGTTGTTGTTGTTGTTGTTGTTGTTGTTGCTGCTGTTGCTGTTGTTGTTGTTGCTGTTGTTGTTGTTGTTGCTGCTGTTGTTGTTGTTGCTGCTGCTGCTGCTGGGGTACAACACCTGTACCGTTACCAGAAGATGTCATAAAATCATTGGCAAATGGCCCAAAATCATTGAATCGATTACCACCCACTATTTGATTTTGAGGTTGCATTGGTGGTCTTGCAAAACCCATACCCATTGCATTCTTATGCTGATGTTGTTCAGCCATATGTTTTAATGTTTGGGCAGCAGGTGATAATTCAGACATTGGTGCATTTGGACCATTTTGATATTGATTTCTCATTTTATTCATATTACTTTGGTTGTCAGTCCCAAACGAATGTGAATTGAATTGTGTCATTGGAACTTCAGATTTAATATTAAGACTATCAATTAATGATTGTGTATTCGTTTCAACTTTTATACCATCCTCAGTTTTAATATCGATTAATGGTTTCTCTTCAAAATCTAAAAACTCTGGATGGAAATCCGATAGATCTGATATTAAATCTTTGAATGTATCACTTTCTTCATTTGTATCATCACCCATGAGATCAGAAAATCCCGGAAAATTACCATTCACCGCATCTTTTTCTAATGCAGCAGCACATTGTTGTAAATCGGCAAAATCATGATCTGGCTCTTGTTTACATTCGACTAAATTTCCTAAATCATGATGTGATGGCAAAGATTTATTATTATTTGTTGGGCCACCAGCTAAACCATTTGGACCAAGTCCACTACCGACACTACCATTATTACCAACATTTGCTCCTGGAACTGTACCATTTCCGTTTAAATTTGATCCGATACCACCACCACCAAGGTTATTAACATTTTGATCGGGACCAGTTCCAGAACCGTTAACACCAACACCACCACTACTTGCTGGATTCACATTCACACTACCATTCTGTCCTTCACTTTTCACCGACGTATTTGTTAATGCTTTGACTGTGACATTTGTGCTAATTTGTTGAGGTTGTGAGTTTGCTGCTGATGTTGTGAATTCAAGTTGTTGAACTATTTCCACGGAGAATTTCGTTAGATTTTCGGAACTGTTATGTTGCAATTTAACAGGCGGCTCAAAATTATCTGGACCATTGTCTACATCCTCTACTGGCCGTTTAAGGAATTTTTGTTGCTGGAAATAAAAAAAAGCAAAATTAAAAACATGTAATAATTTTGAAGCAATAATATAATATACAGAAAAAGTTAATTTGCACAAATTGTTTGGTTTTTCTAGGATTTATGATTGATATTTTATTTAATATAAATATTTTATTTTGGAAAAAGAAAATACTTTACTCAAAATTTAACTTTTACTTTTTATTGAAATAGTTTCTTCTTCGCAGAATAAAAAACAAGAAAATAAAAAAATATACTCTTCTAGACCTTCGTAGTGATATATCTTGAAGCAAATACTAAAATATTGAAATTTATACATTACAATCTTTTACGAACATAAAATACATAATAAGAAAATTTCTTATTAAGTATGTACCCCGTTTCCATTAATCTTCATCTTATTATAGAGGAAAATTTCGAAGAGTATAAATTTAAAAGGAAAAAGGCTACACTGAACCTCGACTAAGAAAGGAAAAAGTGGTTATACATATTTCAAAAAGTTTTCGTTCTCATTTCACAAAAATTTGTAAAAGATTAAAAAAAGAAAATATACGCGAAAAATTTTCAAAAACAATTTTCATAACAGATAAAAATTATTAATAACAACAACAATAAAAAAAGGGAAGGGGCATGAAAGAAAAGAAAAACGCTTTAAAACAAGCTACATTGCAAAACCATTTCGAAACTTTCATACCTGAAAATTAAATTCTTGTACTTAACGAAAAAATCCCCAACAAAACAAATTAAAATTTTTGCTCAATGCCCAATTTCAAAGTCAGTCTTAAGTCTAAGTTAAGTTAAGATAAATTTGGAACTTAAGTTGTACTTAAGCTTTGATTTTATTTCATGGTAAGATGAAACTTAAGTTTTATTGATTGTAATATTATGAGTGTAGTGTAAATTAGGAATTGTGACTTGATTTGTTGAAAATATCATACCGAAATTAATTAATATCCAACTTTCAGAATGATTAAACTTTTACAAGTTAAAATAATTCGAATATTTCTAAATATTTTGGCTGACAAATTGAGTTAAAAATGCTTAAGCTGTTAATATAGGAAACTTAAGTTTTTCTTAAGCCGTGATTGTGAAGTTTGTTTTGTAACTTAAGCTCAATTTAAGTTTCCAACTTAAGTTCTCACTGGGCATAAATACAATATATCGGAAGTTGTATATTAATAATTTTAAAAAAATTTCCCGTGAGGTGATGTAGATATCCCTAAACTGTCAAGGAACACATCAGGCACGAAGCGCATTTTTCGTAGCACTTTAGTCTATCATTTATATAATGAAAGATTTCTCTTCAACTTAGTGAAGAAATTTATTTCAAATATTCTTACAAGTCATTGCTAGAAATGACTTTCTGCTGCAAAACTTTACCCTTGAATGAAATGAAATATTTGAATTCATAAATTATAGTTCCGCTTATCCTCTTAACATAAACGCAGCGAATTCAGATCAGTTGTATTGGATTCTTTTTAATCGAACTTATCTGCTTTTCTATCCTTTTTTACGGTGCTCTTACCAATTTCGCTCAAACGAATTTTTTTCAACAAAATCTTCTCAAATATGAATATTACAAATTTCATTACAATTGGTTAAGAGGTTAAGATAAAATTTAATGTTAAATTTGACTCTCCATTACCCGAACCCCTTTTTAGATCGATACCAAAAAACAAATCTGTTTCTTCTTTGTATACTAAATTGAATTAATGTTGAGATTAAAATTAATTTATTTGAAAATTATAACAACAAAAAATCAATTAAAATGGCTACCAAAAATGATTGAGAGAATAAAAACAGGGAAAATATTCAAATTATTTTTACTAAAATCATCTACAAAATTAAATAATTACCCAAATATTCATTAAAAATAATTGATTTTTGTAGTTTTTGTTTTAATTTTATTATGTTCTTAATTATTTATATAAATTGTCTTTCAAACACTGTCAACACTTTTCAACATTATTAATTAATAATCATTTTAAAATTGTATTCTCGAAAAATTGTATCTAGAAAATAATTAATAACTTAATTAAAAAATTTTCTTTTTAATTTGAAAGGAAAAAAACAAATTAAGAAAGATTAAAAAACACTGTCAAAAACAACCAAACAGCGACGATATAAGCCCGAAAAAAACAACGATATTTTTGAATTAAAAAAATTGATTAATAAAATAAATAATGCGCCAACAGCTTATGAAAAAATTTGCATATACAAAAAAATATCAAAAGATGGCGCAAGCATTAAGGAGTCATAAAATATGACTAAAATAAAATTTCAAAGATGGCACTGCTTATATCGTCGTAACTGTAAAGAAAACATTTCCGTTTTTATTCATAGTGAAAAGAATTTTTTAAATTCATTTTTCATTACACTAAAATCTGTCTAAAATAGGACATTAGGTAGAAGAAAAAAAAAAATGGACAAGCAATCACTAAAATTTAAATCAATCACCAACTTTTTATATTGAATTAACTCCAAAGCACAGGCATTTTTTTTTTTTTTTAAATTTATACACAAGTGTGCAGATTTCTGTCGTAGTCGTTGTCGTCGTCGTTATTTTATCATTATTTGCCTGTTTTGGGCGCCTTCATACATTATTTAAGTAAAACCCAAAACTACTTATTAGATTATGTGCTTCACAAACAAATAATATCCTAAATAGCTTAAGTAAAAACCTAATCAAAAAATTCGATCGTTTTCACTTTTTCAACTGATCATTTTTTGATTGTTCTCTTTTTTTATTGGACGACAGACGACAACGACAATTTTGTCCGATTTGTATATCGTCTCTTTATATTAAATAATAGATGTCACTGTTTTCATGATAATAACAATATTATCATTCATCCATTTTTGTGGATCCGATATTGTTCAAATTCGTTATAGTTGCTATCTACTATATTGTATTTGTTGTTGTTGTTTTTGTAAACGTAATTTTATCATAATATAACCACACTTTTATTTTGTTTTTAAAATTGGTATTTTTCTTTAAGTATTTCGAGATACGATTAGTTACTATTCGTGTACTACTTCAGTGTATCACCGTCAGTACAATACTGCGCGAAATATTGAGAAATCAAAAGCACCTTATATTATTTTGCTATTTTTCATTTTCTTCTTCTTCATGCTATCGTCTTCTTGTGCTTTTCTGTGCTTTATAAATATATATATATATATTCAATATATTTATATATAAATAAATATTATAAGTATATAATCGTCCGTTATTGTCATTATCGTCATCATTTCTTAGCAGTACGTCGTGAATGTTGGTCGATTCCGTGTCGTACAACAAGAAAAAAAAACCAATTCTCCATAATTTCCCCTTGCACAATTCTCCCCTTTTAACAAAAACAAAAATACCATAATAGCAATATCAACCCCATAAATTCTCCCCATAACAAGCTTTTTTACCCTTTCCATTTTATGTTCAAAAATTTCACATTCCAACAATTTTATGATCTAAAAAAAAAAACACACTAAAAGCTTTCTTGTTATACTCTTTCATCTCTTCCCCACTTCTCTCCTAAATAGTATTCGTTATTTATTGTTTATTTATGAGCGCATTTTCATTTTCCAAAATGGGAAAATACGAACAAAAATTTTCCAATTTTCAAATATGTGTGTAAAATAATTGGATTTTCTTCCCTTTTTTATATTATATGAATTTTCTATACCACGAATGAATACACAACATTTACTGAAGGAATGACAGAGAAAAAAGAAGAAGAAATAAATGAGAAAAAAAGAGAAAGAAAATGAAAATTTTGCAACAAATTTCTGCGGCGATTTTTGAGAATTCATTGAAATTGTTTAATAAAAATTTTTGTTCGAAGAAAAAAAAAACAGTAAAAGTTTATCAAGAAAATATAAACAAAAACTTAAAGAAATATATTGAAATAATCAAAATGTTAAAAAGAGAAGGAATTATTTAAATTAGATAGAGAAAGAGTTTTGCAAATAAAAACGATGATGATGGCAATATAGTAAAGCGATTCTAAAGTAGAAAAAAAAAGGTAAAATATTCAAAATATGTTTGTATAGAAAGAGATAGAAAAACGATAAAGAATATTTCACAAAGAGCTTTTGCAAGATAAAAAAGAAATATTTTCATAGGAAAGCTTAATTCGGAAGTGATTTGTAATATTGAAACTTTTTAAGATATTTTAATTGAGCCATTCCGAACTACTGTTGAAAGAGTTACAAAGTTACGGGTGAAAAAAAAAAAGAGTCCCACACAAAACCAAACTAGAAACAAATTTTTCATAATAGGGTAACCCCAATTCGTAATGAATACTGTCTTTGTCAAAATTTGACACATACACATCAGTTCGCCATCTATGTGTCAGAAATTAATTAATTTCTGTTGAGTTCAAATATATTAATTATGTATTTTTGAAAAATTTATGATGTTTCTTTTATTACCGATGACGAGCGAGGAAGCAAACTTGCGACGAAGCTACAAAAGACTTATTATTCGATAATCAAAATAAAATAAAATATTTGACTTTAAATGAGATTATTTATTTTTTTTTTTAGTTAATATTAGTAATTATGGTCGGGATAAATTACGTCAAAGAAAAAGAACGTAAATTTTAATCGTTAAAACGCAAGCTTACATCACGCGATAACACCTAATCAGTAAAACAGAATCTAAACAAAAACACATATAGAAAACTAAAATCGGCGTATTGTCAATTTCTCTTCAATGGAAACTCAACTCTCTCTCTCTCACTCTCAACTCACTCTCTACGTGATTTTCCATAAATTCAATAAAAAAAAAACTGTTATTATAATTCGCCAATACAAATACTAATAACGAGTTAAATTCTTTGCAAACGGAAAATTCGTGCCAAAACAGAATCCAAGTTGGGTATTCTGATTATTGTATGCTTCTTGCATAATATACCAAAAATATAATGAACTTTAATGTTTAATTGGGGACAGCGAGCAGAATGGGCAAATGGTGAAAGCCTATTGTTTTGTATTACAACCGAGATATGGTACCAAGAAGAAAAACTAATATAATCTTGGAGCTCTTTACCATAGGATATAAAAATCTACTATTTCAACACATTAAATTAAAATATTTAAAAATTTATGTGAAAGAAAAAAAAACTAAGAAAATGTAAAGCTTTTTTAAGTGCGCAAATTCAAAAGCTTTAATATCCAAAAAGAATAAACGAAAACAATTTGTTTTAAGTATAATTGTAATTTATTATGTTAAAAGTGGAAATAGAGAAGATCGACCAACAGCTTAGACTGAAATTTGCGTGCTCATTTTTTCCCAGTTTTCTTTTTTAAATTCATTATTTTAAAAATGTAAGTTTTTCAAGTTTTTACAATTTTCTGAGACAATTTATAAAATTGAAAATATGAGAAAAAAAAATTTCTCAATAATAATATTTTATTCGATATTATAAAACTGAAATAAAATGTTACAGAAATAAGAAACGAAACTGCACCAATATGACGACATTTTAAATATTAGAATCAATGCCAAATTAAAATCCATACACTTTCACAGACTCATTTTGAAATCAACCCACTAACTATACTACAGTATATAATTATTATAACTTATCATCCACATTATACATGACATTTAAATACAATTATAAATAAAAGTTAATACTGGAGACACACATACAGTATTCATGATATGGTTTAAGAATACCATGTAGTATACCATACGTGTGTCACCGAATACTAGCTTTATACCATTTATAGAACGTAACATAAACTTGGTTATGAGATCCCAAAATGTACGTGGTATACATTTTTTTACATCATTTTTTCAGATCCTATAATATTTACTAATTGTCGGATCTTTTTACCGAAATGCATACAAGTGACTTTTGTAGCTGTCAAAAGTTTCTTTTGAAAATATTAATTTTATAAAATGAAGAAAGTGATTAAAACACATAAAATTTGTAAACAAATCTAAACTATTTAACAAATGTCGATACAGAGGGAATGTTTATGCTGTTGTCATCTGGCTTTATATATAGTATCTATCTAAACCTTCTTCTAGAAATTCAACCTAGATTATCAGCCTGCATGCGTAAATAATAAATTGTTGTAATATACTTGCTACTATTAAAAAAAAATACATTAAATATTGTATTCTCTTTGTAGCACTATTGAAGATCAGCAACGAAATATATTTTGTCATTGGGGTTTGCAAAAAAGTTTAAATATGTACATGTATTTACATATCGCACACAGCCTTTTTTCAAATACTAATAACGAGATATCTTGTTTGCAGACAGAAAATTTGTGCCACATATGCCATTTCTGCTATTTGCTACTATTGGCAAGAATGAAAGACTATGCAATTGAACTTGTAAGTTGCAGTCAAAATTGTATCCTTAAATACATTCTGTAAAAGCGATTTAATAGAAAATATTACTACACAACAAATATAGTCTGAATGGAACTTTAAATAAATCCTAAAAGAGAGAGTTTAATATTGGATTTTCAAAAGTAATTTAACAAATAAACTATACGAATGTTGATAGTGTGATCGGTGAAAGGGTTAGGTATAAACGAAACCATAATAATATAACAGAAAGATTTTAATTAAAACAACTTCAAAAATATTGTATTACATATTTATTAAATTTTAATATTAAATCGTCGAAATTATTTCATTATCGAATTTCCGTTTATTACCCGAAAATATAATAAATATGCCAAATAATATGGAAAATTTTTTACTTTTTACATAACAATAGAAAATTTCCTTGTAAGAAAAGCTTACCAATTAGTGTGTATATCGGAAAAATTACTTACCGACAACATAAAATTACTTTTCTATGTTTTATGATTGCCAACAGAAATACCAACAAACATATCCTATCCTTCCTTTTCCTTTTACTATACAATTTTCATACAGATTTTCATTACGAATATTGACACCTAGAATTCAACCTTCGTGTGTTTTATGGGTGGTGAAAAGCATCACCCAGAAATTAAAGCTTTTATTCATATATTAAAATTAAAAGCTTCATATAAGATAAACTTTTATAGCTTTTTTGTAGAAAATTTACCCGTCGTGCTAACACAAATACAAAAATTTCCATTTAGTATTAAAACTTGCCGACTACAAGTAACTGGTTTTTATTTCTAGCTATGAAAAGCTATATAGAAGCGAAATTTTTGCGAGTCTTCTTCTTTTTAACCTGATCATTCCAACATAACTCGCACCTACTACTCTTTCCATATTCAACCTCATTTTATCTCATTTCGACTAATTTAAGACTTTTTTTGGTCGTTGCGCTTCTGTCGCTGTCCTTCTTCTATCGCTGGATATATATGTATATATAAGCTGTTCACAATTTTCATTTTCATTTTCAACCCCCGATTTTTAAAGGGTGAAATTTTATTGCCTCATAAATTCATACGAATGAACACTCCGCTTTAATATTGTCTCTTTCTGACACATTAAAAGTTAATAGAAAAAATATTGTTTCATTTATATTGAGAAGTGGAACTGATGCCGGTGGTGGATGGTAAAAACGGCGATTTTATGTTCGCTTTTTCATTTAATTTTTATATAACATTTGTTTTGTAGGATATATTTATGTTTTGATTACACACAAGGAAGGACAGCATTACAGAGAAAGAAAAGGCACCAGGCAGGGGATGTAGATGTGTGAAAAGCTGTTAATTTTCTTATTATAATATTTCGTAATAAACGATTTTTTTTCCAGTGCCATATTCTATGTAAAATTTTCAAATAAAATTCCAATTCAAATGCTAAGAGTTTCTAAATCATTTTGGAGAAAGTCTGGTTGTCCGTTTTAATGACTCGCCTGTAAACGAAATATACGACATCTGCTTTATGAGGTCACATTAGTTGTGTCTTATTAAAAAAAACTGTTAATTAAATTATCATTAAAATAACTGAACTCATTAAATTTTATTTGAAATGTTCACAATTAAATATTTCACTAGTAGATGTCACTAACAAATATTTTTACTATTGTTTAGGTGCGGTATTTGAATCGAAACAAATAATAAATGTTTGTTATGAATTTTGAGGAGGGAAAACAAATGATAACCACCTTCAAAAATCGTTTCTTTTCTACAAATTTATGAAAAGATGTGGATTTTACCAAAATAAAAATGGTGTAAGTTTTCTAATACTTAAGAAAAAATTGGAATATGATTAACCCAGTTACAGATTAAAACTTCCGAACTTGAATTCAACGTACAGAGTATTTGGTTACATTTTTCATTATCAGATTTTCGACACTAATGAGTTTTCAGTTCAAACTTGTCTAGCGATCTTAATACTGTGGGCACTATAAATAGCAGATAGAGTGCATCGTTAATATTGAGGATACAACCATTTTAAAAAAATTAAGGTAGTTCATTTTAAATTTAGATAGGTTTTAGGGTAACGATGTGAATGTATTAAAATATTTTATATGTTTTCAAATATGAAAATTTGGCCTCCTAATGGTCCTAGTATAAGTTATTATAAAGTTCTGAAGCTTGTAATCTCTGCCGTATTTATTTTTGTTCGATTTCGATACATACATAAAAATCTAGAGTCATGCATAAAAGCATAATACCAGAAAAAATAAGTGATTCGAAATTTTTAAGAGTGATGACGTAGGCCATAGGGTAATTGGCATTTTGCTGTGATTGGTTGATTTTTACTTTTTACTAATTCTTTGCTAATGCCTACTGCCCTATCTCGATAATTAATGATTATATCCTCGGTAGATCGTTTCAATAGCGTGTCCGCCATGCCTACTAAAGAATAACATTTTACTCAATATTCAGAATTTATATTGTAATTCCATTCCCTACTATCGGAATCATATAAAGGGGGATTTAGTCGACCAGGAATATATCAATAGACATTAATTCACTTAATTTATCTATTTTCATCAGCCAAAACCATCACCGCGAGACTAACATTGGGGACAAACTATGTTACCATCACCACTTAAAGAATATAACAGGAATGAATTTATAATAACGAAAGACAGATAAAAAAAAAGAGAAAAAAGAACTTCTTACCGCGCATAAACATAAAATCATAACAGTCAACAAACAACAACATAACAATCTCATAAAATCATAATTCAGTTTGAAAATTTGTACAGTCAGAGCCGGAGACTGACTTTGGAATGACTCTTGTTCGTGCTATTCTAGACTATACCAGAAATCTATTGAAGAATATTGCTTGTTCTTCGTTTTGGGCTCTTCAC
Source organism: Xylophagus ater (assembly GCA_963422695.1). Lineage (NCBI taxonomy): Eukaryota > Metazoa > Arthropoda > Insecta > Diptera > Xylophagidae > Xylophagus > Xylophagus ater. Next base: position 63,935,757 of record OY730478.1, on the reverse strand, counting down.
AGCCCTAAACATTTCCTTTTCTATATATAATCTGTACAATATCAAATGGTGTTTAGCTTCATCCCTTCCAAGATATTGTGACCGAAATATATACAAACACTTTCCCTTCCCGCCATCATATTTGCTATAAAAAAAAACCCTTCATCGTCAATTTCCTGGGTTGGTTTGTTTTTCTTTTTTTTTTTTTTGGAAAAGGGAAAGAATTTTGTTGGATAACTTGTTGGTGGATATTTTCATAATAAAATGTTGGACTGATATAAAAACCTTTTGTCACATAAATTTTTTTGTAAGATTTTCATAATCTTTACGGTTTTGTTTTCATATTAAATAATTTTCTAACGAATTTTCCTAATGAAAAATGTGAAAAGTGTAAATTTCAAAAATAATTCCAAATTTACTTTGTACAAGCATAAAAAGTTTATGAAAAATATCCCAAACTTGGAGAAAAAAAAATATTGGAATCGAAAAATTTGTAAGCCTGTCTCATTTGTCATGTTTTGTTCCGGAGCAGAACACGTGAAAAAAAAATGCGAAGAGAAACAGAAACAGCATTCAAATGTTGGTAGCACGCTTAATAACTATACTGGAATATAAATAAAATACTATGTATATAACCCAGCCTCAAATTAGCCAACCAATAGATACAGAAGTTGACCACGAAGTTTTCTAATTTGTTGGGCAACAAATGGTTGGTTAGCCACAATCAATAAAACATATGATTTTATGTTAAGAAAAATATCTAGACCTATGCAGGTTCACAATATAATAAAATATAGTTCAAGAAACTGAATATGAAATAGTTGACAGCTTAGCTACAGGAAAACATAAAAAAGTAGACTATGCGTGCTAAATATACTAAAGTTACTAACTAACGTTTCAATGGACGTACCCTGTACATTATTATTTGGTTTGAAATTCTACTATTTCCATTTCTGTCACATAGATGGCGCAATTATGTACATTTGTCCATTTTGACAATTTATATTTGTTTAGTTTCCTTTTTGACAAAACAAAAATGGATTAAAAACTAAATTTAACCAATACTAACTTAAAATTTAATACTTCTGTTCTACCATTTCTGTTCGCATTATTCTTTTATTGTATTACAATAGACAGAATGGCTACTTTAATTAGGGTAATTATTTTTAAATTACTCTTCCGGATAGCTCATGAAATGAATGAATCTAATGAAATGTCAAACATTTTTTGGGTTGAAAAATTAATCAATAAATATTAAAATAATAATTATTTTTATTTTATTGGATTTAACAAAATTTCTTTAATTGTTTGCAACATAAACAATTTGTAATCTCTTTTTAAGATTTTGTGACAGAAGAAAATATATGCCGAAAATAGATGCAACTAGTACAATCTTCAAAGCTAGATGGCGTTGCTCATAAATAAAAAAATTCTCAATTAAAAATAATGAGGTTCGAAGTAGTTAATTAAAATTAATTATTATTATTCGTGTCATTATTAATTTTTAATGATAGATCGAATAATAAGAAGTTGTATTGCCACATACATACGAACCTCTGGATTCAAAAACAGTTGCACCTACACGAAAGTATTTGTACTTTATTAGAGAATTTTCGATATTCGAAAAGTATCTGATTAGAGTATGATTAGCTAAAATGAAGATAATAATCCGGTTTATATTTAATCTGGATATTCAAAATTCATGTTGTCAGGCTTTATTATAGCGCGAACTTAATTGTGTAAATTTAATTCAATATATTTTTCTCTCCTAAACAATTATAATTTGAAATTAATTAATTGAATTCAAAAGTAAAATAAAAGAAGTGATTTCGTAGTCAGGTCAGTGGAATGAGTTCATTGAAAGGAAATAAATGAAGCGAATGCACATTTTAATGCATAAAATTGCATACGACAATGATTTCCATACACATGTATGTGAATACATGAAATTCATATATTTTGTAAAACTGATCCAAAGAAGAAAAGCAAATAAAAACATGGTAAAAGTGGTATTGGAAGAAGAGAAAAGACAAATTAAGATGCACGAAATGGAAGAGGTACAATAACGTCAAGGGTTAAATATGAGGAAATCATAAACACGTACACGGAACGTAATCAAACAAATGTGAAAAACATACATGATGTATTTTGTATGATTCTCTGTTTATAAAGAAAATCATAAAGAAAAGGAAATAGATAAAAAGCAGGGAGAGAGAAATAGGGAATGACTAAAGAAACAATTTTCCAAGTACATATTCGTTGAACAATTGGATACCTTATGACATGATAAAACTATTATTTTTATTATTATTTTTTATTATTATTATTTTTTTTATTATAATTGTTATTATTTCTAATTTTTGATAATAGAAGCGTTAGAATATTTTGTAATCAACGAGGAACAGATGAGTTTTATTAGAAAACTGATGGAAAACTATGTCAGAACACTGAAAAATCAGAAGAAAGAAAGTTCTATCATAGATATTAATAAGTAAAGATATATAAAATTCCAAAAAGCTTTTATTTAATATGAGTAAATTACATTAGGTATTATGGTATGAGCTTAAAGCTCTCTCCATAAGAGCTAATGTAATTTAGTCATATCATAGACTAATAATAAATACTTCCAACGACGGTGCATTTAACTGATTCTTTTTGTACCGTGATATCGCGACACAATATAGATTCTTCTCTTTCTGTCATATTAAGCCTCTTTTCATCCATTCTTCTTTAAGTTCACCTATAACAACAATACTGAACATCATGTTGCTCATTTGGCTTGGAAATCTATAAATATAATTTATTCTTATACTAAATAAAAGCTATTTTCAAGTTTCCAAATCTTCTCTTTATTTATATCTTTGGTTCTATATCCATTTCCAAAGGCTTGAGAAAATTGCAATTTCGTTTTTGACTTCTATATGTGTGTTTTATTGGGAAAAATAAGCACGGTCACTTTACATTTAATCCCGATTTGCTTATATAACCATTTTTATTTGGATCTGCTTATTTTGAGTTTCATGAAACTTGAAACATATATGGACCAACCATAAAGATATATTAAGTGGAGATTTTGTTTCTTTCATTTTCCTAGAAAATTATGCAGGAGTATGGGTCACAGTTCAATCTTCGCGGTCGCTTGCTCTAAACAATTCAAGACTAAGTATTTCAGGTTTCGGAGATAATGACTCAATCGCTCAACCAATGAATTATAATAGATTTACCTTGGTTTTCTCTCAGTTAGCATTTAAAATTTGCGTTTTTCTTGTTTTCCATATATATTTAACGCAAGCTTTTATATTCTCCTCTGTCGACCACCCACATGGGACAGAAAATTAATATCAGGAGTGGAATCTTGTATTTCGATTGAGACTAAATCGTATCGAAAATACATTGCCATTAATATGACTTTTCGATACGATTTTGGTTCAGATCGAATTACACGATTCCACTTCTGTATTTTATAACATCAATATGGAACCAACATAAAAAACTGAATCCTGCTTCACTCGGTATGAGGATAGTAGCAGTTTCAACAATAGAAAAACGTTCCTAATTGCACATCAATACCGGATAATGTCCTTCTCTCATTATCGACAGGCAGTAAGACTATTGCAAGTACTCTGGTCAATCGGTGTACACTTTAGTTAATAAGCCTATTGTTTTTATCACTCTCTCCCAAACCTAATCTCACCAAACCCACCCACCCACCCATCAAGAGTCCGAGAAACACCGGGCAATACGTTAAATTTTGAATAAAAAATATTTTTTAATAATACTCGACTACCCAATTTTTTTTTTTTTGTTAAAAATTTAATTTTAATAAAATATTTTCCCCTTGAAAAACATTTTATTTTCTTTTTTTAAGTTAATGAAATTTTCCGATGAAAATCAGTGTAGTAGGGATATCCGCGTTCTAGAAACAGATATATCTGGCTCTTTCGTGCACCATAATTATATATCTTGAAGAAATTTTCCATAGATATTTTCTATGGACATTGTTTTTTTTTGTTTAATGGTAAAAATATTTTTCGTAGTTGCGCAAAAGAAGTTTGCACATCACTTCAGAAAGAAGACAAAACCAATTCGGAAATATTTCTGTATATTAAAAAGTTTAGCATTAAAATTTTATGGTGAACAAATTTCTATAAAATGTTTTTTTTTTGTTGTTGTTGTTTTTTTTTTGTGGAATAAATATGTTGGTAACAATGTTACCATAACGGTAACCAAAAAGAAAACATGAGAACAAAACATAAGCGCATATTATTTTAATTGAATTTACGAATACGAAACAATTTATAATCCGTTATTTTGGTGTTTTTTTTTTTTTTTTTTTTTTTTTTTTTCTTCTCTTGAGATATATAAAGTGATCTTTATTCGAAAATATTTTCGAAAATTGTTATGCATCGTTAAATTTGATTTGTTTAACAAAAAAATGTATCAAAAATCTCGAAAATTAAATCATTTTTGTTGATTTTTCTTTTGTAAAAATTTGTCTAAACTTTTGACAGCTTAATTACGAAGAGTTAAAAAAAAAAAAAACAAGATTTTTAGTATTGGTTTAATGATTTTGAATAAACTTTTTTTCTAGCAAAAAACTGTAAAAACAGAGTTTTCCATTTCCATGTTTAGAAAACATAAACCAAAAAAAAAGTATGTAATACAAACCATCCAAACTTTCATATCTCTCTGTAATATAATTTTGCTATTTCTAAAAGTTGGAAAGGGTTAACATCTAACCCCACGACTCCATTGGACTTATTTCAAGACTTTTTTTTTAGTCGGACTGAAAAAAAGTCCAATTTTTAGAGTCTCCACAAGACTTTTTTTTAGTCCGACAGAAAGTAAGTATTGAAAAAAGTCGTGTGGAGTCGTGTGGTAACGATGAGGTAGTAAAAATATTTTATAGAGAGAAAATGTTTTGGTTCTGATTTTAAATAAATTATTTGATGGAGACGCCATCTGAATTTAAAATTTTGGAAAAACTGCTGAAATAATTTCGACTGTTATAAATTATTATAAAGGATGATTTCTCCTAATACTAGAGACACACATAAAATATTCATACTGTGGTATCGATACCAAAGTAAACCCTTCAATCGTATTGTACTGTCGGTAGTTCTTATGCAACCAATAAACATACTTGCATCAATATTTTCAGATTATATTCGTGAATACCGCGCTACTTTCTATGGCGGGAGTTATGGATAATCCCTAGGCAACAGTATTATCCAACACATATTATATTGGCTATTTGCTTTACCTATAATCAGCACATTTCATTTAATGTTAATTTTTGTCTTTTAAATTCTAGGAATATTAATGTAATCAAATTCCATTTATTTTAACGTAACATTTTCCAATAATAAAATAAATTAGTTTTTCTTTTAAAAATTTATTAAAATCATATTTCAGCCAAAAAACAGGAAATTTTCCAGACATATTCTATGTCAGCAAAATTTATAAAAAAAATCTAAAAAATGTAATTCTATTTAAAATATAAAATAAAGTCAGTATGTTTTTGGAAACTAAGTGTTAAAGACTTAATTTAAAGATAATAAATAATTGTATTGAATAAAGAAACTTTGTTTTTTTTCAATACAACCGGTTATCAAAACATATCTCGGGCCAAAACAAAAAATGTTCTAATCTGGTATGCTATCTTTGCTACAATATTTGACATAGGGTAAACTACCTAAAACCTTTCCTTTTAAAGATATTAAAAATAAAAATTGACTAAGATCTGTCTGTAAATCTAGTCACAAACCCATCCCGGTGAATCTAGTGTTAAAAACAAAATAGTGATTTCTGACATTTTAGCCCAGATCTTCTTAAAATTGTAGCCGAAAGTTTTGCATGATTAAAATTCTTATCTATACTGAAGTATAAGAAAGTAAATAATTTAATGGTTTGAAGTTCACTCCAAAATAAAAATGTACTGAATTTCCTTAAAGTCGGAACGAGAATGATTTATGTATGAAAAACGAAGAAGTTCCTTTTTTTCTTCTACTCCTTTTTGGTGTCAGTAGGTGGGATTTTTGTATGCAATATTTTCGCGTCCGTTCTATTAAAATAAAAAATATTCTTATTTCATGATATTTTTTTTATGGTAATTGTAAAAAAAAAAAGACAAGAAATTGATTTTTATAAAAATATTTGATTGTCATATCACGTCTAAACGTATTTTTTGATCACAAATTTTGTAGAAAAAAAATCAGGTCTAAATAGGTAATTTAATAAATATTATAGTACATTTTTAGTAGTTCATTTAAATATGGTATAATAATTGAACAATTTGAACATCGTTTTACAATTCCCTAAGAATCAGCATTCTTGAAAAATTACTTTGCTAATAACGAGATTTGAATCACTTTAACTACTCAAACACGGTGATTCAGTTATTCATTTGCTCTTCCATAAAAAGAATACTATTCTAAAAGTTTCTTGTAAAAGTTTTAAACCTTTCAATGTCCTACAAATTATAATTCAACTTTCAACTTCCTTTCGGAACTGAAGGCATATCAACAAAATAAAAGTTTCGTATTTAATAAAATATGTATAAAAAAAATTAATATCTTCAACTATTTTCATATTCTGAAAAATTTTTCATAATTTTCTTAATTTTCACATTTTTCCTTGTATGTGCACTTTCATTTTTCAGGATATTGTCTTTAAGAAACAAAAAAAAAAAAAAGTCAAAAAATTCATTTGAATATTTAAAATTCCATTAGAGATGAGAACATAACCTCGAAATTTCGTACGCTTTTTTTTTTTTTTTTTTTTTTGAAATTTCGTAACTCCATCCACAGGCGAGTGACGTTGAATATTGTTGTTCCAAACATAATCTTCTCTTCATATTCACAACAAGAATAATGTAACAGCAAAGATAAAGATGTTAAATAAGAAGAAAAACTAAGATGTAAGAAGCATGAAGATGATTCTTGAAAAATTTTCATGGATTTTGGTGACCCAATTATATCTTGGTCTTGTCTTTAACAATGGAAAGAAGATGAAAAGTGCTTTGCTGTTTTGGGGGTTCTTAACAAGGGATCCGTTTAAGGAGTATCCAAATTGTATATCCTTTGAATATTTGTTTGATTTTCAGCAATAATCAAGAAGAAAAAAAGTGTAAGCATGAAATTTGTTTAGAGTGTGTCTCGTAATATTATGAGAAAATTTTTCCCCACTCAATATATTTCTAATGTTCTTAAATACGAATCATTTGATACACACTGTACATTACGCATTATTTAAGTTTAAAAGTCGACTTAAGATTATTTTAATTTTTCACGGCAATATTAAATTGATTTTAAGACGAAAAAAAATATTTTCAAAAAGAAACAAGTTATTAAATAAATTACTAAATATAAAAAGTTTATATTAAAGCTATTCACGCATGCTCATTGCTTGTTACTAGAACTTTTAAATGTCATATAACTATTTATCATGGAAAACAAATTTTTTCTTTTGCCTTCAAATTATGCAAAAATTAAATAAATGAAAAATTTTTGGATTGGAAATTGTAGCTTCTTGGGGATTTCTCTATGAAATATTTTTGAGACAGAAAACAAATTGAAGAAGCTTTTGTTAAATTTAGTTTGTACACCTCGGTCTCTTTTTATGAGGTAGATACATTACGCAGCAAACCCCATAAAAAAGACTTAGCTTAGTACATTGAAAAATTAGGGAGACGTTCGGTAATTTTCAACCGCATAAAACCAAAGGAACAAGGTGAAATCACTCTAAAATTCGCATAAAAAATCAGGAAAGAAATAATGCTTAAAATATATTTTCAAATATCTGAAAGAAATTGGTACAAAACAAAGCACTAAATGATTTCTTTTTAACAAGTAAAAACAGTGATTCAAAATGCAAAAACACAAAATACTGTGCAGTATTTTTAACTAACAAAACCCGTAATAAGTACACACAACAGATTTGAAAAGCTCACTACATCGCTTTCACTACTTTTTTTTCTCTACGAAGGAGAAATATGAATAACTTCAAAATCTCATTAAAAAAAAAAAAACAGAGACCCAGGTGTATTTTGTTTGCTGCTTGCATATTTACAAAGCTTAAATTCACATCTGGAGAATTGTATATTTTTATAATTTTGTTAAATTTCAATGTCACTTTTTTTGAAGCAGCAAAATCTGGAGATTTTATATTTCATTTATTTTTTTCGATATTTTTTAATACAAGTGAGTATTTTATAGAACCGGTTTTCACCGGAAATATTAATTTTAATGTTAAGAGAATCCATATCGGTAACGAAAATTATCCAGATTCAACAGCTCGAACCACCGGTTATGTAGCCAAACACTTCTGTAAAGCAATTAGAAGCTTAAACATTCAGTGTCAGTACATCAAGCTGTGCCAATTTTACATACAAATATCATTTTTGTATTCATATAAAAACTTAACTATTAGGTCACAATTGATGCCAGCTAAATCAGCTGAAATACTATCGAATAAGACCGACTCTTCATAATTGGACCATTTAAGTCTGACATGGCACGAATAAATAAAATTGGCAAAAGGTATATTCGTAGCGAATTACAGTAAATGGAATTGGAACGTAGCAGAATATATCGAAATCATTAAAAGAATCTGACTTGTCTACATATTCTGGAAGATGACATTTCAGGCATCTTTAGGAAAACAAATCGTTTGAAAGAAATGTATGTATTTCTGGTTTGTACCCAAAAATGTCTAAAAAGCAACAAAAAAGATGTGTTGTACGGAGATTGGGCTTTAGCTGAAAGTACTAGTGCTTCGCCCAATTTAGGGCTAGCAATTTCAACTTTAAAACTAAGATCGCTGGGGCAGATCCCCTACCATTGATGTTGATGAGAATACACTGTTTTCAAGGCAAATAGTAGCGGGTGATGAAAAATGGATAATGTTGAACGAAAAAGGTCTTGGAATCAGCGAATTTAAGTCATAATGATCCATCGCCTAAAACATGTCTTCATCTGAAAATACTAACATCTTCCTCTGATATATAATACTAATGCAATCATGATGTCGGTAACTGATAAGTGCATTAATTATTCCTTATGGCTTGCATGTTGTCATGACCTTTGATATTTATGAAAGCTTAAAAATTCTATATTGACGCATCATATTTTGAATTAACTTTTTAAAAATTCATTAATTGAAGTGGGACGCACCTTAAAAGATTTTCCATAAAATAAAAAGCATTAAAAGAAAAAAATAAAAATAAGGACGAAAAGAATGAAACTTTAATTCGTTTGAAATTATGTAAACATTAAGAATTTTAGTTGGATACAAAGAAACGGAGTATTACGAGGAAAGATTGGTGAAATTTTAATAGATGGAAATGAATTCAAAAAAGGATTTCAAAGTGAAAAAGAATACAATTGAAAGCGACAGAAGCGACGATGACTAAGATGTCAAAGCCTTAAGTTATTTTCATATAATGTCAACGCTTTCAAAAGAGATGAATTGAAGGAAAACTTTTGTGCGTTTTTTCTTTTTTACAGATTACGAGAAACTATGATATGGTTGATGCACGGAGCTTTGTGCAAAAACAACGAATTTAGACCGAAATCGATCGATTTCCATTAGTTTACCTTTATAGCGGAATAATAGATTCATTTAGACATATGTCTATCATGGTTTTATTTGGTTTTAGTATCAGTTGTTTTTCGCAATTATGCAAACATTTGTATTTCACTAAGATTTTCGTTCTCAACAATGTAACAAATTAAAGACGAAAAAAATAATTTCGTTTCGTTCGAGGTCTATACTTTGCTTTAAATGAAAGAAAACCTTTTTCCAGTGGATCCCATTGATAGTGTATTTTAATTTACATATCAAAATTTCTTCAAATAACCTTTTCTGTGCAATGATCTCTTTTAGTAGATTTTGTTTGTTTCGTGATTCTAGCAGAAAAGAAATTCTCATTTGAATAATTTAAAACCAAAAAAAAGTTTCAAAGAAATTCATAAAGGAGAAGACAAGAAACCAAAATACTTTATCATTGGTGACATACGGTGTACAGTATTTGCTCAAACTGAGTGCAATTTAGATATAATCCTATCAGTTGTATGTTAAAGAATATAACCATTTCTATACTTTATGACAACTCAACACTGTCACTGGAAAATAAATTTAGTTTCTTAGAATAAATTTTGAATTATTTTTCATATATCTTCCACGCGAGACAAAGTACAAAACTCGTTTTTTCTGACACGGAAGATTCAACTACTTGGATGAGAAGAGTGAGAAAAAACCCTTTTTTCGGGGTTCTTTTTCTTCCCCAAGTAGTTTAGGTGTTTACATTGTTTACAAAAGGAACAAACGGACATATACAGAGCTTGAATATGTGTCGATATATACGCACCTATCCCTTTCAATATAATAAAAGAAAATAAAATAGTTATATTTTTTAGTTTGGCTGTGCGTTCTCACAAAAACAAACCAATTTATGGAAATTTATTTATGTGACAAAATATATAAAAAGAAAAATACGATGGAATATTTAATTTAAATTGGTTTAGTTTGGTTTCGTATGTTTTTTTTTTCTCTCGAATTAAATTTATTATTACGATATTCTAAAATTCTGATGAATATTACGATATCAATCTGACACCGGAAGACGTCACCTTTTAACCTTTTAAGAGAAAACTAAAAAAAAAAAACTAAAGAAAATTGATGAATGAATGAATAAATGAATAAGCCGATACCAAAAATAAACGTGACTTTAATTAGGCTATGTATGAATTTAAGCAATTACTTATAAACAGGAAACTTAAACCATTGACACACTACACCAAATTGATAGATAGACATTTAGATATTGTTTATGCTTCGGTGATGTAAATTGGATTTAACTCAATGGAAATGTTATCGATGTTCTAAACCAGTGATTCCCAAAGTGGTCTATATCGACAGCTAAGGGTCGACGACGACCTGCAAGGGGTCCATGTCAGCGAAAACAAATTATAATTGTGTAATTGTCATTACTTCATTGTAAACAATTTGTGCTGTTAATATACAACGTTGCAAAGTATCTTACAGTATATTTATACTCACTTTTAGCCCTTTCAAAATGAGTAGCACTATACCAGCTGTCAAAAATACATTTGAAGTTGATGAATTTGCAAAAAATCAAGTGGTCCATGAGATAAAAAAGTTTGGGAACCTCTGTTCTAAAACAAAAAGTAGCTGTAGCAGCTAAGTAATTACTCAAACGATCGAGTATATAATAAAGGATTTTGCTGCTGGGTAGTAGATGTGCAACTTATCTATATAGACAGGAGTACGCGCTAACTTTACAACAGACGGCTAGTTTAATTCTAGAATTCCATTTTTATAAACGTGAATGAATAAGTCTATTAATAGAATTAATATAATTTCGACATCGCCATAAGAAAACTTCGAAATCATTCGTCGTTTAAAAGTCTAGAGTTTAAGTGTAAAACTTTAAAACAAAAAATTATTTTTTTTTGTTTGTTTTTTTTTTAAATAAAATTCAATAATATTTTACGCTAAATTTTATATAAAACAATACGAAAATTACATTTAAAATCCAATTTATATACTTTTCATAAATAAAGCTTAATTCGATTCAAAAATATTCTTTAAGTAGTCCAAAAGTCAGTTGATAACCATTATAATGATTTGATTTGTACAAAGTTTAATTTTCATTTATCGAAATTGATTTTACATATATGAGAACATGATTTAATAATACAAACAGCGAGGAATGCATAAGTAACTACAATATATAATAAAAACACATATAAAGCGAAAATTGTAAATCAAATAAAACGTTGCACTTCCCTAATGAGCTTTAATAGTTCAAAGGACAGGCAGCAACTATAGCTTGAACTATTCACTCATATAAAGAATCCTCCTAGTACTCCTCCCCTATGGATAATATCGGCTCCTTATGACACCATCAACATGAGAATTGAAAATATAGAGAAATCAATAAATTTCCAATGGATTTGATGAATATCGATATTTAAAATGGAAAATTTTTTAAATGAAATTAAAAATCAAACAATATATTGATAGATCCTGGCAGAAAATATAGAATCTAATATAGAAGAGGTAATAAAATACAGGATTTGCATTTATGATATCAAATATAGGCAAAAAAATAAAAAAAAAATGTAGTCGTATATGATTCCCATTAAAAATAGAAGAGAAAATTTTCAATAAAACCATTCAATTTGGGTAATACATCTTCATTGTAGAAAATATCACCAATTCAATTTCAATAAATTCATGAGAAATTGGTATTTTTTAATGAAATGAAGTTTCGGGTCTTATTTTCACAGTAATAATGAATTGCATAACATTTTATGTATGCGATTAGGTAAAGGTCAACTTGGATTGAAAATGCAATTCAAAATATTATTCAATTAATACTGTCCTGATATATCCTTCTTTAATCAATATGTTGTACCAACTTCTTATGACAGTTTAAATACATAAAAAGTTGGAAATGATACATAAAATAGAAAAATATCATGTTAACTAAAACTGGACAGACTTGAAGATCCATTAAAATATGGAAGCCACAATATTTTAGCATCACATATCTTTATTCCCATTCTATGGAATGAAAGAAAATAGCTCAATTTAGGTAAGACAATGCCACAGATTGTCCACGCATAACTAGTTGGTCTACTTAAGTACGCGAAATTGAAATTAAGACAAAATTGTTACAATAAATATATGGTATTTCTTTTTGGAAATTATAACTTTCATCTTATAACTTTGCCTCTAAAAATAAGTTACTAATTTACTGCCATAGATCCCTCAATCGAAAAATTTGTCAGTTTGACTTTTGAGTCAACCAACACCATTTTCTGTTTATTTATAAGTAAAAACTTGAGTAGAATTTCGTCGTAGATTAACTCCAGAAATGAATATTATAATATTTTCCATAAATATTGACCTAAAAGGTAATTGCCACATACATATACAAGAATTCAACAAATGCCACATAAAATGCATTCCAATAACCTCGAACTCTTAATTTCCGATTAAAAATCCGGAAATAAATTTTTAATAAATATTTGAAGGAGAAAAACCAATTGGAAACACCAACGGGGGGCCGGGGGCAGGTGGTAAACAAAAAACTTATTTAATTAAAGATGAAATTTGTTTCATTAATATTTTTGCATTCCCAAGATTTCATAAAATTTTCTTGTTGCATAATAGTTTTTTATTTGAAATTTTTAATTAAAATTTGAGTAAATTAAGAAAAAGCCATATAGAAACTTAAAATCGGTGTACAACCGATTTTTTGAGACTCAATAAGTCTGTTTTATTTACCATACCCTACCCCGGAGCAGAGTAAGTGGCAAATAAAACGAGCAGGAGTAGGAGAAAGCTTTAATTCAAATGTTTGTAGCGCTGCTTAGCAACCATATTGTAATTAAATGAGAAAGTTTTAGCTAATACACTTTTTATGGTAGAAAACTGAACTAATCCGGGTGCAATAGTTTACACTTGCTCTGAAAATAGTGTAGGATTTGGTCTTTTGTTGTTTTTGTTTTCAATGTAAAAATTTGCTCTACCCCAGAGCAAGTGGCAAATAAAACAGACCTTATGAGAGCAATAGGATTTGTAGATAAAAAAACTAGTCTTCAGTAGAAAAGTTCTATAGTATAAGAAATTTCATTAAAATAAGAGTACTCGTATTTCAATTATCGTGTAGGGTAGACGGAGAAATGGACATTGGAAACTTATTATAAGCTTAGATTTTCTAAATATCTAATGCCTTCTAACCTTCTTTCAATAATTATTTATATGTTCTACGGATTGGAAATGTAGTAACAAAAAAAACCTTTCGGGTACACTACCATAGGGTATAGAAAAAAACGTTGTGAAAGTATAGAAAACAGTCTCCAATCAATGTTTTTCATTCGAGACACAAATGAGGTAATTTAAACTTTGAGGCCACCATCCACCATTATCATCAACCCACTCGAATTTCCTCTTTAAAGTTACTTATGATTGACACAATATGAAATCTAGCATGACTTAGTCAAATGAATTTCAATAAAAATGTAAAAAAAACGTCACAAATGGCACGTGATTTCTTACAATAAGAGACCAAAGTTTAATAATAATTAATTTAATAAAACAAATAAAAACAAATCAGAAACAGAAATTATTATCAAACTAGATTAGTTTATTTTAGTATTTTCAAACATGCAACAATTAAATCAAACGAGCAGCAGCCAAACAGACATAAATATTTTAAAAAGAAAATTCATTTATTTGGTAAAACTTTCGAAAACTTCCTTTTCTCTTGTTTTTTTGAAAGATTCAACTTCCGATTTGTTCTTCATTTTAAATTCAAATAAAATCCCAGGAGTTTTCTGAAATTTAGAATATTTTCATTGATTTTTCCAAAACATGTAAATATTTGTTTATAAATTGTTTTAAACATAATCAATTCAAATAAATCTAGGTGGAAAGAGTTTAATCTTAAATCGATCGTTGTAGAAAATTATTGAGAAAAGATATGTACTGTGATAATGTACCTAATTGATTCCCAAAAATAATTTCTGATCATTGTTTAATGGAACGATATTCTGAAAATAAGGGAGACCGGAGCGCATTGCATAAATCAAAAGTGTTTAATTAAAAAAATTATGCAATTTTATAGGTTTTTTTTTGGGAGAAAGAAGATGCATTTGAGGAAAGCGTTTAAGTACCGAGTTTGTGTTCACAAGTTCGAATTCTAGTCAGTTGAAAGTAAGAAAAAACATTAGAAATACATTTCTCTTTTGAAAATGTCAAAAGTGTGTAATTTTAATGGTTTTCATTTCTAACAAATTTTCAACAGGTTTATTTTGTTAATTTTTACACCCTCGAGTCTCCTGTAATACTCGGAAATAATTGAACTAATACAGCGTAAATCAAAACATACTACCATAGCCTGAAGACTTACTTTACACAGGGTATTTGATTATAAGAAGAATCATAAAGCATCATATTTTTCCAGGAATAAAAAGATAATTTTGATACATTTTTATGTTATGAGTGGAAAAATTTTCAATTAAGTTTTCTATCTAAATTGAGATTTTCTCAGAAAACAAAATATTAAGAATAGAATATTTGTGATGATTTCATTCATATGGAGATGGAGGCAAAGCCAATAGTGTTAATAAAGAAATGAAAATCTTTATTGGAGGCTTTTTAGATTAAAAAAAAAAACCTGTAAGAAACTTTTACAATTTTTTTTTTTTGTTCAACAATACTAGTTATACTGGCACAGGGGCTTCTAATCTTGCATAACTCTTGTTTGTTAAAATTTTAAGTTTTTAAAAAGTCATAATTTCAAGGTTTTTATTAAATTCTGCTCAATTAATTTTCCAACAAAAATCAAAATTAATTTTTTTTCCTCTAACAAACGAGATTGAAAACAAAAACTATCCAAATAAAGATGAATCACAGATAGAGGAGAGTTCCATAGCCCACCAACCAACTAGTGGCATTATTGCAACATCGATCGTCCATTAAATTTGAAGCACCTTTAATATTATCTTTATTAGAAAATTTTCTTATCGAATTGTTACTTGGAGGAAGAAATCGCATAGAAAAAACATTAACTTGCATTACTACTACTTTGGTTATGGAATATTTTTCTCCAAAAAGCAAAAGAAAAAAGAAAATAATAAAATAAACATAACAAAAACAATCAAATGATGTGCATTTCCCGTTAGGCAACTGTTTCGTGAGTTTTTGTGAGATTTCGCCACCGCCACGCCACGATCGTTAATGATTGTTAGTGTATAATCAACTCTGTCTACCGCCTTCTTGGATTAGAGAAGACGTTTTATAAGATTATAATGTAATTATTTCAGCTTTTTGATTATATATTTGGAATAGTTGGTGGAATTTGTTGGCAACACTATACAACTCCCTTTACAACTATGTAAGCAAAACCTTTTTCGATTGGACCATTTTTTTAAAATAAATAGTTTGAAAAATTACTTCACTAAATTATTCACATTTACAAATCAGCAAATTATAAATTGTACGATCTCTAATTGTATACAGGGTGCTTCAATTCAAAATTTTAAAATTTTCAAGAAAATATGAATACAGCCGGCGGCGTGCAAAGCAAATGAGCCGCCCGAAGCAAACCCCCTCAGAAAGCCGCCCCAGAATTTTAGATCACAAAAAGGCTTGAAAATTCATTGATTTAATGGAAATTACCTTTAGCTGCATTTTTACTTTCAATTTTTATACAAACATGAAACATAAATAATTTACTTCACAACATAAAAAATTGAGCGATTTCAATATTCACTTCTATTTATTGTATCAAAATCAGTTGTTATAACGGAAACACGTGAAATAAGTACGAAATATGAATTTAGCATATTAATGATAAGTTAATAGTTTAAAGACTGAATTAAATTTTAACTTTGAAATGATCAATAATGTTTTACTATATTACAAATTTAACTATGACTTGTTTAGTGTCAACTGTTTAATTAAAAATAACCTGTCGCAGTTTGGCATTTGCGAACTTTTCGGTAATTATCTTATTTGGAATTGATTCCAGTAGCTCAGAATTAATTGAAAGTATAGCCAAATTGTTCAATCGTTCTTGGCCCATGGTTGTGCGCTCGCAATTTTGCCGCCCCCCAAACGTGCCGCCCGAAGCAACTGCTTCATTTGCGTTGTGCTTTGCACGCCGCCGAATACAGCACTAAAAATCTAAAAAATATTCCATGATTTTCTTTTATAAAGAAAAACTGAATCACAAATAATGAACACAAGAACAATAAACAAAAACTTTCTTTGATTTTTTCGGAAAAAAAAATCAAAAAATATTCCACAATTACAAATCACAACTGACAATCGAACTGTCAAAAGTATTTGCAGTGTTTGGATCAATATGCTCATACGTATAAAAAGCCGTCTGAAAATTTAAAAAAGAACAATATCAATTAGAAATCCCAAAAGCCTGTATTAAACTTATTGTTCTGATAAAATCTGAATAAAATATAATAGTCTGTGTCTGTCTCAACTTTAACACAGTTTAAACTTAAAGCCTCGATTTGATATGAATAAATTTATTGCGAACTTTACTTTTTAGTGAAATATAAAAGTTTGCAAACATATATTACGGCAAATTCGGTACAAATTTTGATTTTTTTATACTCGTTATCCAAAATCAGTTTGACATGTAAAGTACGAAAAAGTAATGCCAATCTAAACTTCCCGAAACACAGAGAAAACTTTCTGTAATATAATTTTTGTAATTTATTCTTTTTAAGATAACCGAAAGACCCAGTACAAAAATCAAATCATAATGAATATAAATCCAGTAATGGCAACAACGTTCAACATATAAAAATGCAAAGTTCCAATAAAGTTTTTTTTCTTGTTGTTTTCATATTTTTTTACATTGGCAATAGTATGATATGGTCTCACAGGAAGTTCAGTCGTTTTTTCGCAACTTCTTCTATCATTCTCCCACTTCCCACTTTGGAATTGATGAACTTTTACGAATAAAACAAACGAACAGAAACAAAAAAAAGTGAAACAACATTGTCTGTTTGTGTGTTATGTGTTATTGTACTGTTCAGATTATTTCAGTGCAGAGTAAGTTCAGTTCAGTATGAACTTAATCCAAGCGGACACATATTTAAGAATCAGAAAAGATAATCAAATATTGCTCATTTATCATTAGGGGAGAATGGATAGAAATGAAACATTCTTTTTTAAAAATTAACGTCCGTGTGTCCGTCCGTATACAAAATAACTCAAAAATGCGTTATCCGATTGTGATGAACTTTACAACGTGAGTTGCTTATTCCTTAACTTGATTTGGTATTGCATTTCGGCAAAATCGATCCGGGGGGAGCAAAGTTATAAAGGAAAAACCAGAAAGGTAACCAGAAAGTGGCAAATAAAACAGACTTATTGTCTAAATTAATTATATAGGTTAACCACACAAATAGACGATACCATGTTAAATTTCAGTCAAATCGGACCAAGGATAGTGGAGAAAGAAATAATCCTAGGAGAATCGTCTATAGGCCAACTTTCAGTTACTATATGTTTTTAATTAAATACTATTACTATTTGCACCTATTCATATGCGTTTTTCTTTTAACCAATTCTCCCCTATATCCCCATACTGAACAATAAGAAAAACAAGCAAAAAAAACGAAGAAAAACCTACTTTTATAAACAAACTTATTCAAAGAAAGCTTGTTTGAATTGAGCGCGCGAAATAAGTTTAGGACAAGGATTTAGAATAAAAAAATATTTATTAGTCAAAACTTGCCTTAACTTTATTTCTTTGATTACAAAAATGGAATGAATCAATTCTATTTGATTCTTATTTTATATATTTTTAATTTTACAGAATTAGCAAAAAAATAAATTTACAACTGAATATTGGAAATTATAAAAAGAATAAATGCTGATCTAGCGTCTAGCATATTTTGAAATAATTCTTGTTAAAAATGTATTTAATAATTTTAGGTTGAAATTGAATATTTTAATAAATGCTGACCTAATGTCTAGCTTTTTTGAAATACTTTAAATTGAAGAAAGTTAGGTCACTAACTTTTTAGAAGGTTTTTCTAAGTACTTGATGTATGTTCAGGTTTCGTAACTCCTCCCCCCTTAGTATGAAGCGATGGCCATAAGAACTGTGAAGTTGTTGAGGCTGGAGCGAAGATGTGGTTGCCAGGTTGTGTAATCTGAAGTGTAGCCGTTGATCTTTTGTACGCTAGTATTATTCCAACGATGATTGAGATACTAATGATACTTAAGAAGCCATAGGTGCAATAGTGTCTTGTTAGTGTTTCTGTCCTCAGCACCTCTATTGATTCCTTGTTTTTGATGTGGTATTTTTGTAGTTTCCGCATATTTATAGTTTCTATGGTGGAATTTGATTGTATACTATTGAAAAGCGATGGGAAGATATGAACTTCATCCCAAAATACATCTTGGTTGTCACGATACATTATGCCGTTGATTTCGATTTCACAGCTTCTATAATGAATCAGGATAGTCCCTTGTAGTTTCTGATGGTCATTTCCACAATTAGATTTTATTAATGTAGCTGGAACATTTATGAGAAGTATGTGGTTGGGCTCTGGCTGCAACACAGTTTCAGTTTCTCCGACGTCATTTAGTGTACAGTGGGCAGGTTTGTTGTTCATCAAATTTCCGATGCATGTTGATTGGTTGGTCTGCTCCTGGTGTGTTGATTCTTTGCAGTAAAAGATACCTTCTATTTTGGCACAAATTTCGTCCAAATATTGAATATTTTGGGTATTGAGGATGATATAAGGATTCGTGACGATTTCTTTGGTTTTATTTATAGGAAGTGGTATAATATGAAACAAGGATAATTGCTCATTTGATAGGATTGGGATACGTACATTAAAAATTATGTTTGAGCCATTGTAATAAGCCTGTAATCCTAATAGTTCATATATGTGTTCATCGGATTTTATTTCTACAGATTGATTACTGAACATGTTAGAAATTAATTCAAGTTCATTTGAATTTAATATTAATTTTGGTATAACATTCAATTTAGCTAATACAATTGCTTCTGCTATATTTGCTAAATGGCTTGTTAGTAGGTCTATGTTGTAATTAATTTGGTTGAAATATTGTATTTTAAAAAGGATGTCTTCATCAACCCGAATTCTATTTGAAATATTTTCTTGATATCGATTCAAGAAAACTTCAATTACCTCTTGCTCATTATTAATATGATTAGTTATGTTTTCAAATCTGGTAATCATTTCCGTGTTAATTCTAATCTGACTATTTAGTTCATTATGGAATTCTGTTTGTTTTGCCGTTAGTACCTCGATTTGTTTATTTAAACTCTGTGCATCATTCGCATCCATATTCCCAGTGATAAATTTTATGGCTGTACCTAGTCCGTTTAATAGTCCTCTTTTAGTTCTTACTTTTGGAGTCAATGATTCTAATTTGTGTGTCAATTCTTCAAGTTTAAGTTTCGTTATTGTAATGGATTGTTTAGGCTCGTCAATGTTGTCGAATGTCCTCAGAGAGTTTGCAATTTTTTCTATGTTGTTTTTGTAGGTTTCTAGTTTAACAATATGTACGAGATTATTATAACTTTTAATAGTTCGAGCTGTTCCTAGTTTCAGAGGAAGAATTCCTGGGCTATTTGTCATATCATGTACTTCCATAATTTGACCAGACGTTAGGGTTAATCTGTAATAATTAATTGGCAATGTTAAGAAGTACTTTAAGCTAATGTTTTCTTTTAATTCTAGATTTATGTAATTTTTTATTTTCTGAAGTTATAATTGTTACCTTTTCATTTTTCTTCGCCTTTTGCTTTGTGAATCTAGGCGTTAACTTGTTTCGTTTACATTCTTTCCTAAAAATTATTTCGTTTTCTTTTATTTCTTCGGGATCTTCCCTAGTTTTGTTTATTTTATCTATATTATTACTAACTATATTTTCAATTTTTTCTTTTATTGAAGGATATAATTGCGATTGGAATTCGTTTAATTTTACTAAATATTCGTGTTCATTATTGAAATTAATATTTTTGTTAAATTCGAAAGTTCTACCGTAAAATAGCTCATATGGCGTAAATTTAGTTGCCGAATGTATTGCATTATTGTAAGTAATTAAGGTTTCTGAAAAAATTTCATCATGGTTTAAATCTAGATTATTTTCCTTTCGTTTACTAGATATAATTCTATAAATTTCTGTCAGTGTGGAATGTAATCTTTCTACAGGAGAATTACTGCTGGTTTGTAGAAAAGAAGTGAAATGTAATTCAATATTATATTGTTTGCAGTATTCCTTGAATATATTAGCCGTGAATTCTGATCCTTGGTCACAGACTAATTTCAGAGGGATGCCGTGTAGGCTCATGAAATGTTTGAGGCATTTTAGTATCGAAATACTATTTCTTGCAGGTACAGTATAACCTGAAGCGAATTTGGAAAATTTGTCTATTATCGTTAGAATTTGTTGATTATTAATACTATAGATGTCTATATGAAGAATATCTAATGGTTTTGTTGGAGTTTTCTGGCTTCATATATTTGATTTTTGGAGGGTGCCTATCATATTTCAAAGTTTGACACTTTTCGCAGTTGTTAATAATTTCTGCTATCTTATTTTTCATGAAAGGGAAAAAGTATTCTCTTTTTAAATGGAGAAGGGTTTCGTTCATGCTTCTATGGTTATTTTTCTTGTGATATTCATTTATTAATTTATCTTGATCATCATTTTGAGTTAAATCTGTTAATATCTCTTTGCATCTAATTAAACGGAAAATTTTATTACTTGAAAAATATTTTGAATATGTAGATTGTACAATACGGAAAGTTTCGTCATCAGTAAAAATTGCAGAAAGCTTTTTAGGAGCTAAATATTTTTTGAAAACATCGATCATAATTTCTTCAGTGAATTCTAATATTCGTATTGTTCGACGTTGTTTATTTTTGAAGGGGACTTCTAAAGACATTTGTGGTTTTTGATTAGAATTTTCTAATATGATTTGAAGATTAAATTCGTTTAGAGGTCTTTCTGATATTGCTATTCCGTCATTTAAATTTTCTGTTGCTGAATGTATAGTGGATCCTGATGTACTTTGAACTGAAGTAGATGCATCGTTAAGATTGATTTCCATATTATTTGTGATTTCTTGATTATTAATTTTAATTCTACTTAGGGCATCTGCATTTGTGTTTAACTTCCCTTGTTTATAGACTATTTCATAGTCGTATTCTTCTAATTTCAATCTCCATCTCACTAATTTGGAATTAGGTTCTTTTAAGCTCATAAGCCAAGTTAAAGGTTTATGGTCCGTCACAATTTTAAATTTGTTACCGAATAGGTAGGGTCGGAAGTATTTGGTTGCCCAAACAATTGCTAGAAGTTCTTTCTCGATTGTTGAATAGTTTGTTTCGGTTTCTGTCAAAGTTCTACTAGCGTAGCATATTGGTTTGTCATTACCAATCGGACCTTGAGAAAGGATTGCACCAAGTGCGAAGTTGCTTGCGTCAGTTGTGAGGATAAAAGGTTTTGTAAAGTCTGGATATTGGAGGATCGGATCGTTTACTAGAATGTTTTTGCAAGTCTCAAATGTTTTTATATATCTTTCATTTAATTCAACTGATTTGCCCTTTTTTAAGCATTCCGTTAAGGGTTTAGCCAGTTTAGCGAAGTCTTTTATAAATTTCCTGTAATAGCCTAATAAACCTAGAAATGATTTAATTTCTTTCTGAGTTCGTGGTATAGGAAAGTTTTTGATGGCTACAATTTTTTCCGGATTGGGTTTTATACCTTCTGTAGAGACTATATGGCCTAAAAAGGTAGTTTCTTTATGTAAAAATTCCGATTTGTCTAACCGCACTTTTAGGTTAAATTCATGTAATTTATTAAAAACTTTCTTTAGATTGATTATATGTTCCTGAAGAGATGTTGAGAAAATGATTATATCGTCTAAATAAACTAGACAAATGGTACCTTGAAGATCTTTCAAGACGTTGTCCATTACTCTTTGAAATGTAGATGGTGCGTTTTTAAGTCCGAAGGGCATTCTAATGTATTCAAAATGTCCTCCTTTCACTGTGAATGCCGTTTTTTGAACATCTTTTGGGTGCATTTCAATTTGGTGGAAACCACTAGCTAGATCTAGAGTGGAAAAGTATGTACATTTTCCTAATTTGTCTAGAATCTCTGTAATATTTGGTAGAGGGTATCGATCGGAAATTGTTTTCTCATTAAGTTTTCTATAATCTATTACCAGACGCCACTTTTGTTTTCCACTGGAATCTTTTTTCTTAGGAACTATCCAAACTGGAGAGCTCCATGGGGAATAACTGGGACGTATTATACCTTGTTCCAACATATCGTTTATTTGCTTTCGCACTTCTTCTTTATGGACATATGGATATCTATAAGATTTCGTATAGATGGGTGTATCGTCTGTGGTTGAAATACGATGTTTGACTTGATTAGTAAAACTTAAGGATTGGCCTTCTTTAAAGAAAATACTTTCGTATTCTCTGCAAACTTTAAAAATAGCTTTCTTTTCTTCGAAATTCAAATGAGATGTACGAATTAATTGAGTAATATCGTCGTCTAAATCAGGTTGATCATATTCAACGTTGAAATTGTTTATTTCTACAAATTCGGAAGAAATATATTTTTGAACTTTTAAAGGTTGCTCTAGTAACAGTGTTTGTTCCAAATTTAATTCATTTATCACTTCTACTGTGCTGTACCAATCTTTTGCTTTATAGATACCTTCAGAAATATATAATTTTGGTTTTAACTCAATATTATTAATGTAGATATCTCCGTTGCAAATATCAACTGGTAATTTAATGATAGTTTTTGAATTTGCGGGAATTAACTGTTTACCGGAAGTAAAATTAGGTTTAAATTTTAAGGGAATAGTTGAATTATTAGTGATTAACATTTTGTTAGCTAAATCAACTTTTGCGCCTAATTGTGTGAGAATATCAAGTCCAATTAGTCCGTCGAAGTATCCGTGAAATTTGAATATAAGGAATCTTAAATATCCAGGTTCATTAAATTCTACAAAGGTAGATAAAGTTACTTCTTTATTCAGTTTGTACTTACTGAGAATAGTTGTGATCGTTATTGGTTCACATTCGATATGATCTATAGGAAGAGTAAATTCTGGATTTAAAAATGATGAAGAAGCTCCTGTATCAATAAGAAATTTTAATGGTCTTCCAAATGGAGATGATATATGAATATAGGGTAATGTGAAACCGTGTTTATTAACGTCTATGTAACCTGTGGGTCTTTCGAGGCTTTTATGGGAAAATTTTGAGGATCTTCTTCCTCGAATTCGTTATTAGGTTCGTTTTCTTCGTAATCGTAGTATTCGTCGAGTTGTTGGTATGAGTTTAGATCAGATGGTTCGTTTTGTGAAGGATTACTTGTATAATCATAGTCTGCGTTATTTATATTATGAAGTTCTTCACTAGTATATTTAGGAAATCCTGTGGGTCGTATAGAATTACGGTAATTTGAATTAATTTGAGTGTTTCTAAATTGTTGTGAGGGAGCCCTTTGTCTTAGATGTGTATTTCCCGAACTAGTGTCCATTGGTTCTGGAGGGGGAAATCTTGGTGGATTATTTTGTGAATTAAACGAAGTTTGATTCTGGTTTGGATTCCTGAAATTATTATTTGGATTATAAGAATTGTAATTGAACCAGTTTTGAGGTCTTGTAAATGGTACTTGATGATAATTTCTTGGTCTTTGTGGAATACTGAACGTTCTATTTTGAGAGTTATTAAAGAAATTTGAATTTATGTTTCTTGGTTGCTGTATGTTTGGTCTTGGATTTGTAACCATGTTCGTTTTATAATTGTGTGAACGAGGTTCTGATTTCATATAAGATATGTTTTGTTCTTTAATACAATACGATAATGCCATTGTAAGGGTTTCTGGTCGCATTGCTCTAATAACTGAACCTAGAGGTTCTCTGAGACCACTTAAAAATGTATTTAAACACATTTCTGCAAACAAATCTTTCTTTGCATTAATTACGTTGGGATCTGTTTCGTGAATTAGAATATTATTATACATGGTGGCTTGAATCTCAACTATATCACTATAAAAGATTTCCACTGTTTTATTATTTTGTCTTAGAGTATGTAAATCTCTTATTAAAGATGTTTCTGTTCGTTTGTCAGAGTAATGTAGTATTAAGTTATTTTTTATGTCTTCCCAAACTAAAGGTGTGCCATACATATTAAGTACTTCGTTTGCTTGCCCTTCAATTTTATTTCGAATTGCACGCAAAAGTATTCTTGAATATGCTGTACCGTCAACACTCCTAGTATAACTTAATATTTCTTCAACATTGTTAAGAAATTCGTGAAGCAATCTAGTATTTCCATCAAATTTTGGTAAATCTTTAATTGCATCAGGAATTCTCAATGAATTAAAAATATCTGCAGGTGAACTATGAATTGAACCCGAAGGATGCACTGAATTATTTGCACTTGTCATTTCGTTATTTTCACTGAATTCAAATGAACTATTTAGATTAGGTACACTTTGATTTATTCTACTATTCAACACTGATATGTTTTCACTTTCAATATTTTCAGGGATTGAACTAAGGCTTTTAAATATTCTTCTAAAATTTTTTTGATATGGGAAATATGATATTTTCTTTATTTTTCTAGGACTTGACATTTAGGAATAAAAGAAATTAATTCAATATTTGACTTACATGAATGCCAGGCAAAGGTATTTCATTCTTTTTATTTAAAATTATCTTAAATAACTGATGTTCCGTCAGTGTAAGGATTGATGTTCCTTCCGTTTAAGGATTGATGTCCTTGAATGCTGGATAGGCGTCTATGAGTTGAAACTCTCCGGTCCAAAGGTTGTTACTGCTATTGATGTCCTCTCAATATTGAAGTTATTCACGATATGCCGTCGTAATTTCACTTCACAACTCCCTTATTATATTCACTTGGGATAAAATTGTATTTACACTGTTAACTGTTTATTTTATGGTAAACCGCCACTTATTTTTCAGAGAACAATGATTCGAAAAAATTTTAAATTACGGTAAACCGCCGTTTTATAATAAAATTTCTCAAACAAAAATAAAAAAAAATTTTTTTTTTTAAATTTTTTTTTTTATTTTTTTTTTTTTTTTAATATTTTTTCCCGAATGAGGATAAAAAGGACCGTTTGCCTATCCTACCGACTGCGCCAAATAAGTTTAGGACAAGGATTTAGAATAAAAAAATATTTATTAGTCAAAACTTGCCTTAACTTTATTTCTTTGATTACAAAAATGGAATGAATCAATTCTATTTGATTCTTATTTTATATATTTTTAATTTTACAGAATTAGCAAAAAAATAAATTTACAACTGAATATTGGAAATTATAAAAAGAATAAATGCTGATCTAGCGTCTAGCATATTTTGAAATAATTCTTGTTAAAAATGTATTTAATAATTTTAGGTTGAAATTGAATATTTTAATAAATGCTGACCTAATGTCTAGCTTTTTTGAAATACTTTAAATTGAAGAAAGTTAGGTCACTAACTTTTTAGAAGGTTTTTCTAAGTACTTGATGTATGTTCAGGTTTCGTAACTCGCGCTTACCAAACCATTGGGGTTATTCCCTTTTCGGTGCAAATCAAGGAGTGTTATTGCTTGGGAGGAGGGGGTAACCCTTAGCATGTTTACTAAATAGTTTTCAATTATTTTAGATTTCGGAACAAAACTTAAGTGGGCTGCTTACGATTTGGTTTCCATTGATAGAAGTTTGTATTTAAGTTTGAATTTTCAAGTTGATCTCGAATTAAAATTTTTTCAGTTTGCTGCTCTCGTTTTGTTTTAGCTTTTCTTAGAGAATTTCGAAAGCAAAATAAAAATAAATTAAAGTCGAGAAGAAAATATCTTACCGCACAGCAAAATCTAGCGAACAGTAAATATTTTAGTGAAACAATTTAAATAGAGAACGTTTCTTTTTTTTTTGGAAATAAAAAATGAGAACATGAGAAATTGTTTGAAACATATCTCATATTTAAATTGTTAAAGAAAACAAGTTAGGAAATTATTACATAGTGCATAATTAATTCAAAGTTGATACCAAAGTTCAGTAAAAAAAAAAAAATTCCGATTCTCATAAAATAGCCCCATTTTGGAAGTTTTAATTTTGAATGTTTGGAAACTGTTTACTCGCAACTGGCTATAAAAGCCTTTTCAGATATATTCTTAGATAAGGGAAAGAATTCATCATTTCGCAGTGTTATTTACCCAGAATTTATTCATAAATATAAGAAATATATAATATCAATTAAGATTCCATGGAATTGAAACTAAAATTGGCAGTTTAAAATAGATTTCACTTTTATAAAGGATCTCTGCTGCTTTATAGCTGCCCTAACATCATACAAACAGTAGACACCACCTTATTGAGCATTTGAGATCGTCTAAAGAATGATCGTTCTAAGAGCAACGTAAGAAGCAAAAATATATGAGAAAAAGTAATTTTGGTAGAATGCTATAATGAACTTCAACATACATATATGAAACCATTTAGGTACACCGTTGAGTCCATTCCAAATCATCTCCTAAATGGCATACATACGAGTAAAAACTAATCAGAAAACATGTGAAAGATAATTTCCTTCTTTATATTCTTAGGTTTTTCCATAACCAAATCTAACAATCAATTTTCCTTTTTATTGCTAAACACGGCAAAAACCACCCACTACAGCGTTGCTAGACCTTGACTAAATAATAAAAAATATTTCATTGCAAATGCTCCGCGAATTGAAATTCATGTAAAACTATATGGGAATAATCCTAAACTTTATCTCGAAAAACTTAAACAGAAGGCGTAGGCTCAATTTGTAACATTGATGCCGATATAATGGTACCACTAAGCTTGAACGGTATGGGAAACTTATCCGACATAAGAAGCACTTTACACCAACTCCATCATTTTGGAGGAAAGTGCAAAAGATTAATAATGAAATTTGC
This sequence comes from Xylophagus ater, assembly GCA_963422695.1. Taxonomy (NCBI): domain Eukaryota; kingdom Metazoa; phylum Arthropoda; class Insecta; order Diptera; family Xylophagidae; genus Xylophagus; species Xylophagus ater. Next base: position 63,908,244 of record OY730478.1, on the reverse strand, counting down.
GTGCAGACACACGTTAAATGACCCACGACGATTTATTTTCAATATTTTTTTTCCGAAGAAATTATTACATAATTATATAAAAATCGGTTTTAAAAAATTTAATCAAAAAAAATAATTCTGGTAACCCCAATAATAGAAATCTTATACCATTTTAGAAATGTCTATTAACTGTATTTACGAATAAAACTGACAAAAAAGCTTTAGAAACTTTTCGCCTACACAAAAGAAATCTTGGCAAAAATTTGAACAACTTGGGAAAAGCTTCGGCAAGTTTCTTTTTTTTAAATAAAATTTTAAAAATCAATATTAGACAAAAATTCGAGGAAAATTTGTAGAAAATTAAGAAAATTATTGAAAAACAATTGAATAAAAAAAAAAACCACTGACAAATTTACTCAAAACCGTAATATGCAAAAAGAGTACTAAAAGACGAGAAAAACTTGATGAACCTCTTTTTGTGATCATTAACTGGTAAAGTTCTAGAATAAAAATCGAAATCCAACTCATCATGGAAATATGGTGTAGGTGGAGGCTGTTCAACTGTAACTAATAAAACAGCCACAACAACATTACATTACTACGTAACTTTGAAAGTATTGAATTTAATAATAAATACTACGTAACTTTATACACAATATAATGCGAGTTCCACGCACCGGATCAAGTGCGAGTAGATCTTCACCAGTTTTGTGAGACGTGTTGTCACAAAAGTACGTGCAATTTCTTTATTCAAAATCATATTTGGAACTATAATTTTATAGATATCTCAGGACTGGGTGGTGAATAATAAATTAAAAGGAAAAATGTAGGTATTTAGTACTATAAAAATTCTATGCCTTAATGAACTTGTGATTCACAGTTGGAAACTTGTAAAAGGATGAATTTTGAATATTTTAAGATCCTCAGAATTCGAATTAACTTTTGCCAAGATGTTTATATTTGGACTGTGTGTGTCTTCGATCACCTTTTTTAAACACAAGAACTCGAGCATCTTTAGTTATTCGTAACCAATAAAATTAACGATCGGCAATGCAAAAATTAAGGACATTTGTATAAAAAAAAAATAATCGAATCTGTATTACAGAAAATAAAGGGTGGACCTCCCCTACAGAGTTTCAATACAACATGGATTCGATGTACAAAATTTCCAACTGGGTTACTATTGAAATGAAACACTAATCCTGATGATGGGCCTGTCACATTTGGCTGGATATGTTGGTTCGTTGAAATTCTTGGCAGCAAAAAAAAAATCTAAAATAAAAAAAACGAACACAAATAGTGTGCCATTTAACATTACTTATTAAGATGGGAACAACTTTTCGGGATGACATTTTTTATTGAGTGCGACCTGATAATGATGATGATGATGCCATTTTGGTTATTGTCTTATTTTCAGAAGAAATCGAATTGTTTTCAAAAGCTTTTTGCTTGATTTTCAACTCTTTAAAAAATGATGAATTGATTATGTTGGGATGGCATAATAAGATGGCAACTTGTAGGTATATACCATAAAGAATACGCGAAGGTGGTGTAATTTGTTAGTGTTGTTGTTACGGATATAACTGCTACCAGTTTTTTTAGTTATATTTCTATTAAAAAGTTTTATTTTCTAGCAGACAGCAACAGTAGATATACACACAATAATATAATTGAATGCGGACATTGCCACTAGGCATTACCAAATTGTGTATCCACCGCTAAGTTTGAAAGCTTCTTTTTTTTATATTATTATTGAAACAAAAAAAAAGACAAAAATTTAAGAAAGAGAAAGTGAAATGTTTTTCTGAAGCTTACGTAAAATAAAAATTCCGGTAAAAAATAAGATAGTAAATATGTTGTACAAGAACGTGAGAAATATTTTAAAATAATTTACTTTTTTCTTGGCGTTTCTTGCCTTAATTATTATAAGGAAAACGAAAAAAATTTAATGAGAAAAATTCAACTCGGAAATAATGGACACAGAATATTATGGTCTAATTTTTTTTAGTAGGAGGAATTGATGAACCCGGCTGAGGAATTTCGGAACAAACGAATTCGTAAATTGTAATACAGACTTTAGGACTTTATTTTTGAATAAAATTAGGCTCAATAGTTAGTTTCTGATTTAATATGTATTTACTTAGGCATATAGTATAACGCATACGAGGGAACTTCAAAAATTTGCAAAAGATTACCTAATAATAAAAATTAATAACCTCATAAGATAGAATCAGGGCTGTGGAGTCAGAGTACGAGTTGGAATACTTTTTAACGACTCAGAATCCGACTCTATCTGTGATTGTCAAAACATTTTAATACACGACTAAAAGTATGCAAATTTTTAATTTCCTGATGCACATTTATGAAAACATACTAGAATTTCTATAAGTTTTTTGTCTGCAATGGTGGACCTATAAAGCTTTATAATTCTTTTGCTACTATTATTTAAAAAAAGTGAAACTGTTTCCAATGGTTCTATTTATCTTCCTAGTACATACTAGTATATACTATTAACTTAATAATATTTCTAAATTCTTCTATCAAGTTTATCACACAATCTTGTTCAAAATTAAAATCATTTGAATTCGCAATGACTCCGAGTAATTAAATATAGTATGTTGCCGTTTGAGGTAACAATTCAGTACAGATATTCAAAGACATTTCTTTTTTTAATTTCTTTTGTACATAATTCTGATTCATAACAGACTCCGAAATTAAAAAAAATATGGTCACATCGATTTCACCTGATTACCGTAGCAAAATTTAATATCAAAATGTTGATTTATGATAATTTTATCAACACATGTTATTGTTTACATGTGTACGAGAGCACTTGAATTAAACATAGTCACATCCATTGCTTTTGATGGATTTAATTAGAAATATTGGTAACCTTCTCCATCATTTCCGCTTTATACATGTTAAACTATTTAGATTTATCTAATCATGATATGGCAATTTATCGGGTAGTGATAAGTATTCTGAAATAAGTTTTTCGAAGCTTTTAAATTAAATTTTACATAAAATATATTTCATTTGATAAATACTTTGTACTCCTTTCTTCAGTTAGTAAACTTCGAGAATAAAAAATGAACAACATCAAGATTTTCCAGCAATTCATCATGAAACTGTAATAAAATCGCTTTAACAAACAGCAAAGTACATAAGGGCCTCCTATAACATAATACGTGAATACGTTGTGTTATAGGGGAATGCGTTTTGTGTTATATTAAATCACCTTCTCGAACAAAAGTCATAAAAAAGCAGACACACATACTTCGCATCAAGAGAGAAATCCAGGGAATACCCTGATAATCTCAACCGAAACAATGGGATCGAAAAATTCGTGTTATAAAAATACAGATTCCAAAAAATGTATTTAATTTTTACCTTCTTAGATTTTAATGACCTAAAAATATTAAATTTTTTTTTTTTCGGCGAATAGTTAAAACACAACTCATGTCATTATTACAAAAGGTGACGTTGGTGTTTAGATTTTTCTTCCTTATCCCCAATTTCACAATCTAAATTTAAGTTAAGATGGATTCTCGGTTTAAGCTCTACTTAAGTTTTTGTTATTAAGGTTAAATAATTTCGACAAGTATGATGATATTGTGAATTTTTCTTTGTAAATTGACAATTGTGAATGAGTTTTCTGAAAATATGAAAACAGAAAAATGTTTCCGTAATTATTTCTTAAGCTACAAACTAAGATAAATCTCTAACTGTGAAATAGGTCATTAGAACGGCAGGACTCTAATGAAATGATGAGCTGATTAATTTTTGGAAACAGTAAATAGCAAATCGATGATTTTTCATTAAAAAATGGTGTAACCTTTCTGGTATCTCCTACTCTACTGCTTCAAAAAAAAAAAAGATACAACAATTTCCTTACGGTTGTAGTTCACTATGTATCGTTGTATAAACTTAGTGTGTACATAAATAAGTTTAGCTGCCGGACAAGCCAGATATTTTTAACAATTTTGAATTCTTAAATCTTTTCTTTTAATTAAATTATATTTTAAAAAAATGTTTTTTATACAAAGTAGACTTTAAATAGACTGCAAAATATTTTCTTATAAATTTATTCAATTACCAAGCTTTCTTATCTCAAATAAAAAAATTGAATACAATATTTTCGCTTAAACAACATTGGAATCCAAAAATGAAGAAAATAATTAAGTATGTACTACTTTCTGGAATTAATTGATATAAATAAATATTTTCTTATCAATTAAAATGAAAATAAAGAAACAATTTAAAAATGAAGAAAAAATGAATATTTTGTATTCACATTTTGAAATATAAACTTTGAAGAATTTGTATATGAAATTATTTTACAGGGTGTATAAATTTCTACCAAATAGTAGTGTCGCCATAACAGAATTCCATTTAAAAACTATTAAGCTATTAGTTAAGGTGCAATAGACAAACTTTAAAAATTTCATTTAAATTGGATCAACCGTTTAGTTTGTATTCAAGATTGAAAATATCGATTAGACGGACGGACAGATACGAAACCTTATTTTTATGAAACAAATTTTGCTATTTTGCTATTTCCAGCATTATACCAGCTCTAGAATTTATGTTTCGTATGAATAGGCGTTTTTCATTCACACTTTTCAAAAACAGTAAAAATTGAAGTGCTTGGAGTTTGTAAATGGAAAGCGTCTGATAGGCGTTACACTTCAAGTACGTGTAAGTATTTGAATATTAAGTATTCAAGTACTTATAGGTTTTTGATAGCTACTAATATAACATCTTAGCTTAAAACATACGTTTTAGTTGGGGAAAATATTCGAAAATTCTTTATTCTCATTTTATACACACCCTGTATATTAACTAAAAAAACAACTTCGTAGAATAATGATAACATTTCATTAAATAAACAAAATTATGAATACAATTTCGTTTTTTTCCTTCATTATGAAATCACCCTCAACATATCACCTTCCAATTACAAATTCGATCGTTGACCTTACCAAAAAAAAAAAAAAACCATGTTTCATGTTTTCATTTTAAATGGAATAAAAAAGAAATATAAAATAAAATCACTTTGTACGAAATGAAATACCAAAAAAGAAGATATTTTTACTGGTCTCCATTCTCTTGGCTACATAAAATTGTTTTCTCCTCTATTTCGCCGTAAAACTATAATAAAATCTAATAAGTAAAATGTTTCGTCACAACACAAGAGACGAAGGCAAAAGAAAAAGAAATAAAATTCCAACTTAAGCTCAGGAAAAAGTTTAACGTTTGTAAAAATAAAACAAAACAAAAAAAAGCGCCTATACTATATCGAACGAAAGTCAAATCCAAAGTTTAAGCTAAAAATTACGTGCCTCTGTCTATCAATTCATTCGGGCTTAAGCAGTTTGTGTAAAAGTTCATGTCGTATATGTAAATTTATATTAACATAAGTTAAGAATCTAAAATAATATGAGCTGAAAACATTATAAGTAATATAAAACCCCAATAAACGACGCCACTGTTTAAATTCTTTTGCACTAACGTCGCTATTTTGGATTAAGATCATAGTAATGTTTTGTGGCTTCGAAGTAACGCTTTTTCACGTGTATATTAACTAAGTTTTTGTTTCACTAATTATGCATTTTAAATTAAGTGCCTCTGCATCGTTGATTTGCCTAACGTCTTGCTTTCATGGAACCAATTAACGATGTTAGACGAGTTTTGTATGTTTATATAGAATTTGATTTATTACGTTCGTTCTTGTCGGTATTTATATGTATGAAGTTTTAGCTTGCAACTGAGATCAGTGTCACGTACACCATTTATAAAATATACACAAAAAACATATACATATATTGTAGAAATTAAGAATACATCCACCTCGGAATATGCTTCGAAGGAGAAGAAACAGGTATGAAAACAGTTACAGAAAATGAAATAGATTAATCGAAAAGATCGATTAGATAGAATAAGATAGAAGATAGAGATAGAAAAATGTATCTACAAACATGAAGCATGCGTCGTTCTTGTGTCGTCATCGCACATCACATATAGAAGACCCTTAAATACAAAACGGAATCTTATTTTCATTGTTGTTTCACGAATTACTCGCTGTGCTGTTGATGGATAAACTTCTATTTATTTTCTTTCAGATATTCGTGATAAAGAAAACAGCATTGTGCTCGTTTATTACTTGATTACTAAATGGTTTAAAACAATTTTTAATTCAATTTCATATGAATATTGCATTTTGGATGAGATTCATTCAAGTAAAAAGATTTGTCGAAATATCTATTGTTTTTTTCTTCTAAATATTCGCAAACGAAGCATTTTTAGAGTAAAGCAGGGTACTGCAATATGCCTTCTGTATTTGATAAACAAAGTCTTATTTGTAGCAGTGATTGGTTTGGAAATTAACTATAATAAAATAGGCATTTTTAATTAGCGCATTTTAAGTACTATTAAGTAAAAAGATCAAAATATTCGCTAATAAATCTACTTCCAGCTACTTAACATTGAACTGGGAATAATACTGCTAATTAATGGCATTGAAATGAAAAATTTAGTTCTAGCGAATTTTTTCCTATGTAAAATAGCAATATAGGAATATTTTCCAGTTTTAATAATATGATTTATTTCCAAAATAAAGTATCTTTTCCGTTTGAAATTTAAACAAAACAAAAAAAAAACGCCTAATTCATGCATCAATATAAAAGTCAATTTTAAAAATCAATCAATTTTAAAATGTCAAATAGATAACGTTAATCGGCCGAATATAAAAGCGCGATTTTGTTTCTAACGTTATTTGCAAAAGTATAATTTTCAAATAAATCATTGGTATACGAGTATTTGGAATCTTTTTTAAAAAATTTAATCGGATTCAAACTATACTTAAAATATACTAAATCACTTACTTTCATTTGCATCTAGCTAAAATAAAAAAAAAATCAAAAAGGTCCGCCTTCATCCAAAATTATAGTTTCTAACGAAATTAAATATGTTTTCGCTAATATTGTAATAAATTTATATTTAAGGAAAGTCTAATTTTTTAATGTTAAACAAAGAAATTTAAAATCATCAAATAGCTAAGAAACTGAAGAAAAAACAAGGACAAAAATTTGTGGCCGTACTAGCTTATTCATTACGACTATAAAAGCAAGCTAACTAAACTACTAAAGTGTAAGTAGTAATAATATTCGGACACTTCCTATTTCTGACGTGTTCATTTTTGTTCGATTTCAATACATACCTACTGCATATTCTCATGCATAAATGCACGTGAATATAGATAGAAACAGATAGATATGAAAACACCAACATCAGAAAAGAATAGAGTGATTCGAAATTTTTTAAGAGTGCTGACGTAGTCCAATGTAGTTTGTTGTTGCTACTCTCTGCTCGTATTGGTCGATTTTTTAATCTCTAAGTTTCTATACTTTACTTATACTTTTCTATAGAGATATATAAAAAGGAGATTTTATTGTCTATACAAAACAATGCAGGATAAATGATTACTTGTCTATTTTCTCGCTCAAACAATTCAAGCCCAAGTTTTTCAGATTTTGTACAAATCGAAATAATTTTTTAGTTTAGTACATTTAGAAGTTTGAAATAATTCTCCATCGCCATCGGTTAAGACTGTAAGATTAACAAAAGATCGTACTAAACAAAAGAAAAAAATAGTTTTTGCGCATAAACCTTAGTTTTTATAAAATCACATACGTCGAAAATAGCCTTCATAAAATGTAAAATAAGTAACATTTTAATGAATCTCCAACAACGCAAGCAGATTTGATTTAATTCTGAAATTTTTTTTATACACTCGTCCATCATACCAGTTGAGTTGACACATATAGTAGCTTAGAAATTAATAAAAATAAAATGGCCTTCTTTATATGTCACGATTTTTCTTATAAAATAAAAAATTTAATTACCAAAATGTTTATTATAAAAATTTCATAGAATTTCAGTGCTTCTTTCATATCAAAATAAAAAAACATATCCACTCGAGACTTCCAAAATTTGTAATGCTTTTTAAAAATCGTGGAGCAGCCACAAAGAAAAATTAAATTATTAAAAAAACAAAACGTTAACTAATTTATATCCCATTTTGATTATTGTCCTGAAATATTAAACTTTGTTTATAAATATTATGCACACATTCGCAATTAACATTACAATTGTTCAAATTGTATTAATGATCCCTCGGAAGTAGATACTTCACAAAAAAAAAAAACAAAAACGTCATGCGTACACATTTAACGTTTTGATAACAAAAAATTCGACCCTTGAAGTTAAATGAATTACACGATTCGGGGTTAATTCTGCACACATCTTTTCAATCTACACTTACTATGTATATATGGGGAGCCAAAACTTGAAATCGAGATAGGGTCGAAATTCAGACTTCAGGATGAAGAGTAAAAATGTAATACTGAGACGAAATACAACAAACTGAAACTTTTTCTAAGTAAATAAAAACTACAGCACAGCCAGGAAAATGAATCAGGATCAGTCAACTAAATTTGGACTTGACCAGCATATACATGCCTTTTAAACAAATTCGACCTGATCCAAACTCCCCATGTACACGAGGTAATTTTTTATCTAAAAGAAATCTCTATTCGGAACTCAAAAAATAAGGCAAAAAATATCAAAACTTCAGAAGGATACAAACTGTTTGTATAAAAGAAACAAAAAAAACATGACCAATTAACTAGTCGGAAAGTAAGTGGTTGCATCACAATTCCGTTATCAATTTAAATGCGGTTTTAAAAAAGAAGAAAATCTCTCTCTTATGAAATCTTCGTTCAGACACGGAGGATTACTGCGTCAAAATCTGAATTACAATACTAAGAAGAAAAAAAATTAATTTTTAAATAGAATTTCTAGTCTACAGATTTGCACAGTAGTAGAAACAGAAGAAGTGTAGAGAATCAATTCTAGAATTGTTTTATGATATCCTTGTCCACCCTAAAATGCTAATGCTGCTTTTTTACAGGATGTTTCATAATTTTTTAGAACTAATCAAGACAATTTCGCTTAACTTGCTTTCTGTAGGCAAAGAAAAATAAATAACTTTGAAGAGCTGAGAATTAAGATTTGAACCAGAGTCTAATCAATTAAAACTCAAACACGATTCCTAAATTATTCATTTGCCCTTGCTATAAATTAAATATTATTCAAACTATATAACAATTATTTTCGCAATAATTGCAAAGCATTCAATGCCAATAATAAACGCGTAAAACTCCTAAATCTCTTTTTGAGTTACCAGTAAGCCCTTGTTTGAAAATTGGAAAATCACCGAAAATTTCTTATAGTTCTTTTATAAAATCTCAATTCATTCCAAAACAACGCTACCCCCTGTTTTTATATAACATCACAAAAGGATGATAACTACGGCTCTTATAGAAATTGTGCGAGTAAATTCATTTTGAGGCATCAAAAGAAGATTTTTGCCTGTGTATCAACCACCAGCATCGTTCCTCTCTGCAAAGCTTATGGTAAATGAAATGAACTTTAGAAAAGGATATACCTACGACAAAGATATACCAATACTGGTATATATACTTGTAGTTAAGCTACACATCGCATTCATTTATGGTTTTATACAGGTACTATTAAAGTTTGTAATGAATTGAAAAAGGATGAGAAAGATATGACCTTAGAATTTTGTGTATTTTAAGAAGAGGCTGTACACCATTTATTTATATTGAAGGTTTTAATACTGATGATAATATTGATGATAAGGATATATAGTAGCAGTAGTGGTTGGACTCCCTCTGTAAATATTACTGATTGGTTATTTAGTAACATCGATTTCAATCTTAGAAAAGTCATATATGTGAGAAAGCGATTAAACAATTTATAATACTTTGAAGTTATATTTTTCAAAAAAGGAACGTGAATTTGATTTTATTTGTTTTTTCTTAAATTTCATATATCCGAAAGCAGTGAATGAAACTTCATTTCGAAACATCCTAATTGCGTAAGTGAGAGATTAAAATTATAAAAGGAATTCATGAAGATTTCATCTAATTATGAGTTCAGCCAAATTATTTAGCATTAAGCTATTAATGAAAACATACTAAATTGTCTAAAAACTCCTAATATCCTCGATTGAAATTTGTTCATCGAAAACTGAAAATAATGACTTCGTTAAAATTCTTTCAATCATACAACAATTGAGCAACTCTAGAATAACTCGCGAATTCTGAACATTTACCTCTTCGATGAAATCTCTAGATATGAGCAACGAACTCATTTAAAATATTATCATATGTAACAAACAATTCAAAAATTCGATTTTGACACATTCTAAAAGTAGATGATAAGTTTTCCAATTAATTTGGAATTATTTTGAAGTAGTTACAAAATTCCTCCATTAAATTACTGGCTTGAGACAATTGATTTTCCTCCCAAAATTGCTACTGCAATAATAAACTATAAAATGTTTTGCAGATGATAATAACTCTTTTTACTGACATGATCAAAAAGAAAAAATAACACAAGCCAAATTTAATATTGAACACAATTTGTATGAATATTCAAGTTTAAATAATTAAACTTTTTATAACCCTTTATGTTTGATGAAGGGACGAAACGATTTTCTGGATTCGCAAAGTTTCACAACAAACGAACAATTTCTATTGTATGAAATTTTACTCTTTAGTGAAAGGACGAATAAACTAATGAAAATTTTAGTATTTTTTTTTCTTATATTATTTTATTTAAGTTACATGAAAAGTTACAGAATTTTCTAAAGAATCTTTTGAAAAAGAATTCGGACAATATCTTATCTAGTTTACAAACATATATTTCATTTAAAATATTATATGGAAAAATTCCATTCCATATTCGATTAATAGATTTACTCACATTAAAAAATTCTACATCTTACGATTTCTACATTACAATCGCACTATCTACTATCTACATTGGAATGAATTCGGAAACGTTGCGAACGAACTGAATCCCATCACTGACACCAAAATTGTTCCAACCAAATTTCACTAAGGGTAAATGTACCAAACTGCGACAGACGACCTATTTGCGACCACTCTATTAAAAAAAAAGAAGATGTGCTTGTAATAGTCATACTATGCTCTTAACAGACTTAAATTTTTGTTTAAGTGCTAAGAATTAATTGATGAAATCTAATGAAAGAAGCGAAATAAGAATTTAGCTTTCATCATGACTATTATAAGGATTTTTTTTGATAGAGTGGGCCTGAAATAGGCCATCGGTTTCAATTTGGTACATTTACCCTATGTTTGGAAAGTTTTCAATTTATAACTACGTGGTTGGTTGATTATTAACTTAAATAAATTTTAATATTCACATAAACAAGTCACTGTGAATTTGCTTCATTATGTTTTTTTTTTTTGGCAAAAATATTTTAAACAGGGTGGATCATAATTCATGAAGATAATTACATGTCACTGATTTAAGTAATTACTTCCCCCCATTAACACATTCCAGTCAAAGCAGTACGTTTTTGTTATATATTATCCTTTTTTAAATTGAGTATTTTAGTTGGCTACCATGTCGGAAAATTAGTTTTGTCTTGGTGCCAAACTCATCCGACCATAACTTCTATCTCATTTTTTCTTAAACAGCAGGTGCAAAAGTGGCTTGAGTTAGAATGAAATCCAAAAAAAAAAAGTGGATTTGTTTTGTGTTAAGGGATAACAATTTTTTTGGGGAATTTTTTCTACGATATTATTTTTGTTTCAAAATAAATCGATTTTTTTCTTCTTTTTGGTTTTGACTGACATCAGTCATGATTGCTTTAATTGTTTTTCTCGTGTTCCAATGAAATTTGTTTTCCATTTAAGACAACTTGTATGGATACAAAATATTTTACAGGGTGATACATGTTTTTTTTTTCTTTTCTAAACGTATTATTAAAAATTTTCTTTTTCATATCTTGATTTTGAATATCCAAAATCTTACAATCAAAATCAGTACGATTTAGATCCATGTTTGATACATGTCACAAGGGGCATCCATAAACGTTTGCACATATTTTGATGTTTCTTATCGTTTTGAATAAAATTCAAATTTTCACCCCCTTAATTTGGTTTGGACTAAATATATATAGGAAAAGTCTTGGCAATTCAGAAAATTTTTTCTTTTTGGTCCAATCATCCACAAACAAAATAAAAGAAAATTCAAAATACAAAACTGTTTATACGAAAGAGAAAGATTATATTAGTAGTTCTATTTCATTTTGTCGTATTTGATTGTTCAAAGAGAAAATTCGATGATCATGATGATGAAAACACATCTGAGAAGGGATGAAATTGATGCTAAAAATGGGTACTTGCTTGTACAGCATTTTACCCATTTCAAATTGTTTTATACCAAAGAAATGTTCTATTCTTCCCTTTTTTCAGAAGTGTAGTAGAAAGAGATGAGATGGATAAATCGATTCTTAGGTGGATATAGCCAAGATTAAATTTTGTTGGAGCGGTGGTAAGAAGTCACATATAGAAAAAGAGACTCTTATATTTAACTACCCCGCAATACACAACTCAAAAATGTTGAAAGTTTCAGCTTTCTCCTAAACCTCTTGTCAGCATTTCTTGGGTTGTTGTTGTTGTTGCTGTTAGTAGTGCTGCTGTTGCTGTTATTGTCGTTCAGTTAGTATTTTTGGCGCATGGTGTACAAATGTGTATGATAGAAATGAAGAAAAAACACTAAAAGGATGAGTCTAAAGAATGATTCCCGTTGGTAGGATTTCTTTCCAATACTATCTGGAGATGTAATATTGTGATGTTGGGACGAAAGAATGAATGAATTTGGGAGGATTAAAAAATACAAAAAAAAAAAAAAAAAATGATGAAATTGGAGAGTTAGTTATATTCTCGTGTATAGTTTTAGAAATATGATATATATGAGCGTGTCGGCAACGGCAATAGCGATTTATTTGTAAGAAGGAAGCAATAATAATATGAGCAGTAAAAGAATGAAAATCAAGGGAAGACGAGAAGAGATTCATTTTTCCTATTTTGGGGTTTAAGATACAAACAGAAAGGAAAGAGATCAGACTTTTTTGTTTTGATTTATATTTACACATGCATGTGTCTTTAATATACGACAAAACTTAATTTTTCATGTTATTGTTATTGTAATGATAACAATTACCGATAATAATTCATTTATTGTTATTCATTCAACCCTTAAGAAGGACATTTCTTCTTCATGGATAATATATGGTCGAATATATATATATATATGTAGTTTTTCTATAATGATTAGAGAATGAGAAAAACTAATTTGATTGTACTGAAGCAATAAGAAATAGACGCAAATGTTGCACCAATAGCCACATGGGAATATCTGGAATATTGTTTTTGTTAATGCCTCACTATATGCTTGTAGATTAAAATATATGATAACCGAATTAGTTTGGATTTAATTTAATTTCGATTACTAACAGTGACTAAAGTAAATTATTTTCTTTTTTTCAGGACTTAGATTTTCTAATAAAACATTTTCTTTAGAATTTTCAAGGAAAGAATAATAAAAATAATAAGTAATTAGAGAAATCTTAAGGAAGAACATTTTGTTGTAACATAAATTTATCGTTAATATAATTTTGTTTTATACCGGACGCAACCTAAGAGAAACAATCCGCTGTTTAACAGTTGTTAAATAAACTTGCGGAAACTTTTGCGGCTGCATAATTCATGATTTTGCATACTAAAATCATGTATTTGACTAATTGGTATAAGGCCTACTTTTTCATTAAAAAATATTCAACAAATTCGCTAATTAAACTTTATTATTTTTATCCCTGCAAATCAAAATGTTATTGGGAGGGTAATAAAAATGTTTCGGACAAGCTTCACATCAACAAACTAATTAGAACAACATTATTTTCATATTTAAATCTAAATTCAAAAGACAACAGTTTTCCCGACATATTTAAACTTATTGAAAATATTCAAATATTTTTGATATGTAGTATTAACCCTTTGCACTCGAAGCAGTTCTCATATGCATCCGTTATACTCGAAAGTATACAGAATGTCTGTTTGAATTTTGATTTAAAAAAATCATATATTACACAGCAAGAAAAGTCGAAAAAGTCTGAGTTGCTGTAAGCTTTAGTGGAGAAAAAGTTTGAATGCGAAAAGTTAAATTTGATTTTCCGTGAATCCTTAATAAATGTATTTCTATACATAAAATTACATACAACTATGGCAATATTTAATTTCAATTCAGGCTACTTATACTTCTATGTATTTAAATTTTCTTAAAAATATAATATAATATAAAAAAAGAATATTTGCGAAAAATACTGTATTAAGCAAACATAAACTGCATTAGGCGTGTGGATAGGGAAAAGTTTGCGCATCAATAATTCTATTTAATTTATTCTATGACTTCTATACCTCTTTTCTTATTACCCACATCATCCGCAACCAAAGAATTAAGATATTACGGAACCACGGATAGTTTACAAATAGTTTTCAAGTGCTTATAATGTTTCTTTGAGATAATATTCTATGGACTTCGTGTCTTAAAAATATCTTAACCTCTCCTTTTTATTAAAAATTGCGCAATTCTAAAGTTTGCTTTCAAGAAATCCTATCAACATATTCTCCAACTAAAAAAAAAGCTGGGTGATCCTACAAATCCATTAAATTGATGGGATGTATGCATCATAACACTTTTCTTCTATCTATTCCCATATATACACTCTGTTTCATTTCATGAATCTGAAATTGAATCTTCATCAAGAAAAATTCTCTTATCAAGAACTTAAGCCGTAATACCTTTTCCGAACAGAATTGAAACCGCACGAAGAATTATTCGGATCCATTGGAGAAAAACAAATCAAATTTTATAGTTTTGAAATTAAGTTTTAGAAAATATTAAATAATTGAATAAAAAATGTATTTATTTCATAAATCCTTGAATGACAGCAACACATATGGAAAAAAAACATGCTTCAACGAAAAACGTGTATATACACGATAAAAAGGATATCCTATGTATCTTTATTCTAAGTGCGCACTATAATAATATACCTACGTATTAAAGGCTACAAAAAAATGTTTGCCATCCATCTATATATCCATATTTTAGTCATTCATTCACCCATATATAGGCCAACACCAACGCTAAACAAAATATAACTAAGGCAATAAAGGAGGAATCTAGACACAAAATGAAAAAGAAATATTGAGCTTTGGATATAAAAATGTTATAGTACTTTGTCCCACATTTATATTTATACTTGACCATCTTTTTACCATATGATCCGTTTTACCTGTTCGCACTGTTAGTAAAAGTATAATGTTTTATTAGACATGTATGTACGTTAAATATTATATTCATTGTATGTAGGTGGATAAAGGTATTTTAGAAAGGATTCTATTTCTAGAAAAAATAAAAAGAAAAATAATAGTTCTATAAAAAAAAAAAATATCAAGGAACAAACAAAAAAAAAACGATAATTTCTTGCACGCATTTGTTTCATTTAATTGTTCATTGGGCAAACACTTGATCTTTCATGCCTTCATTTTTAATGATGTGGAATGGTTTCTGTAAATCAAGAATAGTAGAACAAACCATAAATATATTGGTTTGATCCGGAAGTTTTTTCTTCCAATTAGGAAGTTGATGAAAATATTTAAGGGCGTAGAATAAAATTTAACAAAAATATTTTAATTAAAATAAGTATACTGGAAAATCACAAATGCAGACCACCAAACTAGGAAACTTGGGGCAAATGTACAATGGAATTCGTCGGAGAATTGTAAGGTTCCTTAGGAACGTTATACCTCGCAACAAATACCTAAAGGGCTGATTCATTGGTTCCATTGTACTATTAACGCCAATTCAGATACAGGAAGTTCGTAAAAGCATAAGAAGAGTACTCACAACTACATTAAAATTTAAAATCTCTAAAGAGATTTTATAACAACTAAGTTAGGATCTCATTACAAGTTAATACCAGTTGATAGACTAGAAATTTTTATTCTGAGAACCAGAAATTCTGGTATTATACATTATATGAAATTATACGGCATGACTTTGTTTATCTATGAAGCTTACCTACAAAATGTTACACCAAATTTTACCACTTCGTACAATTTCTAGCAAAGAATCTTCCCTTTAAGTATTGCACGAAGGAATACAAAACCTTGTATATAAAATTGTAGGCACCAATGACATGAAAGTTTCTACCTGAAATGCCTTACTATAAGGACTATGTGCGCGCAACCCACGTCATAGAAGAGCACGTCTTTTAATATATAATATCTACTTTGGAATTGAATAGGAAAGTGCCTATTTCCTTACCGTTTTTTTTTTTTTCATTTTTATTTCTGGAACTCGTTTCTCAACAACCTACCACCCAATTTGTGTACAAAAAAAAAAAAAAAGTTATATTTTAGTCAATATCTAAAATTAAAAACAAAACTAATTAAATTACATTTTTATATTCCATCGAAACTTCTCTCCTTTCCTGACCCATGACATTATAATTAAAAGTGTTTGTTCATAAGAAATTGCGGAAAAAAGTATTTATAAGATGTTCGAGGGCGGGAAAAACTTCTAGAATATGATATTTGCCGTGATATTTTTAGTTTTTGAAAAGTCAAAGAAATTGTTACTAAGAAATATTGTGTCATAAAACGTATTAAAAAACCCCATTCTTCAAGTTGAAAGATTGAAAATAACGTACAGTAAACATTTGCTCAATCAACAGCCCTGGAAAAAAACTGGGCATCTACCAATCCTTATCATCTTCTCATATTGATCATTATTGTAGCCAAGTCAAATTCACACTTTGTTTTTGTATTTTTTTTTTATATAAGAAGCAATCAAATAGGCATCATCGCAGAAGAAAAGAAGCTTTTGGTTTTAACAAATCACGATACGATATAAAACGGAGAATCAAGTCAGAAGAACAAAAAAGAACAACTACATACTAGCAGGAAGGATTAGCGTGCAACAAGTCAAGAATGTTGTCATATCGTCTTCTATGGTGTTTAACGACAGTCTATCTGATCATATCGAAATATTGTCTTATCCTTATTTTTATTATTATTATTGTGTTGTTAATCTTATTCAAACGTTTCTTATCGTTCATAAGAAAGAGTGCTAATACTATGAAATCTGAATAAAAATTCACAGTAGGGGAAAAACGAGGGCACATTTAATCATTAGCATGAAATATCAATAATTTTCCTAATTTACCTTTCGACTAAATTGACTTTTTGAATACATACAAATGTATTGCTCCACTAATTGCATACGATCGTATAAATGGCAACATCAAAGAAGAATAAAACTCTTCACTAGATGGAATGTTAAATTTTTTTTTCTAGACTCAAAGTGAAAATGAAAAGCTTGATTAGCGTGAAGCGAATGTAGGCATATTGTTTATGCTTAGTTTTAAGTAAATGGTGTCAGTCATTATTTTATTTATCAGTGATCTGGAATCTTCCGGGTCCAGTGGAATCCTTATAGCCTGTATTTCCAAATTTTATTTTGTACCGAATCATTTTGCTGAAAATCACTGCTTTTACTATAAAAACATAATGATAAATTTTGTTATGTACTTGAAATTACATAACTTCCAAATAACATAAAAAAATATACATATACTACATATGTATGTTTGGATCTTCAGAAATGAAAGTATGATCTAAAATATTGAACGGTAACCAATGGGTATCTGGTTTTCTCTTCGATTTATTTTCCTATATAGCAAAATCATCATAGCACAATATCAGCTGTCGAAAAGTATAATATTATGTATTCCTAAACTATACTTCCTTAAATTTACAAACATAGTTCTTCTAGTCTTCTTTATATACTGGAACAAATTAATATGGAAAATGTAAATCTACGTTTTGTCTCTCGGAGTTTAGCACTAGATTAGTGTACAAATTGAAACGAGTCTTACACTTTTGGGAGACGTTACATCAATTGTTTTTTTTTTCCCCTTTAATAGCAAATCGGGTAGAGCACAAATAAACCAAATTCATTTCAATGTTACCCGATCCTTCCCTATTATAATAAGTTCTTATCAAAATGGAAAAAAATGTCTGTTCTAATTTTTTTCACTATATTACAACAATAACTATAATAACCAATAAAGAAATATTTTTAAAATGTATACGATAAAAACTAAAAGCCCTGACAAACTATTTTGATTATTATGAAAATCAAAAAAAAAAAACATTTCGAAAATTTGATACAAATATTGTATAAAATTGGCTCAAAATTTGAATTTAGTTGCCAAAAAAAGCAATGTAAATGGACACATTTCTTTTCTGGCTTTGTATCTCAAGATCCTTTAGAAGAAAAGAAAAATTTAATACTAAATCAATAAAAATTTAACAATAATTCTTTAAACTTATGCTATTTTCATGATTAATCGAAAAAGTTAAAGAATTATGTTCTTTTATTTGAAAATTTATTTTGATTAATCCAGAAATAAAAAAAAAATTTTAATAATAGATTTGCTTTTTATTACAGCTTTTTCTAAAACTTCACAAAACGTTACAAACTTTACGGAGATTAGAAAACAATCGAATATAAATTGGACTTGTCATTTATCAATTCGCAAAAAAATTCGATCAATCTATCTAGTTTCATGAGAACATGTGAAAAATTACAAAATTCATATTGGGTTGTTCAAGATTGCATAAATAATGATTAATAAAGTCACTATATCTTGATGTCCTTTTCCAGCTACCTAAATTGAACACGAAAAACGTGCAGGAAGCATTTAGATCCGTTTACCCTAAAGTCGGCCACTATGGAACATTCGTAAAGAAAATGCTGCTTGCAATTAAGCGACATCTGATAACCTACATATAGAGAAACTATACTCGTTAGGTTTTAGCAAAGTGTAAGTAATCTCAAAAGTACATGTGCATAAAAACAAAATAAATATGTTTTTTGAGGAACTTTTATCCAGTTGCTGTAAAACGCAATTGTAGCATATTTCCAAAAACAAATGCACACTTCTTAAAATCTCTTGAATTTGTATGACAATATTCCTGAAGGGGTTTTATAAGTGGCCTTAATATTCATGCCTCCCCTAAATCATCAATCAATACTATTTCTGGAAAAAATTGATTAAACCCCGAATATTTTGTAAAATGATTGATCATGAATGGGTGCCGTACGATATTCGTATGTCCTTATTTTACAGAATAATATCCTTCTCTCTGTGGGGAAATATAAAAATAGAAAAATTTCGAAAAATTTAAGATTTTTTAAGAAATGTTATTAAGGGGACCATATAGTTAAAATGGTTAAAATCAAAACATTCGACAAGAAAAGAAACAATATTTTTTTCGAATTCCAGCCGCCATTTTTAATTTTGAAAATTGACAACTTTTATTTAAATTACAAATTAAAAAATCCAAAAGGAAATCATTTTCGTTAGACATTTAAGAACCAATAGAAAATTTTTTTTAAATTGATCGATTTAGAAATGGGCTCCAGTTTTTCTTTTGGGTGCAACAAAACGTAAAAATTTAAATTCCGATATAATCAAGTTCTACACGAATAAGAAAAACGTCCGAAAACAACCATTTTTGTGCTTCTTTCAAACAATTTCTTTCTGTAAATTATTTTTAAGGTTTGAATAAGCGATAAACAATTTTTTTTCATTTCTAACTAAAGAGAGTCCCCCTTAACTTCATTTACTGACACTAAAATAATTATTTTCAATTTCTAGCAATTATCATTTTTAACTTCCATACCAAATGATATGAAGGTACTGCTTTCGTAGTCATACTGATAAGTCGGATTGACATTGTGCATAAAGAATAATTTAATTAAAAAATTTATATTTTAATTGATGATTTAATGAGTTTAATTGGTTCATATAAAGAAAATGGTTCGTAGTTATTGCAGTTTTAACCTATTAATGAAGAAAGACGTCACTAAGGTGAGCGTGCTGCAATATTGCGTTCCTACACGATATATAGGTAGTTTTCATAGTCAACATCCAATATGTTTTTCGGCTGTATATGTAAAATGATGCGAAAAAGCATTTATATTAAACTATAACCAATGACTTAATTTCGCACTTATATAAGCATATTACAGGGAAGAAATTAATTAACTCCCTTTTTTTTAAGAAGAAATAAAGTTTAGCTAACTAGAAAACCTACATTTTAACAGTCATTTGAAAACTTCAAATCTTCAAGATATCTCCGTTCCATACTGAACTGCCATATATAAAACTTGGAAATTGCTATTTTCTTCTAAAATGAAACTACTAAGTAACATAATTTATTAAAATATACTGTTTCTTAAGTACAGAACATCCAAACATTTTTTTGCACTATAGCTTGTCGTTATTTAATTTGAATATTTTCGAATATTGTTTAAGTTTAAGCTTAACTTATTTATTATATTTCCACATATTGTTAATAAATATTATTAAATAAATAAATAAAGAAAAATTATTTTTAGACTTACCACATGAACACTGCTTTGTAAATTACTTGCTAGCATATTGTCTGGCTGTTTCTTTTCTGTTGTTTTTTTAGCAGCACGTTTTGCCTTGCTCTCAAGAAATCGCTTCTGTAACACGCTCGTCTCATGATTCTGTTGTTCGCAAACATTACTGAAGGTTTGTTCAAAACGTGGCACACAATCGCTTTGCCGGCGTCTATAATTCTCGATACGTCGTCGTAAACGATCAACGACTGCTTGTCGTTTTGGTGGTAAATGTTCATTTGATTGTTGTTGATGTTGTTGTTGCTGTTGTTGTTGCTGCTGTTGTTGTTGTGGTTGAAAAGTTTGTTGTTGAACAGTTTGTATTTGTTGTTGTTGTTGCAAATGCAAACCTTGTTGTACAAGTGATTGTTGCTGATGCAATTGTTGTTGCAATTGATTGTGTTGTTGATGATTATTATGTTGTTGATTATTATTATGTTGTTGTTGTTGATGATGATGCTGCTGATGTTGTTGTTGTTGATGATGATGTTGCTGTTGTTGATGTAATTGCATATGATTTGTTAATTGTTGTTGTTGTTGTTGGGCTGCCTGATTGGCGCTCTGAAATACTGGAAGACCTCCCGCATCCATAAAGAATTTGTTTACTATAGAACTTGTATTGGACGCTTTCATAAGCGATCCAGGCCAAGTTTAATATATAAGTCTTTTATATATTTGTTTTGTTTATGTGTGTTTTCGGAAGTCCGAATTAATAATATATATTATAAACTTTTTTTCGTCGCAATTAAAAAAAAAATGTTTTCTTCAATTTGCACTTTTTCGTCGACGTCTTCGTCGACGTCTTTTACGTAATCTTGTTAACTCTTTAATTATTTTGATTATAATACTAGAGATGTTTGTGCCCCGATTCACCAAAAACATTTTCCACAATCGAAGTGCATTTTTGTTGATGTTTATTGTTGTTTTTTTTTTTTTGTTAATTTATTATTTAATTTATTTAACGCAATTTCAGGTCTTTTTTATCAAATCACTTAAATAATTGCAGTAAAAATCTGTAATTAAAAGAATTACCAAAATTTTATTAATTTATAAAAGAAAAAAACAAATTTATTAAAAATTAAGAAATTGTTTAATCATTACAAAAAAAAAAAAAAAGATTAATTTAAGTATTTTTTTTAAATTTTTTGGCGCCAAAAATTATTTCCTAAATTTTTTTTTGAAAAAATGAAAATCTTACCATAACGGAAAATCTCTTCTATATCCGACATAATTTTTGGGACAAGAAATTAAACACAATTTAGAACACAAAAGAAACCACCTGATTGAGCACAACAATTTGTTTTTGTTATATTTGTCCGTCAGTCACCATCGGACACAAGAAGACGGACGGAAAACTGTTTTCAAACACAATTTTGAATAAATCGAATTAAAATAATAAAAAAAAAAACTAATTGAACACAATTAATCTTGAGAACAAAATATATTTTTTTTTTCTAAATCAAATCAACAAGAAATGTTTTATCGCGTTTTTTTTTCGTGTATTTTTAATTTGTTTATTTCTTCAAAGGTTAATTTTTTAATACACACAAAAAGAAACCACTAAAGAAACCTGCTTTGAGAACTGGAACAACTCAAAGCTGGTGAGTGACTGCCACCAGGCCAGCAAGCAAGAAAACATTTACAAGTGACAGTGTTCAAATTCTGTTTTCGATTGTGCTATTTCGTATGCAGGGAACTTCAACCGGTTGTTGTCGTCGTATGTGGAAGATGATAAAAGTGATATTTGTTTTTGTATTTTCTATTGGATTGGATGATTCATGTCCAATAAAATGGTTTTGTTCATTTAATGTATATATATATATATATAAATTTTTTTTTTAATTTAATAAAAATATTTCAGTTAGTTCGATTTTTGGATGAAATTTCGAAAATCAAACTATGTGTGGAATATAGATTTTTCAATGTAAAATTAGCGTCGTTCAAGACGATATATGAGAAATTCAACCATATAAGAATCCTAAACTAAGTAATCCAGTAACCAACCAACCAGCAATAAAAATCTAGAATCAAACAAAAAAGCAAAGCAAAAGTAAAATTATAAGCGAACAGCAATAATAGCAACCAACAAAATTTCGAAACAACAATATGATAGAGCACCAATATGTTGCCCCCACAAAAAGCACATATACAAAAGAGTAGAGCGCAGCAGCAGCAACAGCAGCAATATTAACGGCAACTTATATATATATATATATATATATATATATATATATATATATATATATCAACATAGTATATTGACGGTGACTTGGATGGTGGTAGGAAAAGGAACAACAATTGATTGGGAATGATGATGGGGTCGGTATAAATCGAGACTAGAGGGTGTTGTATTGCTTATACATTTAAAATTATTATTAGAGAAGGGAAGACTAGACTGAATCAAAGAAATTGTATGTAGATGGTGACGTACAAGAAGAAGGTGTAAGATGGTACAAGCGATAGTGTGGTGATGGTAATGATGGTAGCAAATGTTATACAAATGGTGATATGGTGTTTCAGATACTAACGAGAAACGGGAACGAGACTAATACACTATCGTGTGTAATCATGTTTATATCGTATTGAACTTGATCTGTGGTTGAAAAACTGACGTTATTCATGTTTCTACTTTGAAGGAATAATATGGTATTTGGTATCTTTCTTACTTCAATCGTTGACTAGCATAACAACGATAGCAACGTTACAGAAACTGAACAGTGATCGAACGATAATTGAAATTTTAAAATTTATAATCAAAATGAAACACAAACAAAAATTCTGTTTCCATTCCCTTCTTTCCACCCACTCTAAACTTCATCAAACTTGTTTTATGTATAATACAATATTTTGTTGGGGATTTTCCCCACTGTATAACCCAGTGGGATTAGGCGTTACTTACTGCATAAATTCTGTAATCATCTCAGATAAGTGATCATGGATACTTTTAGCAATAAAACCGATTTACTTTAAACATTACGATATCCTATGATCTAGGCTGGAACTATGTAATGGATGTGCCACGAGATGATGCTAGATGTGCCGTATTTCAATGCCTCCAAGAGAAAACATGTTGATTTGCATATATTTTTACACAGAAGTCTGAGAAATACCCAGGTCTTCCGTCAAGATCAAAAGTTGCAGAGATATGTTCTAGGTAATTACTATAAAGGTTAGTTTGAAATCCAACATAAACTTATGTACAACTTAAGCAGAAAATTGAACTTTATACAATCTTTTTTTATCACCATAAATCGTATTAATTTTATTTCATAGTAAAAATCGTCAACGCTCTACAGCCCTGCTGGGATTCTAAATTCACATACATGTGAGAGCATCGAAGAAATTGAACTGCTGCTGTTGCTGGAGAAGAATGCTGAGCTAGCCAACAAACAAATAACTGCTTTCAAGTAATGCTTCATTATTGTATCAATGATCCTTTAGTGGCGTATGAGTGCGTATTTGTATTTATACAAAATCTAATTAACTATCATTATATCAGACAAAGCTTAAAATAGTATAGTGATTTTCTTCGTTGTTATTTAAAAAAAAAAATTCCTAATTATTGTATATTTTAGTTTAAAACCAAGTAAGAAAAAAAAATCGTTTGTTACCACATTAAATCCGCTAATATTGAAACTGATTTTTTATTGTCAATTAAAAATCGATTTATTAAGATTGCGATAAACAATAGCTTAGCTTATTTTGTGTGTTTTAATCCGACACTGGAATGGTATTACTTAAAAGTTTGAATAAGAACATTACATTTATTATTATCTAGTCTAGACTAAATAACTGAAATAAATTAAGAGTTGCCAGAATTATGTTTAGTTTTTAGGTGAAAATTTAAACTCTCTGAAACTTTTAAAAACTCGAGATTAAACATTTTTTTGGTTTTACAGTTCGAGTTTAAGATACATACTCAGATTAAAATTCAGTGGTATTAGCTTTTAAGTTGTTTCACATTTCGTGTTGCAAGTTTCTCAAAAAATACATATGTAAGTTGTTTCAGTCATATTAAAAGCGTGGGTGGTACTTTCTTTTTTGTTAAAATTCTGCAAGCTCATGGAAATTTGGTTCAATTTTTTGATTTTGTAGAGGAAAAAAAAAAGTTTGCAATAATTCGATTAAAATGCAATTTTTATTCAAATAATAATTTCGACAGAATCAAACTGAAATTATTAAAAAGCACGAAATTAATATAAGTAAAAGTTGTTTTTTTTTTTTTTAATGAAAACCATAATTCAAGAATATCCAAATCAATTGGATGTTAAAAATTTTGTCTAATATAAATATTTTTGCTTTATCATTCAGTTACTGACGTGACTGAAACAAGTTATTGTCGGATTTTAAAATTGTTTCGAAATAAAGTTTGTCTCGTATTTTGCGTCAATAGAAGTGAATAAGTTGATTACGAATCCGCCACAAATGAACAACCAAATTCATACAAATTATAAATTTTTTAAAGAAAAAACAAATCTAAGCCAATTGCAATTAAGTTTTCGTATTTATGGGAAGGGCTAGATGCAAAAGTAAACTCTTTTTATTAGAAATTCCCTATGAACGACGTCTTTATGTGTAATAGAAAACTTTCTTTTACATTAGTTAAAAGCATTAAGGCTGTGTGCAAATAGTAACTAAAATAACTGTTACGCAACTTATTTTAAACAGGTGTCCAACGATAAATTATAAATAAATAAATAAATAAATAAATAAATAAATAAATAAATAAAAAAATACAAATAACCAACCGAATACCAAAAAACTATAATAAAAATCATAATTTACTTCAATCAACCACCAACAACGAAGAAGTCGATTCAAAACAAAAGCATCCAACCAAAGTGATAACGATTTTTGCAAAATTTCACACCATATACCATATAACATGAAATTAAATGAAATTTTGTGTCCGCCATTCTTCTCTCCCTTGTCTGTCCCAAAAAATATTTAATTTATCGATCTATTGATATCATTTTATTGAATGAAAATTGCTAAACATTTTAAATTTGTTTGGGTTAAAAATCGAATCTTCCAGCTATCCGATCCATTTTATGATGACCAGAAAATAACGCTCAATAAAGAAAGAAAAATGTCATTATTGAAACATGGAAGAATTGATATCCCCCTCAATTTGACCATGAAAATGAATAATACAATATTTGCAAATGCTCAGATTTTATACTATTTTGAGAAGGGTATTCTTCAAACTTTTTTATATCAGATGGAACACGTTCTATTCACTGACCATCGAAGGATGGTTGGCATTTCCGTGTATAAAAAAATCATGTTGTTACGCTTGTGGAAAGGAGGAATAGTTCTTTGTGGTTGCGGTTAAGTCTTATTGGATTAATAAAAAAATATAGAAAGCTCTTTTTAAAATCGAATTTCAATTATTCTAAATTTATTTTTTTTTTTGTTTTATTAAAATTTTTGTTGATTATGATCTTAAAATTAAATCAATCTTATTCAACAAACAAATCTGGAACATTTGTAGTTATACCAACAAATAAAAATTACAGGAAATTCCAATGTTTCGAAAATAGGAATCTAACCAATGATAGATATTGAATTTTTTTCATATCTATCTATTAAATAAAAAAGTTTTTTCCGCACATCATTTATAAATTATGTAGTAGAAAAAAGCTTAATAAATAATTTATAACTAAAAAATTTTTTGGCTCGGACGGGGATTCGATCTCAAGCACTCGGTCTTACTAAGCCAATCTGTTGCTAGCCATACCGTCGACCTCAGTTACTAAAGTGAATCAGATTCGTTAATAAAAAATCAATACTGAATAAATAATTTTATAACTGAAAATCTATCTATTAGCTATCTACTATAATAATAATAATAATAATAATAATAATAATAATAATAATAATAATAATAATAATAATAATAATAATAATAATAATGATAATAATAAATAATAAAATAATAAAATTATAATAAAAAAGTTTTTCCGGAACATCATTTATAAATTTTGTAGTAGAAAAAGCTTAGTAAATGATTTATAACTAAAAAAAAAAAATGTTCGGCACCGGCGGGCATTCGATCCCAAGCACTCGGTCTTACTAAGCCAATTTGTTGCTAGCCATACCGTCGACCTCAACTACTAAAGTGGATCATATTCGTTAATATAAAATCAGAACTGAATGATTAATCTATCTACACGGAGTCTTTTTTACAAATATTGTATTATTAAAAATGAGGAGAAATGATCACAGGTGCTATTATTTATATTATTTATACTATACGTATACTCATTTTATATTTCCTGGAATGATTGGGAGAAAATATAAAATGTCACATGGTCAACTGTATGTTGCTCTATCACGATGTAGAAGCAGAGGAGGTATAAAAATAGAGTGCAAGCTAGAACAAAAGGTCATAAAAAACAATGTATTTGAAGAAGCAGTGAAATAAATCACAAAAGCAGTTACATACTTTTTTTGCTTCTTACTCTATTATGCTTTATTTTTTACCATTACATTACACGAAAACTAAAATCTACTCGAATTCCACTCGGGACCCGGGGTTGGCGAGCGAAAGGAGCAGGGGGCGGAGCCCCCTAGTTTGATAAAAAGAAAAAGTTGTTCACTTTGAATGGCTATCGTTATACGTGTTCCTATGATAGTAGTACCATAAAAATAAAATGGCGACACTAACAGCGACATCTATTTGATACACCTAGTAACTAGACCGATACTTCTTTGGTTATCATTCATATTATTAAAGATTTTTCATCGACATTTGACAGCTCAAGTAAATGCATAGAGTCTTATCAAGTAATATTGGTACCCGGTCATTAGTTTGTAATGATTACTGACTAACTTCGGAATGATTTCTGTGTGGTTGACTGCATGTGGTTTCCAAATGCAGTACCTTAATCAAAACGATTTCTAGAAGTCAATTCTCCATTCTCGATATGCGATTGTGGTGAACTAGCCTTTAGTATGTTAATTATAATTAAATAAAATTTTTTTTTTGTTTAAATTAAATTAATAGATTTAATTAATTAAAATATGTGTTTTATCTAGCATAAAAAATTATTGCCTTTTTTGACAACTCGAGAAAAGTTTTTTAATTTTTTTAAAAACTAAACAAAAGTCACTTTTTAAGGTCATCTTCAAGAAACCAAAACAAGATTTATTAAAAAATTGTTTTCCGCTTACAAAAAAGAAACTAACAAATAAGACTTATTGATGGCTTTTTTTGTTGTTAACATTATTTATTTAGTAAGAAGTTAAATCAACGCCATTCACACAAAACATTTCCCAAATATAAATTCATGGAATTACTAAGTAGCAGCAGTTTTAAAGTTTATAATTTTACTAGAATTTAAGCCATTTTGTGGCCGCGTAGAAGAAAGACGTAGAAAGACTACTCTAATTCGGCCAATATTGGAATAATTTTTATGATACTTGGAATATATATCTAAAGCAGACCAATCTACTATAAAAGATACAATATGCCTCCTCTCAATGTGCGTTCGCGGGAATACGGATATAAAATTATCCTTAACTCACTCAATACGCGTACGTTTTAAGTACTAATAAGTACTTAACCAAATTGTTAAAGGTAGTTAGAAGTAGATTTCGACAAGTTTTTCTGCTAGATGAATTTTGTATGTGATATGGTCCATTTGAGAAATTTATCGTTAAAAGTCAAACTTTTAAATAATATTTTTTTGTGTTAGGAATTATTTGTTTATACTAGCGTTTTACTTGTAGAATTGTTTTCCGTTTGCCGATTGTTGTCCTTGCTAGTTAAGTACTTGGTACATGCAAATGAAAAATTCTTAATAACAGATTAAGCTTGAAGAATTAAGGAATAATTGAGTATCATAACTCATTCCATGTTCGAGACCATTCAAATAATCGTCGAATAAGTCTTATCCGGATAATCCTCATCGATAATATAGATAATATATATATAAGTTTCTGTACCTTGTCACATTTGAAACATTTTATGCATCTTAATTAGATAGAAAAATTGATGATTTATTAATTTTCATAATTCAAATCCAACTTAAAATAATTGAAATTAAAAATTCATTTTATGACAAATATAATACCATTGAAGCGAATTGATAAAAGATAACAAAAAAAGTCTTGGTTAAGAAAAAACATGAACTAAACCAAAAATATCGTTTTTTATATGAAAAAGAAAAGATTTTCTTTTAAGAAATAATGTTATCTCGATTTTTATGATTGCTATTGTAGCTTCTGTGACTTTTATACCCTAAGCCTATGGTACAGAATACCGAAAGTAAGTTGTTGTTACATTTGTACCAACCAATAAACTTACGCAATGTCACCACTTGGAAATTTTATTATTGTAACTCTTTCCATATTAAAAAAGAACGAACACCAATAAGCATTTGCTCTTTATCGGAAGACATTTTTCCAACTAAAATTGCATGCCATGAAATGACCGACACGAAGAATTCAGCATTCAAAGTTTGACGAATTAAAAGATTCGAAGACAACAAGGTCTATCCGATTTGTTTTAATAGATTTGATTTGAAAAGTTTGGTTCTATGCCGATTTTAGTTTTTTGTATGTTTATTGTTGCTGTTATTTGTAAATTCTACGTCAATGACATACGTTTTAAGTGATAAGAAAATTTTCAGTAATTCAATACGAAAGAAATTTTTTGTCTGGATTTTGAGTTTTATTTGAAATTTTTAGAAATTCGTGAGAAGCAAATAATGGCTCCATATTGTTTTCAAATTTTTTAAATACCTATTTGAAAGTATGTATTTTGTGAAGAGCTTTAAATCATCACCTAAGAGATATGTGGATAACAAAATTTTAAGACGATACAAGAGGAAAATCCTTGGAGTCAATCTCTGGTACACTTGTTAATATTGGAAGAATATAAGCCGATAAGATAGTTATCGTGAAAATAATTTGATATCACAGCATTTACAATTGAATTTTTTCTACATACATTCATATATAAGTATTTCAGGGGTAGAAAGCTATATGAGCTATATGGGAGTCATATTTAAAGGAGGAAAATTGAAAAAAGCCATATACTTATTTTGAAAAAGACCAAACTTACGAGTTTATTGCGACCATAGTAATAAATGTATACATAATATATATGTAGATACAAAATTTATTAATGTTATGCAACAATATTTAAAAATGCTATTCTGTAATAAAACCCTGGTATACGCATGTGTGAACTCACTTTGTGTTCAACTAATGACTATGCTAAAGGATGCTCAGTGGCTAAAATTGTCAGCCGACTTTATAGGATAGGTTAACCATAAAACAATGTTCCGCATAACAATACATTTTAGGCTGCGTATCCAAACAAACAAGCAAAATTCATTAGTATCATACTTGTGCTTCTTTTTCATTTCATTTTAAAGTTATATCACGCTTGTTGGATCACCCTTTAGTTTGGAAGAAAGCATTCTTCCACCGAATGTATTTGCAGTATACTTTGTAATGTAACAAATACCTTCTTCTATTAATAAATGTTTGTATTTTATTTTCCAAATTCGAATCGATATAGAGTTTCCATAAACGCTAGAGCAAATGTAAATTTGAAATTTTCACGGTCAAATTTATTTGAACTGCAATCGAACGTGGTGCAGGAACAAAGCATGATGGAAAGTGTGTATGGGAGAAACAAGTTTGGAAAAATTTTTATAGAAAGTGTTTCTTTCGATTTAGTCACAATTTTTGGTTTCAAAATTTATAATTTTGCATTATTTAATATATGCTTAAAAATTGTATTTGGCATTTCTTTAATAATTTTTATTTACCTGGGAAACTATCGGGATCGCTTACAGGACGAAAATTTCAAATGGGGAAAATATTTATTTTTGAAAGAACAACTTCTATGGAAACTTTTCTGTAATCGAATGGATATAGATAAAAATTTCATCCCTCTTGATTATCCTGTTCTATTTTTGTCCCTTTTTAACATTCAACATAATCTATTCCTTTCGATAGTTAATTCTATATGGACTTTCATCCCTTCGCGGCTGATATCATTGGCGTCAAGATGACAGATGTTAAAAGAAACAACATCATACCCAGAGCACCATAGTCGTTCCAAAGGCAAAGTAAGTAGAAGAAAAAAAATTAAAATAAATGAAATGAACGCTCTAATATGACATAGTATGAACTGTGAGATGTATGCGTTCATTGCACCCTTCGGCTTCGACAATATCGCTTTTAATTTCTTCTTATTTCCAGTTCTGTTGGGTTTTTTTTTTTTTTGTTATGTGTTTCTTTTTTGGTTGGGTCGTCGGTCTGTTTTGACGGGGGCTGTTGTGCTATTCGATGGCAATGATGATGATGATGATGACGACGACGATGATGGTGTTTTCAATATAATTCCTCTTCCTATATTATTTGTTGGATTTCTGTATTCACATGTTACTAGAGGCACTCACGTTAAACATTTTTTTTTTTTTATTATTTTACTTATCAGTTGAATATAGTCAGAATATTTTATATAGTACATAAATAATGAGCAATGTTTACTTGATTTTCATTTAAAGTGTGGTTATTCATTTTGGACTGATATAGTTTTTTGTTATTTTGTTAAATATCACAGGAAAAAAAAAACATATTAATGACCGCATTTCATGGAATCACCCGTGAGTATACATTTTTAGGCTATTTCATATACATATCATGTATAAGAAACAGAAACCAAAAAAAAAAAATAAGAAGAAAGTCAACGACATTATTATTTATGATAATATTTGTGAACAACATATTCCCATTTATGAAGAAAAAAAAAAGTAGATGTTCTTTTCAAGACCATGTAGAACACTAGCAACACTTTTGATTATGGTGTTAAATTTAAATCTGATATCCAAGGTGACTTAAAAAAAATGATGAACCTTAACTTAACACACCCATTTTATTACACATAAGTAAAAGACTACAAATTTGTTAACAATAGAACTCGGCCAAGAAAAGTACACCTGGGTTACTTTTTATGCGGTAGAAATATTTTGAAGAAAACCATATAACAAAAATCAAAAAAAAAAAAAATTTAACTTACCTTTCAAAATGAAGGATTTGTTCAATAACATTCAGACGCATTAAACCAAAGCAATAAGGTGAAACTTCTTTAAGATTTTCTCTACCTTTTGGATTGGGTTGTGCTTGAGTATAACACAGAGGCCGCTAATGTTCATACATATTTCAGTAATAGGTAATATGTGCGCATATAAAAGGGAAATCCCGATTTTAAGTGAAATATGGACTTCAAAATCGCATAAAAACATACTAAAAAGTAAGAACTGAATAACTTCAAAATCGAATTTAAAAAATACGTACAAAAGGAGGAGCAGGTGTATAGCAAATCAAATTCTATATTAGAGTGACTCCAAGTCAAATTCGTGCACTTTATGCGACTTAATCTTTTCACTAATTATTCAACCTGAAAACGCTGAAAGAATTTTCCAAGATTTAAGAAGTTATATTTCTAGAGAAATCTGATTTTATCATAATAAACATCTATTTCTATTTATATGATTAAAGCCTGTAGCACAAACATTATTGATGTTGTTATCAAGATGAAATGAGAGGCCGTCGTTATCAAATCATAAATACGGAGATAAGTAAGAACGTCATTGACATTTTAAGTTGCATATAAAAATAATATTTTATTAATAATAATAAATTTTCATGGTATTTGCTGCGCTTTTTGGCAAATTTCCACGAATTGAATTGTGACAATCAATCACGTTAAATTCAAAAATTGTTTAAAAAATATTAAATCCTAGCCAAATGCATTTAAATTAAATATAATTTTTAGTTTATGTATTCTATTTAAGTAAAAGTAATTCATAAAATTCTGAATTTCAAATTCTTTTATGGTACAACTCTCATATAACACGATTTCTCCCTCATATAACGCGGTTATTTGTACATCCGTTTTTTTAATGAATGGAATTACACGGTGTTCTTTTAAAAATTCAATACGTTGTATTTTACTAGAGTTACCTCAATTATGTTTAGGACAATTGATAGTTCTACTTCTCAACTATATAAACGTCTACTATACTACTATAGGATCTTTGCTTTTACCCTTCTACTTGCAATTAAGTACTTGTAAGTAGAAAGACCCTAATAAAAGATTACCTGAAAATAGCGAAAGACTACAAACTTGAGCTATAAGCTTGACAGACTAGTTAAACAAAACTAACTTTAACATAAATGTTGTTTTTAATGTCATTTCATGTCTGTTAACATACAGCATCGAGTGAACATGCTTGGTACGGTAGATGTGAATACGCCAAGAGTACTTTTTTTCTATTTGTTTTGGTTTGTTTACGTTTCGCAGTTAAGGACTTCGAACTAGTTAAACTTCCGTAATCTGTTGCTATATCTGTTTAACTGTGACTAAGGCAAGCGATAGTGCTATGAATGCATTGATACCAAATAATTAAATAAATTTATCATGGAATTATTTAGCACACATTTAGGAAGCAAAAACCATAAAAAGATATACTATTGCTAACTTACCTTAATATTCCAACACATCTCAACGAGAAGTTTTGAAAGTCCATATGTTTTTTGTTAGATATGTACATTAGAAGCATAATAATGAAAATCAACAGCAATTGACAGTCTTAATGAAGACGACAACTACAGACACTTAAAGTTTCTGATCACAGTAATAAAAAATTAACTTATGACCGAAGTTAGAGTACATAAGATATGATTTTCTGCTCAAAAAAAAGTACCTAAATGGATTCAAATGAATAATTTATATTGTTTCTGTTAACTATTTCCTAATCTAATGGAATCACTTGACAAAATCTAGAAAGTAGATTCTATTTAAACTTGAAATTAATTTCAATTTCTATGTACTAATAAAAGTTTTTTTTTCTTTTAATTAATTAATGTGAAAATAACTTTCATTAATATGAGTAAAATTACTAATATAAATTCCTTCATTTTCATTTTATCCAATTGCATTGCTGGATTAAAAAAGTGGTGTGTCCACATCGACGGACTTTTTCTATTCTATTGAATTATGTTTTTAGAATAAACATTGTTCAATTTCTTTGCGAATTTTTTACTTAAACTGTTAAATTATTGACTTGTTCCTTTAAGTAGCCTTATAGAAAATTAGTTGGATGAGTACACGCCGTATTTACTTCATTAAAGGCACATGATTCATTGAGATTTTTCTTTAAAGCGCCACGAGTATTTTGTTTTAGATAGCTTACTGCACTCGCAGACAATAGATTCAAACTCTTGAGTTAATATTGAATGTCAGAAAAGTTTAATTTAGTTAGGACTCGAAACTTTTGCGGAAATCGTTCAATATTAAGTGTTATCTAAAATCTTCTGAATATTTTTAACACCGGCATATTTAATTTTGTGCAAGATTTTCATTTTCACACACAATGGCTTTGAAAATCATTTCTTCCTTTGCCCTTTGAAATCTCTCTGCCATAATAGTATTGTCCTGTTTTGGTTGCAGAAGGAGTAAATTCGGAACTTTGTTTATGCATTCCAAAAGAATTGTTTCTCAAATTTACTGCTGAGTAACACAAGATTTTTCCGCCTTGTGTTTATCTGATTGAATAGAAGAAAATATGTCCGCGCATTTATTACACCTTACCTCTTAAAGGTCGAATAAAATGAAATGACAAAATGGTCGATTGGTATTCCATGAATTTTAGTATTAAAAGCTATATTCATTCTACAAAACGCCGTCAAGACGAATTTCATTAGAAAGTACCCACAAAATGTATTTCAAAAATCTAATGGAAAACTAAGTTATCCGTCTTTACCACAATTTACCAAAACTCTCTATTTTTAATCCACAATTAAATTAACGTATTTCAAATCGAAAAACTTCTTCCTGAATATATTTAGGAAAAAAAAAACTTATTTAAGTTATTGTATTTTCCCTTTATGGAATCGCGATATTACATCACGTGCATATTTTCTTATTCCTTCTTGTTGTTGTTGTTGTTGAAAAAAATCAGAACCTTATTCATTCAACACATCGAAATCTCTACAAATGTATTATTTAAAAGGGCAGATAAATTCACTTATAACCCTGAAATTTTGACATTCAAGCGGAAAGTTTTGTTGAAAAAAGGGACGTACTAGAAAAAAGGTAGTTAAGTAACCGACGCTAGAATGGCACAAGTCTTAAGAAGTAAAACCATTATCAGAACGCGTATACAAGTAAAAAATGAGTTTGCGTAAAATCAACAACTAAAATGTGGTTCTATATAACTGAATATGGTTCTGCACCTGCGAACTTCTATGCATGTGTGTAAATCCCGTGTTCATATGTTTTTAAAGAAAAAAAACCGTACCAACTGGCATTTATCAAAATAAAATAAGAAATCCAAAAAAATACAATACACCAGCATTTGAGTTGTGAAATACAAATTCGAATTGCGGGACGACTCTGTAAATAATAGAAGATCTGTTTAGTATACGTGACGAAAGAAAAGAAATTACTAGGTGTATCAAAAAACTCTTCGCCTAGTAATAGATGTCGCTCTTAGTGTTGCGATTTTTTCAAATATGGTACTACTATCATAAGATCACGTGTAAAATTTAATAGTTCATCATTTCTTGTCTTATCCAGATTTATCTCGGTGTGACTCTTACATGTTTCCAAACTTGAAGAAATGGCTTGTTGGTATAAGAATTGCATCGAATTCGAAAGTCATTGACGATAGAGTGTCTAGAGCAGTATTTCCCAATGTGGGGCCCACGCCCACAGTGGGGCAATTTGATTGTTAAGGGGGTCAATTCGAAAATGGACATGATACGAGTTTAACCTTTTCGCTCCGGGCCACTTAAATGCAATGCTAGATTTCGGTGCCAAATTTAGTTTCTTAAGTGAACAATTCAATTTTTTAATATTAAAAATTATGTATGTTACATAGGGGGGGGCATAAGAATTTTAGAAAGGCTAAGGTGGGGCATGGCACAAAAAAGGTGGCTAAGGTGGGGCACGGCAAAAAAAGGTTGGGAAACACTGGTCTAGAGGTTAGATATATCGAAAACTTTTTGATATACCTAGTATATGAAAAAAAAAGATAACCAGAAACATTGGGATCGAAGAATTGAAGATAAATTTGGTGTGTTTGCGATGTTTTGAAGACAAGTTTGAAGGAAAAAAGGGTCTTCAGCCGGATTTTCAACATTAGGACGGCAGTTATTTTCTCGACTGGATATTATAGGGTTTCCAATTTGAATTTTGGTTTTGCATTATGTCTAATTTTTTATTTCAATTTGACAGGTATTCGAAAAAAAAAAAAATAGTTAGTTTAAATTTTATAAAAATCATACCCAGAAATATTTGTCGAACCTTGGACTTGTTTTTGAAGGACAAAATTTTTGTTTCCAAATTGCTTCATATTCACTTTGAAAAATTGAATTTCGAATTTGTATATGGAAAATTTTTAGGAAACACTTTTATACAGGGTGTAACCGATAAAGCATTTCTGTGATATTCCTTCAAACAAAACACACATATTTTTCTGTTCATATAAATAATATATGTATTTTATTGGAAAATTTTATAGACTTTTATTTTACTTTCTAAAAAAAAAAATTGTGCCTCGTTTTACAATGTGAACTTAAGCCCAGATTATAACTTAAATTTAGCTTACGCTTTAAAACGAATTTCACTGTTAAGCTAAACTTAAGTTTCCTATGATGACAACTTAAGTTTAGCTTAACTCATTTTGACAGACAAAATATTGTAAAATGTTAGTATTTATTTTCAAGATTTAAGTAAGGCAAGTTTAAATATCATTAAAATCTAACCCCAAAAATTAATTTGAATGCGACGAAGTTTGTGCTCAAATTAAATTAGAATAAAAAAAAAAGAAATGCAGCATTTTTTTTTCTTTTTCATATTCGGAAATTTTAAATTAACCCAATTTATCGTTACAACAACGTTAATAACAACGTAATGAATTTGTAGGGACGAGTTGAAGTAAATTAGCCTAATTTGAACTGAATCCGTCGATCATTCGTTACCTTCAAAATCGGCTGCGTTGATTACACCCTGTATATTTTTTACCTTTTTAATGGAAATCTTTTCTTTATTCACATATATTTATTTTAACAATAGGTACACGGGAAATTGATTAATTATGAAAATTGAAAGAGATTTTATTTCTCATTCAATCACAATAATTGGTAATTGTTGCTTTTTATGAATTTTCTTTTAACTCATTAATAATTTTTTCTCTTCCTTCAAATCTGCCATCACTAACATTAAACAAGTTCCGACCTCGTCAGGGTTCTTCTCTTTTGAGTCTAATTAACGCACAACAAGGTAAGATTTTAAATTAATTTGTAATATTTTCAATCGAATAAAAGTTGTGCGAAAAATACATAAAGGCCGTTAGACTATGAATTGCAATGTACCTAATGTGCACCTAATATCACAATAAAGATGTTATCGTTATTTTGTTTTCTGGTTAAAAGTATAAAATACAAATCTATGTTGTAAGTAGATACTAACAAACAGAATATAATACACTCATACCCCGCTATACGGCCGCCCTTTATACGGCAATTCGCTATAACTGCCTTTTTTTTATTTATGGCACTTTTTCGATTTACGGGCCCCAATGTTTCATTATACGGCCAAAAAAAAATGCTGTACATACTGTTAGCGACCTTCTGCTTAGTTTCAGCTTCTCCCTTTACGCAGCACTGCTGACTTTTCCGGAACGTATCTAGGCCGTAAAGCACAATATGGGTGTATTGGGCTGCCAAAAATTTTTAAGAAAAAAATAAATAAATAAACAAACAAAAAACAGCTTAATCTCCGAATAAGAAAAACAAGTGTTTCGAACTCAATGACTAAATACATATTTAAGTACAGACGTACTGACGCTTCTTATCATCTTTGTAGATGCCACGTATGCCGACTATGGAATTTGACCGTCGACAATGGCTTTCATAATCAGTCTCCTGTTGAAATTTCGATACATCCAAAAGAAATGCTTTATTGCAGCGGGTTTACAACTTTTTTCTTAAAATTTCGCCTTTTTTCATAGTGAAATCTCAAAAACGAAAAATATTTAAAAATATGAAAATCATTAAAAAAAAAACTTTTCGGGTCCATTTAAAAAGAGTCCACAGTTTAATAACCGCTGCTCTGTTAAATGCTTTTTCTGTGTGGGTATATTTTTTTTGTGGTGTTAAAAAGAATGCATATTTAAAACTAAAAAGGAAAAGATATATGAGTGTATTAAATCGATCGATTGATCAGATTCCATACAAAATCGATCCCAACAACAGGTAAGTAATTTTTACAAAATTTTGATGATTTTTGTGAGGTTTTGTTTTGTTCTCTCTTCTTTTATTTAGTTTCAGTAAATTTCTACCAATATGATTTCCATCATGTTCTCGATCGTTTCAAACAACAAACGAGAAACAAATTTGTAGCTTCTTGAAAATTATTTATTGAATTTCGAAGTGGACAAAACTCTTCAAAATTACATTTCTGTTTCTACAGTATCTAGACGTCTTAAAGAAACCATTGTTACGCAGAATTAATATGATATTACGAAATGACACCAATGGATTTTGAAGCACAACGAAATGGTATCGTGTAACTCGCGAAAATTTGTGCTCAAACAATAAGGAATTAAGAATTAATAAAAAAAACTGTTCGACTATACGATATGTAATCCCAAAGGAAAACCCAGGTGTGGCTGGAACAGTGTTTTCTTTTTTTTTTACCTGGAAGTATAAACACACAAAACATTCGAAAATCGAAATAGAATGAATTTTGTTGATCAATAAAATTCTAAGAATTTTTGCAAAACATTTTCTGTTTTGCCTTATTTTAGTTCAGTGTTCAGATTTTGATGTTCATATTTCTTTTTAAATACTTGATTTGGAATAAATTCCTTTTCGATGATATTATTTGAAAAATTCTTAAGAATTAAATTTCAACTTTTTCCTTCTGAATTAAAGCACAATTAAAGCCAATTGGAAGAATAATTTCTGATATTCAAATTAAAAAATAGATCAAGCAATAATTTTCTAAGTCTTTTATTATCCTTTAGTTTATTTTTTACGGCGTCCTTTTTCTCACCAAATTAAATTTT
Source organism: Xylophagus ater (assembly GCA_963422695.1). Classification (NCBI taxonomy): domain Eukaryota; kingdom Metazoa; phylum Arthropoda; class Insecta; order Diptera; family Xylophagidae; genus Xylophagus; species Xylophagus ater. Next base: position 63,869,704 of record OY730478.1, on the reverse strand, counting down.
CTTTAACAAAATTATCTAAGATATAAATGTTCTAAATTTCATAACAATCGGCTGAAGAGTTTCTAAAATAAAAATGATTTCATTAATCTCGCGACCTTTTCAGCTCCGATACCAATACAAATAGATATTGGTAATCGATCAGTATGTCAAATTTTAATTAGATCGATAACTTAAATTTTAAAACAGACTGACACACAGACGAATGGATATTTTCTAAATAAAAACAAACATGTTTTTAGGAATAACGGCACCTCATTACAAAGCTTTATTCCCATTTCATTTTCAAAAAAAAAGCTATTTCTCATGCATCCACCCAATATTATCCAAATAACCGTCGTCCACGATATGGAAAACAATCTGCAAAACGAGATATCTGCATATTTGTTATTCAAACTTATTTCCCCTCCAACAAATTTTTCTAAAATGGCCATCAAATTTTTTAAAAGAAAACCTTGAAAATATTGAATTTTCTATTTTTATTTGGCTTAAATCGAAAAAATTTAAAATCCAAAAATTTCTTAACAATATTTTAGAGAAAGAAGTTGTTCCCATTGCGACGTAATTAAAAGAAAATGAATTTCGAAAAATTAAGTTCGAATTCCATTTAAGTTAGAGAACTTTTTAGGGCCATAGTACTACTAATTATAAATTACTAAATTAATTTCCAAAATATTTTTATTTTGGGTTTTTTTTGAATCCAACTTTTTCTTATATTTTTAATTTTATTAAATAAAAAAATTTAGAAATTCAATAAAGAACAACAATGAAAACGTTTGACATTTCAAATTCGAACAAAATTAACATTTTCTTTTTGTTTGCTGTTTGTGTTTATATAGTTGTTGTTTTTGCTTTTTACCTTCATTATTTTGACAGCAAGATATCAAGGCGTGTGCGAATAGTAACTAACTAAAATGTCTTTATTGTAATTTAAATAAATTTTTTACAAATTCCATTTCTTGAAAATATTTGACACAAAAAAAAATAGCTTGTATGGAATAATTATTATTCGCACAATAAAGGCTCTTCAAATGAATGCCATCTGTAAATCATACCGGATAAGCTTGATAAAGCTAATTTCGAATAGCCACTTTAGTTGATATTCGCACACGCCTTTAGTCGATGTTTTTTATTTTGCCTTTATTATTGTGACAGCAAGCAATTAATCATTTTCTCTCACTTTATCTAATTGAAGAATTTGGATTAGACAAAATTTATCTCTTTCGCACTAATAAAAACGTAAAATGCATTTATGAATTTATTATATGGCTATCTCTTTTTATTCTTTACAATAGAAAAAGAAAATCAAATCACCCAAAAAAAGGGTGAATGAAAAGGAGAAACGAATTTGTTTTCTTCAATAATTTAATTAAAAGAATTTAAAAAGTCCTGTTTTGTCTAATCAGTTTCTCCTTCTTTCATTTTATTTTTAATTAAATTTGGTTTTAATTTTGCAATAGAAATGCAGTCACACATACATAAACGCTCTTCTGGCAAACAAATAAATAATAATAACTATCTATCTCTTTCGTTCCCATTTTATAATACAGCCGACTACAAAATATTAAAATGGTTTACTTCTTCGAAATTACTGGAATTGGACATTGGCCGAAATTTCTCAACAAATTATCCGGGAAGCTGGACTTCGATTTGAATTTTAAAGTTGATTTTTATGTCAAAATGATGGTTTTTTTTTAAGTAGAAATAGTAATTTTCACAAATTGATTATTGTCATAGAAAGGTATGTGATGAATTTGAATCGCGTGGAAGATGTTTTGATAAACAATACCGCCTTTAGAAAACATTTCCAGCAAACATAATCTAACCAAGTTGAATCTAAAATATAGACCAAGACGACAATTACTATGTATATACGGAAGGTTTTAGGGGAGAATTAACGAAACTGATGTAAAACCGATTTGTGTATCTACGTGAAGGAAAAGAAATGAATCCATTTCTTTTGTGAACAACTTTCAAATTCTAAAAAATACGAGAACACACATTTCTACTCGATTCGGCGATCTGATTGAGTCGATCTCATTTCAAATGAATCCGAGTTTACATGCAACCGAAACGTGTTTAAAATCGATTTGAAAGTGTATTACATGATTTGGGATCGACTTCAAGCTCAATCTGAGTTTTTTACCTTTATCAGATGGAAAGACTGACTTGAAATAGATTTCAAACCAGGAGTGAAATCGTGTATTTCGATTGAGGCTAAATCGTATTGAAAAAGCATAGAAATGTCAATTCTTTTTCGATACGATTTGATCCACAAACGACAATCGTCGTTTTACAGTTTTTACTCCAGCCAGCCTACTAGAACTTCAACTTTACTGTTAACTGATTTTCAACTTTTTTGATCAGTTCACAAACATTGCACGCAATTTTACACAGATTGTCAAAATTGAAGCAAGTCGAAGTTAAAAATGAAGTTAATATTGTCAAACATTAAATACAAGAAAATTAAATAGAAATATTAAATATTTTGAGTTTTATATATAAAAACAAAACAAACCTTAAAAACGCTTTCTGAATGTAAGAAATTCTGGTCATTGCCCGATTTCGGTAATTATTACCAATACAATAACTTTTTTTTTTATTTTTGTTTTGACACTTTTTTGATGGAATTTTTTTCTCTGAACACACAATTTCTTAACGAAAAATTCTTTTTACTAAATTCGATATAAATAAATTAATTCAATAAAATTAATAAGAAAAACAAGTTTAATATGAAAAAACACTGCAATAAACAAATTAATATAAAATTTTGAACACAGTGAAGACACTTTTGTTTATGTTTACACTCTTTTTTTTCTCTCTCTCACTCTCACGCTTTGTATCGGCGTTTGTCAAGTAAAACTGTCAATTCAAGGAAAAAAACAAAAGAACGCTTCTTTTTTTATTTTAAAATTATTGCTTTGCTGAGAAAAATATCTAAAAACAAAGTTTTTCTTTTAAATTTGTTTTAATGGAAAAAGTAAGAACATTTTAAAAGAATTATTTTCAATTTTTGTTTATACAAAACAAATTTCGTTGTATTGAACGCCGAATAGACGCGCGCGCACCTTCCCCATCTCCCAACTCGGAGTAATCTTTTGCAACTAATATCTTTTTATATTGTAATGGCATGGCAATGCTCTTTGTGGATAGAAATCAATTTCCCTTTTGGAATGTGGAACGAAATTTCAGGCAATACGGGTGCGTGTGTGTGTGTATTTAAATGCTTGGATGAATAGTATTGCCATATTTTATTTTTCGCAGACATGATAGAGAGAGGATAGGACAAAAGAAAAAGGCAATTGAAGAAGTAAAAAATTAAATGAAGTGAATTTATGGATAGGCCAAAACTGGTTTTTATACCATCTGTAGTCAAGTAATTTTTATTTGTGAAATTTTGACTTCGTTTAGGGGAATTTATATTTTGAAATAGATTATGTTTTGAATTAGATTTTAATAATTTCTAAAAAGAAGTGTTTAAATTCTGCATATTCAGGAACACAAAATCGAAGAATTCCACGAATTCTATTTTCCATGTTAATTTCTTACATTTTTGTATTAAAATAATCGAATCCATAGTACAAGAACACAAGTAAGCTTCGTTTAAAAATAAGCGTCCATTTTGAAAATTCATCATCCCCAAAATATGAAAAAAATTTACAATTTTACTATGAAAATGTACTGACAAAATGGATTTAGGACTAAAAAAATAAGCAAAAAAAAAGATTAAATCCTTTTCCTTAATTTTTGTATATAAAAATACACGTGTTTACAGTCTTTTTTTACAAATACTATTGACAGAATACGTTTCTTTGCAGTTCTGAAATGATGCCAAAAATCTATACATAAGAAATTCTCTGTTTCTTTCTCTATGGCCCAGCCCGGAAACAGTTTTAATAATAAACATAGATCAATATCATTGGCATGGATAAGGCAATATTGTGGGCGAACAGATCAATCATGAGCCTGTATGAATAAGGAATTAAAAAAAGCATAAATTTGATATAAAAATAATTTATTTCGAATATAATTTCACACTAAAAAGCTATCCGAAATATGATATTGATTTTTCGATGGTTTAAAAGTTGTATTATGTTTGTTCTGATATAAATCTTGTGGTTGTATAAAAACTTCTTTAATTTCATTTGGTAAATTATTTGGCATTATTCTCGGCATCCGAATATCATCTTGATAAATATTTTCAATTAATTTCGGTGATAAAATCGTTTGTGTGGTTTCCAATTCGATATGATTTTCATTAATATTATTTCTTTCTTTGAATTTGTTTAAATGATTTTTCTTTGAAATTTTCAAACAATTCAAAACAATACTAAGTAATACGAAAAATTCAATAATTGCTAAAACTAAACTAGCAATTAAATAAATAATATATTGATCACGATACCAAGCATCGATTTTATCCAGGCAAGTATCGATATAACGTGCATTTTCATAATCGAATTTTTGTAATTGTTGACATTGTGTCAAATTTATTGGTATCGGATCTAAATAAGATTGTAAAATATTTCCATTTTGTAATTTACAACATGTTAATGGAACTGTCCAATCTCTTTGTCCATATCCTTGTAGACGCCATAATGATGTATCATAATTAATATTACTATTAATACCACAACATTTATATTCCGTTTGAATTAAATCTATTGCATTTGTAAATTGTTCATTGCCCGGTACACCGTAATTACCTTGTAGGGTTTTCACCATTTTTGTTTCATCAAAATTTACACCCAAACATTGTGGCCAAATTGTTATCGCCAAACAGACAGCTGATTCGATTAGTAATAAGATTATTATAATTAAAAAATATAAACTTAAAAAACAATATCGATTTAAACAGGACGCCCAAAATCCTAAAACGGTGGCGAAACTTATAATCGTTCCGGAAAATATTAAACCAACCGAAATATAATAAAACAATGGCTGTGGTAAACTGTTCAAATGTTCTGATGTTGCTGCCAATAAACGTGATAATATCATACGTTTTGTGTCGGTTAATAAATAAAATCCAGAAAATAATAATACTGCTCCACAGGCCTACAACAAAAATAAAAGAAAATAAATTAATAAGAAGTTTTAATAAGTATGAAATTCATCGATTTTGACTAAAAAAACGATATAAAATATTTGCAAATATGTTTGCTTATTTAAGACATTAATTAAGTTTGTGCAGGGACACAAATTTTAGTATACACATACTAATTTCAAAGAATATATGCAATATTCTTTATTTCAATCTCAAAATATTGTTATTTGTGCCCAGCTTGTTCAATTTAGTCACACATTCTTCTACCATCTTAGAGCAAATTGTATACGAGTTTAATGATCTGATGACAGCTTGACTATCCACAATTATCGCTATTTCTTTATTGCGATAATTTCTGTTAAGGTTGACTTCCGTAAATCTTGCAATAGCATGCACCTCTGCTTGGAAGATACTGCTATGTACCCTTATAGGTTCGGAGTATTTGGTTTTGGGTCCATAACAACCTCTGTATCTTCGGCTGTCCTGGAACCATCTGTATACCATTTGATGGCGTGGTTTTCTATCTGGTAGTTGATGTTTTCCCCTTTCTATTCCTCTTTGTTGCTCAACTCTGAAGTGAAGTTCCTTCTGAAGTTAAGTCTCCTGCTAATATCATCCTGTGTGGCTGTCAGCCATGGGTTGTCCTTCGGGCAAGAGCTGTAACTCTCTATAGCTACTCAACTAGATTGGACGTAGTTTATTTTTATATGAGAAAACCTTGAAAATTCAAGTACGGAATTTAAAGTTGACGCACTGTAAATATTTATATAAAAAATGATAACAAGCGCATATCACAATTAATCAGGAAAATAATAATAATAATAAACAATTTTCTGCGAGTCATGAAGATAGCATCACGTGGAATTCATTCCATTAAAATAGTTTGCTCGAAATGAAATCCAGTTTATTTAGTAACAAAATTTCATAGTAAGAAGAATCAAATTTAGTTCGTCAAATAAAATGGAAATAATTAATTTAATTCTATTATTTTTAATTGGTGCAATAAGCAGTATTTTATATTTTCTAAATAATCGTTATTCGTATTGGAAAAATCGTGGTGTTCCGTTTATCGAACCGAATTTTATTTATGGAAATCTTAAAGATATTAACCGAATTCATTTAAAAGATTTTCTTTGTAATATTTATGAAAAGTTTAAAGGAATACATCCATTTGTTGGAGCATACTTTTTTATAGATCCAGTAGTTATAGTGACCGACTTAGATTTAGTACGAAATATCGTAATAAAAGATTTCAATTTCTTTGCGGATCGTGGTACATTTTATAATGAAAAAGATGATCCACTTTCTGCAAATCTGTTCAATTTGGATGGACAAAAATGGAAAAATCTTCGTGGAAAATTATCTCCAACATTTACATCGGGTAAAATGAAATTTATGTTTAATACGGTTGTGGATGTTGCTAAAGAATTTGATAAAACTCTTTCGATGATGATTTCAAAAGAATGTGATATCGAAATGAGAGAAATTTCCGGACGATTTACAACAGATGTAATCGGAAGTTGTGCTTTTGGAATTGAGTGTAATAGTTTAAAAGATCCGAATGCCGAATTTCGAGTGGTTTCTAGTTCAGTTTTTGAAAATCCAAAATTCTCAAGATATGTCCTATTAATTCTAGCGAAAATTCCAAGATTAGCCAAATTCTTTAGGATTAAAGCTGTAAGAAATAGCGTACATACATTTTTTATGCGTGTTGTTCGAGAAACAGTTGAATATCGTGAGAAAAATAATATTCGAAGAAATGATTTTATGGATTTATTAATTCAATTGAAAAATAATGAAACCTTGGAAGATACTAAGGGAGAAAAGCTAGGGAAATTATCTTTAGAGGAAATAGCTGCTCAGGGATTTGTTTTCTTCTTAGCTGGTTTCGAAACAAGTTCAACTACAATGGGTTATGCTTTGTATGAACTTGCTTTAAATCCAGATATTCAGGAAAAAGCACGAAAAGAAATATATGAAGTGCTTGGAAAGCATAAAGAATTGACATATGAAGCAATGCTGGAAATGAGCTTTTTGGACCAAGTTATTAGTGGTAAGAATATTTTTTTACTTTTTATTCCATTAGATGTGCAAACAAATTCTCGGTTTTTTTATGATATTCAAGTTTGTTTAAAACATCTCTAATCTTCGAAGCAATAAGAATTATTATTTTATGACTTTATCAAGTAACTTTTTTTTTTAGATAAAACAATCATGGAATTGTTTTTGGACATCTTCAAACTTTGAGAAATGGGACTCTTGTTCATACATTGATCGAAACAAGTATAGTAATCTGCCCAAAATAAAAGATCAGCATTTTCATCTGTTTGCATTCAAAGCGGGGCGTTTGAAATAAAGAAATCTCTTTTCGAGTTCCTTTGCTTATGAAAGGTTTCTTACGTTCCAGCTCCTGACTTACTATGATTAGTTGAACTATTTTCATTACAACCCGCTGTATTTAAAAGTTCAGATGTCGAATTAGTTTCTTGGATGTTTTTCATAGTCTGCCAGGTGTTTGTGACTGGAATTTCTGTTCTTACAAATATATATATTAGATTACTTAAGATCCATACAAAATTTTAATTATTTTGCACACCTAATAAAGTATATAATTTATTTTTATTAATAAAAACAAATTCTTATATCTAGAAACTCTTCGAAAGTATCCACCTGGTACTACTTTGATACGGAAAACGCTTGAGGACTATCAAGTGCCAAACACAAAATTTGTTATTGAAAAGGGAACTACAGTATTTATTCCAGTATATGCTTTTCATCATGATAAAAATATTTATCCGGATCCAGAGAAATTTGATCCAGATCGATTTTCTTCCGAGATGATTAAACAACGTCATTCTCTCTCATTTCTTGCATTTGGAGAAGGACCACGAAACTGTATTGGACTACGATTCGGTAGAATGCAAGCCCGTATCGGTTTAGTGACATTATTACAAAATTATAAATTTAGTAAATGCTCTAAAACTCAAATTCCACTCACATTTTCAATAATAAATCCGATTTTAGCACCAGAAGGCGGAATATTTTTAAAAGTTGAACGTTTGTAAATCATATTATAATCAGATTATAATTTAGTTTTTCTTAAATACATATTTTAAATTGTTCGGACATATGTTTTGTATCAGGTAGCCAAAAAAGTTCGTCTCATTTTAATCAATAGAGATAAATAGAAGTACACAAAGTGGATCAAACCAGAGCCAAAGTATTATATAAATATCAACAAGTGTGCATACGTTTTCATTTGTTTAAATTATAAGGAATTTTATTGAATGATATTACGGCTGACAGTAATAGCAATAGAATGTGTATGCATGTATTTATGAGGTCTGTATAAACTTCCCAATTAAACCCGAAAAACCATAAGAATAACGACAAAACTTCCTAGTTACCCAGATTTTGGCTTTATAACTTCGCTCCTTCTCAGAGAGTTTTGCTGAAATGCCATACAAAATCGAGTTAAGAAATAACCCACTCATTTTATAAATTTCATCAAACTCAGATAACGCATTTTTGAGTTATCACGGACGGACAGGCATGCAAAAATCGATATAACTTTTGATTCTCTACACATGTATATAGTCTTGAAACCCTTCTAGTTGCTAATGTAGTGACAAAACTAATACACTATCTGGTAGTAGCCTACCAGTGCATAAAAATTCGTCAATTTTTCTAGCTAGAAATATGTTTTGTTTCAGTGAATAGCTTAACCTTCATCATCCTAATTAAAAGTCAAATATACATTCTAAACTATAATAGATATAATATTTATACCATATAGTTCCGGTTTCCATTTTTACGTTTGGTTATACTCGTATCTACTATTTGAACTCTTTGTTTTTATGGATATGTAAATTTTTAATTAATATAATGATTGCATGTTCACCCAACAATTCGTCCATTGAATCTGGTCAACTATTTAACAAGTTGTATGTGTTTTTTTTTTGTTTGTATTGTTTGAAATTCGTTGCGCTCCAATTGAAGGGTTCAAAATTTGTTTAATACAAATTCTAGTTGTTCTCAATTTCCTTGTTTCCATGGAAAAAATTTTATTTTTCAATTGCAAACAAACCAAATAATATTCATTTTGTGTTTAAGGTTTTTAACCAACCAATAATGATCATATCAAGGAATCCTTTTAATGCCGTATGGTAGGTACTACCAGATGGTATATTAGTTTTGTCACTAAGTGTGTAACACATTGAAATAATCATCATAGAAAGGTTTTAAGGGTGTGATTGTGTAGTTAATCAAAAGTTATATCGATTTATGAATGTTTGTCCGTCCGTCCGTACGTGTACAAGATAACTCAAAAACGCGTTATCCAATTTTGTTGAAATTTAGAATGTGAGTTGCTTATTCCTTACCTGGATATAGTATTGTATTTCAGCTAATTCGACCGATGGGGAGCGAAGTTAATAAGCAAAAACCATTAATATAGGCCGATTTTTATGTTTGGAGAACCGTTTTACCATAAGTTGGGTTCGATCGGCCTAAAACTTCGGATAGGTGGCGAACATAAGTTTAATTTTGTATGTTTTTCAATTACTCCGTACTGTAACTTTATTTATGAATCGATTTCAATGAAATTTGGTATAGAATACCTTTTCAAGGAAAACACAAACATGCATTAATTGAATTCGATTATAAATTCTGTTAGCTGAGCTACAAAAGTTCGGTTTTCTTTTTGTACGAAATGAAATGATTTCCAAACTTTTTTTTCATTAATAATATCACAAACAATATGTATAAACATTTAATTAGTAGTTTTGCACTATAACTAGTTTTTTTTCTTTTTTTTTAATCAAAATCCAAGAAAAATAACACTTCTTGTAAATATTTCTTACCATAAAAATTAAATTACAGCAATTTAAAATAAATTTATGATTAAATATTTTTTTCAATTTCATAATTCCTAATCAAAAACTTTACTATTTATCGAAATTAAAATTTATAAAATTACACACTTCCACGAACGTTCAAATTAAACCGTTTTTTTTTTGTTGCATATACAATTGTGTAAATATTGAAAACAAAAATCAAAATCCATTAAATTCAGGTCGAGGTAGTTCTTAGGTGTTTTCTTTTATTTTTAAATATTTTAAATATTTTAATTTTTGCGCGCGGAAACAATCGAAAACAAAAACATTTATTCCCAAACAGACCTTAACACGGCTCTGACTTAATTCTAACTAAAATTCTGGATGATTTGAACAAACTGAAGAAGTTCTCCAAAAGTTAAATAATTACACTTTTTTTTTTTTTAGCCTATTGTCCATGTTTAAAAAGTGTAGAAAACTAAAAAAAAAAGAAAAACAAACCTAAGCGCGATCCGCGACCGTTTTCGGTTGTTTATCAGGTGAACACAATCGTTTTTTTTTTTTTTTTAATATTCTGAATTAATTATTTAAAAACACTCGAAATGGGGAAAATGAAAATTAAAAAATTTTACGTTTATTTTCTATAAAATACGAGGCGCGTTTATAAAATTATTGGAATTTTATTTGATTGTGTAAATTAAAAACGATAAACTTTGTCCCTTTAAAAGATTGGACAAGTAAAAGTAAATGGCGTCGTATTTTCGAATAGAATTTATAGAATTTCGAAAAAAAATAACAGCTGATGATAGTCGTCTGAAATAAAATGTTGGCAAACATAAATATTCCGGTGAATATTTACTATTTTACATTGATTAGAAAACTTGAGTAGTTTTAAAATAACTAAAATTATAGAAATTGGAAATATTTTCGGTCAAAAATACATGAAAATTTGAAGTATTCATGAAAACATATGCAATTTTCGATTCGATTTAATATCTGAATTCCTTTTGGCATCACGTAAAATTATCGTATCGTAAATTAGTGTTGCCGTTGAGAATTCCACGCAAATGGTATAAATTTTCAAATTGCCCGATGAAATTTTATGAAATTTTGACAGCTGATAGTTTTTTTTTCTTTGAGAACATTAATTAAAAAAAGCTTGTGTTTTAGATTTGTTTTTAATTTTGAATTATTTTTAAATTAATATTTAATAATAAATATTTAAATTGTTGGTCTCAGTGAAACAAAATATCTTCAAGTGTTTTTGGTCCTAAATTTGGTGGCGTTTTTTTAATTTTTTTATAGTGGTAATTTTCACTTCATTCGTAGAGCATCTTTTTTGGTTGTAATTCCATGAAAATCTTGATATTTTTTTTTAAATTCAATACTTTCAAGTTAACTTTTGCAAGCTTGGAATTTTTTTGCATGAACTCAAGTGGAAAGTTTTAACAGGCTTGAAATTATAAAACTGAAGTGTTAAATAACTAAAGTGAACTAAAGTAGTAAAAATTTTCAATTGAAAGTTTCGACAAAAACTTTTTGTTGCCGAAAGGGAAAAAAATGGCGGCTCAAGTGGTTAATAAAACCGGCACAGGTTGGCCAAAAAGGAGTAGTCAAGGATCAATAACAAATGATGGGCAACAAATAAATTCATCGCAATCACATAAAGTTACACCAAATCAGTCCATGACAATTAACCGAACAATAAATTTATATCCATTAACAAATTACACGTTTGGTACAAAAGAGCCACTTTTTGAGAAAGATCCTTCAGTACCAGCAAGATTTCAAAGAATGCGTGATGAATTTGACCGAATAGGAATGAGAAGATCCGTAGAAGGTGTCCTACTTGTACATGAGCATGGATTACCTCATGTACTACTTTTACAATTGGGAACAACATTTTTTAAACTTCCCGGAGGTGAATTGAATGCCGGTGAAGATGAAGTTGAAGGACTGAAACGGCTATTATCTGAGACATTAGGCAGAGAGGACGGCATCAAACAGGATTGGATTGTCGAAGATACAATTGGTAATTGGTGGCGACCAAATTTTGAACCACCACAGTATCCATACATTCCGCCACACATCACCAAACCAAAGGAACATAAACGATTATTTCTCGTTCAGCTCCACGAAAAGGCATTATTTGCTGTACCGCAAAACTATAAGTTAGTAGCAGCACCACTTTTTGAATTGTATGATAACTCACAAGGATACGGTCCAATAATATCATCGTTATCGCAAGCATTGTGCAGGTTTAATTTTATTTACATGTCACGATGATTTGAAAAATATTTTTCAGGAAAAAATAAGAATAAAAAGAAAAAAACTTTTTTTATTATTATACAAAATTTCTATATATGCATTTCTGTTTGCAAATAAAAATAAAACTTACACATCAAATTTAATTAAATTAAGAAAAATAATGAATGAAATAAATAATGTTAAATTTTTATTAAGAAAACAAAATACAGTTCCAACAAAAACAATATATAAATAATTAGAAAACAGATGTCTTTTAGTCTTTTTATTAATTATTAATAATAAAAAAAAAATTGTAAAATCAAGAATAAACAAAAATTAATTTAAATAAAATATTAAAGAGAAAAACTTACAGACAACAAAAAATAATAAATATTGAAACTTTTCTTTTTATTAGATACATAGTGTAGTCTGAACTCAAAATATTACCTTCGAAAACCTAGAAATTTTTAGTTCCATCACGTCTTTTTAAGGGAAAACATCTACCATCTTCTAAACCAAGAATAGTGATAGGAACTCATCTCGATGATCACAAATTCTTAGAATTTTATAAATATCCCTCGTGTATAAAATGCCGCTGTTAAACTAAAACAAAACTGGGGTAAAAATGTGTTGGAAGTCCACCTTTTACATTAAAATATTATTTTGTTGTGGTACGAACAGGTGAAGCGTTATGATTACATTAAAAAAAAAGAGTTATATTCAAGAAAACAAAAAAAATATATGAATTTTTACCTTAAAATATCCATCGATAGAGTGTGTGAGGCTCGTACCTCGTTTAAACTCATTGATAGTTGTGCTTTGTGTTTTAAAGGAAGGAGGAAGTTGATTCATTAGAGCGTTACCAAATGATGAAAAGAAACAGAAATTATTTATTTAGAAAAAAAAAAAGTATTTTAAAATATGAATAAAATAGAAGAAAAATGTGGAAAGAGAAAATTCAATTTCATTATTTTCAAACATTTTTCCTAGGTTTTGGATTTTGAGCGATTTTAATAAATAAAATCAACAAAAGTAACAAGACTATGTTGGTTGATTACCGGAAAGTAAAATCGTCTAATTTGTTTCAAACAGTTTTAAGCAAAGTTCAAATCATTCAGATATCAAACTGAACCTAAGTAAGTAATATGGGCATGGCGAGTGAAGCAAGTGGAGGCGAAGCACCTCGCAAATTCTCTCAAAAATGGAGTTCGTGAGTAAAGTGGTGTGGAGTGGAGTGGTGAAGCCTCCGTTGACAATCTCTACAAAATTCAAGTTACCTAGATTTCAATTCGAGCTCCGTTTACATGGACTGACATCATGATCATAACTAAATTCAATATGGCAAACTAAATTCTGTTATGTTGCGGTAACAACGGTCAATACGTGAAATTCAGTGGTCACAGACAAATCCAGCAGCGAAAATTTCGTGTCAAATTGATTCATTTCCTTCTTTTTCAATTCATTAGTCCTTCATACACCGTCGATTTTATTATTTGGAGAGAATAAACTGTTAAATGAATTACAGTTTTTACACTTTTTGCTAGAAAAAATACATCCCGGAAGATTCTTCGTTCGATTATTTCTTGCTGGTTCTAACATTGATGTTTTTTTTTTTATGGACTTTTGTATTTAGCTAATGCACTAACTTATTTAGTACGTCCATAATAATTAATTTAGTTTTTATGCGTCCAAATCAATTATTTAAAATTTTATTTATATTCTCATTCCGCCATGGTGCTTTCTTTTCCTATTTGTTGTATGAAAGGAAAGGGTTTTACTGCTCCCTACGAACCTTAATTACTAGACAATAGTAATCACTAACCATCCCTTACTTTCCTCCTTTTGTAGCATAATATTCGAATTATACAATCTTATTGTTAAGCATATTTGTTACAAAATTACGAAGATTAGTCGTACGTTTTTTCCTACAAATCTTATTGTCCTACATCAAATGACCAATTGCATGAATTTTCCACTGATGTAAACATCAAATTCAAGGTTCTGAAAACTAGATTAAATCTTTTATTGTATGAAGTAACTGATGATAACCTGAAATCAACTGAAGCTGTTCAAAATCGAGTAGCAAATTCTTTTGTTTTGTCGCTATTAGCGTTTCGGTCAATGAATTATTGGTCATGATTACAGTTATGACAAAACTGAATTTGTTTGGGTCTTGCCTGTTTCTTACCTCGAACAGTTGTTTCCCCAATTTTTTGAAATAATAGAATAGAAATTAATGTGTAAAAAAAACTTTCATTTTCTTCTTTTTCTTTTTTCTTTTGTTACAAATTATTTAAAATTCAAGTTGTTTTTTTGTACTCCCACAACCTAATGACGGAATAATATCGTCTTGTTCACGTTGTTCAGATTCTTGAAGTTCTACAAAACAAAAGAAAATAATAGATTATTAAAAGAAATTTGAATTTTTGTAATTTTATCATTTTTCTACCAGGCGGTAAATGTAATTTTTCGATAACAAATTTTTTCCTTCGTAATTTGAATGCCAAATCTGTTGTTTCCGGTGTAAAATTTGAAAGCGTATTTATTGCTGTTATCCTTTTGATATTTAACAAACCGTGATATTCTTTAAAAATTGGATTTGTTTCTTTATCCGAACCAGCAAAAGATTCTAATTCAATGGAATATTCAAATTGATTTCTAATACGTGGCAAAAGATGTTCATCCTTTGGTAAAAATTAATTTAAAGTTATATAAATTTTCAATCATTTTAAACGATTTCATTCTGTAACTTACAAAAACTCGTATTAAATTCATCGGAATTGTTATAAAACAAACTGCTAGTGAATTTCTTATGATCGATTTTAATATTGTTAAGAATTTTATAAAATCAACCGGAAATTCATGATCATACCAAAACGGTGAACCAAGTGATGTTATACAAATCCTTAAAATTTGTTTCTCATCATCAGAAATCTCTGAATTTAATGAAAATTTCGAATTTTCCAATATTTTCGTTATGCTCTCAAGTAAGTCATAATATTTATAATTTTTGAAAATATTTTGTTTAACAGCTTTGGATTTTTGTGATGTAAATACATCCCAAAATGTTGTTTCAATATTCTTTAAAATCTCTTCATTAATTTGTTTTGTTAAATCGAAATTATGACCAATATTTATTGTTGTTTGCTCGGAATTAACTTTTGGTAAATCATTATAACGCCATGCTATTCGCATTTCATCATTTATAGAAGACGATTGTTCGGATGAACCTGGTTTAGATGGAACACCATCTTCAATTGGAGTTGGTAACTTTCTCATCTATAAAATACCAATCGTTAAAAATGTAATTTCATCTGACAAAAAGACAAATTCATACTAATTCTAATGGTTCGTCATCTAAACTTCCTAAAAATATTGAATGATTACAAAAGACACCTTCGGCAAGGAAGTATTTAGCCAAAACTTTAGAATAGGTTACGAATTTATCTTCCTCTGAAAATTTAGCAGGTTTATATAAAATATTTTTGATTTAGTTTAATTTTAATAAATCACCAATTAACATTAATGATCCAAGAGCCATTCCACCACCTAAAAATTGAAGATTTGTTAGAAAAAACTTTATTTTCAAAAAAAATCAAAGTTCTACCAATTATATGATCTAACGAAGGATTTCCGCATGATGTTATTAGTTGACCATTTTGTACACTTGTCCGTGTACCAGATATTGATTTCCCGGACGTTCGTCTTTGAATATTAGACATTTTATTGTAAAAATGATTTTTAAAAATAAATAAAACTTTTCTTTAAAAAAATCTTATGCCAGAAGTCGATTTTTTTGAGGTTAGAAAATCTGACGTTTTAAATTAATCAACTGATTTAATTCTGACATCTTACGGTTAATACCATATTTATGACTAGATTATACGATTACTAAATTTCACTTGCAGATGGCGCTAAGGTATTGTAGTAGGAACTTTCAAAATATTTTTAAAAAAATTTGAACAGTGTTTTTTTTAATTAATTTTCGATTTTCTTTTTTTTTTCGCAGCATTTTGAAAATAATAATTCATACTGAAATATTAAATAAAAAAAGAAAGATTGATTTGTTTGAAAAACGATTTGCTTCCTGAAAATGGGGAAAAAGCTTTGTGCTTTGTTAAAAAACGTGACCGACAGATTTTAATATGGCCGCTTAAAAAAAAAAAAAAACTCAATTCATTTAGAATCTGGTTTTTTAAATGAAGAATAAAATTAATTTTTGAACCATTTAAAGTATATTTCTTGATCTCAGATTTCATTTATTGAAATAAAACACCGTCTTTTAACTAAAACCCCGAAAAAATCTCTCAAAAAAAATAACAGAAAAGAATTGTGCAACATCTCATAATTCATTCCCCGTTCAACCCTTAAACAATTTGGCTACGAAAATGTGCAACTTGCATAAAAACCCTTCGTATTGATCCCTTCCTAGTTTTTTTGTTGTTTGTCCAATTTTCGAATACAATTTCAATGGCCAAAAAGGATGAGCACTTCTCACAGCAGGAGTTCGAACAAATTCAAAATTTAAAAACACAAAAAAAAAACATTTTTACTGGACATTGGGCAGAGATTTCTACTCTTCCTGATTTCTAACTGCAGACGTTCGCAGGTATAAAAATGAAGAGTTCCAATAAACAAAAAAAAAAAGGATAATGTCCATTTTTCAGATAAGAAGAAGGATTACGAAACAATTTTTTTGCTGGTAATAAAAGGTGCTCCTTTTCAGTTCACATCTTGTGCAATAAATTCTTATTTTCTAAAATTTATTTAAAAAAAAAATATAATCGAAAATTATAGGTGAACGGTTTTAACGAATGCGAAAATTCCAGCATCTTTTTTTTTGTTTCTCATCCTTTTAGTGGACTTGGAATGAATTTCTTATTTCGGTGAAAATTTTGAACAACCTTAATTTCTCTTCCTGACATGACTGTTTTCTTTTTTTTTTTCTTAATTTTGGTGTTTTTGGCGGGATCAAAATGCGTGCCGATAATTACAAGGCAAGATGTTTGATTTTTTGAATTCGGAAATTATCCCTTTCTTTCGATTGATGAATTTCTTAAAGGCCAATAATTACTACAAGGATTTTGTGAACGTCTTTAAATCATTTCAGGAATTTTCTTGTGAAAGGTTTATTAAAGACTTTCTATATTATCCATTTATTATCTTCAAATTAGGATAATTTGGTTTTATTATGGTAGGTCCTACCAGAGGAAGGTTTCAATGGTATAGATGTGTAGATAGTCAAAAGTTATATCGGTTTTTGCATGCCAAACGAATTGTAAAATTTGAACTACTGAACTACTACTAAAACATAGCATTCTATGTAATCTAACCTAGTTCATTCTCAAGGAAACGATGGAAAATAATAGAAAAGAATGAAAATTTCTAATTATCTGCTAACATTTAGCGAAAACTTAAGAAATCCTGTGACAAATTAAGAAATCCGCAGGTCCCAAGCGCAGAGTTTGGCGTTTAACTATTTAGCAGTCGTTGTTATCGTCCTGACTTGGTTGCATAAATGTATCTTAATAGTTTACACTATAAGATATGTTTCCCAGAAATTATATCAAGTTAAAAATTAGAATCCTTTCTTATTTCAAAGGACTTTGACAAATTGTATTTGTTTACTTACTGCTTTTTTTTGATAAATCAAATATTGAAAAACAATTTTTCTTTTTGTAATATTTTATTCAATTTTTTAATATTTAACAATGGAACACCCAAATTGACCTGAAATATAAAAAATTGAACAAAATGATTCGGCAAAGATGTTTTAAACTGAAAATCTACCAGAAAAGAAAATGTCGCAACTTGATCATTATTTGAACTCTTCTAAAGAAAAGATCATTAAAATAGCTCGAATTCATCGACCAATATTACCACCTTGAAAGAAAAGGACAAAAAGGGATAATTTATTATCCTAGAAAGTGTCAAATGAACTTTAAGAAAAAATATTCCCACACTCGTTGCAATTCTAAGTCAATCTTTTCAGAGAAAATTCAAATAAAATTGCAGCAAGTTGCTATTTGAAAATATTGTATTTTCTTCCTTTTTTTTTGTAGTAAAAGAACAAAACAAAAATGGCTACTGTTTAGTTCTTATTTGATAATCAAATTCCCCTTTGTTTTTTTTCCCGTTTAGTCCGAAGGGATAAAAACGTTGCAAGGCTATAGATTTGGAAGGGTCAATTATGATTGTAGTTGAACATGTCCAGTAATACATTGTGGACCTTCCAATATCTTTAGTTTGTAACCTCGAAATTTATGCAAAATGGGTTCAGAAAAACATGAATGTTTTGTATCCTTGATTTTTATCGCTTTTAGTTTCTCTGTGTATGTTTTTTTCTTTAGGTAATGTAATGCAAGATGGTCAAAAACCTTTTTTATCTTAAAAATTGTTATTTGAACATTGAGCATCTTGCGAAAATTTCTAAGAAATTGATAATCCGAGAGTTGTTGGTATTAAAAGAAAAAAAAATTGATTCACATACGCAATGCACTTGGCTATTTCGACTCTGTTAATACCCAAGCGACATTGAAATGCTGATCAGCATAATCATAATTATGTACTTTTGTGGTCAACCCATCACTGTTCTATTGTTTTTATCAAAACACGAACAACGGTCACAGTAATAATTGATTTGTTCGCATCAGTTTAATATTACAAGATTATTGTCGTGTTGAATGTCCATTCACACATCCTTTTTTGTGCCATTTCAAATTCGACATGGAAATGATTACATATTTATGACAATTTAACCATATGGAATATATTCGAAAATATCTTCGTTTTTACTCAAAAGTGGAAACATACTTCTTTTCTTATCTTCATTCTGAAATTTAAACCAACATGTAAGTTATGGTCCATAAATTATCCCTTTCAATCCTGATTTTCTTTTGTCGAACAAAATCAGTATAAAAGAAATATCCAATAGACTTCGGGAAAGGACAACGGTCTTTATGAAGTTTGAAAGCAGAAACAGGAAAAAGGATTGAATATATGTATTCTATTTTTTAAAAAAAAAGGACATAAAATGACAACTAAGAATTTTTATCCATACACTTGAATGCGGAATATTGAATAACAATTTATGAGTTTTTCTTGGGTTTTAACATGCCCAGCAGCAGCTGGTGGCGGGTAGTATGGTCAACGTTTTTTGGTTTTTCGCCTTTTTTCATAGTCAATTTAATTTTTGCTCTACTTTAAAACTACTTGACAACGAATAGAAAAGGACAAATGAAGAAAAAGGAGTTTTTCTTGGAATTCATTTTTAGAAATTTAAATTTTTTGTTAGTTCTTCTTAAAATGAAAAATTGGCACGTATTTGAACTGTGCAATATGTATATTTGAGTATAATGCAAAATAATTGATTGGAAATTGCTGTAATCAATAGATTTCTGAATCTTACCTTGTTTAATTTGGATGTTATGCTTTATAAACTGTGGGTTACCTATTTACATTTGGTATTCCAGATATTTTTTGCAGTTCCAGTTGTTCTGATAGAGAATACATCTAAACTAAGCTATTGAAATTATTTCCAGAAATTAATGATCTCATCATAGCAACAACTATAATCGTAATCATTTTATTAGATACAAGGTAATTACCATGCTGTTATCTAGTTGTTGCTAGTTATTGGAAGTTCTTACAATATAAGAACAAGCTTTCTTGTTTATATTTCCAGTTTCATGACAAATATTTGGTTATTTTTGCTAGGAGCTAGTTTGATGTGGAACTAGTTTACTCATAAAAGAGCTCCTACAGACTCGGACACAATTCCGAAACGAGAATTACACATAATTTAGCATTCAACAATAATATCGGAATTGACAGTGAAAAATTGCGAATATGTTCTATCGTGAAACATCTTAATAACAAAGTTTCAAGTATGTTTTCGAAATCTCTGAAGAATTTTAAAATTAAAATTTTGTAAAATTTCAAATAAAGGATCGTCCATACGAGAATTGAAAATTGTTTTATATTTGCCCTAATGTATGCGTATATGAAAATCGACAGAACAACTGAAAATTTTAAATTGAAGCTTTCCCAAAGGACTTTTATTTTGATATAGAAATTCTTTTTAAGTAAAAATGTTGAAAGAATTTTCGAAGGACATTCAACAAACAAAATTCACATATCATCAACTGAGGGATCGGACTTT
The DNA here is from genome assembly GCA_963422695.1 of Xylophagus ater. Classification (NCBI taxonomy): domain Eukaryota; kingdom Metazoa; phylum Arthropoda; class Insecta; order Diptera; family Xylophagidae; genus Xylophagus; species Xylophagus ater. The sequence continues at coordinate 63,849,420 of OY730478.1, read as the reverse complement.
TACTAATGTTTTTTTAAATTTATTTTTTTTTTTTTTTTGCTTTTTTCAACAAGGATACGTAATATACTTTCGTAGTGAAAACAACCGAAAATGATGAAATGAAGAAAAACTTTGTCACATAATTTTCTTTAAAGCAAAAAAAAAAAGAAAAGAAAAAAAACCAGTATAATGTCAAATCGTAAGTAATCGATGGTCTCCAAGATATGTAATCCTGTGAGAGTCCTTTTAAATAAAGTTTACCATTTTACTTTAGCTTACAAAAATGTTTTGTTATTCTTCGTCCTGTATTCAAGTTGTTTTTTTTCTTCAACTTTTTCTTGATTTTGTCACATACATAAAACCGTAAAAGCGATTTGTTCGGGAGGTGAATTGGATGGAAAAGAAGCTTTTCGTAAAATGTACAAAACAAACTTAAAATGTAACCGAAAGTATGTAGTTATAATGGATATTACCCGATTTCGTTATATCAAGGATCATGGAATATATACAGAAAATATATCAGAAATCACGCAACAAGAAATCGGACAGGGCAAAGAACGCAACTTCGAAGCAATCATGGAGTAGATTATCAAAAGCTTGAAATTTCAAGATTTCTGTCTTTTTCGTATTAATAAAAATTGCTTAAAAACAATCAAAGATTTTTTGGGTAGCTTACAAACTTTTAATCGTTCGTGTTTCGAATTTATTTTGATATTTGTGGTGGGGCGATCTATGAATAGTTTAAGAAAAGTGGTATAAAGTGACGTGTGCTCCAGAAGCCTGGACCATTGCTTAATATAGCCCAAAGTCGAAGTGGCTCCTATGAACAAGGAACTCCTAGTTGATTGTAGCAAAAATTACGAAATACGAAAATATGACTAACATACAATTTTCACTAAAACGACTTCAGTATCTACAATTTATTCATATTTTTCAGAGTTTTCTTCACGTGCACTTCATCACTTTTGTCGCAGACCTTTTATAAGGAATGATGGAATGAAAATGTAGGTTTTTCCCATAAACTTGTTACATTCTGGATCATTTCTTTTTTTTTTTGTTCTTATGTGATTTTAGTCTATTTCCTTTTTGGTTAATTACCCACTAATCACCGGATAAGTCTTGCCAATTTATCACAACAGAGAAGAAAAATTCCCACTACACCGACGACATAATATTCATTCAAAGAGGGATGAAAAAAGAAAGAAAAAAAAAACAATCATATGAAAAATGTTCAACTTTTCTTAAGAAAGAAAATTATCTCGACTATTTTTGAGAAGCACAACAAAAATATTGTCACCTTATGCTTTTAATGATGCCGAACATTTCTTTTGGTGATAATTATTTCTTTTTCATATTATACCTAAAAATAATTCGAATGTTTTGATATTTTCAAAAGTCTTGTAGATGGAGAGGTTCATTTTCTTGGATATAATACCAAATCATTCCCGGATAGGATAATCTCAGGATAATGTTTCTAGAAAGGATTTCAATGTTTACTAGATATGAGCTGATCCTTTGTTTGTTGAAGGATATGAGAACCTGTTTGCAAAACAACTAGATATATCTTTAAGATAACAAATTGTGTATTTAAAAATGGAAAACACACGAATGATGGATGTCTTCATAGAACTATGTTTAAACATTGACATTTTTTTTTGAAATCAAGATTCGACCATGAAAAGGACGTAAGTTGAGTGTTCAAAAATTCATTACAACTTTATTAATACACATATTTGGTTGTGTCAGTTTTACCGAAATCCTTAATTATATCATAGAAAGGATTTCCTTTCTAATAAAGTTCTTCATTTCGAATATATTTGAATTTCTTTGGGATTTCTTCGAGACAAACGAAACAAACGAAAAAAACAACATTAATCTTCAGAACTTTATTCATAGATCCTTCGAAAATCCTTACCAAATTGTTTGACGGCATTATTCTTTGGTGTTCATCCTTGTCTAATTTTTTCGATTCCAGTAAGATCACTGTTCGAGATTTTCTGCACTAGATTTAATGATTAACAAAAACTAGTTCTATGTTACAGAATATATAGTTTAAATCCTTTATTTTCTTCTTCATTTATTTGTGGTTTAGTTTCAAACTAAATTTTTTCTAATAATAGTAAAAACAGACAGATTAACCGATTTTAGGTATTACTGCACCTTAAAATAGTAAACAATAGGCTCTGTATATTTTTTGTTAAATGTGCCGCACCCCGTACGAGAACTATATACACATGATTTTTTTTTAAAAAGGAGTAGGTGAAGGGCTTAAAAGATATTTTATAGAGTTGACATACCTGCAAGAACGGATACAATAGAAAAGGATATTAAAAGATGAATATTGTTTTGGTGTTTTTTGTGTGTTTTTTTTTTCTTGTTGGTTCTAATCTGCTATTAGACGGCTCGATTGCCCAAATAATACTGTTGTCGGTTAACACGAATAAACCTCAATATTCTATTTGTAAAGATTAAATGATTTTTGTTCCTTTTTCGTTTTTTTTATCAACCTTATGTCAATGCGAATACAATCTAGATTGTATATTTGGTGGAAATATTTACCAAAACGATATGAACGTAAAATTCTGATGATTCCTTTTTCCATTAAAAGATTTAAGTTTCTTTTTATTTTTTTATTAAATTAATTTTTTATTAAAGAAATTGTTTGGTTGATAAAGTCACCACCTTCAAAAATAGAACCTTTAGATTTTTTGGAGCCGAATGAAGCTGGGATTAACTAGCAATGTAACATACATAACAGGGGTGGCCTGATCAGCTAAATGAGCTTTGGATGCCGCAACAATACATAACATATCGAAAAGTGCCTTACACTCGAACCGACTCTGTTCTTAATTTTGATTACAGAAATCTAGTAAAAATGTCTTCTAAAAAAAAGGATAATATAAAATTCGATTATGTTCGCGTCTCAAAGCTCAAAGGACACAACATAAATGAAAAGAAACAAACCCTACAAAAAGAAAAGGAAAATTGAATCGTTAGACATTTCGTGTATATAGGCTTTATAAGATCGTGTCCTCTACCACCTCGTTAGGGTCAGTAAAGAGCTGAAATAATCTAATTGTGTACAGCCTTTTGTTGTTTCGAAATAAAAATTATAGTAGAAAATGTGAAAGGATATGTGGATCCTTTTCTTGTTATGTTTTTGATGTGATAGTTGTTGTGGGGTTCGGGAAATATTAGAACAAGGATTTTTTTCCTTCGCTTGTCTTAGAATAGTAATTTGGATTATTATATTTACTGGATTTTTGGGTTCTGTTGTTTTTTTTGTCTCTTTTTCTATATTTTTCTTTTTATTTCGGTAATGTTTGTTTTTTTCATTTTACGTCATTTAGTGGCACAAAAAAAAAATGCCAAATAAGAAAAATCGGGGTGGTCTTCTCATCAGCACCATAATCTATCACTATGTTTTCACTTAAACCACTTCGTCAATGAATTTTCGTCTACACCACCCGAACTTTTCGGTGCTTTTTGATATCATTTTATCATCAAATTTCAAGTGCTTATAGAATTTCTACCCGTCCGTTCTATGCTTTTTTTTGTTTGTTTCTTCTAAAGTTTTCCTATATAGAGGCTCGGGATTTTTCTCCGTCCCTTTTTTCATTTGTTCGATGGATTTCATTCTATAATTTTGGACATAAAGGACGTCAAAAGTGTGTTGAGACTAAAATTGAAAGACATCAAGAGGATCTATAGTATACGAAAAATCATGATTTTGATGATGATGATGATGGTAAAGCAAAGAAATATATCTATGTATAATATACATATATATATAATTTGAAATTGTAGGCAATTTGGTATGAGTTCGTGGAGAAGAAATCATGAGGAAAGAAAGAAAACAGGATCAAATAGGATGGTTACCATTCACGCAATCTGTTGTGTTACTGGAGAGTATCCTAGCAACCCCTTTCAGGGCTTATCAGGTATCAAAGCTTCTAAAAAAAAAAGAAGAAAAAACAACAACATCATCATCGTTTGCTTGTCCGATTTTTTCGATTGTTTTTCGCATTTTGTTTGTTTGTTTGTTTGTCAGTAAAAGAAGTATGAAAAAGGAAAACATTTCTTTTAATTTTCGCTTTTTTTTTTCTTTTCTTTGATTCAAGAGGCTATCTAATCCGTTTGATAGCTTTAATGGATCCGCACGTGTCTCACAGTATTTTCCAAAAGGTTCTTCAAATAATATAAAACAAAAAAAGAAAGAAATTTTTGTTTTTCATCTTTTGAAGTGAAATCATTTCAAAAATAGTAGAAAACAAACAGAATTGCTCAAGTTTGAAAAAGAAAATAGTATTTTGAATATTAATATACAAAATTTTAATTTTTAATTTTTTACAAACAAATAACAAGAAAAAAACTTCTCAAAATCAAAAATCCTAGTCGAATAATTTCTATTTATTTTATCACAATTTAATAATGATGTCCGCTTTGGTGACCACTTTGATGTCCATCACTACTGCCACCTTGATGACCTCCAAATCCGCTATCATCACCGTAACCTCCATGTCCACTACCAATACTAACAGATGATTCATGAAGTTTCAATGTAGCTTGAGCAGCAGCTGCAGCAGCATTATTTTGTGCTTCCTGTGCAGCTAAAGCAGCTTGATCAGCATGTTGTTGTGTAGCTGCATAATCAACGCGAGCTGAATCCAATTGCTCTTGAATAGCGCCGAGTCGAGCTTGTGCATCTCCAATCATTGATTTTTGTGATGCCAATTCAGATGTTGCCTGATTAGCAGCTTCTTCAGCATGTGCGGCAACACCTTGTGCACTATTAATAGCACTTGTTAAAATCGAAACATGACTTGAAGCAGCCTGTGCAGCTTGTGTTGCAGCTAATACAGCTTGTTCTGATTGTTGTAATTGTGATGATTTTTCACTTAGTTCACGATGTAATTCTTCAGATCGTTGTTCTAAAACTTGCAATAAGACACGTTTACCAGCAAGAGCTGCTTGCGCTGTAGCTGCAGCTTGGATAGCCGATTGAGCTAAAGTACTTTGAGCGACAAATGAAGCTTGAATACCGGCAGCATGTTGATTGGCAACAGCTGAATGAGCTTGATTAGCTGAACCCTGTGCTATTGAACGTAAACCACTACCAGCACTATAACCTTTACCGCCATGACTTGATTTTATTGAACCAGCACTTACGACTCCTGAAATATATAAAAAATATATTTTTTTTTCAGATATTTCTTTTTAAACATTTCTTTTTCACTTACCAATGAAAGCAATTACTACTAATGTTATGATAATTTTCATTTTTAATTGTTTTGTTTGTTTTAATTTAATCCAAAATAAAACGTTTACTTTTTTAATCCAAGAAATGAATTCTTCGATGTGATTTCGGTATTTAACGTAACGTGGTGAATTCGTTTTGAGAGATATTAAAACTTAATTAAATGAATTGAATTGGTATGAAGAACGTTGAAGAGTTGAACTATGAATGATGCTCGTTAGTTTACCATTGCTCCAATTTATACCATCGAAATAATTTTGTTTAATTTAAAAACCTCAAAAAAAAAAGAAGTGAATTACATTCTCTAAATGAGTTATGAAATGGTTCAATGAAAAAAAAAAAAGAAAATATTAATAATTCATATATTACGAGATATTATGTGTTTTTTTTTTTTTGGTAATAGAAAAATTTGCGATGTTTTAAATTAGTACAAAGTTGCAGTTCACTGATACCAGGAAGACAGTTACAACAATAATTTACTTCAAAAAATGAATATCTAATAAATTAAAAGCTTTCATATTTGTAACAACAGCAACCAAAAAAAAAGTATTTAGGCTTTTTTTTTCTGTTTGCAATAAATTAATTACGATCGTGATTTAGCTATTAGGCGTGGGCCAGTCTAGCCCGCCATATACATTGGCCCGTTTACCCTTGCTCTTCTGTTTTTTTTTTTTTTTTTTTTTTTCGGTAGTATATAATTCTGTTTAATTAGGTTTCATTATTTGTGCAAGATCGATTTTATTAATTTCCAATTAGATATGTATTAAAGGTAATTACATAATTATGGTTTTTTGTTGGTTTCATATTCATTTTCAATTTCGGTAAGTTTGAACGGATTTTACAATTTAACCGTGGATAATATTTTAATGATCTGTGATCATTTAAGCTTTTTTAAATTTTGATTTTTTCGAATTTGATATCTTATTGATGTAATGATGTCGCATTCTTTTTTTTTTGCGTATATCGTGTTATGTATGTAGGCACTATCGTAGGTACTATCATTTCAGCGGGTATATTCGTTTTGTCGCTAAATTTAGAATGCATAAAAATAATCATACTAGAAAGATTTCAAAGGTACAGTTATGTAGAAAATCAAAAGTTATCTGTTAGAAAGACATCATACATGACACGCTAATTATAATGAAGATTATCTACTTATGGAAAATCCTTTTTCAACGATTAGAAAAGAATGGGCTTCATAACTGGAGTCCGACATATAAACAAATAATGGTAGGAAAATACGAACAAAATTAGGCAACATGTTAATGATTCTAATTCGTTTCATATAATGGAGAACAAATAAGTTAATCGATTTGAAAACTTACTAGATTCAACTTTTTGCTTTGAAAGGAATGCAATCTTTTTGTGGTATGTTTTTTAGTCGAATTCAAACAAATTGCAATTCTCACTTTCAAGGCACAAATTATTTATAATAATAATTTAGGTGATTAGGTAATTTGGATCTTTATGATTACTTTATTAACGATTAATCAAAATATACAACAAACAAAAATTTAGTACGAGTTTTGAAGCATTAAGCTATTTTGTAAATCTAAATGAAACTAACTGAAATTTTGTTTTGAAATTCGGTTAATTTTGCAGAAATATTCATGTGTTTTGAATAAACTATCTCTTTTTGAGTTCAAATACCATGCAATATGTAAATTATATTAAATGAATAAAAAACATTAGATTTTAGTAAACTCTAAAAAATTGCTTCATTTTTTTATGCTCGTTTTGCACTGAGAATACCAGATTGATAAGTTGTGAAGTTTCAATTTAAATCTTCTTAAAGTGACAAAAATTATTAGCTTATTCGAATATGTTTAGGTCTAAAACTCAGCAATTTATTTTTTGATTTCAGATTTGATTTCTTTCCTAATTTTCCAAAACGTATGCATTTAAACTAAATTTAAATGTTAGGTCCTAAAGCCAAACTCTCATTGGATATTACTTATTTTATTTATTATGACTTCAGCTTTAATACTCGTAATTCCTTTTCCAAAATTCTTAACAAATAATATTGTATTTGAGAACGTTAATAAAACCTTTAAACGATTGTTATATAAGTGTTAAGTTTTATTCACATGAACAAATTTTGATCCTAAGGACATAATAAAAACATCTTAAGTTGTTTATAAGAATGGAATACAATTTGAACCCCTTTTTAACAGGGTTAATACCTAACATTAAAACCATTCGACTCAAAAACTTGTTAAATTGTGGAGTAATTGTGCTGACAACAAAAAAAATAAATAAAATAAAATCCTTTTTTCAGAGTTTATATCCTTTTTTGTCTCTAAAGAATAAGAAAAAAAATTTCTTGGCTTTTTCGATATAAAATATAAATTTTTTTTTAAAGGATTTCTTTTAAATGCCTTGATCATCACACCATCAATAAATACCTTAGCAAGTCAAACGTAATGTGACCTCTTACGGAGCAGCACAAAAAAGGGGTCTTCTTTTTATCCATTTTTATGGTGGTTTGTAATCATCGACATCTAAATGTGTAAGGAAATTCCAAGATGATGAAGAATCTGAAGGAGTGTAAAAATGGAAAAGGATTTCTTTAAAAATGATCCGAATAGAAGGCGTTCACGTGTTTTGATTTATTGTCCTTCGATAAATGTCATTCGGTTGAATAAATCTTATGTTCAAAGAATTTCAAATATAGAAGAATTCTTGTCGTCTTTAGCTTTTCATTATCAGCAGTTTTGACTTGCTTGTTCTTAAAAAAAAAAAAATTCTAGTTGATTAAGGTAAAATAGGTGTCCAAAGATATATCCTTCATATTGTCGAATAGCTTTCTGGAATATTAAACAATATTTATTGTAACATAAAAATGTTTATATTTTTTAAACAATTTAATTATTCACGGTCTTTTCAGTTGATGACAAAGCTTAGTCCTAACGTAGGAAAAATATTTGAAATTTTCCTGAACCCAATATAATGAGAATTAACTAATTACGTTTCATATCGATATACATGGGCCAGTAAGAGCTATTGGACATCTTCCTAAAATTGGTTTACATAGTTAGCCCAAAACAGTCCCCATTGAAAGGGCTTCGTTTGAATACTTTCGAATCAATTTCAAGTGAAATACCAGTAAAATTGCTTGTAATACATTAGTTTATAATAATATTGAGGAATGTAATGCGAATTTATACTAAGAAATGAAAATTGAATTATCTCAGTTAAAAAATGTTGAAATGACTTTTTTTAAAAATATTTTTAAATAAAGATTATAAAATCAACTTTGAATTCACATAAAAAATAAGATATTATGAAGTAATTTTAATTTCATAAAGATGATATAAACGGCATGGAATTCGCCATTGAATCAACTGTATATTATGGACATTCATTTTCTTGTTAAATTGGGCTTAAATTAAAGAAAAAAAGTAACTTCATCTTGTCAATAGTTGCAACAACGTACTTTAAAAACAAAAACAAAAATTTACTGATAATGTTACTTTTCATTTACATTTATCACAAACTTTTTGAATACTAAAAATATAAACCTCATCTGCAGTACCCCTGTCTCTATATGGAATGGACTCAGTTCACCCAAGCACATAAAGATCTATCAAAATACAAAGTTTCAATCCTATTAATAGGAAGAAAGAAATTGAAATAAATTATTTTCTAACTGACAAAAGTTTCTATTTCCTAATCATTTCTAGGAAACTGTTTTCTTTTTTTGATAAGGTTTAATAAACGCAGTTACAACTTAAATTTGGTAACACGATGTACAGGTGATCACTCGCCCAAAAATATTGTATATACCATAATTATGTATATTGGTCGCTTCTGCTTCCATTTCGATAAGAAACTTTCTAAATAATTAATTAGGTACGAGTACTACCAACCTTATTTCGGTAATTTGTAATGTATTGTACTTTGATGGTAATTTTTGAAGCAAATGCCCAGGCATCTCACAGAGATTGTAATTCAACCATGTAATATTTTTCAACATAAAAACTTTGTTATAATTACAATTTACAAACATCTTATTAAAAATTACCTAAAATTACATAATTTTAAACATAAAATGTAAACTCATGTCAATATTTTTCCAGTCAATAAATTTTTGAATTAAAAAATTGATTATTGTTGAATAATTGATATTTTACTTATAATTTTATGTTTCGTAAATTAAATCAATTACTTTTTACTTTCTTAGACTTTAACGGAAGCACAAGAGAGTATTGCAATCGTACAAAAGATTGTCATTTGATTTTCAACGTTAATATACTATATTCAAAATGACCATTTTCGTTATGATGGCTGTATGCGTTACTGTATGTGGTGTGTCTTTGAATGGTCACTTTTTAGTCGGTATGACAACTTGAGAACGGCTTATCTAATTTTGTTCGAATTTGGTGCAAAGATAGATTATAAAAGAAGAATGAACTAATTAGGCCATAAATGCGCAATCAGAAATAGTTCCTTTTGGTTAAAATCATCAGTTCTTTAACTTTTAGTGGGTGGATTAATCGAGATCAACTTAGCCAATTCCAATAACATTTGGTCCAAATGGCACGATACCTGAATGACCAATTCAATCTTTTTGTTGGTAAAAATGAAAGTTATAATAAATAGATGAAGTGGTTCTTTTTCATCGAAAACATATTCGTATAAATAATACATCTAAGAAAGTTGGGTGGTTTTCAATGCCAGATATTTTTTATAACTCTGGTGAAGTAGTCTTAAAAATTCATTGTGACATTCATCTGATTAGGTCTTTGATTCCCATTCATAAATATTTTCTTTATTTGCGTTAGGATGTCGTTAAATTAGTAGCGCCTAAATTATATAAATTAATTTTTATTAATTATTTTAGAACGATTTAATTACGTGTTTACAATCCCGCTACATGCTTCCTAATTTTTCTGTTTTTATGTGGTTTATACTAAAACCTGTTTTTTAAACAATTTTTTCGAAATTTCTTTGCATTTGAAAAACTGATATACCGATTTGAATAAAATTTTGAAGAAAAGATTTACATTGTTACGATCCAGGCTAGCTCTAAATTACGGCAAAGTCGAAGAAGAGGAAAAAAAGTTATGTAAAAATGACATTAAAATATAATAAGTTTCGGTTGCATTTTCTTACACTTAATTTAACTATAGATTTGTTAACTACAAGACTCATTTGTAGCATAGGATACCAAAAAAAAACGCCTATAAACAGATTTTAATTATCTACCATATATGTTTTCGATTTTACAATTTTGTCTAACTACTATAAAAATGTATTTTTATGAAATTCTTTGTAAAAATCGCCACATAAAATTGCGGAAAAGGAAATATAAAAATTGTCCCAAAGGATTTAGTTCTTTTTTTCTATTTCTTTGAAACTCGAAATATCAAAACAAAAAAATTCTCACCAAAAAATTCTTTTTCAATAAGGAAATGAAAATGTTAAATGAAGAATTTTCGACACATTTGTAAAAGTTCTGGGGCCACCAAAAAATATGGTCCAGATATCCATTTATCAAATATTATCTTTGTATACTTACACCCAGGACAGGTTCTTAGACACTCTTAAGTATCATAATATCCCTTTTCATTTACATGATTAAAAAAATGTTTTCATATTTCCTGTCATCTGGCTGACTTTTGGTAATTTTCATCCTTAAAATTGAAAAATCTAGAAAACTTATATACCTTACATAAAAAAAAAGTGTAATTAGTTTGTTTGGAACCATTCACATTTTTTTGTTGGCTAGAGATTTTAACCTACATTCCGAAACACATGCTGTCACCAACCAACCAGCCCATATCCTTCTCATATACATATATTTACTTGTATCGAAAAACTATAAACCATATAGGAGCAAATTACAGGATCATAGACGAACACCCGTTCACTTCCTGGAAGATATTAACGAACTATATTGGTAAGCCGTTAAAAGAAGTCATTTTATGTTGTTTTTTTTTAAAGGAAATACAAGCAAATTAGAAAAAAAAAACAAAAATTAATGAATTTTTAAGTAAAAAAATGTCATAGAGACAAATGCGATAGTGTTTCTAGAAGTTGTAAAATATTCGTTAAATTCTTACAAAGGTAACATTTGGTAACTGAAAGGACAACTACTTATCTGGAGTAATGAGTCATTTTTGAAGGTTTAATGATTCTCACTTTAGTGTTTTAGGTTTTATTATTCTTGAACAATATTAACAATTTGTTTGTAAATAGAGTCGACTTGACCTGCCCAGATAGGTATTTTATTGGTACCCAATAACAGTTACCTTCGATTTCAAGTTAATATTCTTTCGTGGCGTATTGCAATTTTTTGTGTCTATACACCATTGCTGATAAATTAGTTCTGAAAAAGTCATAAATATTTACTTTTTAAAGACAATATTTGTAAATTGAAATTAAAAAGTCAATTGCGTAAACGTTTTTTACGACTACTTCATGAGAATTACAAAAAATTTCTAGAATTCTTTTAAGGGGACCTTCTATGGCTTCGAATTTAAGTTGTTCTAACAAATATCTAACCAAATAATTTCTTAAAATTTAAACAAGATTTTTTATAATAATGAGAATATTTTGCTGCCGCATTTTTTCTATATTTGCTTTTAATTTCAAATTATTACGATTTCGAAAAGTTTCCTTTTACAAAGTAAATGTATTCATAAAATAAGATTTAAAGAATCATAATAGGCACTAGACAAATTTGTGTCTAAGTTCCTCGATTTTTACTATACTCTCCCCTTAACACGTAACTAGGGATTAAGATAAATGTACCAAACTTATGTTCCAATTAAAGAGCTAGTACATTTAAATTTCTAGAAATTTCTAATAGAATCAAAAGCTAGTTACTGAAATATAAAAAATGTGAAGACACGAAATGAATTTTTGATTCAAAAATTAAGTTCAAAATAACATAATTTTAGGCAATTTTTAAGGAGAGAAAGACATTTTGTAAATTGTAATTAGTAATTGTAATTACAAAGTTAATGTTCATTAATATTATATGGTTGAATTATTCGTTTCATACGGGGCTGAAAATTGCTTTAATTTTATGCAATCGTATCAAAAGTTTTGCTTGCTTGGCTACCGAAAAGAAATCTTGTTTAGAGCCTAAATTAAATGGAATAAAAGTTGTGTTTTCTTTTACTTAGATTAAAGAGAATGTGTTATTTCAGTTTATTTGGCTATCAAATAAACAAGAGAATGTTTTCAAGGAAGAAAACAACGCAAATGTACGTGTTATATCTAATATAGGCTCATTTATAACATCTAACATAAAAGTTTGTACAATACATCATAAAATGTCGAAAACTATATGTCGTTGAAGGATTTACAGTCACCTAATTTTATATAAAAATAGCAAGTAACCGAATATCGTTGAAAATATGGACAACAAAACTATCTTTGCGGATATAAAAAATATATATAGGAATAAAGGACTAAAAATGAACTGTGTGATAGAATGTTGTATATATATATAGGATAGAGTCCTACGAAAAGTATACTATTCCCAAAAAAAGATCTATGATTTTCTTTTTTTCTTGTGTCTTTTATTTTGTTGCTTCATTGGCCCATAAGAGAAGGATTTCAAGGATTATGTGCGGTTTGTTTAGCTGTCAATTAAGGAGACTATTTGTGCAGATAAGCTCAACAGTCATCAGACTAAGAATTGTTGTTCTTCAATTCTTATATAATTTAGTCAACATTTATATACACTTATATCCCATTTTATATAGATGGGAGAGTAATATTATACAACATTTCGGAGAAATAATGATTCAAGAAATAGTCCAACAATATAGGGTTGGTTTTGTGGAGACAACATTAAAGATATAGGAAATGGTGAAAGAATGATAATATACACTTAAAAATACTTTGGTCAACAAACTAAAATAGGCACTCTTCAAATAAAGGACAATTAAGAGAAATGGAAAAAAGAAATCAGGAGGAAGTAAAAGGATAAAATATTTTTTCTATTCGTATTTTTTGTTCGAGTTTTCTACATCACCTTCCTATTTGAAAGGTTTTTGTCTTCAATACATGAATTGCTATTAGAATTGATTATGTAAGTGGGTAACTTGATGTTGGACATCATAAATCACATATGACGGATCCTTTTGTATCCATAATTTATCATAAAAGGAACTCCTTCGGTAGTTTCTGAATTAAACCAGCTAAAAGAAAACTCAACCTCCTTAGGGATTTCATCTTTTATGATAAAAAAGAATAAGCATATAAGAAGGAGAGTTTTATACATATATCCAAAAATATGATGGGAATAAAGTCAAAAGTCTTGAATTGACAAAAATAACAACAAATTATCAAGTCAAATTATCTGACTTGATCATAATACAAAATTCATTAAAATCACATGGAGCCTGAAAATAGTAGCCTAAAAGATTTCGAATATTATTTTGAAGATAATAACGAAGAAAATTGGCCACCACCAATTCATAGATGGTGAGAAATCGATACGGTTGAGCACAAATATGAAGGATATGAATGTGTCAAAGGAAAAAGATGAATTACATATGTTTCATATTTTCATAATATCCATTGTAGAAGGACCTGATCTCATTTTTATGCAAGACCCAAAGAGCCAGGAAGTCAATAACGCAATATATAATAAGAGTTACTCAGGAAAAAAAACGAAACGTGTTTATCGAAACATGTGCTCTCATTTTTATGTTCAATCGGGTATGATTCTTTTCAGATTTTTTAAATTCCTAAAGCAAAATTAAGTCCTGTGTAACATCCTGTTACAAAAATTCAACGGATGAATTATATGCAAAGAATATGTTTTGATATTTTTCATATTTAGTATTTTCGAAACATAAAAAAAGGAAACGTTTTAATGAATTTCTTTTTTTTAATTTATTTTTGAAAATATGGATGGATTTAATTAACATTAAGTCATTTGACATGTGCTTAAAACTAATCTAAGAATGTCTTAATCATAATCATCGTTACAAGTCTTGGCTTTTTTTTCGGTGATCAAATTTTTAGTGGATGATACTATTTTTGAAGGGAAAGAATTTACCCAAAAATTCTTGAAAGCATTGAAAATATCAAATGTAATTAATAAAATAATTCATATTTTATTAGTTTTCTTTCACTATTCACACAATCAAATAAAGTAAATAGAAAAAAACTCTTTTTTATTTACTATTTAAGTTCTACAATTCTAATGCTTGTTTGTCATCAAGTCATTAAGTCTTAATTAATTTCCAATAAATACGAATACAATTAACACGTCGAAATTGGAGGGTTTTTGGTGAACGTATATAATAGAGAAAAAGACATTTCAACCCTATCGATTAAGTTGTCCTCTTGAACAAGACAAACGAGTACACACCCTTTTCTATATACTTTCACCTTTTTTTTTATCATCTGAATTATATTTCCCAACTAAAAAAAGGAATAATCAACCCTTTTTATTAGAAGTTTTTCTTGTCGAAATTATTTCTATTCTTAAAATGTATCCAATTGAAATTGTTCTGCCACAAAACCTTAATATTCTGGCAATCAACCCTTTTTTGTGTTCCTTTTTTTTTTGGTATTCCTAAAACGATTCTAATATGTGTCCTCGAACATTTCTTTTTTTTACTGTATATAAGGAATAATCTTCAAACATAACCCGATATCATGATGAGACACAGCAGGGAAGCAACCATTATGGATTGTTACCATGGTAATAAAAAAGGGTTGCTAAAGAGATATATGTGTACAATCAAAGGATTGTGTGCGTATGTATTAGTTTAGGTCATTGTTCACGCTGGTGAATATGTGTTTTGGTGAAATACTTTGTTACTCTGTTTTATGCCTCGATTCACGAAACTGCCAACTGTCTGGAATTCTTTTAGGAATAAGAAAGAAAGAATATGATCCCAAATTACCTCATTGGTTCCATTTTCTTAATGGTCGCTATACTAACCCTTTTTTTTTGTAGTGGGTGCTTTTTTCTTATTGTTCGTGCATTTAGTGTTATTTGGTTTCACTCCAGGAATCAAAAGGATCCTTAAATGGTAATAATGGTGGTAGAGTGATAGTGAATTTATGATGTTTGTGGCCACACGGGGTTAAATTGTTTTTATTTTTTTCTTCTTTTTTTATTTTCGACGTTTCAGTACTAATAGGTGGTTTTTTTTTGTGCGTATGGAAAGAGTTAAAATACTTGCAATATGCTTCTTGGAAAAACAAAATTTTTTGCTTCACTCCTTTATGAGAAATATATAAGTGTGGAGGAGTGTGACTGACATGGGTCAAGAAATAATCATTTACGTGGCGTCGTTATTAAAATTATAGAAAACAGATGGGCTTTTAATATAATCTAGAAAACTTATAAGAATACATTTTTAATACAATATTTTCCAAGAGGTTTAGATGTTGGTTTCTTGGTTTAAGATAAAATCTTTATTTGAATTAGGTTTAGTTTTGAGAATTCAAGTCGTCCTGCAGTAGTTTGATACAAAAATTTCGCATGTAGGTAATTTGTGCACGATGTTTTGTATATAGGCACTATGTACATATCCTTCTATTTTCCTGCAGTAAACTTTGCAGAATTTTACTGTTAAACCATATAAAATTAAAATCTAAATCAATTTGTGTGACGAAATTAAAACCTCCTTTTCCAGCGTCCTTGTGGATTCGGTACCTTTGAATCTATATAAAGTGTATAGAATCTCAGACTAGGATTAATATGGCAATTTGGCCTAATGTACTGAATATCTAGATAGTATAAAAAAAGTGTAACTTCATTTTTATTTTAAAAGAATTCAAAATCGTTAGACAAACTTTCGTAGTCGTTAGGCAAACTTTTTTGATTGCCGTTACGTACATTTAGTAGCCGAAATAATGAAACTATATATGTTCTTTGAACAATCCTTTTCTTTTAAGAATTAATGTGTTATTTGTAACTGATCTAATATCATATTTTCGCAAAATAAACACTATTTAAAACAACAATTATTGAAAATGTTTATTCACATATTTAATATTTGTCAAACAAAAACGTACCAAAATAAATATTAAAAACAATCCTTAAATAAAAACAAAAGAATGAAATTTTCAACAGCCCTTGACCCAAAATTAATTTGTGTTTTCCTGTTTTTCTTCCTTAAATTTTGAAAACTATATATGTTCATTTTTTTTCTATCACCATGAAACCCTTTCTGGCAGCTATTCATTTCCATTTCAAAATAGAGACCTGTGCACATATGTTTTTACACAAAATATGAAGTTTAAATTTCTTCGAGAGGTCTCTTGAAAATCCTTAAAACTCATGTACATATAGATGGATATAATAAAACAGACATTAAAGAGTCATATTTCACTTGAGAACATATTTTATAGTTTAATAAATTGACTGATAATTTTATGGGAAAATAAAATACCAACTGGTCAAGTGATCAATATGGATTCCGTTTGTGTTTAAAAAAAAAAGGTTCTTAGATACCCGCAACACAATCCTTTCAATATGTATAAATTCTATAATATTTGAGTTCCCGTCATATTTGAATGACCCTTTTTTGAATGAAATTAATTTAAAGGTCCTGTCATGTCCATTTCACACAACTGTCCGTTTCTATATTTAAGGAAGGGTAAATACCCAAAATTAGAATTTTCATAATGTAACATATTGTTTTAAATTGATTTAATAGAATTGTTTGGTATTTTTATATTAACGGTTTCTACTTTTTAGATGAGAGGGACAAATTTGTTCAAACTTATGGACTTGTTTACTAAGAAACATTTGTAAGGAAATATTCGATTATTGTTGATATAGTAGAAATTATGTCATGATTTTATTGCTTTCAAAAGTTGGAATCTATTGTATTACAAGCTCGTTATTAGTTTCACTTGTTAGAGTGAAATTGTCTAAGCTAATTTTGATCCATTTCCACACATCCGATCGACATTACTATAATTTCATTATTATCAGATCGGATAATGGAGGCAGGAGGATATATTGGGTGAAGGAAGAAATAATAAAATGCCTCACCTCAAAAATACCACGGAAAAATGAAAAAAAAGAATTTCTTTATATGCCTAAAACTAAAAGACATCATCTTTGGTTTGCTGCCCAATAAATCTCCATTTCTTTTAAATATTCGAAGGTTTTTAAAAGTAAAAGTTACTGAATTAAGCTCTTAGGGAATATTTGACCGCAAATTTCTTGATACAAATATTTTCATTAGACTAATGTAAATCCGTATCATAAAAGGATGTTAATATCTAACATTTCATAATTTTTGACATGTTATTTCTTTTTTATCAAAATAGTGATCGATTTATGTCATAGAATAAATGTCGAAATATTTTCGAAATTGGAAGCAAAAAAAAAAAAGGAAACAAAATCTTCTTTGCGTATATTTTGTCAGTGTCTAATAAACTCCCACGTTTGATTTCCAGAAACAAAACAAAAACCTGTCAATTATAATGTCATTTTTGTGCACCTTGTACAAGGATGATATTATGTTAGCAATTTTTTCATGAAGTTGATTTTGCTAGAAATCAAGAAAAAATTATTATGTCACAAAATTGACATATGAATGCATTTTATGTGTTTATTTCATGAAGTATATGACAGGCAAAGGTATGTAACCATTTCTGATACACCTTCGCTCAGGTATAAACATTTAATCTACATGTCTTCCATGTCATTTCACTTACTCTTTTTTTTATTTATCAAAATTGGTTCCGGAATTTCCAAAGATAAAATCCCTGAAAACAGAAATTCTGATATCATTTAGGTATTTCGTTTTGATTGATTTGACAGAGAACATTTTTGTAGGACATTTTTTCCTGTTTTTTTTTTTTGGGTTAATTCTAATTGGTATTTTGGTTTGTGGAAATTAAGAAAGGTGGATTTTTAAGTGCAGCCTATAGTAAAATTAATAACTGATAAAATTATTTTGATTATTGGTATTTTAAAAGGATGTACATTACTTATGTACTTTATGAACTATGATTACTACTTACTTGTCTGTTAGGTAAACTTCAATATGTATGTCGCCTGCTTATTAGATAGTGTAATTATTGAAATTTTTTAGCCTTTTGTTGCCTTTTAAATACCTAAGAAATTTTATAGTAGAATAAAGGTTTATCTCAGTACTTTCTGGCATAAGTTCAGATATTGTAAAATATCTAATCTTGAGTTTGAAAAAAAGGCCCGTATGTACGGTAATTTTAAGCGCGTTGGCTTCACATAATTTAGTTTGGTTAGAAATGTGTAATGCCGTGAAAACTTAAATAGAGCTTAAGCCGTCAATTTAGTTTAACTTAAATGAGGCATAAATGAGTTAAAATGTAAACATTTTTGAAGAATAGAACACTGCAAATAAAACGAACTTAAGCAAATTTCATATTAACTATAATTCGGCCTCAATTATTTCTAAATCGCGTTTTTTTTCGACACAAAAGAAAGAGTTTAATGGCAACGATAATTACGAAATAAATATTTCATTCCGTTTTTTTTTTTCCTTTATAACCCTTATTTTAATACAAGTAATAAATTCTGTCAAAATTTACCTTTTCATAGTTAAACTCACAAATCTCTATTAAAGAAAGTGTTAACAGAAATTTTAGCGCGTAATCCCTCAAAGTTTACCCATAAAACTTTCTTAAGAAATTTTGAAAATGAAGTGACCAAGAATAGAAGACCATATTCTTTGATGTAGATGTAGTATGTAAGACCTGAACATGCAATGATTTATTAAAATAACATTTAAACATCAAAAACAATTGCACGCTATTTATAGTCGAGTCTTACTTTAGTGTTAAAAAAACTATAATATTTAGTATAGTGTACTTTGGGTCGCGTGTTACTATTTATTTACTTCATAACGGAAGGTTGGAATATATAGGGTGGTTTTAGAAAAAAAGTACTTATGTACTCGTATATACAATTTCGATACTATTTTTCAAACCGCCACAGTTTAGAACGAACCCGTTTATGTCGCGCGTCCAAATATAAAGGAAATCTTTTTTCTTCATGTACATAAATTCCTCCTTCAACTATTTACCCGCACTTATTTTGTCCTGGAAAATCCTATTTTTTCTTTTCGATTGTTAGGTTAGTTTTTTGTCAGTAATGTTTACAATCGGGGATCTTATATTTTGGTTTTCCATTTTGTTCTTATATTACTGTTTTGGTTTTTGTTATATTCGTTCGATTTTTGGTAGTGGTGTTTCTTACCCCATTATTTTGGAAACATTTTGAATGCCGCATATATATTTCATCTTTCTTATGGCAATAATAAGACAAATATCCATCGAATACATATAACATCCCTTTTTATTCAACCCATATTCATCCCCCATATGTATCTATGTAACGATAGCAGATGTGGAGACCTTCTATAAAAAAAAAAAAAATTATGCTAATGCAGTTGGGAAGTTTTTTTTTTGCTTCTTTTAGCTTAATATATTATTGTGGAACGAAGAGGTACCTTCTGAAACGATCAAATTTATGCCTATAAGAATTTCAGAATAGGATGACTATAACTGGATTGGAGGAAGACATCATGTATGGGTGGAGACCTTTCTCCCGTATTTTTTTCTATTTTTTTTTTTATAGAATAAAATTTTCCTTATATATTTTCCGTCGTTTTTGTTTTTTATTTTTGTTTTTGGTTTGGTTCGTTGAATATATGTTTTTTAGAGTTGTATATCTTTTTGAGTGACTTACTTACTTATGGAGGATGAATCTGATACGAAATCCTACTCTCTATATATGAACATATAATGTGTGTGGGATTTTGTATACATTTCTTGAGATATATATATATATATGGCCTTCGAAAGCAACTTTTTTCGGTTTTGTGACTTCTGATATCGAAATTTACATATCACTCTTCTATCTCATTTGGTTTGGGGAAGAAGATTGAAGATTTTGGGGTTTTTATTTTTCTCGAGTATATGCTGTAGAAGGTTTTCACATGTATTTTGCGCACACATTAAAGATTGGTACTAGAGATCCCTTAATTTTTTTTCCAGTTTCTTTATTTTGCCTTCTTCTATTTCTGATGATGATGTTGTTTTATCCGTATCGTAAGTGTCCGTACCCGGGATTGGTTTGTTCGTTTTCTCGTTAGCAACCGTATATATACCATAATGATGTCTTTTCTCTACGGGTTAGATTTTGTTTTCTTTCAGGTTGGTTTGTTTCAGAATCAGCCAAATATATGCCTTCATCAAATTTTCCAAAAAAAAAAAAAGTTATTTTTTGAAGTACAAAAGGAAAAACAATGTTGATTCTCTGACCTTCTACCGATTCTTCTTTCATGCGTTGTTTTTTTCGGATACTAGTGGGATTCACATATGTATATCACATAGTGGTTTTTCATTTTCATTTTTCTTTTTGGGTGAATTTTCAGCTTTTTTCTTTTGGTATGATTATTCAGTTGACATTTTTTGTTTTATGGTTATCAAAAAGAAACTATATCTCCAAGTATATAAGAATATCATATGAACTGGGAATTGGGGATATAAAATTGAAAATGTTTTTTTCTTTTATATTTTAGATCTTTAAAAACTAGAAGTTAACAAAAGTATCTTGGAAAAGAAAATTGCTAAATGTGGTAGCTTAGAGATTTATTTGATACTTAAAAGAAGCACGAATTGGTATAAAATATTCTGCAGTTTGTTTCTTTAAAAAAAAAAAGAATGAAGGAAATAATAATTTAATATAAAAATGAAAAAAAAGAAAGTATAAAATATTTAAATTATAAAACACAAAAATATTTTGTATTCTGTCTTAAAAAAGATTCATGTTAAGCTTGAATCATTTTTCTCGTATTATTAACTCATAAATAAACTGGAATTATATCGCGTTTAAGGGTAATATTTATGGAAGACCAACCATCAAGAATTTTAATGGTTAGTTTATTTGTTAATAAAATTAAAATTTATATATGAGATTTAATTGGATTATTGTTTAGGATATTTTTATTATTTTGAATGAATTCAATAATTTTGTCGCAAAGATTTTTGGCAAAATTTTAATTCTTGTATCCCCAGCCGAATTAAACATACAAACATTGGAGCAAAATGCCATATAGTATAAACTGTCACGTTGCACGTTTCGACAACTCGTAGTTAACAAATTTGTAGTTCAGTGACTTAATTCTGAGTAAAAACAACCAAAACTAATAATATTCCAATATTTTTCTTCGTAAATTTGTTTTCCCTTCTTCTAATTTGTTTTAATTTAGAGGTATCCTGCGATTCCTGTACCCAAGAACATCAAATCTGTCCAATATAATTATATAATGTTCGGAAGGATCTCAATGCTTGGTTACACCAATTCATTTGATAATCCATAAAATTTTTAGAACCGGTAATAAATTATTAGCACATTAGTATCTGAATAAAAAATAGGAAATACCACGCGATTTACTTTTCAAGTATTCCAATTATTTCAGAGATTTTCAGATTAAATTTAATAATTTCCTAATGTGTGGAATCCTTAATCTCACAATTAACAATTTGTATAATTTGTTTGCCGATGTACTGCTCGGAAACAAATAAATTTAATGATAAGAGATATTAAACGAACTGTCTCAAGTTCCATTAAGGATTTCTGAATTTTTCAATAGATTAGTATTTCTGTTGAATTTCGACTAGTGACTTATAAAAACAATTCAAAAATTCCCATAACGTTTTCAAGAGAAAAATGACATGGAATTTTTCTATAAATGTACATCATTAATTCTTAAAAACATAAATCCAATTAGCAAAACATTAAAATAACAAAAATACTATATTTATTTCATAGGACATAGATTAATCTTTTTGGCCTAGTGAAAAAGTCCTTTTTTTCAACTAATAACAGTCATTTGTTTTCTTTGGGTATTTTCAATTATGCTCTTAATCCTTTTTCCTTCTTTCAGAACATCCAAAATAACGAAATTTCCAGCAGATAAGGATCACATACATTTACAAATTATACTTCTTTTTATATTGAGCTGGCGAAAAGGATACTTTTTAACTAAAGAATTGGACTCTTTCACTTAACAAAACAAGGTAATGAATCATTTCTGTGTTTCGTGTCATAGTGTATATCATTAAAATAAGGTTGGGTTTAGTATATACAATATTTAAGAGTTCATAAATTTAATCTAAAACTTTAATGTTGAACACGAAAACCCTTTTTTCTATAATAATTCGTTTTACCTGTTCGTTGTAAGTTTTGATATTCTATCCTCTTGAAACTAACAAATAGCATGCATAAAAAAGGATATTCTTTAATTTTGAAAGAATAAATTTGCAGAAAACATGAAGTCCGAAAAAAGGAAAAATAACTGAAAATTAAATCTTAAGATAACTATTACGGATATTTCACAAAAAAAAAAATTAAATTCCATTAAGTTCTTGAAAAGGATTTCGATAATGTAATTTTTGACAAGCCTTTCAGAGAAAGAGAGAGTTACAAAAAAGTAGAATAATTCTAATGGGTGGTAAGAAATCCTTGAGAATTTCAAAAGGAAATATTTTCATTTTCTCTAAAAATCATAGACCCAGAAAAGATAATCTTGTTAAATAATAATATGCAAAAAAAATGGATTATTTCAAAGAGTATAATAGGACCACACAAATGTTTCTTCCAAATAACTTCAATGTACTTATTTACAATTTAACTTAGCGAGTCTGGGGCGAATCCCCCAGTAGCATTATGGAATTACTATTTTCTGGACTTAGAACCAAAATCTTGATTTCATTTTGTCATCATTAACTTACTTTTTTCTTATTTCTGATATCATCAGAACGGAATTTTACGATATAAGGTAAAAACTGGACATTCTCAAACTGTTTGCTAATTTTTCCTGCAAGTTCATTTTGAGTCCTTAGTGACTTTTTTGCACATTTCTATATTATCATTGGTTAAAACAACTTATCATTCTTAAGCCTATATTCGCTCTAACTATGTATCTGTATAAAATATTCCCTTTTGAATTTCTTGTGATTTTATCGTTTTTTATTTTTCTAAACAAAAAAAGAAAAACATATTCCGTCTAACGAATGACTATTTTCAACATAGTTTAATATGAAGGACTCTCCACAAGATTTGTGGAATAGGATTGAAGAGATATGCGAAGGGGGTTAGACAAAAAGATGGTTACACTATATTATATTCTAACATAAAAATGTCGACAACAAGTTCAATGATTTATGGATGGTATTCTGGCAGGACACAGTAGACCTGACCAACTTTTTGAGAAGGGAGTTAACTATTGGACATACTGATAAAAAATGTAGCAGTAAAGGAAAAAAAACAGTTCTTCTGCTCAAATAGATGCGAAAGAAAAACTATATTATCAGATAAATGGTAAAAAAAAGATTGGGCAACCAAATGATGTGATGAAACTGTTGAAGAAAAAAATGGGTTTCAGTATAAAGCAATACGAAGTAAATGGATAGATTTTCTTCTTTTTTAGGGGTTTAGAACTACCCACAAATAACTTGACTAATGGCGATTCTGAATGAAGGATCAAGTTGTTTCGAAAGTTTTGGTTCCATAGAAAAAAATTGGAAAAAAAAATCTGAATGACTGATGGTAATAAGGAAGCCATTGATAAAAAATGGGTTTTTTGTTTGTGCAAACCGTTTGGGGGAAGCTTTATACCAAAATATTCTTGATTTGATTGTATTTTCCCTTAGATATTAAATCCCAGAAAACATTTTAAATAAATTAGAAACAAATTAAGACACAAAATGACCATTGAATTACTTACTCTATACATACTTGCGAGCAAACAGTTCCTTATGGAGACTTGATAAGAATATTAAGAAATTTTTATTCCAATTTACAAGGAATGAAGCTATAATGCTTTACATGTTAATTCTATTTCGATCGATACTTCCATAACACCAACTTATGATATATTTTTTTGTACTCCCAAATCTATTCTGCCTAAATAACACCGAAAAGGGCCTTATAGCCAATTATTTTATTGAAATTGGATAACGTGTGAACACCTAAACGAGGAAATGTTTTAGAGAAAATTTTACGCCTAAAACATATTATTTGAGAAATGTTCATTTTAAACAGTACAATATTTTGTAACTTCAAAATTTAATTCAATTATAATTTTTCGTAGTACTTTATTACAAATAATTGAAACGCTTCAATTATGTAAGACGAAATTTTAATGTGCGAATGCCCCGAAATTTTGCTATAAAAATCAGCGCATTTGGAGCAGAATACATCATTCACATCTCAACCAGTTCAGTGTTCACTTGGTACTTCAACCAAAACTTTCATTTCAAATATTTAATTGTTTTCAAATTAACCTAAAATGAAAATTTCAATTGCTTTTGTTATTGCTCTTGTCGGTAATTATCTTATTTTTTAAAACAATTAATACGATAATATTACTTATTTCATTCTTCTTTTCAGGTATTGTGAATGCTGGAAAACTATCTTCAGGCCATGGTCATGGTAAAGGATATAGTGCTGGAAGTGGATTAAGATCCATTGCACAAGGATCAGCTGATCAAGCTCATTCTGCAGTTTCAAATCAACAAGCTGCTGGTATTCAAGCTGCATATATTGCACAGAGCACACTTGCCGCATCCGCTCAACAAGCAGCTGCAACTGCACAAGCTGCTCTTGCTGGGAAACGAGTTCTTCTCCAATTTTTAGAACAACAAAGTGAAGAAGCTCATCGTATTCTTGAAGCACAACTTTCTCAACTTCAATCTGGTCAACAATCTATATCTGCTGCTCAACAAGCTGCCTCAGCTGCATCCAGTCATGTTTCTGTTTTGACCAGCGCCCTTAACAGTGCTCAATCAGTTGCTGAACATGCCGAAGAAGCTGCCAATTTGGCTCAGTCTGCATTAGCTTCTCAAAAGGCTTCAATTGGTGAAGCTCAAGCGAGGTTAAATGCTATTGAACATCGACTCGAATCAGCTCGTGCTGATTATGAGGCTACTCAACAAGCTGCTCTAAGAGCTTCTCATGCTGCTCAAGAAGCTCAAAGTAATGCCGCCGCTGCTGGTGCTCATGCAACCGTTGAACTCCATGGATCTGCTGCCAATTCTGTCTCCAGCGGACATAGTTTTGATGAAGATGTCGATTTCTCTAGCTTCCATCATCATCATTGATGGAAAATAATTTTCACTGTTAATTGTTAATATGATGTTAAATGTATGAATGATGTATAAAAAGAAATATACCAAATTTACTTCAAATACTAATGAATAGTAAATATTCGAACATAATTTCCAGAAGTGAAATTTAGATATGTATAGTATTGTACTTTCTCCTTGGTTAGACAATAGCTATACGAATTGCGTATTCGTTTCTGTTTTGTTTTTAAACTCATTCAAATATAAAATAACCAATAAAATACGAAGAAAACATTTATGTAAATTTTCTAGTCGAACAAAATTTTCTCTTCTAAGAATTTCGAATTAGTTCTATTTCAGAAATTTGTTTATTATCCAAAAAATCATGTAAAAATGTCGTCCTTTATTTGAGATTTTTTTTTTATCTTTATTATTTCGGACCGCCTGCAATCGGTAGCTTTAAAAATAAGGACCTTGTCCGAAAATAATATGTTTTTTTTTCGAAATTTCTTTTATGACAACACCTTTTTTTAACGTTCTACAAAAATCATGTTTAGTTCAGCTTCAATTTAAATTGCATAATTTTTAAAGTTAATTTTTAAACTACTTTCTTTTACAGCAAAAATTACATTCTTTTCTTTTAGATTACGTCACACGGTCCAAAGAATTAGTTAACTATTTTATGACGGTTAACTAAATTGCGCGAATGTATGGAATTTTTTTTTGTCGTCCTTTTAAAAATGATCTTTTCTCGGACTTTAAATAATTTGCGTAAGAATTTCTGTAAATTTTTCTTTTATTTTACTTCATTCAAAAGAATGGCCAAAATTGTTGAATATTAAATTTTTTCGCAAATATTTCTTTGGTGTTACAAATTTTTTCTGGGAATTCTAAAATAGAAAAGCAAAAGAAAGGTCCTTGTATAATTATTGGGACACTTTCTTTTCTTTCCTGTTGTATTTCTTCACTTGAGTGAGAATTTGGTTCAATTGATGATGCCAAGGTGATGGAATTTTTTATTTTATTTTGAGTTTTCGAATGAAAAATATTTTGAGTAATTCAATCGATTCATTAAAACGAAAACTTTTCTTTGATAAAATTAAATTTGATTCACATAAGTGATGATTAAAATTTCAGTTAAAGAATTCCATATTCTGGTTCCGAAATGTTTTCTCGAAGAAATAGGGCAGTCCGAGACGAGAAAGGTATTGAAAAGATTTTTGTGAAACTTCTGATAGAAGTAGTAGTTGTGCTCCGGTTTGGAACAACTAAGTAAAGAAAATATGCCAGTAGGTTCCAAATGGAAGCATGGTATTTTAGAAATAGGGCAGTCCGAGACGAGAAAGGTATTGAAAAGATTTTTGTGAAACTTCTGATAGAAGTAGTAGTTGTGCTCCGGTTTGGAACAACTAAGTAAAGAAAATATGCCAGTAGGTTCCAAATTGAAGCATGGTATTTTATAATATAAGATGATATTAAAGATTTTCTTGAAATTTCTTTTTTGGACCCAACTCTAGCAAGATCTAAGCGTAATATATCTTTTCGTATTTCCTAAAAACTAATAAATATAAAATATATCCAAATATAATATTTTATTGTTGATCGACATTCAGGTCAGAAATATATTTTAGTATCGATGAAACCTCCTTTTTCTAATAATCTATTTCTTTTCGCTTTTTTTATTTCTTATAAATGAGTTTTTGGCGTCTTCGTAAAATCGTCTCCGACAGCCCCCACAGAAAGTATTTTATCATTTCTAATCGTAACCCGATACAAACTGGATTTATAAATCCACCACATCAACCCGTTAAGAAGTTCAACATAAATCATTCAACATCAATATTTTAGCTATAAAAATCAGTCCGTTTGAATGATCGCGTGATACGTGCTCGTATCAATAAAATCGATTCAAAAGTAAAGAAATATTTGGCAATGAAAACATAAAAAGAAAGAGTACTAAGGATGTGAGTTTCTCCAGTATGTGTCGTAATATATCGAAAGGTTTCGAGTTAAGAAAGAAATAAAACTAAAATTGGTTATAAACCGTTAAATAACTTTTTTTTTTTTGCCCTGTTTGATTCGTTTATCGATGGCTTATAAATGTGATCGATTTGTTTAATATTCTTCCTCTTTATTTATCTTTATTCTTTTCTTTTGGTAGGAGTTTGATGGCCAATAAAAGGGCTGAAATATAAGACAATTGATCAAATTTTGTCCTTGCTGTTTGTTTTTCAACTCATTATTGGAGATGTCTTCAAGTGGTGTTACCAGGCACATTCTGAATTATACGTTTTCTTTCATTTATGTATTTCGGAATCATGCAAAAGTTCGAAAGGATAATCATTGACACGAATATATTGAAAGTTATAATAAATTTGAATAAAATATTAGATTTTTTCAGGTCAAACGTTTTGAAATTTGAAGTCAACAAAATTAATTTATAAGGAATCGTGAACAGTTTACAAAAATCAAGTTTTTTATTTACCATAAGAGTTAGTGCGACTTTTTCGTGGTAGTATTTAGGGGATGTCGTTCGACTTATATGAAAAATTGCATAAAAAACCTTATTCAAAAGAATATTTTCTTCTTTTTTAATTCGATGCTATTAATTTCATAATTCCAAAGTTTAGTTTTAAGAAAGCGTACCAACTTTTTTGTTATAATAACTATTTTCGCGTCTTTTTATTCTAAACGATTACACTCCTTGTTTCTTAATTGTATATAGATATCCAAAGCAGGACATTTGATTACTCCTGTACAACTGTATACTATGACATAAAGCATCGCTAAGTCTTATCTCCTAGTATAAAAGGATATCCTGTTCTTATTGAATTGAAAATAACTCGAAATTAATCTACAAATTCAAAAATCGAACTACAAGCTGACAAAGCCTCTTCGAAGACATAGTAAAATATGTTCATATTATGGGACCCCTTAGTTTATTACACTTTTCATAACAAATCATTTTCATAATTTCTAATTTCTCTAATATGAACCAACAAAATTTGATTGTACCAAATTTTTCTTCTAAGAAACTGATAAAAATCATCAGCCAAATGCTATTTAATGTTCAAGACAAATTTACCATTACAATATCATATCCTTGTCTCTATCCTCACTTATGATCAAACATTATTATTATTTCGTATATTTTTCTATCAGGACATTTTTGAAGGGCTCTTGACTGACCGAAAGGACAATTTAGAGAAGAAAAAACTTATCAAAAAAGGAATAATAATAGGGAAGTAAATTTACCCGCGCATTTTTGGTTGCAACGTTTTTAATATTTTGTAGCAAAAAAAAAAAAAAAGTCTATTCTTCAACCGATTTATTCTATGTTAGATTGTCTATAGTTTTTTTTTTCTTCGTATATTACTGTTATCCTTATATAACACATAACATATGGTCAATTTATGCGAAGATGTCCTTATATAAGGACATCACATTTAAACGTGCAAGGATAAAAAGGAGATATTATACCAAGAGTAGGCGTACGACACAAAAAAACCAAGTTGATATGTGTGCGTGTGTTTGTGTGCCCTTTGGATGATGACGACAAAAAAAGAAAGAAAGGCCAAGTAAAGTGTCAGTCAAAGTGGAGCTACTTGATAAAAATTGCCTCACGAACTTTTTCGTATATGGATATATAGATATATAGTTATAGAGTTTCTTGTTAGTTTTTTTTTCCTTTTTTTGGTATATTATTAAAGTTTTTTTTCTTCAGATAGAGCATGATGGTATTTTTTGGGGTTTCGTCCTTTTTCAAATCGCTTTATGATCATCCAATCTTGTGTATGACCATCCATTTCGAGAATATTTTTTTGGGTAGATTGAGAAGGTGCAATATGAAAACATCAAGGACTAATATCCTTCCTTTAAATAGTCAACATAATGTAGTCAGTTCACTTTCTTAAGGATTCTATATAGATATATACAATCCCATTTCTTTACCTTTATCATTTTCTTTTTTTTTTGTGATTTAGCATAGATAGGAGTATTAAGCGATTCAGTTTTTATAGTATATTTCATGATATGTCTGTACTGGACCACACAAAAACAATGATTGTCGAAAAAAAAAAAATAAACTAATGTCAGCGACAGTTTTCGAAATGAAAACATTCGAATTAAGGAACTATATAACAAAATGTGATATTTTCCTTCTTTTTTTCTTGTAGTTAGGATAAAAATCCTTCTTGAAGAAGTTCATGTATGCCAAAGATAAATGATTTATTTTGGATCTGATATACTGAAAATGATGTTCGAATAGAAAAAGTGTGCAAAAATTTGAGAAATAAATGGAAAATGAGTGAAAATTCCTTCAATTTGCCTTACTTAATTTTAGTTCAGTTTTTATTGAGTCTATTAGAAATCTAGCTTTGATTAAAGGTCAAGCTATGTAATATAAATAAAATATATAAAATATTAACGTAAATATTTTCAGATAACTAAAGATAAGACAAATATTTTCTTGACCGGCATATATCCATTAATTAAGACCGTTGACTGGAAAAGGATTTGAATTACGTCTAACTAGAGGTGAGCATTTTTTTTAAATTCCTTTTTTGGTAATCTTTTTAATAAAGTGCTATTTTTAAATACGGCCATTAGAGCTGGCTTAGCACTTTTTAGTATTATATATTTTGAATTTTCAAATTGAAAGAAATTTAACAAATTAACCGCTTTTATAAGTTAGGAAAATGAATGAAAATTAGCATTAAACTGACATGGTAGAACACCTTCAAAATGATAATTTTTTTAATAGAAATAAAAAACAAAACAACTATTTTATAGCGCCTCAAAACTCATTTGTCATTTGTGATTGTGCTTGAACACCCGGTTTAAGTGACTTAAAAATAGATTTGTCACTTCGTGTTCATTGATGAAACAATATACCCACCAAATGAGTATTACTTCAAATGGGCAACTAGGAAATTTTTTAAGTTAATCAACCCCGTCTTAAAATTGGTTTTAACTATACCAAAATGATTATTTATAAATACTCATCAATGATGGGTGAACCATAAGATCAGTCTTTTTTTTTCTTGATCATAAAAAATTGCTTCCTTATTTACTTCTTATGTTTAAAAAACAGTGAAACTATTTTTAGGACCCTCTCCCTATCATATTATTAAATGATAGTGTTAAAAAAATCGTTCTTCTTCTTATTATATTATATTTTGTTTATGGCACGCGACTGGAAGCCGAAATATTGAAGGAATTGTAAGGCATTTAAGAAAAAAAACAAAAAACTGGATAAAAAAGATAAAAAACGACAAAATTTATCTAATTCGGGGAGGTATAAGAAGAGAAATCCGAAAAGAAGGAAAAAAAGATCCGAATTAAAAAAGAAAATAAAAAAATTTTTTAAGAACCAATCATTCTTTTTTGGGATAAAATTACTTCTTGGGGGATTTGGTACGAAGAATACCCAAGAAAGAGGAGTTCTGATACTCCGTATCTCAAGGGTCATGAATGGAACAAGTAAAAAAAAGTACGAGATGAATAACACATTGTTAGATAGAACAGGAGATGCTGCATTTAACGCGATGTTGTGATATAAAAAAAACCGCTGAGAGAATAAAAAAAAGGTTAATGGTAGACCATATAAATTTATATGTAGGCAGATTTAAAATATATACATCCAACACTATCAGATAAACTCTCAAATTGGGTATCAAATTGAAGTTTTAAGATTATGGCGCGTGCTCAAGCGACTTTACAATAATTTTTATTATATAGGGTGATACAAAATGAACTTTGAATTGTTCTTCAACCAAACGCGAATGATTTGAAATATTTCCAGTTTTATTATTTATTATTATTTATTCAAAAATAATGTCCGCTTTTAGAAAACCCTGTGCATATGTAGTCTTTCTAATGAGTATATTTTATGGAGTGTGTATTTTTTTCACCGATTTGATTACTAATTAAAATTTTGTATATAAATAGTAAAAAATTTTCTTTTAAAAAAACAGGAAAAGGTCTCCTTTTTTTGGCTCGTGCTTCAAAAAAAAAACTCGTGATATAAGACGTGTACCAAACAGCAAGCCATTCTTTTTACCATGAATACTAAACCTTAAAAAAAACTATACCTACCTAAAATCCGTTATAAATAAATAAAAAAAATTTCTAAAAAAAGGAAAAAACTGCCCGTTTGCATACATACTATATAAATTTACACAAAACAATTTTGATTTTTTAGGCTCACTTTTTTTATGACGGCAAAGTGACCCCAAGTCACGGGCCAAATATGATGGAAAAAACATCGTTTTTTTTTTTAATTTAAAAGAAATCAAACAAAAAAAAGTCATACAATGGTCCTTAAATGCAGCTTGCATCGAGAAGTTTTTATGATGTTATAAAAATTTGATTTCATAACTTTTTAAAATAAGAAGAAAAAAAAAACAACATGATGAAATGATGAGGTCCCTTTTTTTACATAATCCTCAGGGTCCATTCTGACCATCTTACAAAAGTTGACATGTAACCGTCTCTGGAAATTTCAATGCAAAATAGAAATTGTATAGGGTCACACCCGTTCCAGAAAGTTGCATATAAAAAGTCCGTATAAAAAGGGTCGATACGTATTGCGCAAACGTAAACAGATTATTTGCATTTATATATCTATAATTTCCATTTGGTGTTTTTTTTTATGCCTCTCTTCTTTCACCCCGATATCTTTTGTATATAATAAATACATGGACCCTTCCGTGAATTTCAATGTTGGACATCAAGAGTTACGGTTAAATTGATTTTGAAATCGATGAGAATATAATCAAAAGAAAAGAATTGAAAAATGCGCGATATCCTTTTCAATATAACGGTCAATTTCTTTTTGGAGGGAAAAAGGAGAAGTAGGCTTAGTATTTAGAAAAATATGCAGATTCTATTTGAATACGCGCCATTTTCAACTGCCATTTTGTATTTTAATCCCAAACAAATTTTTTTTTATAATAAACGCTCCTTTTTTATATAAAATTGATTTATTGACACTGAAACATGCAAGGGTTTCAATATAAAACGCATAAATTATGCAAATTTCAGTTTCCCTTTATTGCAGAACCAATCATCCTTTATGTGCATTTCAAATTTAAGAAGTGATTTACGAATTGAGAGGGTTACTGTATTTGGAAAAAAAAGGGATATTCCTGAATATGGCCGACGGAGTTTATTGTATACCATATATGAAAAGTTATCAGATTTATAAGAAAATGTTTAGTTAATAGTTACGCTGTAATCGCTCTTTAAAACTTAAGTTGAAATTTGAATGAATACATATTCCTTTATAAAATGGAAAAATCTGAAACATTCCAGAAACACAATTAATAAAGACAAAGTGAATAGATTAGAATTTTTAATAATTTCTCGGCAATAGAAAATCATGCAATATACCATATTGGATATCACAATAAAACAATCATTTAGCATCTTGACATCCGTGGCTATTTTCAGTGGATTCAGGTTCCCATGGTTTATATATAGAATGTTGAAATCGTTGGAAAGACAGTTCTTTGTAGATCAAAGAAATTTTCAAAATAATTATGTTTGAAATGGATTTACAGTGACTAATTATTAAATTGGCCAGTTATTATCAAAGGGATTTGGATGAAATTGTGTTGGAGGTGTGCTTGGAATAACGAATAGCGAAGTTATAAACAGTTCGTAAAGACAACATTAAATAATAAAGTCTAGTTCAGAACAGTAACTTTCGGCGCACAGTGATTTTATTGGGAATTATAAGAAATAGTGTATTTGTTAATTTCATTCGATGTGGTTTCAACAGCAGCATTAACTTAGATAGATATAATATTTATTTCCACTGATATCGACATCAGATATTTATTAAATAACATAAATAAATACAATACGATATCAGATGCCTGTATCAGTGGCAATTCATATATTTTTAATCATGATTTTTGCCTGGACACGAATTGATGAACTTAATTTTAGTTTAGTTTACAATTCTATTGTTCATCTCATACAAATGGCTTTCATAAGCTATTGCCAAAATCAATATACTAAAATTATTCTTCCTTTATAAATTCAAAAGTTTTGTACTAAATAAATGTATGCCATTATTTTTATGAAACATTTAATTTCTACCCTGGCACCTACACTAAATAAATCGATGTACGCGTATACCATATTAAACCTATTTTAAATGACCACATTATATAAGTCCATATATACGTAAAGTTCGTTTTGAAATAAAAAGGAACAATACCCAATCCTGTCAACTCTAGAAAACATGGGAGATCTTTAAATTTCCTTTCTTAAATTCAACCATTAAATTCATCCCCCTTTTGTTTTCCATATACAAAAAAACTTTTCTACCCTTTATTTTTATCTATAACGAACACACACTGCAATCTTTTTCCATTAAAACGAGTATATATCTTGAAACCATATGTTTTAGCCCTTTTCCCATATATCCAACCTAAGTCCTTGAAAAAGGGATAAGTCTTGAGTAGAAAACTTGCTATACCATCCTGTGTTATACAATTTTTTTTGATGGCACACGTTGCGTATTATAAAACCAATCCACCCTCAGTTTCCATATTTGCAACCCCTTTTTACACTGAAATGAAGAATCCTCCCCTTTTTTTTGGCAAGCCAGCTATGCCATTTGTATGTTTATATAAAAACCTTCAGGCAATAATTTTGCACCCCCTTTTCCATATCCTTAACGCAAGTTCACAAATGATTTTTACTTGAAAAAAGGGTGCGATTTAATATGAATCCTTTTTTTTTTGCTCTTTGTAATTTCTGTGAATTTTTTGGTTTGCTGTACGCAACTATAATCAATCGATATGATGTCCATTGTTAAGATGTGTATGCATGTATATGTGTACCTTGTAGGGTGAAAAAATCCATTTATGGTGTATGGTTACAATAACCCGATCCATCGTACGGTGTTATCCTTTCGCGTTTTTTTGATATAGTGTATTTATTTGCAGAATCGTGTTCCGGCATCAATTTATGCTGCTGCTTCATCTGACGCGTGATGATTCGATAATTTGTAGACCATGAAATCCAGTTTTTTAAGAAAATACAGAAAAAACTAATTTTTTTAGGGATATATCATTTTATTTTAGGTAAAATCAATCCCTTTTCAACTCATTCTTTCAATTGTAACTGTCAAGTCATTATTCTATTTGTCATGGTAACGTTTCCATTTTTTTAAAAGTTTTTTCCCTGTTTCTGAATTTTTGGAAAAAAGGGTGATTTTTTGGCGAAATCTCGTGATTTTATGAAAAATTATACGATAGTTAAATTATAGCAATTTAGTCTAGTTTTGGTAGAAACAATTTTAATACCTATATTTTCAACGGGTCTTATGGTATGTGTAATAGATTCTACAGCCACTAACGGCTTTCAACAAATCCATTAAAATAGTGTTAATTCCAGAAAATTACATGTTTGAATAATTCAAAATTGTCAGTTAAGAAGGATTTCGATAATATAGTGTGATTTTCAATTCAGTTTGGAAGTTAATAAAAATTTAGCTTTTAATATTATCATTCATTTATTAACAATTAAAAGTCGTAAGCTATTCTCATCAGTGGTGATGATGGAAGCTAGAGAAATCGACATCATCATTAAAACTATGTCCGCTGGAGACAGAATTGGCAGCAGATCCATGGAGTTCAACGGTTGCATGAGCACCAGCAGCGGCGGCATTACTTTGAGCTTCTTGAGCAGCATGAGAGGCTCTTTGAGCAGCTTGTTGAGTAGCTTCATAATCAGCACGAGCTGATTCGAGTCGATGTTCAATAGCATTTAACCTTGCTTGAGCTTCACCAATTGAAGCCTTTTGAGAAGCTAATGCAGACTGAGCCAAATTGGCAGCTTCTTCAGCATGTTCAGCAACTGATTGAGCACTGTTAAGGGCACTGGTCAAAACAGAAACATGACTGGATGCAGCTGAGGCAGCTTGTTGAGCAGCAGATATAGATTGTTGACCAGATTGAAGTTGAGAAAGTTGTGCTTCAAGAATACGATGAGCTTCTTCACTTTGTTGTTCTAAAAATTGAAGAAGAACTCGTTTCCCAGCAAGAGCAGCTTGTGCAGTTGCAGCTGCTTGTTGAGCGGATGCGGCAAGTGTGCTCTGTGCAATATATGCAGCTTGAATACCAGCAGCTTGTTGATTTGAAACTGCAGAGTGAGCTTGATCAGCTGATCCTTGTGCAATGGATCTTAATCCACTTCCAGCACTATATCCTTTACCATGACCATGGCCTGAAGATAGTTTTCCAGCATTCACAATACCTGAAAAGAAGAATGAAATAAGTAATTTCATATTAATTGATTTAAAAAATAAGATAATTACCAACAAGAGCAATAACAAAAGCAATTGAAATTTTCATTTTGGGTTAATTTGAAAACAATTAAATATTTGAAATGAAAGTTTTAGTTGAAGTACCAAGTGAACACTGAACTGGTTGAGATGTGAATGATGTATTCTGCTCCAAATGCGCTGATTTTTATAGCAAAATTTCGGGGCATTCGCACATTAAAATTTCGTCTTACATAATTGAAGCGTTTCAATTATTTGTAATACTAGGAAATTTTTTAATTGAATTAAATTTTGAAGTTACAAAATATTGTACTGTTTAAAATTGCCATTTTTGAATTGAGATATTTTAGGTTTATATTGTTACTTTAAATATTTCTTAGTGCACATTCCTAAAAGATAACTCCCAAATTTGTTATCTAATTTGAATGAAGCTTGATGATTTCATTGTTTATAAACAGAAAGGGATCTGTAATTGGTCATTATGTCTGATGAAGATCTTCTGAGAAATGTAAAAACTGAAAATATTCTACAAGCATAGTATTCTAATTTAGCAATGTGTAAATGCCATGTCCTAATTTGATATGTAAGTTGTTTCACTTTCAATTCGAAAGTAATTGAGAGTTAAATATGAATCCTTTTAAAATATATTTCAACAAACATTTCCTTCCTCAGTAATGAAAATTTGATCGCTTCATTTTGTATTGTTCAACAATTTCACTTTGGCAATCAGGAAATGAATTTTAATATAAAAAGATTGCTTCTGAACAAAACATCTGAATAGCAAAACTCAGACGAAAAAAAAGTATTTCTACAAAACCGAACAAAAGCGCCTTTAGTCTATACAAAAAAAAAAACGAGAAAATGAATAGCATGAAAACTCTTGTTGATCTGAACTAGTAAAGTATCAAAAATTTCAACCGGCAGCTGTCACGTAACCTTTGGCCGCGCTGAGCTCTAGAAGTTATCCGTTCATATTGATGCAAAATGGAATTCAATTTTATACAATTTTACCCCAAAAATAATAGAAAGAAGTAGAAAAACAGTACAATATATTCCATCAGTCCCTTTCATTTCGATATAGTAGAAAATTTTCAGTAGTAAATGTGCCAAGTTCTATGTATTCGATTCGAACTCTAATCAGGTACACATTGAGAACTACCTTGTTCCATTTAAGAAAAAAAATGAATTTAAAATTTTTGTTGTTCAAACTATGGTTTCCTATTTGCCTTAAAAAAAAATCAATCAACTATCGATCAACGATCGTACGGGGCAAAAAAAGACAACAAATCCTATATAGGAAAAGGGTATTAAAATTTCATATAAAATAAATTTTTGATGGACATTTGAAAATTGCATTCATACATGCACACGGACTTTACTTTCAATGACCACGACATTAAGTAACATTAAGCAAGGGAGTGCTTATTTGTTCCCTTTCAATCGACCCTTTGAAATGGAGTCGGATATTCGAGTTTTCACAAAGCATTTTAGGGCTTTTTGTTCAATATTATTTGTATAATATTTGAAAGATAATTTTTAGCCATTTTAGGTGTTAGAGATTTGTGTTAAAAATGAATTCATTTAAATAAACACAGAAAAAGTGATTAGTTGTTTTTAAATAAAAGCTATGCTTCCGATATTTATTCGTGTCTTCAGAAAGTATTACATAAAGATTTAACCGATTCTCCATAGTTTTGAGATCTACACGGTTAAAAATGAAATGTTTTCACCTTTTTGTTCGATATTAGATCAGATACATTAAAATCATTATACCATAATTGACATATCTGCACAAAATTACAATAATTTTGAACTACAAAAGTTATGTAAGTAATTTCTTTCAATCGTTTTACATGAGTTTTTGTAACCTAACATATATCCTGGGTGAATAGGAACGAATAACTTTGACTTGAGTTTACAAAATATAATAAAAAAAGAACCGCGATAAAAAAAACATACCAACAATAGCAATGCTTTCTGTTTAGTCCTGCCTGAACCTCCTCGAATATAAAACAAACCTTTTCTTCCCTTAATAATAAATAATTAGCAACGAATTTTAGAATCAACCAACTGCTGATTAAATTCCAATAAATAATATTATAATTCGGTTCCTTTCGATTTCTAATAATTGAAGAGTTTTGTTATCCCTTTAAAAAGAAAAAATGAAAAAACAAATAAAAGGATAATGGTAGACGCTTTCTTTGCTGTTGCGTTCTGTAAAAGGTTCTAACGATAATTTCGTAAACATGAATTTTGATCAATCGATTTCTATATTTGATAGAAGATTGTCTTTCAATCTGTTTGCCAAAAAAAGAATCCTTCTCAAATCTTGTATAACTAACAACTGCAGATATATGTGATATAATATCCACCCATTACTTGTGTAATAACTATATATTTTTTCATGAAAATACTGGAAAATTTAGTATTGATTTCAAATAAAATGCATTTTCAATAAGAAATTCGATATTTTCGTTGTGGTATCGAATTTTTTAATTGACGTAAAGGAAATCATATAGTCAAAATAAAATCGTTAACAAAATTCAGGAGGGTTTAATAAGAAATATAAGGATTCAATGGAATTTTAATTCAAATAATTATATAATAGCCAATACTGAATTTTTTAGGCGTTCGTAGAAGTATATTTTAGTTCAATTAATTTGAGTAATTATTGGAAGAAAAATCCTGTATAAGCTCATTAGGCTCATTATCATTCATTTCTATTTTAGAGAGTATGTCAATAAAGGAGACTGTAATTTGTTGGCGTGCAATGGAAAGTCTTCAAATAATACTGAGACATCAAGTGCATTCGACGATAACCGTGCATCAGCAGCAGGATATGTAGTTTTTCGTCTCAAAAATTTCCAACCACAGTTTAAATAAATAAATATCTTGATGCTAAATACAAACTCAATAATTTAATAATTACGATAATTATTCAGAATTGAAAAAAGTCCAACCAGTTCCTAATAAAAATTCTTTCTAAAGCCGAATCCCTTTAATTTCATACATTATAATCTTATATTCCCTTTTATTTCACTTGCATTTTTGTCCTTAATTAATCAACTGTTAACAAAATAATGTCCCTAATATCGAACAATTGGATATCAATCAAATCCTTTTATTTCTTAAATATTTCTCCTCTATAATTTAACATTTTTCTTTATTTCTTTTTTTCAGAAATTGTATAAAAAAAACTTTGTTGATCCAAACAAAACGGTTTGATCCTTTGAAATTGCAAACCTAACTTTAATTCATAGCTATTAAGTACTATTAGTGTATCATGAAATTTTCTTAAGAACATAATCTTATATCGAAAAAACGATTTTGTTGCGAACGCCTTAAAGTCCCATAAGGAGTCGGTCTTCATTACTCTTAAAGCCTTTCATTATATTACTCAAAGGCGTATGTTGTTTTGTTTTCTTCTTCAACTTTGTATCCTGCCGTCTTATCAACTTTTTATAAATTGCGAAACAACAAATTCATAGGCGCCAAATATTAAGAAAAAATGCACCATTATGCTTGTGTTAGTTACGTGTGCCTTAGCGAAAGTAATGAAACGAAAGTGGTATCAACCCATCACATAATCAACATCAATATCCTTTTTTCAAGGGATCCAGAACAAAAGAATTCAACATCTTAAAAGAAGGAGAAGAAGAAGAGAAAAACATATGACGCTGGCAGAAATCCTTTAATTTGATATTTCTTAAGTCGTCATCAATTTTCCTTTCTTCATGGTTTCAGGGAATCGTGTTATTTTTTTTTTTAATTTGTGGCCTGGAAATAAACATCATACACCTTTTGTCTACAAATTTTTCGAGGTAATATTTGAGAATAAAGGAGAGAAGATGCTTTTATGGAATAGTACCGAAGGCGATTTTGAAATGAAGATTTTTTTTTTTGAAAAACTTGAAATATATGAATTTTACTTGTATCTGGACTGGGAAATGTTCGATCAAAGGAAAAATTATCTCTGGTTGGAAAAACGTCAAAAATCTGGTTTCGCCCTTCATTCAATTGAATTCTTGAGAAGGAGCTATTTGAAAAAATTTGGAAAATTGTTCTTATTAAAAAAGTATGTCAGAAACGCAAAAAGAAAAGATAATTTTTAAAATGAAAGATAGGAAAACAAGCATTAGTCCACTATTAGAAAGTCATTGGTAAATCTATGAAATTTAGAGTAAGGATTCCTAAGGAAGCTTCTAGATCTCAGCATGATAGAAGTTAGAATCATAACAAGTCGAACAGCGATACTTTTAGACGTGGGCACACAAAGTCCTGTAAGATAGTCTGACGGCAGACCTTGTGAAGATGATAATTAAACATCCTTACACTGGCTCTTTCGAGGGATCGTGAGATTAGAAATATGGACTATCGAGGTAACATTTATTGCCCTAAGATACGGGCTGAACTATGTATTCCAAAAAATTGTCTGCTGTAATAAACTCAAGTTACTATATAG
Source organism: Xylophagus ater (assembly GCA_963422695.1). Lineage (NCBI taxonomy): Eukaryota > Metazoa > Arthropoda > Insecta > Diptera > Xylophagidae > Xylophagus > Xylophagus ater. The sequence continues at coordinate 63,809,367 of OY730478.1, read as the reverse complement.
TGAAATAACTTATGGAGCACAAAAGCTTCTTGAGATGGCAGTGGCTTATTCTGACTTCCGCAAACCAATTCACAAGAATAATCGTATTTTTTGTAGTAAGTCAACAATATGTGGTAACATTTTAATAAAGTTTGGTACATATTTTCTACAATGATAAGACTAAGCTTGACCATTTTTGTATAAGAAATACGCTGTATGAAATAAAAGTGCTAATATCTATTTTTCCCATAAAGAAAATCAATTTTTTCCAGTAAAAATATTAAAAGATTTGAAAATTTTGTATGTAATTTTCGATATTAAAAGTTTTCCCTTTACAGCATTTCGTATTTTTAAAATTAATTGGATGTGAAATCAATGAAAATTAAGAAAAAATTGTTTTAATATTATCAAGTTGAAAGCCTTGAATTTTGTTCAATTAAAATTCGAAGATGATGTTCAAGGTCTTAAGGATTTCTTAAAACTTTTACCTTGTATCTCAATTATTCAGAAATGAAGAAGAAAGTTTTCCATATTATTTACTCAATTTTAAATTCCTGGTCTTTAACGATTAGTAGTCATAAGTAAAGAAGCTTCGAACTTTCGATATTCAAATCATATAATTTTGCAATGATATGGCCTGAAAGATGAACCTCAACCGGATATTACTTTAACTTTATTCAAGACTTTTTGAAAGCACTACTTAAGTGATTTTTTAACAAGCAGATAGATTGAGGAAGCGACAATTTAATTTAAAAAAGTGTACAGTTTTAGAAGAAATTCGGTACCTATTGTTTGTAGATAATAAAACTAAAATTGGAATTAATGTCATTAGCAGCTACGGTAAAAATGTAATGACTACTAGTTTTTTCATGAAATTTGTCAAAATTTTCTTTCCAAATTTCAAACTTTTTTCAAATTGGCTTCATTAAAAAATCGACTTCTCATTTCGAGATTTTCACCGATTACAAAGGAGTCTAGAAGGAATTTAATGAAAAAAGGTTTTCAAATCTTTCTTCCTACCCTTTTCAAAAAAAATCGATTAAAATCACAAAAATGCCACAAAATATATTTCTCTTTTTTATTTTTAAATCACTGAAAAGTTATTTAAGAAAGCATAAAAAATTACGTGCAGGTGAATTTTTAATAATCCGCATTTTTAAAGAATTTTCAAAGTGTTATTTGAAGTTACAGTAAATTCTCGAAAACTTGATACTCTGCTCTGCTCCGGATCAAAGCAATGGCAAAGGTACTAGAGAAAGTTTAGATATTGATAGGATACTATATATCCAAACTACATCAGAAACGGAATAGTAAATAACGTAGATTTTCAATGAAATACTTATTTCGTTACTTTACAGTAACATTTCGAAACACTATGAAACTAACTAACGAGTAACTAACTGAATAGTTTGAAATTATTTGATATTCAAGTTTTCCAGAGTCGACTGTATTGGAATTTTTTGAGTTCGTCTTTGCGTCTTATTATCGAAATGAAGCTACATATTCTCAAAGTTTTCCAGATAACGGCACTGAAAGACAAAGGTTTCATAATAAAATCATTAAAAAAAAAGGGTGAGAAAAAGGGTATAACACTTCTTCAGTTTCCTTTTTCCAGATTTCTACGTGGTAAAAATTAAAAAAAAAAGAAAATAATCGAGATCAAGATAATTTTCGTGGTTATGTTTCTATCAAAAAATTTCTTAGAGATCTGGTCTGGAATTCGAACCCTTATTTTCCTAATATGTTTTTTCTTGTTTGGGGTTGATATCGTATAGGTATATTATCGATACCCCTTTTATATCCTTATTAATATAGTTAGATAGTTACGATCCTTTATCAACGATGAATTGTTATGTCCTCCTTTTTATAATCAAAAAAAAAAATTCTTATTTATGGGATTTCGATGGAGTCCCAAGGATACCTTTTTTCTATCAATATTTTATCGAGTATGTTGTTTTTTATTGTTATATTTGAAATTTATTTACCAGAAAATATGATGACAATTTTTTATGTCCGTCGAAAGTAGTTGCTTCTTATCCCTTTTTTTTTTTGGTTTTGGTAACTGTTCAAAGGATTTTCATTATTATCACATTTTCTAAAAAAAAAAAAGAAAAGGATAAAGTGGTTTTGTTGAACAAGCAACAATCATTTAGAAATAATATTTTTTATTGGAAGAAATGGAGGACACAATTTGTGGTAATTATAATGATGATGGGTGGTGGAAATTATGACAAAATGATATATGTATGTACTCCAGAAAAAAATACACACACCCAAAATGGGTTGATAATCGCTGCTGGAGCCTAAAAAGAAAATAATTTTCATATGCTTTTTTTTATTATTATTATTAGTTGGGCTTGACTTTCGCTTTTTAATGTGCACAATGCTTGATCACATATAAAATATACTCCAAGTTTTATTACGATTAGTTTCCTATGTTCTCGATACATCAATGCGATTTTGATCCTATTTTAATTGTGTAATTGCGATATAATAAAATTAATGCGATTTGATTATAATGTTTCTTTAGCACAAAAAAAGTTTCACTATAGATGCTATTAAATTCCGAGAGTTTAATTAGAAGTTTTCTAATGTTGGGGAAAGTAAAATTGATGTTTTGAGATGTAATTAAATCAAATATAATTAAAAATAATGTTTTAGAGTTCATATGAGGAAATCATTTTCATTGTGTGCTAAAACAAACAGCAGGAAACAAATTATATTTCAATAATAAGAAAATAAAATTGATAGAAAAATAATACTTTTAAGATATATAAATAACTTTACGTTTTTTACGATGACCGAATGAGTCTTATAATTTACTTGATCGGCTTAGCTCAAGTAGGATCTGATTAATCTAACAATGGGCAAAAATATTGTGGGAGTTGTTCGCAAAGATTTGTTTTGCTTCTACTTATTAGATTTTTGGTTTTTCGCCATATTTCAACACATTTCTTCCTGAATGTTTGTTTCACCATATCTGAAAAATAGGATTTCAAGCAAATTTGGTACAAAAAACTGTATCCGACCAATCTCAGTCTTATGAATGTAATCGCTCTCGATTGCGTTCCAAATATTCCATGGCAAAGTTACGCGCTTTTCTAAATATATCTGAAATTCTAGTGGACTCAAAACTTTTCTTACCAAATCGATTTTTCCTTAGACAAATGTCTTACACACCTTTGCCAATCAAACAATTATAGAAAATTTTTATCTTACGAAAATCTTTTCGAATAAAAAAAAGGGAAATAAATGAAACAAAATGCAATCAATTAACTCGTAAAAGGCTCAAGAAAAAGCGCAGGACAAAATAAGTAACATTGCGGTATACCAAACAATTATCATTCCATTCGTTCGAACAAAATTCGAGTAGTTGTGCGCATATCTAAATTAGAAATTTTAGATCTCGAATTGATAATTTATTACGCGCGCTAACACTAAAATCAAGCTGACAGCATGCGCAATGTGCTGACTCTTTAAGCGGAATATTTTACGAGTTCGTTTCTCGAAAAACTGTTAACCATCAAATGTTTGACCATCGAAATATTTTGGAATTCTTGTGAAAAGACCTGCGTTTAAGGGTGAAGATCCCTTTTTTTTCCTTGACGTTGTTATTGTTCTCCAATATAATTATTACACAAATTAAGGGTTGCTTGAACATTCTTTTTTGCCGAAGAGATCGTATTTCTTTTTTTATATGGAATGTATGACATGGTCAATCTTAAGGGTGGCTTCGTATTCTCAGGATGGGTCTTTAGAAGGTAAAAAAAAAGAAGAGAAAAATTTTATTCTTGCAGGTGCAAAAATGATGTTCGGACATTCTGGCGACTTCAAATACTTGGAATTTTGACATTGAATTATAATTCAAACAGTTATCTCATTTGTCAAACCCTTTTATAGGGTATTTATTTCAAGATTTATTCTTTTATGATATTAATCAAAACACTCTTAAAATTGGGTTCTTTTCTTAAGGATTCAATTATTTGTAATCTTCCAGGAAAAAAAATGTTTTATGTACCAAGATTTTTTTTTTTACTACAACCTTTTATTTACTCACTCATATATGATATATATACAATATATACTTGTATAAAAAACTGTTAACCCTTAAATTTTGTTCACCCTTTTCTAAAAAAATCCAACTCTTTTTTTTCTCCTAAATACTTGTTAATTATACACTATTAAAGTTTGACGAATCGGTGTAATTGCCTAGACAACCGGCACAAGTACAAAAAAACCCTTTTTTTACTTCTTAAAAAAACACACAGGAAAAATCATTTGAATCCTTTTTTTTGTTATAGTTCGTCTAGAAAAAATTTAACCCTTCAATAGATTTAAACCCTTTCATAATTTAATCTCTTCATCACTATTTTGGGTTAGTTGATTTCCGGTATGAAATTCATTTAAATTGATATTTGGATAAAATATTTTCTTGCTTGTTAATAATGATATCGAAAGGATTGATCCTTTAGGAAAAATACCTTTTTTTCATTCCATTAAATATTTACCTTAATGTCATCTTGATTGTTTATTTTGTATGTGGTTTGTAATTTTGATCGAATTGAATCCATGAATGAAAAAAGGGTTGTTCCTGAAATATGAAAAGGGTTTTATTAGGAAAATGATGTTGATTCTAGGATTGTGTTGATTGGTTTAATAGGATTTGTTTATATAAAGTCAATTGATTTGATGGAGTTTTATTTTCAGACGTGGGAAAATGGTGATTCTTTTATATACAAATTTGTTTTTTTTGGCACAATTCTTTTTAAGCCCGTTTGTAATCATTAACAAAAAATAAATCTTAAATTAATCTTAATACTGTTTACTTTCTTATACTTTATTATATATGTATTATAATCTTCAAAAGATAAAACTGTATTCAATTTTATTCGAATTTGGTATAAAGTTGTATTATAATAGAAGAAGGGAATATACTGATCGGATATTGATGGAATATTGGGTCTAAGAGAGTCGGGAGTTTTGCCATGCCAAATATTTTATTTTGATTTCTAAAAAAGCCGATTCGACAACTTGACAAACAAGACAAACAGAGTCATTTACTTGAAGAGTATTTAACTGAAGAGTATTTTATCAGCCTCAGCAAGTTCCGAGGTGTATCTTTCCTCCTTTACTCTACATTTAAAGAAGTTTTTCATTGAAAACATTATACAAAGAAAGTTTGTAAAGAATCTTCCTTTCATTATCGCAGCATCGTGCTTTTGTCCTTGATATCATTATCTCATTCCTTAAATGTCAGTTTCAAAGTTTTCTCTTGTTTTTGTTTTTGTCGAAGCTTTTTATATATGTGCATTCACCAAAATTAAAATTACCCGCGAATTGTCCTATTTTCCCATTGTTTCTTCATTGAAAATTCTTTTCTTTTACTTCTCTGTCATGGCTATTCTTTTCAATTTTCACTCAGCCATTATCCTTTTTGTAGAAACTCCAAAAAAAATGGGAAATTCTTTATTCGTGAATTCGTGAATGAGGAAAGAGGAGCTTCAAACAAAAAAAAAAAAGAAGAAAAATAAGATAATAAAAGATCCACTAGAAAAGGAACTCAAGTTTTTTTTTTTATAATTGGAAAGCAAAGAAGTGAAAAATAAGAAAACCAGGGAAAACTGGATTTTGCGAGTGGTTCGTTTGGATGTTCTGATAAAAAGCGACTCTTTCAATCATTTCATACCCTAATCTCTGTGGTGATTTATATTTTGTCGTCATTTTCGTTCTTTTTTTTTTTTTTGTAAATATGAGGAAATTCTTCCAACATCCTTTGACCATTGGAATTTTTTCATGTTATCAGTGCTACTCGTCCAATTAAACTTTGTATGGATCCACTTTTTTGCAGTATGAATATGAAAATTTTTTACTTTTCATTTTCTTTTTCTTCTAAAATTTCTTTACTCTTTTGTTTCCTCTGGCTGCTCTGTCGTTGGTGGTTCCTTTATCCTTTGTCCTAGTTTTTTCCTTTAGAAAACATTTTCCTTTTTTAAGTCATTAACATCCTTTCTGATATTCCTGTTGTTGTTATTATAATCGTTGTTATTAATATTCCGAACCGAAAATGATGATACCGAAACAAGTCGGAGAAAATTTTTGAGGGATGAGGTAAAATTGGGTGGTTCATAATTTCTTGTTTCACATATATAAATTCTTTTTAATGCTAAATTTTTGTGGCACCTAACGATGAATACAAAATTAAATTAATGACTGGGGTGTATCTTTTCACCCTTGTTAAGAGATAAATCATAAGAAAAGGAAAAATTTTTTTTTTTTCAAAAAAAAAGGAAAAGATATGACGGATGAATTTTTTCTTATTTTTTTTTTTTGTTTGGCGGATGAAAAACCTTTGAATCCAATGCGGTATTTTATAGTCTGCGAAAAATAACCACGATGGCCATGAAACGTTATATACCGAAAGAAAAGGAGATGAGCTAATTGAAATTTAATTTTTTTTTTTTTCATGAAATTTATCAGAGGATGAGATCCGGCCTAACAAAAGGATGAAAGAACAAAGTGAAATTGCTGTGGTTTTTCTTCTTTTATTATTTCGTTAAATTAATTTTTATATTTGAATATTTTCTTTCGCGGCTTTTGAAAGTGTAAGAAAAAGATAATTGGTTTAATTTTTCGTGCAAAGTGCTTAATAAGTAAAAACAATTTTATTCAAAAGAAAGATTTTTGTTCCTTTTTTTGTATAGAATATTTTTTTGTTATATCATTAATCAACGTTTTAAAAAATTTGGAAAATGTTTTCGATATGAATTGAAATGAAATCTATAAGGTGCCATTTTATTGGCACAAATATTACGATTATGCTGAATAAGTTTGTCTAAAACAAAACTCCTTGACTTATTTCATTGAAATTCGGTTTGCTTTATAAAAACGTGCGTGAATATTAAATTTATGTATATACGTCGGTAGTAGCGTAGCTCAAAAATACCTTTCTGCTGCAAACCTCCAACTAAAAATACAGTACTCAAAGCAATTACTTTGCCATTAGTAATTTTTTGGCTGACTGGTTAAGTAAAAAACGATGAAGTACGTACATTTTCGAATTCCAAAATCATATTTATGCTTCGCATTTGAAATAGTATTAAGCTAGTATTGAGTGACATACAGATGATCTTCTTGATGACATTCTTAAACCATGGTATATGTTTGCCCTCAATATAAGCCACCTATAGACGGATAACTTCGTAAATTTGGTCTCAGAATATTTTTTTGATCCAAATTAAAGCAAAAAGGATTGAATTGATTTCGATTTCTTAAAAATTCATCAATTAATTAATTACGTCAAGATATTCATTTGAGGACTAAATTATCGAAACCTTGAAATAATTATAGGTGTCCTTTTTATTTCTCCTAATCGATTAATACGTTTTATTATTACACGTATATACAATATATGTATTTATTTTGCGTGACTTTGAATTACGATATTTCATTTATTATTTTCGTGATAGGAAAATAATATTCCAAGGAGAGCCAAAGAAAAAAAAACACAAATAATTATTCGCGAATTAAGTTGTAATTCGGTAAATTGCATGAAATTATTTTCTGGTTAAAATATGAATAATTATTCTAGATTTATGTTCATTGTCCGTTTCATTTTTACCGAATAATTTAACTCATTCTTAAGCAGAAAGGATTAAAAATTCAGTGTGCGTTCTGAAGGAGAAGAATTTTGTGTTTTATGATAGTTTTCAGCATGCCAAATGAATGATTAGTTTAATTTACAATTTTCTTTTGTTTTCTAAAATAAATTCGTATTTTAATGATCCTTGAAATGTATTAACATTCAATTTTAATTATTAAAACAAATATTTTTTTAAAAAGAAAGGGCGAAATTTTGAGAAATTAATGAATCATCAGACAAGGGCGACTCAAGTGGAACCATTCGAATTATGTAAACACAAAAAAATCATCAAACAAAATATCTAACTCCCCAAAAAGAATTCCCTGTTCTTTTTTTTTAGTGGAAATTTATCTTGTAAAAAGCTTCTAACTAGAGACTGGTGAACATCAATTTCTTGAAGTGTGTTGAATTTTAATGAACCTCCTAGACTCATGGTAATTCCCTTAGGACGATAATGAAAACAAAAACAAAAAGCAGGTGTGACCAGTCGAATGAAGGATTATAATATAAAAGAGTAGTTTCACTAACGAGGACAAGGATTAAAGACTCTATACCTAATTTATTTCGTGAATAGAATTATTTCATATGAATTAGAAATACGAGCTAATCGATTAAGGGAGTTGAATTTTTTTCGAATTACTCGAAATTTTTAGTTGATTTTAAGCAACTTATTAATCAAGATGTCTTGTGTTTTCGACTCCTATATATTATATTTAAAAATAACATAAGATAACTGGAAAATTAATACCATTTTCCCTTTCATATACCTCGGTATGAGGAAGTTGTATAGTAGCTTCAAATTCAAACTCCGATTTTCAGCGGAAGAACATGATATGGTCGTTTATATTTCGGCGAAACTCAAACAGAATATTTGACGTGTGTAGGACTGAAGAACGAAGTTTTTAAAACTACTATAATGAAGCCACAGATTTGTTCATGAACCACAGAACGATACAATCAAATATGCCAAATTAGTGATCGGTAGTCGAAATCCGCCATCCCATCCCATGACTATTTGTTACGAATCCGCAGTTGTGACAGTGTTTTCAAGCTACATTTTGTGAAAAATGTCTGAAGACGGTGTAAAACAGTGACCAAAATACTGTTTTGTAGAAATGCATTTAGTCCTTAAAGTTGACTTTATTTAATGGTGATCATTGGATATATCAAAATTCCGCTCCATCACATAAAACCACTCAAAATTTGTTAGAAAAAAGTGTTCCTGAATTTATTCGACCTTCTTAAAGTCCGGATTTTTATCCTTTGGATTACAAAGTGTGTTTCAAATTCGATTTTATTATATTTAATAAAAGAATTCGCTTAAATAATTTATCGTGTTGAATTTATTGTATGACAATATTGATGACAAGACTAGGTACATATTGTGTTTAAAAAAGATTCGTGTTTTCCCATACCAGATATTATATTAATTAAATTGAAAAATGATGATGGGTTTCTTTTTTCTTCCACGAAAAAATTATGATAAAATTTAAATCATTTAAAAACTTCCTTTCTTTAATAATAATTTTTTTTTTCTCTTAATTTATTCGACGAAGGATTTAGCATCTTTTTTTCTGTGTTGGAAAATTCTATTAAAACCTGTCAAGGGAAACACAAAGACAACATGAAAAATCTACTTTTCCTTCGAAGTTTATCCCTCATCGGATTGCGGACTAAAAATTTTGTTAATTGAATTTTTCAGTCAGAGACGAATAGAAAAAGTATACTAAAGAAAAGGATCTTAAGGAGAGTAATTATCCTAAAATGGGATTGATTTCTTGTTCGTTCTCGACGTTCTTCGATGATTGACTAAAAAAAGAGAAAAAAAACTTTAGCTGAAGAAGAAATTTAATTTTGACAAGCGGATATTATAATGGATTTTTCTGAAATTAAATTTTTTTCCTTTTTTAAAAAATTATAAATTGAAATTGAGTAGAAAAGAAAAGAACCTGGAAAGAAATACACTTTTTTCTTGAAATTATAGAATTTATCACATAAGTCCTTATCATAGTTTTAATATTTAAATTTCCAACAAGAATAAATAAGATGGTAAGAAACTTTCTTTACTTATCATATCGTTGAGAAAATTAGCACCTATGCCAACAACTGTCACATGCCAAAAAATACTTTAAAGACCACCTGTGAATATGCATCATATGCGTTTCTTAAGTAAATAACAAATCCTGACAAAAAAAAAAAAGAAAAACAACAAAAAGGAAATAGAATCTCAAATATTTGCCGATTTCTCTTTTTCTTAAGTAACCGAAAAAGAAAAATTACGTTTGAAAAAAAATAACCACTTTGAAAACATATTAAATAAGGAAATAAAAACAAGTCGAACAAAAAAAAAAACTCTCATTTCGTTCGTCCTTTCATTTGGAAATCCTCCAAAAAAAAAGAAAACAGTTAAACATCTCAAGAAAATTGTTTCTAAATTAAGGCACATGTCACGAAGAATTGAATCTACCTGGTCACGTGGATGGAGTTATATTATTACATAATATTATTACCTAACAAAAAAAAGGGTAGCAGCATTATTGAAGAAAGGAGAGGGTACCACTCAATCAACCAACAACAATTCGAAATCCTTAATTATAATAATAAAAATCATTATACCGACAAGGAATAAGATCAGTGTATTTGATCACGAAAAGGATCGTCATATAAAAAGGAAAGTAAATTTTTTTATAGGAATATTTTTTTTATACGACACATGGTTGTTTTAAGATCACTTTAAGATCATTTCGTTTTATAGTATAGTTTTCTTTTCCTTGAAGATCAGTAAAAAAAAATCCTTTTTGGAAATAATTTATAGAAAATTTTTTCAAATAATTAACCAAAAAAGGATCTTTTTGTGACGTGTGTCGAACATGTTCACAAAATGATGATCATCCGTTTTGGCATGATCATCCATATCTTTTCTTCTGGGTCGTTTAATGTTTCAAAGAAATACACGAACAAAATGATCACATGATTGTTTTTCAGATTAGTTTTAAAGAACGAATTATGTTCATTGTTTGCCCGTTTGATTGCACCTGTTTTGCTAATTGTTCTTTTGGGTCATCACATTCATTATGTATTACGGTCCGGATTAAAAGTCAATTCGTGAGTGATGTTTGATATAATGCGCTCGATTAAAAGGATTTCCACCTGATATAAATTATAAAACAAAAAAAAAAATTGCCTTTGTCATTTTGTCAATGGAACACAAAATGTTACAAGATCATAATCAACCCCTTCAAAAATTAGAATAGAAAACAAAACATCACTTAATAATCAACTTTTGACTAACTAAATAAAATTTAAATGCTCTCCCTTTTTGTCATTCTTAAGTGACAAATTTTCAATTTCCCGAAAAACGAAAGATTATGTAGCACCTGCTGTGCACCTTTTACATATTTATGTGTAACATAACAAAACTACGCGCATTCTAATCACTATAAAATGTTTGTAATCGATTTAACGCGATCCATTTAACGATCTTGACATGATCCGACTAACCCTTCAAATATTTCTGGAACAAAAAAAAAAAAAAGAAACACTTTAAAAATAAATAATCCAGAAAGACATTCCTATTTTACTCTTTTTTTCTTAAACCAAAAGAAACGAAAAAAAAAAATTCCGAACAACATCAAAAGATCTGAGCTCGCAAAGTACTCCGATCTCGCGGTTGATCTTTATTTGATATAAAGACGTATAAACATAAATTATCTACCCTTTTCTTATGCCTTATTTTTTTGTCTGGATCATTTTGTATTATGTAATTTGTGTTCCCACTAATGTTACACCTTATTGGCCCCCGAAAAATTACCACGAGTCTGTACTCATATATTAAGTTTGGTAGTTAATAAAAAAATAGAAGATCATAAGAAAGAAAACATCTTGAAGATCATAATATGTGAACCCTTTTTTTTCTTTTTTCGATTCTATTTGTAGCGTTCGGTTACCCAGGTTGCCGTTGTTGATTGGAAGTGTGTATTTTCACGTCTTTTTATGAAGTTTTTGATCGTGTGTTGATAGACGTCTTAATTTTTTGTTTATGAGTTCTAATTGCCATGGGAAAACCCTTTTTTTTGGGGGACATGAGTTGATTAGGAAGGGCTCAACGAGATCAATAAGAAAACAAACAATGAACATATGTATAGTATGCCATGAGTCTCAATTATAGTTTCCATGATGAGGAGTGTTATAACTTTGATGGGAGGAGAAGAATTTAAATGGTGGCGCCTTTAATGGAGTGTTTTTTGTTTCTATATTTTAATGGATCAGTTTCTTTTTAAAAAAAGGGGTTCTTCAAATTTTTTCTGATTATTTTATGTGTTTTTGATGGATTTTTAAAAATGTTGTTTTTAAGCTGATGAGATTTTAAATAAACGAGCGCGTGCTCTCATTAGGATCAGGTGTATTATAATATAATAAAAAATGTTGGGTTATTTGTTAAGATGTAATGAAGAAGATTGATTTGTTTATTTAAAATTGGGATAATTGATAAATATTTGAATGATTATGTGAAATGGTTGTGTGGTTGATGAGTCAAGTCGAGTGACAGGAGCCGTTTACTGAATAAAATGGATAATCTTGACTATATAAAACATTTTGAGAAATATCATGAATAACAGGATGTCAAGTATTTTTTTTCGTGTTATTATCAGGAACATTCCTCATATGATGCTCCCAATCTATTCGTTTAGTGTTTGTGTTTATCATTTGTGTTTCTGGAATGTTCCTGATCATCTTTACAAAACAAGATTATTGTTATAGTGCAATATATAATTTGCCATATTGTTAATAATTTCGAGTTCAATTTCCTTCTGCGAAATTAACTTTATTGGCAGTTTTCTAAAGTTTTTATTGCCATACTGTTACTAGAGCAAAAAGTTAATTCAAAATTCACTTCAACTCAATAGTTCCATGATTTCTAACTTAAAAAAATTCACTTATAATCCATTCAATAGAATTCTAGAGCAAAAATCTATGACTCGATGTCATGCTTCTATCCAAATATAAGATTCGAACAACAAGAAAACATCATTGCTAACATCCCATCATAATAACCATATTCGAGAAATGCCATTAAACTTCAGACATGTAACGTTGTTACAATAATGCAATACCGATAATATGCCACAAGACAATTCGAACGCAATAACAATATCCATGAATGCTTACTAGAAAAAAGAATCATCGAAACATTGATGGCTGTCACAATGGCATCATCTCAAGAATTTTGTGATATAAACCGAAACTGAAAATATAAAAGTAAAAGTAAACAGCAACAGTATAAACCACCCATTTATCTATTACCCATAATTTTCTTTGTATACGTGTACACTATATTTGGATCAGGAATGAGACGGATCAAAGGAAAAGACTTAAATAAAATCCTCCGTAAAAATACACGTATATATAAAAGAAAGTATGTATCAAACAGAAAATAAGACTTTCACCAATTTGATCAAAACGTAATCATTCTCATGTCACACATTTCTTCTTATTATATTTTTCTATACTCCTGTTGTTTTTTTTTTCATCCGGTTTATACGATAACAACCCCTTGTGTTAAAGGGCAACCATATTCGTATAGAAGAACATTAAATATAACACATAAAGTAAAATATCCGTTTCTTCAATGTCCAATACTATCATCAAACCCCAAAAATAGTATATTCCGAAGGTAGTAATGGTATAGTAAGAAAATTGCTAGTGTAAAAATTCTAAGCGCCTCGCACAAAAAAAACCCAAGAAGAAAAACATTTCGTGGAAAATAAAATCGATTACCCTTCTTACGAAAATAAAATTCCTGTATAAATCCTTAAGGAAACCGCATTTGAAAAGACAATAGAATTACATAAGTATAGAAATTCTTACATATATAGAAAGCTTCTGTGGACAAAAAGATGAAATTGAAGGATCAGAACTATACTATATCGAGGGAAAAAAAAAACTGTCAGTCAGAGAACGAAGAATAATATTATAGCAAAAATACTACATACTATTTTAGCTTGTCCCAAAAACAACCAAGTTGAAAAAGTGAAAGTCACAAAAGGATAACAAATATATAAAATCGAAATAAAATAGAAAGTTTCAGGAGACGAATTCTAGAAAACCACAACTTATATATCAACCCTTATAAAAGGTTTTTTTTTTGTTTTGTTTTTGCTTTTGCGGTGGTGTGAGATTTGAGTGGCTATAAAGGGAATCGAAAAATATAAAAATCGCCTCATCACTGGCCTGTCAAATCCAAACAGTTTAGCCTTGAACGTCTATAAGAAACAAATCATCAGGAAGAAAGCTAAAAAGAAGAAGAAGAATAAATTCGCTAGGAAGGATTCAAATGAAAATAACTGAATTCATCCCATTACCACCCGCTGCATTCTTCAAAGAGAAAGGTGGACAAATAGGGTTAGTGACAGAAAAAGTTAGAAAAAAGAAAACGATCCCATCTATGATGGGATATCACTTCAAACTGTGGAAGATTTTGTCACAAATTTTCTTTTATAAGTGGTTAGACAACTTTCAAGATGAAGAAAAAGGAAAAGTAAGGTTAAAAAAGGAAATAAAAATCAACCCTTAAGATAGAAGTTTTCTTTTTTCGTGGCGTAAAAAGAAGAAGAAATAAAAAATATAAAACAAAACAAGAAAAAAAAAAGAATATAGAAATGTTTCTCATTCTTTATTGAAGAGTTTCGATATCCTTTTAGTTTTTTTCTCGTCCAAGTTCTGATAAAGTTTTCTGTATTTTCTTAGCTGAGCTGTGAAAAGTAAAAGTTCTTTAACGACGAAAAGCAAAAGCAACCCTTCATTTGGAAAAGAAATGAAAGGAAAACAGAACGAAAACGATTCTCAACATCATTGAGTTAAATGGATAAACTTAGAAGGGATATATTTTTTCATTGGAAAGATATGAATCGAATGGGATGAGTTGGAAATGGGAAACCAATTTTAACAATTTGGTGGAGAGAAGTTTTATTTTCCTTGAATCACTTCGGACAATGTTGCCAAATAATTTTAGTTTTCCTTTTTTTTTTGGGTAAAAGTAAACCAATGAAAAATCGTTTCAAACTTTGATTTGATGTAATTAAGAATCATACGAATTTTCGTACTAATTTGGATTTAATCGAAAGTAGTATTTTAAGACGAGTATTTTAATGTGAAGGAGTTTTGATGCAAACTTTTTTGGACGCGTAAATAATTTTGTTAGCATTCAATTTCAGAATAATTATTGGTTTCAGAACATCTTGTACAGTTCAGGTGCAATTTTGTTAACGTTTTTTTGTTTGAATATTACATTTGTTAAGGTTACGGCGACACGATAGACTATATAACCTGGGGCCAATATAATTAAGGTGAAATTTTTAAAACATAACTTTTGTACATAGATTCACCGGTTCTTGTCGTTCTGCTATGTATGGATCTGTGACTCGCATATATATGTGTTCCTTCATACGTTCACTAAATATATTTTTCTAGTATCTCTAATTTCTCCCCAATTCACTGTACGATTTTCTAGTACGCACCTAGTGTCTACTCTCAATTTAGGTTGAATTTTATTGTCTGATTACGGCTTTTTGTCAATGGCTTTCTTATTCTCGAAGATTATAATTGCACTGTTTATAACTTTTGCTTTCTGGTGGATTTTCAATTGTGTTTGTTATAATGGTGGTAATGTAATATCCACTTGCGATGACAAATATATGCATACACATTTCATTCTTTTCTATAGTTGAGTTAGTTGGATCTTTGATATGGTGCCTCTGACATTCGGATGAGTATCTAGGAAAATATCTATATTACAACCAATTCTTTGAAATAAATCAGTACGTTTATGCGCATACCGAACCGGTACGATTGAATCATTTTAGTCTACGCATAAATGTAAAGATCAAACCGGTGGAATCGTATTTTTATTTGGCCTTACTTTATTACGTGCTAAATGATACCAAAGTTTGCAATCTATTAATTTTTTGGAATTTTAAAGTCATATTCATATTTATTACCATTTTGATAATAACATTTTTCAATTGCAAAAAAATTGAATCAAGAATCCTTCAAATACCATGACAACTAATAAAATAAATAAATAAAAAAGGACGAAATATCTTCCTACAAGAATAAAATAAAGAAGAAGCAAAATGAAAACTGACAGATTAAGGACGAATATGGCTACCAAACTCCCCAAAACGAATTTTTCTTGTTTTCTTTATTTATGTTTCTTTTTTTTTGCCACTGTAATCCCATCAGTATTTCAGATCGGTCTTTTTTTTATATACAATACAATATATGAAATGACTCCTTTTCTATTTTATACGAATTATATACAAACTTATACACGCGATGATACAACAAACTCTTTTTTATCAAAACATTTCAGCCCGAAAAAAAATACGACTGAGCAAAAGAAGTCTACTCTTTATAGTTGTGTGTTCGTATATAAACTTACTTATGTGATCAGGATCACCATCACCACCCTCTTCCGGTCGCATGAAAGGCACTAACATAAAAACTATATATATACATATAGTTATGAACATAAGATATAAGGGTTGAACCCTAAAAATAATGCAAAAGGGTGATTTCTTTCCGATTCTATAAAGAAAGGATAAAGATAGAAAGGTCTTCATTTATTATACGAAAAAAAAAAAAAAAACGCCAAAAAGTTGTTCTATCAACTATCACAGATGGTAATAAATGTCTAAACATAGTATTTAGAACTTGGGTCATTATCAACTATGACGTCATCGTATTGGTTGGTTTTAAAACTTAAATTAAATTGATTTTTTCTTTTATTACATGATTTCATCAACCCTTTTCATTTTGTGCGTCGTTATTGGTGATTATATCAATCAAACTGAAAGGGTTGAAACCATTTTCTTTTAACCCTTTTTATTTGGATGTTCGTTAACCCCTTTTCAAAATTTACTACCACTATCCTTATCTAACTTTATATCAGTATTCTACTACAACGGAAGGATTTGAACTCATTAATAAGGACACGCAATAAAATAAATGGTCGCCGTCAAAATAATGACGATGAAAAATTGTGAATCAACGAAAACTAGTCATCATTCCTTTATTCAAATAGAAGACAATGGGTATATAGAAACAAAAATTCCCAACGACTTGACAACAAATGTATCTCTTATCAGGGGACAATTGAATATGTACAGTGAAAAACCAAGAAAAAAAGGGGTTAATTGGACAATGACACGCCTTTCAATTATCTCGTGACAATGCGACAACCATGTTATATAAAAAAAAAATATGTTTTTTTTTAATATTCCTAAAAAAAGAAAAATATAAAGAAGAGATCTCAGCATGATGATAAGATTATGAAGGATATGCGTGCATGTCAACAACACTGGTAAATGGGAAACTTTATATACACAAGAATACCCTGTAAAAGTGCGAAAATTAATGTTATATGGGAGCTTAATTTAATATTCAAAGAACATAATTTTGCAGAACGATTTTTTCTTCTGGTTACTCGTCCTATTCAATAACTATAATACCACTGTAAATATCCTTAACAGTTCAATCTTGACCACCACAGGTACCAACAATACAAGTATACTACGCGATTCTATATACATAATAGTAGAATTTTTCGATGGGGTTAAATTACGTTTGACATGCCAACCTGTATAAAATGATTTGACATCGATTTTTCTGTGTCACACTGTGATCTACAATGGAAAAAAACGTTCCTTACAAAAAATATATGGACACAGATTTTTATCAGCACTTTTTGGATATAATTTAGTCTTCATATAAAACCACCACCAAAAAAAAAACACGACATTGAATATCATTTATCAGTGTAACAAAATGGACAATGATTTTAATTTAATTTATTATCAAAAGAAAATTTAAATTCGTTTATTCCAAAAGCTTTTTCGCTGGAATGATTAATGTCCTGGATTTTATAAAAATAGTATACAAGCAAGAAAAAAAGGATAACACCAATTCACTTCAGTCACGCATTTTAGGTAATAATAAAATTATAATATATTAATTTTACAACGTAATTTTAGTGTAATTAATTTTGAAAAATGGAACCAAATTCGTTGGATATTCCAGAAATTTGTCTGTTTTCTTTGAAACAGTAGAATTATTAAAAATTTGTTATTAATTGAATAAAATTTAACTAGTTTTTATATCTTATACGAGTATACGTCAAATATGTTGCTTGGGAATGTAGTTAGGCCTTGCGGCATATTCTCTATAATTCTTCTTTTTTTTTGTAGATATGCTCGACTTCAGCGAGATCAACATATCACCGAAACACGGACAAGGGATTGAAATCACAAATTGAAACTATGAAGTTGGAGAATAGTTTTTTCCTTTCTTTAAGACGCGTCTGGAATTCGAATCGACGATCACAGAGTTCGCAGTTCGATGCAGCTAATTGAAGCAAAAAGACAGATAAAAGTTTGAGGTACACATCTTTCTCGATTTATATCTTTGGTAGTAATATAATAAATGAATTTATAAGATACTATATTTTTTATAAGGCTTTCTGTGTTTCTTTATCCTTTTTTACAGTGTCTTTTTCCAATTATGACTAAACCGGCTTAAAAAAATGTTTGAAGGATAATTGAAAATTTTATACTAACTCACCAAAATATTATATTTGAAAGCTTAAACTGTCACAGACTAGCTCTGATTTGAGATCTGCTATATATTTTATAGAAGTTACATTATTTCACAGAAAACAAGTGACAAATGTCTAACTGTTCATAGTCAACTGAATTTTCGAAAATGCAATTAAATTTCAAATATGAATAAAATATAATATAAAATTGTATTTCTCAAAATAGGCTAAAACAAGACAACAAAATCGTGTTTATTTCATTATCCTTTCCACTACTAAGAGCCAACCATCCGTCAAGAAAAAAAGGATGTAAGAACTAAAAATACAAAAGGAACTTTATATACAGATATTCTTTCAATAAATATTTGATTTATAGGATATCAGTCACTCTTATTTACACCACCATCCATCCTTTCAAATTTCCACAATATTCCCATATCTATCGTATTGAATTATGCGGGTGGATATATGTTTTATACATATGTATATATAGTAAATAGTATACGCTTGTTCTTCGGTCGTCTATTTTCATTTTTTATAACGCATAACTTCTGGGCAAACTGAAATGGGCTTTTGAAGAATCCATAAAATTCTCTACGGTTATTCCCCAATAAAAAGGATATCCAGTTAAAGGATGAGTTGTGCCAATACACGCATAAAGTATATATCCTTACATATATATGTTTTTTTTTATTTCTACCTTATATTTTCAAATATTATATATTATATGTCATAGTCAAGGCCCTATCGTGAATCTGCACACATGTCGGTTAACATAACAACGCAATCCGGTAAAAAGTTTTTTTTTCTTCTTTTCGATTGCAAAAAGGGGATGAAAATTACAAAAAGGAAAAAACCCAGCTGACATAGAATGTGGGAGAAAATTCACTCAAACATGAATGTTATTCAGTTCTATATATACGAAATATATATTCCTAAATCGAGAAAAAGGGTGGAAGGGTCAAGCAATAAGGGTTTCTTATAGATGAAGCTCTAGCTTGGTACTATGATATAGGGTTAAATGTTTTGTACATTGAACGACTCCTTTAGGTGGTTATATATAAATACAAATTTTGATTGTATAAGTTTTGAAAGGATATTAAAGAAAGGATATTTGTACATATATATTCGAAATTTAAGTTCTAGTAAAGATATCAGGGTTAGAAATAAAAATAAAAAAAAGGGATATCATTTTTCTCTCAGGGTATGGTTAGACGATTGGGTGCGATTTGAAGTTAGGGTAAAGAAAAAGGACATTTTAGAAACAAAAACAATAAAACAAAAACATTGTCCGTTATATGATATATATGTATATGGTCATATTTATGTAGCTGTGTATTATTTATCCTTCTTCCCGTTGTTATCCTCGTTTTGCGATTTAACGATATGGGTTTTATAGATGGGAGTGAGTACCACCTTTTTTGCGAAATGGACAAAATATATAAACTTTTTTTTTTTTTTTGATGTGTAGAATATATTGGGAGACCCACAAAAACAGGACAACTTATCAAAATGATACGCAAGGACAAGAAAAATAAAAACAAAAACGAAAAAAATTTGAAATTGTTTTTCAAGAAAGGACAATAAAAGATCGTTTCCAAGTTTACAAAAAGAGGGAAGGATCCAATTTACTCCAATATCAGAACATATTTTTATTATTATTGTATTTACAGTTTGGGTATCCTTGATTTTAAATTGAGCCTAATTGAACCTAATAAAATCCTTTTTTTGTGAATGGGGATTTGTATGAAACTACAAATACTCTCATGATTTTCGTTTCTTCGCAACCATAATATCCTTTTTCCTGGAATTGAATTTCGCGCAAGACAAAAAAAAATTCAAAATAATAATAACAAAAATAAATGTTTTGCTTTCCGGCACTAATGTTAAAAAAGCTTCGTGTCAGTTAAAATTTGAGCTAAAAATATATTCGGTATAACTACAAACTATTGATTATGAATACTTTTCCAGATTTTTATCAGAATACTCCTTTTGCATAACTGGGTATTTTTAATTTTCTAGCAGGCTTAGGAATCTATTAGGAATACCCATAAATTCATTCAATCATACTGCTAGTGCGGACATTGTCAGTGTATATTTATTTATTTCTAAAGGCATCAATTTCCCTCAATGTTCTTAGTGTCCACTTCTTTAACCTATCCTTAAATAAAACATGTCACATGATTTAATCCTTGCATATGTTATTTCAATTTTTAACATAAAACTCCTTTTTATATCTTCCGCATGTATTCTTTTCTTTAAAAAAAAAGAAAATAAGAAATAAAAAGGAATCTAAAGAAAAACGGATAATAGAGTTTTCTTGTGTGTGGACATGAGTTGGTTGCCTTTTAAAATTTGTCCTTGCAAAATTTTTCATCCAGCAAATTTTACGAAAAGTATAAAAAAAAAGTCCTTTTTGATAATGGCTATTAGACCCTTCTATGGTAATAATGTAAATTTTTTTTTCTTTATGTATATACTTTGTAGACTACTTTCATTGTTAAATGAATATTAAGAAACTGGACGGAACCGAAAAAAAAAGAAGGACTCAAAGTGACATTTTCGCATTTTTTTTGTTCTTTTTTAAAAATAATCACAGGATATTTGAATGTGACACAATTTTTTGTCATTTAAATGAGAGAAGATGAAGATGAAAGATCAAATATTAGGTGATTCGAAAAGGTTTTAAGAAGTCTTGCAGCTGGACCAAAAATTTTAAAAGGAAAAAAAAAAATAATTTTTGTGAATTTTTAATTGAATTTCTTCTTATTTGAAGAGTTAAAGGATATTTTTCTTTTTCTTGTAGGCAAAAAAAAAGGAAAGAAAACTGGGTGTAGGTAAATCAGTTTTATACGGTTTTTATGTTGAATGGAAAAAGGAAGAAAAGTAACGAACGCGGTAGACGAACATTAATATTCTATACAAATTATAGAACCATGATAAAATTGTATAATACGAGTAACTACACATAAAAAATGCATAATTCAGAATTAATTAAGACCTTTTTAGTAGTCATTTTCGAAGTCGAACTGGAACAAATTCTATTCACAAAATTTATATATTTATATACATAAGAAACAAAAGAATTTATTCAATTTTAACCAGCCACACACGACATGATTATGAATTATGTACAGGATGTTCAAAAAGTAAAGTTTTCAGAAAATTTATATTACATGAACTTCTCTTTTCTTTTAGGTCATATAAAGGGACACGAACAGAACTGACATTCATACGAAATAGAAAATCTATGAATTGGATAATAAAGTTTCGTTATAGAATGTAAGCTGTCGATAATTAGGGCATTTGTTGGTCTATCATATTTGCATTCGTATCTTCTATCATTTTATTATGTAGGCATATATATTCCTACATAGGTAAACTGAGGATGTCGTGACTCAAGTCGAGTTAAATTGTATTAGTAAAGTCGACTAAACCCGAAAAAAATGTTCCATATATTTTAAATCTGAGGTGAGATTCGATTAATCGACAGGTTTATTTGAAAATAGAACAAACAATAAAACAAACAACAATAAAACAAACGAATAATAAAAGGAAGTTCATTCAATTAACATTAGTCTAGTCTAAATAACTCAAAGTAGATACTACTAAGAGCATATAATCTGAAAGGCGATTTTTCTGGCATTAATTATTGGTTATATTTCATTTCTACAAACATTTTTAACTAGTTTTTGTTAACGAGACTGTAAATAGATGTAAAAATACATCATATACAGCGTCTCTTTTAGAAATATTAATAACGAGATATATTGTTTGTAGACCGAAAATGGTCTGCTTACTTTTTGTCCATTTTCTGGGAATCAGCACTGCTGACAAATCAAAATTTATAGTATATCATTTATGAACCAGCAACTAGATTCAGGTATATTATAGTATCTATATTTGACATAATTTTATGCTCGTCTAACATATATCCGGCTTGTTATAAGACTAAATTCCTTTCGACTCATCTTGTACAAACATTTTTTTGATAACATAAAATGTTAACCTTAAAAATAATATTGTCCGAAGAGACGGATAATTATAATATGTTCAAAAAAAAGGGGATTCCAAAGGGAAAAATCATATTCATTGTAAGGGTTCCCATTGAATTTTTCAATATTTAATCCATAGTTCTCATAAATACATACTGTATCCGAGGATTGAGGCGGTCAAATACATGTACTTATGTACTTATATATTAATTGGACACGCAATCGTCGCCTTTCCCTTTTTTTTTATATTTATAATTAATAGAAAGCCGTGTTAAAATATCACTGAAAGGAAAGTGAGTATAGAGGGTTTTTTTTGGTTGTTTCGATTCAATCGAACTTAGAGTGTTTTTTGTGTGATATTCTATTAAAGTAAACGCGATGGCAGATCAAATATTTATAAATGCAGATACATGCTGGTTAATTAAAATGTATTTTTCTAAATATTCTTGTAAGTAAAATATTACAAATCGAGTAGCTTTTCGTCGTGGGGCTAATACCATATCCAATGAATCAAATTCTATGTAGAAGACTCTTTCCCTGTTTATGTCAATCTATGAAGAATGTTCGAATTTTATGGGTTTGTCTCAACTTATAATTAAATCGACATTTATAGATATCCATTAACATGTAAGAATGGGCATTGACTGATAATTAATATTGAATTGTAAAATAGGGGTTTAATTATGTAAGGATATGTAATCTATATGGGATTTTTCAGCTTTTTCGGAAATGCTTTTATATCGGAAACAATGTTTCTTTTGAATGTTGGTTTTTAAACCAAAGCTTCAAGTATTCTGCTGAAAGAGGCCTAAGATAGTTGGAAATTTCAATAATTTCCTGTACTGTTACTAATACATGATTATAGCGAACCGTTCCGAAAACTAGGATATGTTATCTATTAAAATCAAAATACTTGGTATTTTAAAATTAGTCTTTTAATTTATGTCTTTCATTTAGTTTTGATATTAATATTATAAGAGCTCGCAATTTTAGGCACTAAAAACATTCAAAATGGCAGGCAAGAAATACTTCAAAGAATTTGAATGTACATTCTTTAAGGTAGAAATTACCAACAGGAACAAATATATATACTGTTGATTTCTTTTCGTAATAAAAATTAGTTCCAACTACTAGAATTGTTGTTGATTCAAACTAAGAAAAGAATGTATTCGTAAAATTCTTTAAATTAGAAAAAACAACAATTAACAAAAATTCCTAATTCAAATTTTATTAATTTAATGTCTTCATAGATGTTCATATTTAATAATTTTTATTTTTATCTTGTCAAAAAAAAAAATATGACACATATTAAATAATTAACTTAATAATAATAATATTTTATACTTCCATTTAGATATAATTTTTTGTTTGGGTTCATATTTTATATGACATCACATATGGAAAAGTTAGATATACTATGTCTTCTATTAGCAACTTATTTGTTGAATTCTATTTCTAGATTCTTTTTCCGGCTTCATTCCCATCTAATCAAAGTTGTTAAGTAATCTTCATATGTGGGAATATTATTGACGAAAAGAACCAGTGGCGGATGTTAATATGACCACAAAAAATAAAGAATACATAATAAATACTTAGCTGGGTTATATACTTGTACTTTCAAAACTAGCCAATCAATTATAATGTTGCAATGACGGTTGGTTATATTTTATGTAATGACGAGTCAATTTAATTTCATTAACGGATGACAATTAATTTGATGGAATGGTACTTATCGCCCTCCTTCTAATAAGAAATAACTACTATTTTAATTCTTAGTTTGACTTATAGAAAATTTTCCTTTATCGAGGATTCAAGTAACTAGACAAACTGGACAAATCTAGGATTGAGCTTGTTCAGCTCAGATATGGTATCGTGTGTTTCGACCTTTAATGTTATTCTTTCTTTATAAGTATTTGCACTAAAAAAACGAGATAAATAAACTAATTTTAAAATAAATGTTTTTGAAAAACGTTAACTCGCAAATCTTTATCAGATTTTGGTTCTGATAGTTCTTCCTAGAAAATTTGTTTTTCACATTTTAACTCAATCAATATGTAAATAAGAAAATGGTCGATATTGTAAGATCTCAAAAATTTGAAAAAAAAACTCTTTTTGGGTTAAATAATCAACCAAAGTAAATATTTAGAGATTATTTTTTGATTATAGAAAAAGAAAAAATCCTTTAACGGGCTTATTTTTCGAAAAGGTGTTGTATCACAAGATTTCGTTTCATGCAAAAAAAAGGATGTTATATAATTTTATTAGTTTGAACAGGAACAATTTTTATTTGGTTTAGAATACGAAAACAAATAAATATTGTATAAGCTAAAACTCTTAAATAAATCTATGGTAGACCTATTATTTACAACTAGACGAATTTCGTGGAATTTTTTATTATATTTTAAAAATAAAACAGAACTGGTCACAATCAACTCAGTTTTTAAACCGATTCATCTCCTTGAATTGTTGTATAGTTATTAAAATACCACATTAGGTCATCCTTCAAATCTTTCCGTCCTGAATGAACCCACCACTTCAAAAAATTAGCAGTTGATGTACGATAGTTATTTGCGCCTCAATGTTTTACCTCCTTGTTAACACGATACCCAGTACTTGAAAGACTCGATACGATTTCAAGAAATGTACCAAATTGGAGCCACGGACCTAATTGCAGCCACTCTACCAAGCAGTCCTTCTAATAGTCTTGATTATATACTCAACAGGCCTAACATTTTGTTTGAATATCGTGAATTTATTGCCAAATCCACTGATTCATGATTATTACGAGGATTTTTTAAAAAAGAGTAGTCGCAATTAAATCCGCGGCTACATTTACCTTGTATATTTAAAATTTCATCAATCAAAAATTCACAATAGCTAGATAAGTAATAAACAACTCTTTCAAAACTTTGTCATCTTTCATTCCTTTTTGATAAATGAGTTAGAATTCTTTATACTTTTGCATTTCAACATTGCATTAAAGCTTTATTTTCTTAGAGTCCTACAGGTCAGCCTTCCCAAGCCTTGGGATACACAATTGTATTCATGAACACAATATTGAAAAGGACATAGTAATAACCAAAAAAGTATTGTATATTGCAATGACATTGGGTGGTCGCCTTTTCAATTTCTAAAAGGTTATTTTATTGTTGCCATTATGTTCTCATTCGAATGCATATATGCAATCAGTATTTATGAAAATAAGAAATATTTCTTTAAATTCTAGAACATGAATGAAAAGGATCTAAAAGAAAAATAGCTTCAAATTAATGAAAATGTCAAAAAATTGAAAATTTTAATCAGAAAATAAGATTTAATTTAATTATATCAGCCGATTACATAAGGAAAATTCGAAATTACTTAATATTATGGCAAATATCTTTGTATCAAATGAAAAGCACATTAATTTATATCTAAAAGATTATTATACAACAAATAACATTCACCCACCAACAAAACAGATCCGACCTCTATGTCTATAGCCTTTTATTTTCTATATCTGTCAATAAACTAAACTATATTATATATCCTTAAAGTATATACACAAATATTACATCAAAAATAAATTCTATATAGCATCACAAATAGTCCATCATTGTCCATCATCATTTTGGACCAATTCGCAACAGTTGCAAACTCATTACAAATCCATTAAAGGATATAACAACGAAAATCCGAACAGTAGAAATATACTCATACCCATATAAAGGTTCTTTGGAGCAAGAAACTAGGATACCATACTGTGAAAAATTTTCTCTGATAGAAACGAATTGGCAACTCTTCAGGTCATCGCATGATTGTTAAGAATATTACGAGATTCCATATAGTATATACAAGAAATATCAAGAATATTCTTTTGTAAAAATATTTGTTAGAATATATAGAAAATGGAATTAACCACAGGAATAGAAGCCAAAAGAAACAGTAATATAGAAGCATCTAAGGAGAGAAAAAAAAAATATATATATATATAAGAAAATCAAGCAATCCATCATGAGATTGCTTTATGTGTCAAACAATATCATATATATAGTATATATAAACCTATATGAATATCCTATTCTTCATCTTATGATGAGCACCTCTCTATGGTGGAAAGAAACCATATAGAATTTAACATCTCATCGTTAGAATATATTCCCAATTGAGATCCGTACATTGCAACTAAAGTATAGAGTTTTTCCTATTCATGTAACCATACAAACGGCATGAATGGATGAATGACTCAAGTTTTGGACTAGTGAGTATAGTACACCCTTTTTTTCGAATATGATTCCTATATTTTTTTCTTCGTTTCTTGAAACATCATTCTAGTGAAATGAGAATAGGAAGTTATCTGTAATCTTTTGGGTGATGTAGATCGAACTCACCATTTAACCGCAAGGAAATATTTTATAGAATTGAATTGAACTGACCAGAAGAAAATAGGAAGAAGGATGATGGTATACTCATCCTAAGTTTGCTTCTTATTTTTTTCTTTTCTTTTTTGTTTATTATTTCTTCATAAGATGAATTGCCTGATCTTTGGATGTTTCTGCCTTTTTTTTTTATAAATATAAATTCAGTCCATTTAACCATTCACGTATAATGTCCGTCCATATATACTATATATACCCTTGTCTATAAAGATCATGTTCTCTCTTTACTTTCAATGATGTTTATTCTAGATGAGGGCGCGTATTTATCACATATATATAATTTTTATATATGGAATACATGGCATCTCCAAAAAATTGGATTTTATATGTTCCAGTATTGGTTCTTTCGGGGGGATATAATAAATACCTAAGATCGGAAAAGAAACATCCGTAAGTTATTGTCTGATGAAGGCTTCAGTATATTCATATATATATATATACAGACATAGTCTGTTTACTTTCTTTTCTTAACCTGGTTTTTATATGTTGTCTGTGTGTTCGTAATGTAATTAATCGATTTCAAACTCTATTTTGGTCAGAAGATCAAGAGGGAATAAGATTTATACAAAAAAAAAGAAGTACCCGACTATTCTGTATGACAAGAGTTCATACTCTATGAATATCTTGTAAAAACATTATGGTATTGCGAGACCAAATGGCATGAGGTTCAAAATAATTCCCACATTCACCAATCGGTCAAATAAAATCGTAGTTTTTCTTGGGATTATGGCACGTTACATGATATTGTCATTAGAATTTTGTTCGAACTTTGAGACAAATTATTTCACACTCGTCCCACTACATGTTATATATCGTATCGGGTTTAGGGGAGACAATGGATGGATTATGGTTATATATAACGGAAGTAAATTATATTTTAGCAACCGATCTATCTTGATCCGATAATAGGTTTATACATATAAATACGTCAGTGGATAATTTACTCTGGGAAGTTAAAAGTTGATTTACATTCCAGAGTTTTCAAGTATTTATTACTGTTCACATTGGAAATTTTGATTTATTAGAAAAATTTTTAATCAGAAATGTTTTTATATTTAGTAAAAAGAGATATACTAGATGTGTAGCGAAGTATGAATAATTATAAAGTACCCAAACTCAACGAATAAACAAATACACCAATCGGAAGAAAGTAGTTAAAAAAAAATGAAATTCACGTTGCAATAAGTGCAAAAGAGCATGGACAGTTTTCAAGGACAAAATGTATCAGGAAGAGGAAGAATGAAATTTTTTGTTGCGTATAATTAAATTGTGATTGAAGAAAGTTCATAAGAATTAATTATTGCTAGACAAATATTTTGAAGACCAATTGTTAGTGTAGAAATAAAGTTAATACACCTAATTCACTATAAATAAGAAGTGTTATTATTTTTAACATCGAACCGGGGTAACACGTAAGAATACAATATATATGGACATGTTGAAATTTGAGAAAAAACCTAACATTTCGGTACTTAATTTGCAATTATGACAAAACTCTTCAATGAATTACGTTTCTTGCCTAACATTTGCTTTATAGTATTATTTAAAAAAATAGGTAATTCCCAAAATAAATCTATATAAACTTCACCTTTAAGATGCTTCAAACCAAGAAAGAAAAACTACAAAAACACACACATACACACACAAAAAGAAAAGAAAACCGATATCTTTAATGGCGGATATGTCCAACAATCCAATCAATCACAACTCGTACTCGTTAAACTCGTTCGTTTATATATACGCATTTTCTTCTTTATTTTGCACAAACACACACACACGCACGTATATCACCCTTTGATCACAAAAAAAAGAAATAAAAAAAAAGAACAACACAAAAAGGTCTATTTAACTCCCACTGACCGCCACCACCCACATGTAAAAGTCAACAACAACAAAAAAGAAAAATTCTTCCAAAAATTTCCTTTTTCTTTTTGGTTTGTTTAAGAAAGATTGATGACACGCCATCTTGTTATAGAAGACGTCACATAATTCGAAAAAATAAAGAATATATATATAAAACCCTTTTTATACCTAAAAAGAATACACGTCCCACCAATACTTATATATGATAACAAAACAAAAAAAAAAGGGTACTAAAATTCTTATATATAAAATCATTCATCTCTTATTTTTTCATTTTTAACTCTTTCTCTCTTTTTGTGTAACCCTTTCAAAACGGTATTATGTGCTTTTTCTTTCCTTTTGATATATTTATAGGCCTACTTTTGTGTGCCAAGAACTCCGCCCAGCCATATATATCCATTCTACAAAAGAAAATTCCAATCCGAATACACACATTTAATATAGGATTTGATAAATCACTCACACAAAAATCGACAGACTTTCACTTAACCCCTTTCACATTTTTTTTTGTGAACTCTGGCAATACTCTTTTTTTTACTTTCACTTTTCAATAGTAAAAGGGTTCATACAACACCAACGCACACACGGTTGTACGAATGAAAAAATTTCAAGTTTGTTTGTGTTGAAAAAAAGGGGTAAATTATTATGTAAACAAAATATTTCTTCCCCTTTCACTAATAATGTCTCTTTTCTTGGAGAAAATTTTAAGCATAGTGTATGAGTGAGAAATTCGGTGTTGCATAAATATTAGTGATAAGAAATTCCGTACTTTTTAGTTGGAGCCAAAAAAGAAAATAAACATTGTATATAAAAGAATGACATAAGGGAAAAGGGTTTAAAGTTTGGCTGATGACACACATATGGACGTTTAGAATGTATCCAACTGGTTGATAATGGAATCATATGTGGAATCAATTCGCATTTTGAATGGGTTAAGATTGGAGTGGGCTGGCGGTGCGCACAAGAGTAATACATGTGTGATAATGTTTATAGTTTATTCTGGGTAATTGGGGATCGGGTTAGGTGGGCTTTTGTCTATATGCTTCCGTTCAATGTACATAAATTACCGTGCCTTGTGAACAGGTAGTTTGGGCATTTAAAGCTATTGGATATATATGTTTACGTCTTTATTCCTGTCAACAAAATATCTGTTGTAAGAGTGTTTTCGCTTTTATGTCGCCGTTCGTTATTGTAGCGACATGTGAATTTCGATTTTGAATAATTGAAGTGATAAATTTTTGATTGAGAAGATCTTTTGATTTTTAAACGATTACATTTTTAAGTTTGTTGTGTTCTATTCAATTAATGTGAATACGTATAATCTTCTCAGTGGCGTTGCAGTCTTTTTCAGTTATTTTTAGAGTAGCTCACGGCCCGCAAATTGGTAAAATGTGTATTAATGGCGTTGAAATCTTGTTAACGAAAAAAAAAAATAAACTTTTGTCTAATTAGATATATTCTTCAAGCAGAACGCCTTATGCAGGCCATCAGAAAATCCCACTGCATGTTCTGTATTGAGACGAGTTAGAATAAAATTGAGAGGGTTGAAGTATCCACAGTAGAAATCGTGCCAATTGCGAAACAGTTTTGTGCTCCCAACGTCGTAAGGTACTTAAAGATAGCAACGGAGATAGCATCTTTTTATATACTACCATTTACCATTTCTCAGAATAATCAACTTTTTTAAACTACATATGTATACACAGTCGACCCAGAGATAAGTGTACCTAGATGTCCAAGCCAAATGAGCAACATGATGTTTAGTATTGTTGTTGTAGGTGAACTTAAAGAAGAATGGATGAAAAGAGATTTAATGTGTCGGGATATCACTGTACAAAAAGAATCAATTAAATGCACAGCCGTTGGAAATCTTTATTCTTAATGTATGGTCGAACTGTTGAAAGTTCAGTTTACCGGACTGTATTTGGTCCCGGGCATTCCAATTAAACGAGGTTTTCAAAGAAGAAACTTCTTCTACTAAGTTTTGGTACCATTTTGGTTCTATAACTAATTTAATAAATGAGAATAATTAATAACTTTCATGCCTAATTTTAAAAAATTGGTCGCATTCTCCACCACGTTTACTTTAAACAGAAAAAATAAGTTTAGGGTTAGTTCTAGACGTCACATTTAAATAAGAAAGGCTACATGAAAGCATAAATTTACCCTGAAGATGATGTACTGAGAGGTGTCTTTTTATTTTATTACTTTATGATATCATCTTGATTCCACTATGATAATGTTTCTTCAATATTTTATTATCCGGTTGTTCTTATTTTTTAAGGACCTGTCTCTTACTAACATAAAAAATTATGAAAAAGTCAAAGAAGTCGCCAGCGCGGAAGTCCAAAATACTTTTAGTTTTTTTCGGGTACAATTTTTTCCCCGTTCCGTGTGGAATGGTAACGATTTTCTTACACACTTTCTATATTATAAAGAATGAGTAGAATCATAAAATTGCAATCATTTGCAGGCATTGTTGAGTTTTATATAGAAAAGACATTTATGAAAGAAAAAAAAGCAACAACAACAAGATGACTGATGATATATGCCTCTATTTTATTATTTTTTTTTTTCTTCTTAGATCTTATAGACTCGCCTATCTAGTCAAGGATAAGTTTTGTGGAATTGGGATGCTGGTTTATTGGATATTCCGTTCTCTCTGTTGAGTGGTCATACAAAAATGTGTTCTGTTTGGCTTCTTACATTTATCTAATACTTAATTTTTTCGTATATGTTTATATCAGGATCAGGTTCCACTTTGCAAGGAGGACATCCCCCTCACAGCGAAGAAATATTTATATGCTTGGTAAGAGAAAAATTATTTTTTTTTCTTTTTGCGGTGGTCGAGGATATTAAAGATATATACATTTTTTATTCTGATGAATTTTTCGTGCTTTATTTTTTTTTTGGTATTTTTTTATTGCATCAAGTGGCCATTACTCCTTCTTTAAGAGTGATACTATAGGGAATAAGGAGATCGGTTTTAAATGGCTCGAACCACTTCAAGGCGTCAGCAGGAAATCATAAAAAAATTGATGGTAAGAAAAAAAATTATTTGGAAATCAAAAGAATCGCAAAAAAAGGCAATGTGACCATCATATATGTATATGACTTTCTCTATACCTAAAATATGATAATTTAAATGTAATTGTCTACCTACCC